>CM067261.1:16482805-17082805 GCA_034195605.1 Santalum album | reverse complement strand
TTGGGTAAATAAATTTTTTTGTGAGCGGTAAAAAAAATAATTGAATAAAAGAAAAAAAAAAGGCAGCTACAAAAGTAGCCCCAGAAAACACCCGAGAACAGATTTTTGAGGGGGCGAACAAAAAGGAATCATATGTCTCGTTAAAAACCTGTCTTGGAAAATCTTTCAGGAAAAAAACCTCATTAAACAAAATTACCCCTTTATAACCGAAAAATTTATGAATTTAAATGATCAAAACAATATTTTTGCCAAAAAAAAAAAAGAAAGAGAAAAGGAGAAGCTTTTATGGTGAACGACCCTCTTTCCATCTTCAACGAAATGGGAAGCTTTATACACATTACTGCAAAATAACTACATAAAAAAAGAAAAATTCATGAAAGAAGAAACGTAAAATCATTTACGAGTTTAAGCACAACTCTTTTTCACTAGTCCACTACAAAAGATAAGGTGGGAGAGTGTGCGTATTAATTGGTTATACCGAGTTAACACATTTCAATTGCTTCTTTAACCATCGCAGAATACAGTATTGGGTGGAAAAAATAGGTACTGGAGAGCTTTGCTCCCCTTGTGGATCCTCTCGACTCGAACTAGATTTAGCCAAGATCGTTTGGTCTTCAAACACTAGTAGGTAGACCTAAAAAAAAGAATATACTAGTGAAAGAAAAGAAAAGCTGACATAAAATATCTACATTGGAAACCAAGAAAATAGTATAATTAGGATAAGAATCACCCGTATTTAAAAAATCAAGAATTGATGAATTGGAACAACCTTAATCATTTATTTTTTGATTAGGATTACCCGAGTTTGAAAAAGTCATGAATTTATGAATTTAAAAAATTTTAACCATTTATTTTTTTCCATCTTTAATTTTTCTTCCCACTTTTTTCTTACATTGAATGGCAAAGATTTTATGATTGCACAAATTTAGAGAATACCTATCTTTCATTTTTTTAATCTCCAGTTTCTTTATCTATCATTTTCTTGTTATTATTTATTTTATTATGATTGGTTATAGTTATTTAATTGTATAAATTCATAATTTTACAAATCAAAAGAATCGGTATCCGCATACTTATTGAACAACAACCCGAGGCAGGATTTTTTTTAAGACTAAACAAATAATGATGTGCCACATGGACACCAGGTTCTGAACCTTTGATACTAATCGTGTGATGAAGAGTTTAGGATTATTTATTATGAAAACCTCTGCCCAACCGCATATATTCTTTAATTTAGGGGTGGGTGGCCGACATTATTATATTCATCCATTGTTTCGAAATCTTAGTCTTATGAATTGGAACAGTATAGAAAATTTATGGCATTCACAAATTTTCATATTATTTGATAATTTATGAAATCTTCACCTTTAGTGTACAAATAAATAAAAAAATTTAGACAATTTGAAATTGCCTTTTTGATACTCTTTCGATTTGTACAGTTGAATATTGGGCGTACATATACATATACTCAGAGAAGAGGGACGAAAACGACACGATAGAGCTTTTGAGTAGCTCAAGTTAGATTCAACTCGAAAATCTTCAAATTTTAGCTTCTCAAATACTGTATTGAGTTGAATTTAAGTTTCATCAAACCCCACTCAATAGTCATTGAGGTACTTGAATCAATACTCGACTATATAGACATATATAAATCAATCATGCACTCGTGTTATAATCGATCCGAGTTTGAGTTTGGAAAAAATGGAGACGGATCGATGTCGAAGTGAAGTTCTTCCTGCCCAAGTACAATCTCTAGTCTCAATCATACATAATGGAGGAGGATGGGGGGCTTTAAATTTTACGCTCTCCGGAACTACATCAACTACTTAGTTGCATGTAAAGATCAAAAAATCAAGTGAAGCAGGGGACACTGAAGGCTAAAATTCGCGACCGCACAACTACTCCCCACGCCACTTGTGGTGCTAACCGACCACGCATTCAAGCCAGTGACAACTCTACTTGTTTTTGTAGGGCAGCTCAATTCTTAATGCCCCCCCAAAGCAGGGAAACATTTCTAAAAGGGGGAAATGGGTTTCATTGCGCGGTCCCCACTCGGCATAAATTAATGACTTTTTTAAATTTGTAAATTCTAATCATATAAATTTAAAAACTTATCAAATTTTTATAAAAGTCCACGATGTCTGAAACTCTTATCTATTTATAAGATATATAATTGTAAGGACCGTGAATCATTATAATTCTTATTACGGCTTTTTTCCCGTCCTCTGAACGGGGGTAATCTAGTTCCTCTAAGATAATAATCAAGGGTCGATAAGGATTTTACTATGTTTGGTCGGAGAAAATTATAAGGGTTATATAGTGATAATTACATTGTATTAAGTTACTTTTAAATTATTCATTGAAAATCTGATTTTATATATAGTTTACCATCTAAGAAAATGTACAGAAAGCATCTTTCGAGCCTTTGCTAACATGTAAGAAAGCTAATTAAAGTTGAAAACTTCCTCGGGTTTAATAAACATATCTAAATTTGTCAATTTTCACTTGAAACTTTTGCGAAAATGGAAATTTAGTTCAACGCCAATAAACTGAGTCACGACTTCTTAAAAATTACTATCTTAATGAGAAAATAATTAATTTCCTTTAATTGAAATGAAGGCCAATATTCTTTGGGAAAGGAATTTTTTCCTTTCGGCAAAAAAATGAAGAATTATACTATAGAGGAGAAAAGATAACAATAAAGAGGACAAGGGATCATCAAAAAGAAAAAAAATAAAAAGAATACAACAAAGCAAACAAAAAGAAAAGTGATTTGGAAAAAAGAAATTTCCAAAGAAAATTTTCATCCCCTGCGTCAGAATGCATTGATTCATTAACTGTTATCAGTTTCAATGCGCTGAGGATAACCTTTCTGCAGACAGGCTTGAGAACTAACTGCATGTATTATTGTCATATTTAAAAAAAAAAATTGCATTATGGTTACTGAATCGCCCAAGGGATTGATAATATTTAAATCGATTTAAACCAGTAAATACAGCAGAGTAAAAAATGTAGAACCCTTTTCTTTAAAGGAGAATTTCACTGCAAGTTGAAAAGCAAAAGGTCTGGAAGACTAGCATTTAATGCATTTTAAACGTGACAACATATCATGCATGAATTATTACAATTAATGCCGTGATGTCTCTTTTTCTGTAACGGTAATCCTCGAAGAGTAATTTATGGTCCCATCAAATTTTTTTTTTTTTTACCATTTCGAAACGTTCAGAGCTTTTAACTAAAGAGTGAAAAAAGGAAAAAAAAAAAAAAACCCTTAACTCGTACAAGGATTATGATAAAGGCTATGGTATAACTTGAACTTGTATGAAAATTTTAATGAATAGGAAATTATTTTACACCTTTTCTTTTATAGTGTTGAATGTGTCGAGCCAGTATTGAATAAGCAGAGGAAGAGTAACCATTGCAGAAGAGCTCGTTCCAATGAATCCCTATAAATTTGTGAAGAAAAAAAATGGGGGAAATATATTTTTGTTTATTTGCTCTTCAAATTTCATGGCAGTCCTACAAAAATAGAAAAACTGAAATCATATTGAAGAAACTATGCCCTTATCCATCTATTTAATTATGAGAGTGGCCTACACAAGAGCACACGTGTGAGCACTAGGTTGCTCGATTGCTCGAGTGATTAAAATTAAATAATTTTATAATATCATGAAGTTTATAAATTCGGATGGTCTAAATTTCAGATTTATGTAGTTAAAAACAGGGAATCGTAGATGAAAGTGGATTTTCGATCTACAGGAACTTTGAGTAATGGATTTGTTTGTTGTAAATTTATGGCCATCAATTTGTTACGTTTTATATCACTTTTGATTCGTGGGAGGTGCCTTTTTTTTTCGGGATTTATTAGTTGGCCATTGAGCTTGTGCCGCGTGGAATTTAAAGTTTGGCCCATAAATTGTCAGTTGACAGGTGCGCTTATGCCATGTCGAATTTAAAATTTAACCCATCACTTGTCGGGGAAACATCCTCTCCTGCAGGTGCTTTGGCGGGATTCTCTCCCGTGATCCAATGCGGCATCGTTTAGTCTAGGTTTTTTTCCTCTTTTTTTTTTTTTTTTTTTTTGTCCAATTCTCCTTTTGCGATCATAATCATACACTCCATCTTCAAGGAACTATGCACATGATTCCATCACAAAAACACATTTCATACGTGCATGGTTGACGAGTCGAGCCTTCGGCCTAGAGAATCACATGACTTAAATGGGAAGACACATTCGGTGAGGTGGCTAATATTGCGCATATAAAGTTGAATCAAAAGAGTTACTTACGGACTAAATGATGACAAGAGTTAAAGTATGGTGAAATAGGTTGTGTCGGGATATTTTCAGTTGCCGTCTTAAGAAAATTAATCATTTTATTATGCTATGCAATTGGACAATGAAGAGCAAATTACAAATATATTTTGAGCTCATGCGAGGATGATTATTGATTATGCCCACTTTGGTGATGTTGTTACGTTTGATACTACTTTCTCCACTAATAATGAGTATAAATCACTGGGGTTAACCATTATAGAGGTTGTGTGATTTTTAAGGCTGTTCTCTTATACGACTAGACTTCCGAGTCATTCAAATGGCTTTTTGAAATATTTTTGGAAGCGCATAAAGCAATGGATCATATATTCGACTCTCTCAATAGTCTTATAAGTTGCATAAATTTATTTCCTAGATAAAATGATTAGTATAAATGGGTTTTATTGGATGTCAATGCTTTATTAGCTTTTCAAAAAAAATTTTTCTTCTTACTGGTTTGATATATTTTTTCAAGGGCTTTTGATGCAATGACTTAGTATAATGGTTGCTGCTAAATGTAATCTTTGCTATTAAATTGAATGGTTGTCAAAACAATGTGGGTCAAAAAGAAAATATTTGGGAGAATGTAAAAATTAAATAAAAAGAAAAAAGAAAACATGGGCAACAGCTTTCGGTGCGGTGAGAGGCACGAAGATTAATGAATTAAAAAAAAAAAAAAAACAAGATGAGACGGTGTCGTATTGAGTAGCAGGAAAGAAGAAAAAAAAAAACCTAGACCAGACGATAGCGCACCGCGTCGCGGGGTAGAATCCCGCCAAAGCACTTACGGGAGTTGACCGTGAGCTCGTGCCACGTCGAATTCGGATTTATGTAATTTTTTATTGGTGGGATGCAAAAGCCAATCAACAAAAAGAAAACAAATTAAAAATTTATGTGTACCCATTCCATTTTTCACAATCTGATCTTGCCGGTGTGGATCCAGGACTTTGGGTTGAGGGAGTAAAATTAATTTTCTCTTCCAATGTACTAAAATTTAAAAAAAAATGCAATTATCATAATGCAATTCAAAATAATTAAAATTATTCAAATTATACCATTGTAAATACCGTACAATTAACTCAGTGTCAATGCTATTACAAACATCCCTCTCAATATAAGTGACCAACTAATAAAAAAGATAAAACAAAAACCGATTACACGTAACAAAGCCATAAAATAAACTATAAAATTTTATAAACCATCTGGAAGATGGAAAAGAGATGGAGTTAAAAGAGAATAACATACTTTTTATTTTCACAAATAGGTGCTAGGATCATTTTAGTTTCTCTTTTTGGATTGCGACAACGCGCTTTTTAATTTTGAAGACTAAAAGAACATTAAAAATACCCTAAAGATTAATTTTGGAGATTAAAAGAACATTAAATATACCCTAAAGAAATATGTGACGATTGGGGACTAGAGAAATGTGTGATTTTTTTTTTGGTCTTACGCGATATTTGTTAAAGTTCTAAACAGGTACCTCAGTTTTTTCAACTAGTTTAGGAGCCATATTCTCGAGACTTCCTTTCCCACTTCGCTAAGGTATTACGGAGCCTTCTTCAAGTATTCTCTGAAAGCATGGTACGAATTGTTTGATACTCTTTTCCCGATCGAACAAGCAAGGGGTGAGCAGTAAAGCCTTTCCTTTAATGGTTGGGGAAAGCATTCTGGTGGACATTCTTTCCATCATCCTTACTCAGATAGGGGGTGGGTTTGAATAAACATAGGCCCAAACATGATTTGAAGGTCCTAGCTATGCCATGCATTCAATACAAACAAAGCTGCAAGGATGACATAAAGAGGACGCTTTCCTGAGTTGCATCGGAAAAAAAAAAAAAAAAAAAAAAGCACATAAGATAAGAACGCCTCATCTTAGGGTTTTTCCTTATGCACCCGCCTACCTAAAAGTTTCAAAATATACCTCGTGTCTCTTGGTTTAACCCAAATAATTTGAATATTACATGTATGACCCCATTTTTATTCACATAGGTCTTTAAGTTTAACTCTAATAATTTAAATATTACACGGATGACCCTGTTTCTTTCAAAAAATACTTTTCTATTCCAGTTTGACCCTTGAGTTTTTAGATTTTATTGGGGCAAATTTGAATAGAACTTCAAAATACATGAAACTCTTACAATGTTTTCTAAATTTAACTGGGGGCACTGGCCCACATTCTCATGTCCGTGGATCTGCCATTGGATGTTACAAATTACTCTTATCAGCTCCTTTCCAATTCTTTTGTGACTGCTCTAATGGCCACACTTGAATCGGATTCAACTATTCAAAGCCATTTCTAGATCAGGGAATATTGCCAAGGGTTTAGGAGTGCAGATCCTTAATAGACATATATGAAACCCCAAGCTGCCTCCGATCCTTATTACAAGCCAAGCCCCCAACTGTCGCTTTGCCTGAAATCACGATTGAAGCTCCATCAACATTAGCTTTAAGCCTCCCAGCAAGCAACGACTCTCATGCAATATAAGAAATGGCCAGACTATTTAGGAGCTCCCTCAGATTAGTTCCGCTACTGTTTTTAATGTCCTTCACTATCCCTTTAACCTTCTCTAGGAACGTGAATGATTCAACGGCTTCTTCCAAAAAAAAAAAAGAAGCTGAGGCTTTTCTTCTTCCACAACATCCCCTTAACCTTCTGAAACGATTAGTTCTTTATCTTCTTGTGCCAAGGGAGAACTAAATTAGAATAAAAACAGTTTAAATGGATATTAGTATTGTCACATCACATCACAAGATCCAGTTGGAGAAATTCATTTCAATGGAACCTCATTTGAATTTATTTCTTTGCGGGTTTGCGAAGCCCTCCAATTTTGTGGGCCTTCTAAAAGGAGTCTGAGAGATGCTAATCAAATCATCCCGAGTTTGTGGGCCTTTTCACCCTTTTACTGATCTTATGGGCCGAAACGGGCCGATCCTTCCGACGCCGGTACCGTCAAGATGGTGTTAGGGCAAAAATGGAACTTCACTGCAATCAAGCGCAGCTAAGTCCAGCGAGTTACGGCTGTATGGATGTACACGTGGTGTAGAAAACTATGATGACCATCCGACGGCGGACACCTAATGAGGACGCAAACCTCCGGTGTACACGATCGCACCATGCCCAATTGAAACACTGACGAGCAGTTGAGGGACGAGAAGTCCTCTCGGAGTCGAACTGACGCAACCCTAAACCAAATCAAACTCGGGAATTGCAGAGAGAGAGAGAGAGAGAGAGAGAGAGAGAGAGAGAGAGAAAGAGATCCATAGATCATAGACCGAGAGAGAGAGAGAGGATGATCGCAGGCGGAGTCGAGGACGAGGAGAAATGGCTATCCGCAGGAATTGCAGGCCTTCAACAGAACGCTTTTTACATGCATCGCGCTCTGGTATTGAATCTTTCCTTTTGCCGCTTCACTAGGCTCGCATAAACCCTAAATTTTCTTCTTACTGGAATTTTCTGTTAAATCGTTCTTAGGACTCTAACAATCTCAGGGATGCACTCAAGTACTCAGCTCAGATGCTCTCAGAGCTTCGTACCTCGAGGCTTTCCCCTCACAAGTATTACGAGCTCTGTAAGATTCGCTTGCAAGGAGTCCTTTTCGAGTTCTGATTAATTAAATTTGATCTGCCTTTTTGACTGGATTGAATCTGGGTAGTTTTCTTTTCCCTGATTGGAATTTCGTCGTAGATATGCGGGCATTTGACGAGCTGAGGAAACTGGAGATGTTCTTCAAAGAGGAGACTAGGCGTGGGTGCTCAATCATCGATCTCTATGAGCTTGTGCAACATGCGGGTAACATATTGCCTAGGCTGTAAGTGCTAATCATACTACAAAGCAGTAGTCTCTTCTTCTTTTTTATTTGGGTGTTTATTGAATGTCTCCAATTATGACCACTGAATTAGTTCATCTGGTTCTGCATGGCGTGTCAAATAGCTTTTCGCACTCCTTTTAATGTGGCATGTTCAGTTGTGAGAGAGATCCATTGAGATGGGGGACGCTGTTAAATGCCTGATTTTATTTTGATAGAATTGGTTGGCAGTTTGATGGTTTCTCTTGAAAAGTTGTGATGCACTTCCGGAATAAGTTAACATGCATTTAGCCAGGCCTTAGAGTGTCATATTTCACGTTTGGAACAGGTTTTTTTGTAGGGTGTGATAGAAATTAGAAATTCTATCCCATGCCCATGTTTCAGAATCCTTGGCTTGAGTGAGTTCAGATACTTCTCTGTGGTACATAGCTATAGCACTTTATACATTGGAGTTCTGCTGAAGTTAACGAAGTAGCTAGTGCGCTTTGCACATTGGAGTTCTGCTGAAGTTAATGAAGTAGCTAGTGCGCTTTGCACATTGGAGTTCTGCTGAAGTTAACGAAGTTAAAGTGTCTTTTTCCTCAGGTTTTTGTTTGTTGCCACTTTGATTAAGAAATCTGGCAGCGTCACTTGATCTCAATCTTTCATTCAATGGTCTGAGCTCAATTGTTGTTGGTAGTTATTAAGCACCATATAGAACATTCCAAGGTTAAGTTTCGAATGATCGCTGTTGGAGCAACATGGGAATTGAGGACAACAATGATAACATTTATGCCGTTTGGGAAGAATTGCTTCTACAATCACAGTGCCTCACTTTAAAGTTTCTTAACGTAATTCTTGGACTAGCTAACTGGAAATCCAACTGGGAAATATATTTTTTAGTCCCATCATTAGCTGTAGATGTCTAGAGAATGTTCCCTACTCTTAAATCTCAATTTTGCTGAATTGGAACCCAGTCTAACTAAGGGATCTCATGGTTCTGGAAGATACTAAATCCTGGATATCGATCTGGGGACATGGAAGCACAAATGGAGTTCATGCCATGAACCAGTATGGAAGAGCATTCCCCACCTTCTTCGCCCAACTCATTTTCCATAAAGATGCCGGTTTTAAGATTTAGTGATTGGACGCACTTCCTCAAGATAATGAATTGTTCTTGACAAGTGAAGCACAAAAAGTTTATCATAGATTATCTGTAAAGGTATTTGGCTTTTGTAGCCCAGTAGAGGGAAAAAAATTTCTTTCAATTTTAATAACTATATCAGAGAATCAAGAGTGGGAGAATGTCCTGGTCATCATTAAACAAGCTATAGGTGATGCATGCTGATGTGAAAATTCTACCTTGAAAATTTGACTTTGCAAAAGGTGGAATCACGCTCAGACATGGGCTGTTGATCCTACTAGTTTATTTGAGCTTATGATTTTACCTGGCCTTATATTCACTTTACTATCTGTTGAAAGTAATGAAAGAAAATCAGCAAGCAATGGTTCAGCTAGTAGTGACCTGGAGGTCTAGGTTTAGAGTATTCACTATGCTGAACACTGGAGCAATTCCCCCTTCCCCAGGCAATTTATCTAATTATAATTAATAAATATATACAGTTGTTTGTCTTATTAAGATTAAGATGCTTTGAAAGTTCTTCTTATGACACAGTGCATAGTAAAAGTACTGAATTGATTTTACGTTCTTTCTTTTTCTAATTTTTCAGTCCATGCATATTCCTAAATGCAATTAACATTTTCAATATTGGATCTGTACTCTGGAGATCTGCAGCTTCTGATTTCTGCAGTTTCTTTTATTTTACCCTTTGAAGTTCTTATTTTCTATCTTTTAGGTATCTTCTCTGTACAGTTGGGTCTGTATACATCAAATCAAAGGAGGCTCCTGCTAAGGATGTTCTCAAGGATCTTGTGGAGATGTGTCGGGGCATTCAACATCCTCTACGTGGCCTTTTTCTACGGAGTTACCTTTGCCAAGTCAGCAGGGATAAATTGCCGGATATCGGTTCAGAGTATGAAGGGTAAGGAAGTCAGTTTGATATTTGAGTTTTTAAGTTGGCACATTTTCTCTGTTTAGAGTGGAGGATAGCTAAAATGGGATTGTGAGACAAACGAAATGGATGGTTTCCAATTTTAGTTATTTGGTCAAATTGGTAAGTGACAAAATTAATAAAAATGGGCCTGACTCGAATGTCATTCTGCATGTTGTAACTTGATATTTTCATGCTTTCCCTAGGTGTTGCTTGGACCCAAAGGTAGCTGCCCAATGCACGGGTATTGCCCCTAAAAAAATGCAGGGCCAACCTACTCAGTGGAGCTCTATTGTTTTGAGTTCTAATATTATTTAATCTTTTTTTTTGGTACATTGCGTTATGTAGTCTTTTGTGAATGAGATCTTGGTCCTCAAATTTAGAAAATGAAGTGATTGTGTTTTAGACCCCTTTTTTTTTTTAGATACATCAGATAATTGCGGGGCAAATGAAAGAGTCTTAATTTTCTATTCCAGCAGTAGGATTTCGAATACAAGTGTAAAATTTTTGGGTGAGAAAATGGGAAAGCACTGTCTGATGAAGTGTTATAATGGGTTTCTCTGTCCATCGTGCTATTATATGTATGCGTGTTAGTGTCACAACTACCAAGTATATTATCAATTTGTCTTATTCTGTGATTTTTAATCGGAGACAGACACAGATAATTAGGAGAACACTATGAACACACAGATTCACGGGGTTGCCAGTATGCCTAGATCCACAGATGAAGAAGAGAGAGTGCACCACATCAACTGAGAATTACATCTGATCTTTCATCCAAATCCCAATGAACCCATAGATCATGTAGGCCGCTAGCAATCGCAAATACTTCTCTGAGGGGGACCCCACACATATCTTTTCCTAGAGGCGTATTTGTTTTTGGTAAATTCCCAGAGCCGTATTTTTGTCTCATTGCGAAGCCAAAAACACTCTAGAACCCCTCAATTCATACTGGACGTCCATAGGAAGGTACAATGGAGAACTGTTTGAAATTGTGCATAACCACTCCAAAAATTTGAAGTACCTCACTTTAGTTGATTGCTCAGTCGGCAACCGATGTGTAAACTGCAACCAGCTACTGGACGGTCCAGTGTACAATGCACTGCCCATTAAATGGGTACTGGCCAGTCTACTAGGTCAACTAACCTTGAAATGCGTTCATGGATTGGAAATGGACCTGATCTCTGTTTCCTTTGGTTCCTGTAGTGATGCTGACACTGTCATGGATGCTGTGGAGTTTGTAATTCAAAACTTCACAGAGATGAACAAGCTTTGGGTGCGGATGCAACATCAGGTTGGTTGAAATATCTGTGGACTGTTGCCTGCTCTCATGTTTAGACATGCACAGTACAATGGTTCTTGCATGTCATAAAGGTAAAAAGTGTGTCATGAGGGCATGATTTGTGGTCATGCAGGTTATAGTGCTTGTGAATCATTCATACTCTTAGCTGATCCTGAGTTGGGGCTTGCAATCGGGCTTGCAGGGACCTGTCCGAGAGAAAGAAAAGCGGGAGAAAGAAAGGAGCGAGCTTCGTGATCTTGTAATATCAATAGCCTGAAATGGGTTCCCTCACTACCATTTAAGTGTATATGTTTTTATTATGCACTCACACAAGGCTACTGTGTGTCTGTTTTTCATTAGGTTGGTAAGAATCTCCATGTGCTTGGTCAGATTGAGGGTGTAGACCTTGAGATGTACAAAGATACCGTTCTTCCACGAGTCTTGGAGCAGGTATAACCTGTAAAAGTTTATTGTAGTTATTAATTTTTAACTGAGCCTTTAAGGATGCTTGTCACATGCAAACTATTACTTGGTTGGACTTGCATCTATATTGTTCTGACAGGTTGTCAATTGTAAAGATGAGATCGCACAATATTATTTGATGGATTGCATAATTCAAGTCTTCCCTGATGAGTATCACTTGCAGACTCTTGAGATATTATTGGGTGCTTGCCCCCAGCTTCAGGTGCGTCAACGTGAAATATTGTTATTTGTAAAATACAGTCAATGGCGCTTGATTTTTCTCCCCATTATATATTCTGAATTTCTATGCTCTTGTTTCAAATCGAGTTTATAGACTGATAGTGTTCAGTTGATTACTGAAGATTACGACACTAGAATGGAATAACATGTAACCTTCCCTTGTTAAATGTGAAATTTGTCCTCTTCCATCCTGCAGCTACTATATCATCTTCTTCTCATGTACATGTCTGTTTCTCTCAGCCGTCTGTGGACATCAAGACAGTGCTATCACAGTTGATGGAAAGACTATCAAACTATGCCGCTTCAAGTACAGAGGTTGGTAATCATGTGCAATTTGTTTGTGGGCAGATGCTATATGTGATGCCACTGATGACTCTTATGTTGCAGGTGTTACCTGAATTTTTGCAAGTAGAAGCTTTTGCAAAACTGAATAACGCCATAGGCAAGGTGATTCTCATTTTGCTTTGAAGTATCTTAGGTCTAAAATTGAGCAACTAACTGTGATAGCTTAGTTTTAGGAAATGATGTTTTTACTAACTATGATGATCATTGAACCAGCTATGATTTTTCCACATGGTGGAAGTGAGTGCTACCTTTATTCCTCATCCTGATTTTGGTCCCCTATGACTTGTGCATTTTGACCCACTGACTAGAGGCTCTCCAGACATTGTGAACAATTTGAGTTGTCATGTGCATGACTCTGAAAATGCACTACATCTGCAACAATTCATACATACACATATATATACAACTCAATTTTATTATTTTCATAGATGACCTGTGTCCTCCTCTTACCAAAAGAGACTCATAAAGTGCTTCACGTGGCGATGAATTTGTTAGTCTTGTTTTCGGTTTTATTTTGTTTTGCTGTTTCCTTTGTTCATTTTTTGCATGTGTTCTTTTCAAGCTTTGAAAATTTGAATTATTATGCTCATGCAGATTATAGAAGCTCAGGACGACATGCCAATTTTTGGAGCTGTGACCTTGTATTCTTCTCTTCTCAAATTTACTCTCCATGTTCACCCTGATCGGCTTGATTATGTGGATCAAGTGCTGGTACGCATCTCTTTTCATTAATTCTCCAGACAATACATGCTGATGCTGAGCGTTTCTCTAATTCTGAGGTTTCATGGATTTAACCAGTTTTTGGGCCTCCTGTTGTAGTCTTTGCTTCCTCATTGCAAAATTTGTGAAGAACTATAGGCGATAGACCATTCCTTAGTTCGTTGTTTAATTTTTGAAGTGGCCCTTTATGTTCTGTGAAGCAGAGTTTGAGGAATATTTATTTAGTAGAAACTGGTTCCAGGAAATATTTCATAGGTAACAGCTAGAGGAAAGTAGACTGCTTTTTTGAAGAGTTCAAAAGCTAATGCTCATCTCCAGAAAAGGGAGGGTTTACAAGGTTGAGGGAATGGCTTATTTTATATGGATTGTTAAATCGGAGAGAAATTGTGGTGAACCTCTTTATCAATATTTCCAGAATCTTGTGGTGAAACAGATCGTATTGGAGAACTTAGACAAGCTAAGATGACAAGAAAAATCCCTTCATAACACGACATGAAATTCCCAAGCTCAAGCCTTTCTCTAGCTATCAATCGCATTAGGGTCTATTCTTTCGAATTTTTATTAGTATCAAAATTTCAGTTTAATGTTGCCCTGAAAGTTGATGTTGTGTTATTTATGGGGATTCTTGTTATCCAATCCTACAGGGAGCATGTGTTAAGAAACTCTCTGGCAAAGGCAAGCTTGAAGACAGTCAAGCAACGAAACAGATTGTTACACTTCTAAGTGCTCCTTTGGAGAAATACAATGATATTGTGACTGCTCTGAACCTATCTAATTATCCCCGTGTTATGGAATATCTTGACAGTGGAACAAATAAAGTCATGGCTGCTGTTATTATTCAAAGCATTATGAAAAACAAGACTCGTATTTCTACTGCTGACAAGGTACAGTTCACTCATGTTGCATGTTCTGTTGAGTGGACATTGTAATAATGCGTCATTTTTTTTTTATTGTAGGTGGAGGCACTGTTTGAACTGATAAAAGGTCTCATTAAAGATTTGGATGGGACTTTTCTTGATGAGGTTGGTCTTTATGGTAGTTATTAACAAAAAATGATACAAAAATTCATCTGCCAGTTGCTTTTGTATTCGGTCTGGACATTTCTTGTCATTTCTAACCTTTTGACAATCCTTCTACTTTTCACCCTTGTTTTCTTTTAAGTTGTATCTGATATTTTTGTTTTTGGTTAACTTTTTATTTTGCACTCTAGATTGATGAGGATGATTTTAAGGAGGAGCAGAATTCTGTTGCACGACTTATTCAGATGTTGTATGTTGACGATCCAGAAGAAATGCTGAAGGTAATTGATTTGTTGAAGCTTCCTGTTCTTTTATATATTTCCATTTGTGTTCTCAATTTTTTGCTGACTTTGTTAATTTCAAAAACTCAAACTAATCTATTTATATCACTACCATCCTCTCCAAAGACTCTGGATTTGTTTGCTGTTGCGTGGCAGAATCAGAAATGAAAATGTCTCCTGTTTATGAGAACTGCTTACCTCCTGAGTAGAAAAAGGGTCCTCATGAAGCAAAAAAATTGCTTCTGCTTGTTAAAGCAGCTGCTAGCAGTTGTCACTTCAACTCAATATCCAGGAAGCAAACAGTAATAAATATTTTCCGGTATTGCATTGAAATATTAGAAGCTGTTATTTTTTGCGGAGTTTTTGAATTTGGCTTTTTTGAAGACCATCAGAAAGGTTTGATATATTGAAATCCTGGCTTAAGATACATGGCTGTAGTTAGAGCCAGCAATTCCAACCTGTGACCTGCCAACTCACCCTACCTACTCATAGGATAACTCGATCTGAACCGCCCATAAAATAATTTTGGCTCACTCACATCCTGTCCAATTGCCATTTCTAGTTTGGATTTATCTTCTTTTTTTTTTTTTTTCCTGGTTAAAAATTTGAGTTTTACTAAATATTGATTTGTGTATGAAAATACTAAAGAAACATAAGTTGTATCGGCTAGGTGAATGCTTGGGCCGCCAACCCACTCGTAGTATAACCTGACCTGGCTCACAATAATTTTGACCGGCCATGAAGGAAGCACTGGTTTGTTTTACGGGCTCTGCACCAGTACTGGGTGCGATTTCTGTGTGGGTGCAATCCGATGTGGCTGCAATCCAGGTGCGCACCGGAGCTTTTAAAAAAATATTGATAAAAAATTATGGTGCGACCTGGTGCAAATTGAATCCAAGGGAAAAAAAAAAGCGAGAAAAAAAGAAGAAAAAATAAAAAAAACAAAGAAGAGAAGTCAATTAAAAAGTTTCTTCCCCTCTTGTGATATAAGCGAAGTCCCCCAGCGACGTCCAGCAACAGTCGGCTCCTCTCCTCCTGCTGTGGCCTCCTCCACTTGATCTCCTCCAGCGTCACTGCCTCTCAATCTCCTCCTCCAGTGGCTTCCCCAACTTGACCTCCTCCTCCTTTCAACCTCCTCAATCTCCTCCTCTCGCACTAGATTTTCGAGTAGCAGCAGCAGTGCTAATTCCTCTTTAAGTATCAGCAGTTTTTATGCTAATCTGGACATCAACAGTGACTGAAGTGAATTAACCACTTTGGCCTTGTGTTACTGTAGCTCTACAGAACAAAAGTGGGGGAGGGAATCAAAAATGGTGTTAAGAATATTTAAAACTACTATGCTTTGTATTGTGTGGTTGTGGTTATGCTTCATTTCCTTAAATTGTATACATGTTTTTGTATAATTTTAATAATTTTTTAATATATCATACCCTATCGCACTTGCACTCTAGTTTTCCAGAAATTATTGAATTTTGCACTGGGTGCGAATTGCACCCAATTCTTACACCCGCACCTGTGCTTCCTTGCTGTCCATTGATTCATCCGTATTGACCCGTGAATTGTGTTTGACCAGTCCGTAACCTGATTGATTGCACTTCTAGCTGTAGTAAGCTTTACTTTTCACATGCCTTGTTCTCGTGAATGAATTTTGTGCAAGTATTCATTTATGATTATAGGCTCCATGCTCAACATAGTTGCAGACTGTCGTATTCTTATTCCTTTTGTGTTTCTTAAACATAATTATGGTGTAAATCGTGGTATCAAGCTGACTTAGTTCTGTACCTTATTACATCTTTAGAATTATTGATTCATTCCCTGGTGTTCTCCATCTTTTGTTTTAATGGTTATTCCAATGCTGAAAACTTGTTTTTCCCATATACACCTTCCTGTGTTGGGAAAGTGTGCTGCAAATAATTATTTGTTCTGCTTTCTCTTTTCTCACTACCTTTTCTAATCTTTATAATTTGCACTCTAATTTGGAGTAGGTTTTCAACTGTATATTGTGATATATCCTGAGTTATATTTATCGATATTTCAGATTATATGTGCTGTGAGGGATCATATCTTGACTGGAGGACCAAAGCGTCTACCTTACACTACACCTCCCCTTATTTTTTCTACTTTAAAGGTTTGGTTCTATCTTTCCACTTCTATAAGATTTTTCTGTTTCATTTTCTAATTGACAAAATTAAAGATGAAAAAAAATATTGTTGCAATGCCTAGAAAAAAATGGAATGCCGAACCGTTGGTTATGCAGTGCGTGGTGAGCCTTTTGTTCATTAGTCCTCAAATTAGTGTTCTTTCAAAAGTGTGTTCACATTAGCTTGACGGTCAGTCTTGTATAATGATTAATGAATGCTCACTTCTAAGGCGGTAAACTGCTCATTAATGATTTGAAATGAGTAGTTTTACCTCTTGTATATTCGCGGAGCTTAATTACACAAAATTAGCCTGATTTGAATGTAAACAGATCATTTATTTGTATTTTAACTTTTTAATTAAATTCTAAAGGTCGAAAGTGGCGAGATTTGCAATTTTCTCACTCACTTGATCTAGTCACTGGAGCCAGTGAAAAAGGGATATTAATGTATCACAGAAGATTAAGCATCTGAGAGTGATTTGAGCCGTATGAAGGGAAACTCTCACGCACAGTTTTTTTTTTTTTTTTTTTTTTTGGGGGGGGGAGAGCCCGACAGGGTAATATTCACCTTGATGTTGATAATTTATGACAGAGCAGTGAAAGTTTGGAACCAAAGGCTTTCGACACAAACAATGTTCCAAAAAAGTAAAGAGAAAATATTGTAATGGTGATGGATAATATGAGACCCAACTCTGCCTTCATGGCGGTGGATCATGGATGATGGATAGATATGGCCAAGATTGGCTATTTTGGGGAAGCAGATGGGTAGATGTGACAAGCTAGTGTTTGGATGTGATGATTGTCGGCGGGTGATGTTGGTGTTGATGTTGTGTGTGTGGCTGGTGGGTGAATAAGTGTAGATGGTGGAAGTTTGTTGTGTATGGGAAGGATGGATGTGGTAATACCAATGGTTGTTTAGTATATCAGGAAGGTCACTCATGGACAAATATGAAACTTTGAGAGGGGTTCATGCATGCATAAATGGATCTCAAATGCAACAATCTGCTCTTTCTATTTAATTAATTTGAGAAGAGGCTATTCCCATCTGAAATTCTGGAGAGGTTGTCTCATGAATATTTTGTGACCAAATTGATGCATTTTTCTGCAACACAAACTTTCTTTTGGCACATTGCTCACATTCATGATATTGCTGGTAACATTCAGTTGGTCAGACGACTTCAAGGCCAAGATGAAAATGTTGAGGCATCAGCTTCACCGAAAAAAATATTCCAGCTTTTAAATCAGGTGAGCTCTTCTCAGAAATGCTTAGTCATTTAGAGTCATCAGTTGATGGTATACAATTGTTTTCCCTATCATTATCACTAAAGCATGCTGTATAATTTGTGAGAAATGAGTTGCATTATTAGCTTTTCAAACAACTGAAACTCAGTCATTAGCTGTTACTGTTACATCCTGACCTGGTCTGGCTTCATCATAGTTTCCAGATTTTATTATGGATATTTCAGCATATCATTGGCCTCTTATCCACTACATTTGAGGTGTTACATGGATATTCCAGCATCTCATGGCCTCTCGACCACTATATCTGAGGTGGTTCCCCCAACTTGTCAAAAAATTTCTGTTAGGAAGAAAACATGGCTTCACCCTTACTGAACTTTGGCAAGCTCAACCATTGTTTTATGAGAAGTTACAGGAGGACTTTAAGGGGATTTTTTTTTTTTTTTTGTACGACTTATTTGCTCTGGCTCTATGTCCCTTTGTTGATTTGTATCTCAATATACGATATATATTTCCACCTGTTCATTGCCATTTTCACCCTTCCTATTTTTTGAATAATTGTTTTCTCAGATGTCTGTTGTTTTGGGTTCTTTATAAATTTGGTTCTTCCCTGCATTCTTTTCTTTTTGTTAGGAAGACATTCCTGTCTGTTATTTTTTCTTGCACATTTGTCTTGACTTATCCACCATTGGTAATGCTTTTGCCTTTCCATATTAGACTATTGAAGCTCTATTAACCATTCCAGCACCAGAACTGGCATTGCGGTTGTACTTGGAGTGTGCTGAGGTACACAAGGATATTTTTCTTTGACATTTATGGATGTTTTAGCAACATTCTGTTCTTCCTAAGCTGTATTTGTCTTTAATTTCCTTTAATTCAGGCAGCAAATGATTGTGATCTAGAACCTGTTGCGTACGAATTCTTCACCCAAGCTTATATATTATATGAAGAGGAAATTGCGGTATTGATTTCAGACCAGCTTTATGCTTCTGTTATCTACTTTATTAATTATCCTAGAAATTATTCATGTCCTTGTAAGCTCTTCACAAGCAGCTAATGGATCACATTTATGCTTTATTTCTTCTTTGTTTGGAATAGGATTCAAAATCCCAGGTGACTGCTATGCACTTAATAATTGGTACTCTTCAGAGGATGCATGTCTTTGGTGTTGAGAACAGGGATACTTTAACCCACAAGGCCACAGGGGTAATAGCATATTTATATATATATATATAGAGAGAGAGAGAGATAGGGTGAGCCTTGGTGCAATTAGCAAGGTTGGTCCTCTGTGACTAGAAAGTCATGGGGTCAAGTCATGGAAACGGCCTCTTTGCAAAAAAGAAAATAAAAATAAGGGAGGCTGTATATGATAAACAATTCTCCCAGCCCTCGCAGGGTGGGAAGCCTTATGCACCAGGGATACCCTTTTATGAGAGATTTAATCTTTTTCCTTCGTATAAAGCACTTATATTCGGTCGCGACTTTTGACAGTACTCTGCAAAGCTGCTAAAGAAGCCAGATCAGTGCAGAGCTGTTTATGCGTGTTCTCATCTCTTCTGGGTTGATGACCAGGATAATATCAAGGATGGACAGAGGTGTGTTACAATAGTTTTGACATTTTTGAAAGCCACATATGGTTGCATTAGTTGTTCTTGCATAAGTGTCATGTTTGTACATAAAGAAATTTTGGAGTATTATGACTGATGAGAGGTTAGTTTGAGCAGATCCACTGTGCCCAAGGATATGCTGCTTTGTGTTGTAGAGACAATTTATGTCCAAATCAAATTTATCCGCTTTTGACCTTGTGTCTAAGTTCCTGAAAATCAATTTGTAGAATACCTGGAGCTTGGGTAAACAGAAGTCCATTTGGTTATCCTATGTGAAAAATTATGCTTAGAGGTTTTCACAGTGTCAAGAAATTCATGTTTTGAGCAGGTACATTGCCAAATGAATCAATAGGTCATTGTAATCATATATATATTGATCAAAGAATATCTCAATTAATTGTTCACTTGATATTAGCTTTGGATGAGGATATATAGGGATGAGGGTGACTATTCTGTTTCAATAATGCTAAAAGTTATTTGGTTGTGGAGTGGGGATGATGGCAGAGCAACCTTGTCAATGATATATTTCTTTTGTTGACCAGGGTCCTGCTTTGTCTAAAGCGTTCTTTGAGAATCGCAAATGCTGTGCAGCAAATGTCCAATGTGACGCGAGGTAGCAGCGGATCAGTCATCCTCTTTGTTGAAATCTTGAACAAGTAAATTCCTCCTTGATAGTTCTTAATTCAATGCTTATTTAATTTTTAGATTGCCGCTTTAGGCTTGGAACATTATATAATCAAAATGTGGTTTACTTTATTTCTGTCCAATCCTAAAATTTTCAGGTACCTCTATTTCTTTGAGAAGGGAAACGAACAAGTTATGGTTGCTGATATCCAGGGCCTAATTGAATTAATTACAACTGAGATGCAAGGTGACAATACAACACCAGATTCGGCTGCTGATGCTTTCTTTGCCAGCACGTTACGGTACATCCAGTTCCAGAAACAGAAAGGTGGTACGATTGGGGAGAAATATGAGCCCATCAAGGTTTGAGTTGGTAAGAATGGCGGAGGTTCAAAACCGATTCAGTTGTAGATTTGCTTTCTTCAAGAGAATGAGGTGACAGCCTTGTTATGGGTGAAGTAGTTTCAGGTGTTCAAGTCTGATGTTAAACATTGTCTTCTGCAGAAATTTGTCTGCTTATTGTGCCTGCTTTAACATCCCTCGATCTGCTCAATGATGCACAATTTTTATGTATGTGAAAGATGACACCCGTAGAAAGCCAAAATTCAGAACACCCCAAAGTTATTGCAGATAAGTTTATATGTATCAATGTTCTGGAATTGATTTTTATTTTTTTTTTCACTCCTTGTTTTCAGTTTGTTCTACGTACGTTTGATGTAAAATTTGTGGTGTAACTAGGAATGTGGTTGGTCACTTTGCTTCTCTTCCCTTTGCAAACAATTCTAAATTAATTTTATTCTTCTTGAAAACTTTCAATGCACCACGCCCGTGTTTTAATTTTTTCTTTTCCTGGACGAGAACTCATACATTTGGTTTTAAATCTTGGCGCGACTAGTGATGTTTCTCTCTTGTTTATGATCTTTACCCAGTCATAGCAAAGAAGTAAAATCAGTCTTGTTAGCGTTAACAGTGTTACCTCTTTTCTTTTCATACTTTCTAGCAACATTAGTAATACATGAATGAGGTGACAGCCTTGTTATGGGTGAAGTAGTTTCAGGTGTTCAAGTCTGATGTTAAACATTGTCTTCTGCAGAAATTTGTCTGCTTATTGTGCCTGCTTTAACATCCCTCGATCTGCTCAATGATGCACAATTTTTATGTATGTGAAAGATGACACCCGTAGAAAGCCAAAATTCAGAACACCCCAAAGTTATTGCAGATAAGTTTATATGTATCAATGTTCTGGAATTGATTTTTATTTTTTTTTTCACTCCTTGTTTTCAGTTTGTTCTACGTACGTTTGATGTAAAATTTGTGGTGTAACTAGGAATGTGGTTGGTCACTTTGCTTCTCTTCCCTTTGCAAACAATTCTAAATTAATTTTATTCTTCTTGAAAACTTTCAATGCACCACGCCCGTGTTTTAATTTTTTCTTTTCCTGGACGAGAACTCATACATTTGGTTTTAAATCTTGGCGCGACTAGTGATGTTTCTCTCTTGTTTATGATCTTTACCCAGTCATAGCAAAGAAGTAAAATCAGTCTTGTTAGCGTTAACAGTGTTACCTCTTTTCTTTTCATACTTTCTAGCAACATTAGTAATACATGTATTAATGGAAGACACCATCACGGTCAAGCAAGTTAACAGCCTGCAGCGGCTGTGGAGCACCAAATACTGGATGCTATTGCAGAAAAATATCAGCACCGCAAACACACTGGAAACTTTTATCATTATATCAAAGTACAAACTAAACAAATATCTGCATCCAAGAGAAGTTTCTTTCTGACCGGGTTCTGCTTATCAATTAATACGTGAAAAATGAATACAAATGAGGCGGAGGACCGCCGAATGTGACTAGAACAATTAGAGGTCACAAAACCACCTAACAAGAAAAGCAATAACAGACCACCAACGCTACTTCAGAGATGCCTTAGAACTGTCAGATGAAACTATAACAGGGCCCCCAACTTCCTCAAGAGCAAGAGGAAGGGAACAACACTCGAATGGACTGGTTTTCTCTTTACACTGCGACTTTTCTTTATCATAGTATGGAGCAGGCCTTCTGTACCTTCCCCTTCTTTTTCTTTTGCTTTGGCGGTTGGAGCACAACCTTAATCGCTGCATCAAACACTGCCTTCACATTCTACAGTACAAAAACGTTGTCCAGAGAGCGTTTATAGACAACCCAATGATTTCTTCCAACAAAAGCGAAGATAGAACAATAAACATACCTGCTGTGATTTTGAACTGCACTCAATGTAAGCTGGTGCATTAATAAGCTTCCTCAGCTCCTCTCCCTTGGAGGAAAAGATTATGGCAAGGAATATATATTATAAGATCAGCACGAGTAGAAATGGATTAAAAAAAAAAAAAAAGTGTCTCAAGCAACTTAAAAGGACAAATCACTAAGCAAACTACCTGAGCTGAAGAAATGGGCACAGCGCCAGGATGGTTTTCAAAGAACTGCTTATCATCCCGAAGATCTGATGCTCCATCAAAATTGACAATGAAGAAATAAGGATTGATTTGAACTTGGGGGAAAAAATTCTCATCTTAGATTAACCAATGATTAAAGTCTATTTAATTAATATAAATCATACAAATGAGAAAGCTCATCCAATAATGACAAGAAAAGTTCGTCTGTTTATTATCACGACTATTAAGCAGAGAAGCTGTTGAGCAACATTGTCCACTAATTGCATTATAATGAGTTAAGGAGGCTAATAAGAAATCTAACCAAGCTTTGTTCCAACAAGCACTATTGGGACACCCGGTGCATAGTGCTTCAACTCTGGAATCCACTGAAACATAAGCCAAACATAAGCACTATATCCGCAGTATCATGCCTCATTTCAAAATGACACCTCTTTTTGTCAAAATGAGAATATCAACACTTCACGTAATTCAATCAAGTCTGTACCTTCTTAGAAACATTCTCAAAGCTGGCCTTGCTAATGAGAGAGAATGCTAATATGAAGACGTCTGCACCACGATAGCTCAGAGGTCTTAATCTGTTGTAATCCTCCTGGCCTGTTCAGCAGAATATGAGAAACCAAATAAAGAACGAAATAGATTATAAAATGTTCTTCAGTAATAAGAACTCGTGCCAACTTACCAGCAGTATCCCACAACCCTAGATTAACGGTAGCACCATTGACAACCACATTTGCACTGAAATTGTCAAAAACGGTTGGCACATAATCCTGTTTCAGGTTACAATGAAAAATAAACAAATAAATAAACAACTCTATTAGATGAGTTACTCGTGAGTTCCCCAATCCAACTCCTATATAATGAATGAAAGCAAGGAAGTAGCAAACATTTTCTAGCAAAAATAAAGAAATCCTGAATCGCATAAAAAACTAACCCTTTCAACAACCTGTTTCTGGCAACACATAATTGCAACACGGGTAACCATTTTTCAGCTGCTTTACGTTTTCTAGATATGATAATATAAGGCAAAGAAAATGGAAAAGTTTTTGACACTTCTAGCGCATCCCAAAAAAACCCATAACAAAAGATTCATACAACAGAAAGGCCTTATAGATTTGATTTTCACCCAATTTCTAGATTTGCATTCTCTGTTTTGCAAGCCATTTTCCCCACACCAAACAAAGCCTACAGAATCTCCGATTACCTCTCATCTTTCCGACGAGAATCAACCAAAGGCTACGAAATTCTCAAATTTCCTTCAACAAATTACAAGATTGCCGCAAGAAAATCAGGAAAAAATTGAAATCTTGGGAAACAATGACTGACCGTAGGAAAGGTATTGCTGGTGTAGGAGATGAGCAAGCAGGTTTTACCCACAGCGCCATCCCCAACCGTGACGCACTTGATGAATCTTGATGCGCTCATCTCAGCCGTCAGATCTCCTCCAGACGAAGACCTGATCCAAAAGAAGAGGGGGAAGGAAAAAAAAAACCCCGGGCCGTCTCTTCTTCTTCTTCTTCCTAAGTACACACGGTTTCAGTACGCGAAATCGAAGAAAAGAACACAGATCTCATTCGCGCAAGAACAAAAATGGAACCCTAATCGGAAAAGAAGGAGAAGGGGGGAAATGGAAAGAAGATAGAATAGAATAGATTAGTTGTTGCTGTTGTGTTGTGATGATGGAGATCCCGAGAAGGGGAACAGCGCATTGTAGCCCGCGCGAAACAAACTGTGCCGTTGAAGCGTTCCCCCAACTAAACCGCATCCTCCTTTCTCGCACCCAATACCTTTGTCTTTTCTTTTTTGTCCCCCCGAAGGGGAGAGGGAATATGAGTCCGTAATTTTGTTAAAAACCGTAACCAAGAAAAAAGATTATTTACGCATAAATTTACCCTCAAAATAATGACATCTTATAAAATAATTTCATCGCGCATTTGAAATTCTAGGTGAAACGATAATCAATTCGCATGCATCCTAATGCATGTTCCTTTTTTTTTATCTTAAATTATAAATTAATATTAACTATTTTCTAGTGTCATTTTGAGGGTGGACTCAGGTGAGTTCTCATATTTTCTTTTCTCCAATGAAAATTCTATGTTGTTTTGACGGGGTGATGATTATCTTTTTAAAATAGTTTATCAAAATGGTTAGGGTAGGAAAATTGCTTACGGTGTATCATATTAGGTAAATTACCAACGTTGAAATGACGTTATTTTGAGTCCATCCTGCTAATTTCAACCAAGTGAATTGAACGAGCACAACGATTACTTCGTTGTGCATAAACGATCATCCATAAGGTCTAAATATATCCAAAACCATCATAACGATTAAAATACCTTGAAAGCCCACAATATAAATGAGAATATAACATATAACGAAATTGAATGAAAATTGACATTCTCTCGTTCAACCGACCAAGACGATCAAGATTCCTATCGCCTTACTACTGTAGTTAATTATCTAATTGGCACATTAGATCTACCAAGCTCGTGGATGTGGCTGTCTCTCCATACTTATTACGTGTTTTGGAAGAAAATAGAAAATTCGGATTTTGATCACATACCTTCTTTAAAACCTTAAGGTGAACCTTTTCTCTTCTTTTTTTTTTTTCCCCAATATTGAAAGCATCATTGCACCTTTTGACGTTTGTTTTAACCAAAAAAAAAAAAGCCACACGAGCCTACCTGTCGACAAATAAATCTAGTACTTAATTCATATATGACGCGACAGTAAAGTTAAAATAAGTGAAGTTTTCTATTTGTGAGAAAATGAGTGAAGTTGACTTAGCCTTTGCAATGCGTCGACGGAATGTTAATCCCATGCTGCGTTAATTGTGGCTAAGTCTTGCAATGTGGCGTCCTAATTTTCGTTTTACTCTACGTGTTTAAAGGAAACAAGGTAGGAAGCAATGGGTTCTTTCTTACGGGCCAAAACAAAAGTATGCCAAAAAAAAAGTAATAATGAGATGAATAATACTACATGTATTTTTTTTGTAATAAGGCGACAACGCGTTAAAATTTTTGTGATTCTTTTCTAAAACTGTTTTTGTCAAATAACAATAAAGGTCTACGTAAATTTTGACACATTATCAATTTTAGTGTGAAGGGTGTGCGAAACATGTATACGTAATATCGCTCTTTCCTTTTTCTAAACCACTTTTTATAACGCAAAAAACTAAAGGGTTGAAGGGATAGATGAGGATGATGCGTTTGAAGGAACTACATTTGATCGTGTTTAAAATTTATTAAAATTCATTGTCGGGTTTATTGCTTTTACATTTGATGATTACGGTACGATTAGATCATAGATGCAGAGGATTCTGTCAATATAAAATGTTTAGTTACAACGACAGATATTTTGTGAACTCGTCTATTTATGTGGAATACTTTTATGGTTTGTAGTTAATCCTATTAGGATCCTATCCTATTGCAATTAATAATATTTATTTCACCCACAACTCTATGAGTTCCACAAGCAATCAATCATAAATAAAGTGTAATCTTTTAGACGATAAACTGCTTGAGTTTTTAATCATTACCTGAAATTGAATATGAGGATCTTGATAAATTAATTTTATTTTGAAAGAAAATCATCCATATAGTCATTCTTAGAGTCAATATATATATATATATATAAGTGGGTAAGCTAAACCACCGGTTCTCAAGTTAGGAAGTGATCCCTAAAACAACGTTATTTTAATAAAAATAGTATAGTATTTTGATTAAAAAATATAAAATAATGTATCATTTCAACTAAAATAGCCTCGTTTTGGGGCCTTAGCTCAGTTTATTTGCATAACATATATATACACTTTAAATGAGAATTGATTCATTCATTGTTTGTTTGTAAATTGTAGCAATAAGGGGTAACCACTTAAAATATTTAACTTTTGATCAGATTTTTTTCTATGAGAATTTTTATCGAACTGCTGTGAGATGATTCGGATCGGGTAATTCATCAACAAATTTATTATTATTATAAGTGAAACACCAATGGGCTGCTCGGGCTCGAGTCGCTCGCGGGTCCTGATCCGGCGAATTGAACTCGAGAGCCTCTTTTGGAAGCGTGAACGTATTTCTAGGTCAAAAATCACAGTTCTCAGGGAGTCGGGATATGATTGACGACGAGATACATTGATCGAGCACGCATCGATCGGATCCTTCACCTGCTGCGAAATTAGGGTTTTCCGAAGGTGAATACTCCGACGGTCTATCTCACACACACACAAACGCACAAGCTTTGCCTCTTCTTTCTCTTGAATTTCGTCTTCCTGTTCAAATTTTAATATGCTCAAGTGTTGCAGAGTGCTGTAATGGTTTCGCGTTTCCGTCTAATATAGTTTCTGTAATGAGTAAAAAATCCTCCTTTCGTAGAATCAGGTTAATGTTAAGCAAATATTGTTAACGTGTGGCGATTATATTTGGAGCTATGCTTGTTTGAGGGTTTACATGAATTTTACAAATGTATGATCGTTTGTGTGGGTTCTGTGCGAACTGGGACATGTTGTTTTCACATAATAATGAATCAAAAAAGTGAAAAAGGCACTTCCTTTGACAGGATTTCTAAACAATGTTTCAGGGCTATCCCGCCTCTTCGCATCAGTCATATGTTTCTATTTAGCATTCCCAAATCCAAATGCATCTTGATTTGACAGTGGCTCATGAATTACTGCCGTTGCTCCTTCATGCTATATTTTGTTTTGACATGGTTATTTTTTATTTTTTAGTCAATGAATTGACCTTGTTGTACAATGTGTGTGTTAAGTTTTGTTTGTGAACTTTGTAGATGGCTAGCCGGCCTACCACTCGCTCGAGGAGAGCGCCACCAGCCCAACAACAGGAGCAGCAATCAAGGGCCAAGTGGACAGATGCTCTCACTAAGATCCTAGTTGATTTGATGGTTGTTGAAGTTCGCAAAGGGAATAGGCCAAAGAAATCATTTGGGAAGAAATCATGGAAGCACATGTGTGACGAATTTCGCAATCTGACGGGTCTCACATGGGATAAGGAGCAATTGAAGAACCGATGGGCTGTCTTGAGGAAGCAGTATAGCATGATGAGAAGTCTACTTGATAACAACGATTTCAGTTGGGATGAGTCCACAGGTACTATCATAGCCAAGGACGATGAAGTATGGGACAAGTACATTAGGGTATGTATCTCCATTCCTACTTTCATCCCCTTCATCAATTATAAAAATAGATGCTAAAATCGACTAGGCTGACTGAGCGAACATTCTTATACCTCATATATGGCAGCAAGTGGATATATTTCTGCTTGTAGAACTTTATGATGGAGTGTTAAATGCCCGTGTAATGGACAATATGGAATGGGGATCGGAAAGTGAAGGAGGATGATTTGGTCACTGTATTGCCCTAATCATTTCCATCAGTCCTATTTCCCTTCACATTTAAGGCTGCCTAGGATTTATACAAACCCTGCAGGATAAACTTCTTTCTTGAGAATGCCATTAAACATATAATGGAATCAGTATAATCCCAAATTGCTGATCAGTAATGCTCTCATAAAGGGGAGGGTCTATCATCTTTTATCTAATGTTCACCACAACCTCCCTCTATATGGACCAGGAGCATCCTGATGCTGAGACTATTAGGAGCACTGGCTGTCCAATTTACAAACAACTGTGTATGATATTCTCAGAAGCACAGACTAATGGAAAATATGACAATTTTGCTGAATATGAGGAAGTGGATCCCTATGGGTTTCTTTGTCCAGAGCCCCTGAGCACGCTGCAAGGGGAGTCTTCATCAGAATCCGAGGAAGAGGCTGAGATGGCTGATGAGCAGGAGAAATTTCAATCTACTGCACGCACCACCACTGGGCATCGCAAAAGGGGACGAAAGGGGATTGATGATGCTATTGCAAATGCTATACTGGAGATGGCTGCTGCTTCCAAACTGAGGGCAGCAGCTGTAGAGCACTGTAATGCCAGATTCTCCATAGCTAATTGTGTCAGAGCGTTGGATGAGATGCAGGGCATGGATGAAAGGATCTATTTTGCTGCCTTGAATCTGTTTAATAACCCTAATGCCAGGGAGACTTTTTTGTCTCTCAAAGTTGACAAGCGTTTGAGTTGGTTGTATTGGAAGTGTAATCCTCCATCTAGTTCCATAGGAGGTTAGGAGGAAATAGCCTCATATTGTTGATGAGCCACAAGGCACTGGGGATGAACAGCATTTCAATTCCTCGGTGGGTTTTTTTTTTTTTTTCTTTTTTTCGGTTGCCCTTTCCATGCTTTATACGTATTAAAAGGAATTCTTGAAACATGCTCAAATTAGAAATTTATCCCTGTTAATACTCATAAATTTTGTAGTTATATTAAATACTCTATATCTCATATCACTGAAGGGGGATGGATTGTATTAACTCTATATTAACCCCAACACTGAACCAGCAAGAATATTCCCACGACAAAGATTGCCACCAAAAGTTCTTTTTAAGATACAAAAAGTTACTTAAATAAAAGAAAAAGGAAAAATAACAGTAAAAGGTAGGATGAGACCAATAACATAAGATCTGGTAAATCCCCCTCACCCTCAACGCATGTGCATGCACATGCACATTCCCACCAGCACCGTGAAAAGTCGGTCTTTTTTGAAAACACGAGGAGATTCAAAGCATTAACTTGATGAACCCTGATTTATAGCTCCAAATTTCATTGCTTTCCGAGTTCTTCATGGACCAGCCACCCGGTGCGTGCCGGTGCTCCAGCAAAAGTGCTACCTCAAGAAGGGTCAGAATCACGTGGGCTTATGTCTCGAGCCAACTGGGGTTTGATCCAGGGAACCAAACGAAAATCTATACAGAGAAACCAAAACCCAATTCCTGTCACAGAGCTGCTTCTAAATCTGAAGCCCCATAGAGTATAGAGAAGCCACTGTTGTGTCTCTTAGGGTAGCATCCCCTTCACATCTTGCCCTTGATCATCCATCTTGGCCTGACTATATACCGATTCAAATGCTTGCATGCATACGCTAGAGAAACCTGTCACTGCCTGAAAGACGTGGGGAAAACCCATCTGTAAATTGTTCAGTGTCATTACCCGCGTTACGCCGATTGCTTTTTGATGCTTATTCTTCTCCTCCTCCGCCGTAGCTTTCAAAACGTCCACCTTTGCTCGCTTCTCCGCAACCGGGTCCCTCCCTCTTATACTTCTAGGAGTTTCACACATTGAATATGGGCCGTACTTATTCTCCAGTGACCTAAGCTCAACTGCCTTCTTCTCGAGTTCTCTACACGCGGACTCCGACCTCTTCTTCTGCTTATACTCCTCTCCGTGTTGAACTACTATGGCGTGGATTACTGTCAAGAAACTCTTGATGCCCTCAGATGCGACTCTGTCAGGGACCCGGTCAACTGAATGGTTCCATTCTTCACAAAGGGAGTAAATGGCGGATTCCTGTCTTGTTTGGGATAATGGGGCTTTGCTGAATTGGAAGAGACTGAGCCGGAGCCATCCCGTGAGGGATTGGACATAGTCACGTTGGGAGTTGACTAGGTTGCAGAAGGACAAGTGCCATTGCTGGACCTCAACCTCGAGTTGGAGGGCTGACTGGCGGTGAATCTCGGACGTCGATCCGGTGGATGGGATGGCGTTGAGGAATTTAAGCTGCTGGACTATGTGCGACTGAACCTGGTGACACTCGTACATTGTTCTCCACATTCGCATTAATCTGCAAGCCAAGCAACAAATACACTCCATAAAGACCTTAGGAATTAGCAAACTTTTATATCTTAAGACTTTATTAAAGACTAAACAGATGCTCATCTGTTTAGTTCTCCGAAAGTGGAAGAGAGATGTTCTCTTAAGGGTTCAAAAGAACGAGTTCCTTTAAATTTTCCCGCTTGGTGTCTAACAAAAGTCTAGGCAGACTAATCTCTGCAGTTACTCAATTTTGAGCCAATTAACACCTTTTTTTTTTTCTTCCTGAAATTTGGTACTAATGGGGTCACTGAAAACTGGCAGAATTTTGTACGTTTGACACTGTTGACCTATAGTACAGTTGGAATTAGTACATGTGTGGAGCAAAAGAAAAACAAAGGGCATCTAGACGCAGCAAAAGCAGTCAAAAGCAATTCCCCTACTGTGTTCTCCTATTGGCATATTGTCCAGAAGACCAAAGAACCAGAATTGAAGGTTGACTTCATTGACCAAATGTCCCTTGCCTGCCAATCCCATGGAGTAGCAGAAGGTCCCGAAAATGCTCCTTGTTCTAAGGATTGAAGCTCTCACATAGACAAATTTATAAACCTCAAATCAACAATTTGAGGATTCCTTAGTGAATAAGCCTTGTAAAAAAAAAGTGTTTTCAAGTGATCTAATGATATATATATATGATGAGTGAGAAGGAGAGACCAACTCTTTAATGAGATCAAGGAGTTGTGGGAAGAGCTCTGATTCTCTTAGTTTAATGATTTCAGCAGAGGTAGCCTCAATGGCCTGGGAAGCCACCATCATCCTTGATTCCAACTTCTCAACCTCTTTCTTTATTTTCTGGGTCTTCACATAGTCACCCCTCTTCATCTCCAGCTTCCTCAGCTCTCCCTCCTTCTTCACATGCTCCATCTTCATCGTCTCTGCGTTCTAAACAACCCACAAACACCCCCAAAAGAAGAACAATGATTAACAATGACATGAAAATTATTGATTGCTAAAAAAATGATAATATTCACCAATTACATTTTTTAAGCCCCAAAATCAAGACGTACCTTAACCTCGTGGAACAATTTCTTCTCCCAAGCACAAAGCCTCTCCACAGTAGAGCAGTGACCGTTACTAAGAAAACCCCCACCAGCTATATCGCACACAACCATCTCCTCCCCCAATCTCCCAAAACCCTTCAACTTCACATTTGAGCCCCAAGCCCATCTCAATGGGCTCAGACTCCTCCCACAGTTATAAACTTTACCTTACAAACGACCCAAAATAATCAGTAAGCTAGATCTGAAAATAAATATGTGGCTAATTAGGTCACGCGGTGGACTAGAGAAGATGGGTATGAAATTTACCTGCGCTGTGATTAGAAAAGCTAGAACTTGGAACTCCTAAGAGGGAAGACACAACCCCACCGGCATCAGCCGCCCTGAGGAAGTACTCGTCAAGCTCCTTGATGATCTCAATCAGATCTTTACCGCTTCTGGAGACCACCATGGCGAGCTCGCTGTTGGCGTCTTTCGAGAACCCACTGACCACAGACGGCGGCGCCGCCAGGCTCGCCGCCGCCTCCACCGGGGGAGGAGGCGCCTCGGACGCCGTGTTGGCGGTGGTCGCCTCCCACTCCTCTTCCGTGGCGGACCGTGTTGGGGGGGAGGGCACGAACGGGTCCCAGAAGTCCCAGCTCGACGGCGGAGGCGGCGGCGGAGGAGGCGGAGACGGCATTTGCGAGGAGGCGGTGGCGGAGGATGAAGTCCAGGTGTCGGAGCTCTGGCTCATGGGCGGCGGGGGAGGGGGCGGCAGAGCGGGTTGCTGCGGCGGAGGAGATGGGAGGAGCGGAGGAAGGTGGTGGTGGCGGCGTTGGTGGTAGTGCTGTAAATGGAGGCTAGATTCAAGATCGGCGAAATGAAGAAGAGCGGATCCTGTGGCGCGGAGTGAGCGGATGTACATGGCGTGCGCCGCGGAGAAGGCCTGTCTCGCTTTCACCAGCTGCTTTATGTACCGCTTTCGAGCTTTGCACCGAGACACCGTCTCTTCTCTCTCTACTCTTGAGTAACAGCAACCCATCTTCTTCTTCCTCTCTCTCTCTCTCTCTCTCTCTCTCTCTCCCTCCCTCTCTCTGTTCCCTCTGTTTTGAAATTATCTGTTTCGCTTGTTTTCCTCCCTCTTCTTTTTTCCTTCGATTTGTAGGAAATAAAAGTATAAAAAGAAAAAAAAAAAAAAAAACGTTTCCTTCTTCAGTCTCTTACTTGGAAACCCCTTTTTTAGAGACCCGTGGAGCTTCCATCAATGGCGGGTTTCGACGACCTGGGTTAAAAGAGACAAATGGCGCTGTCTCTGATTTAGATGTTTCACCGCATCATCTTCTTTCCTCGGATGATATTTTTTCACTCTGATCCCTTTGAACAGAGGCAAAGACTCTGACCGTGTTTGCGCCACTCTTTCTTTTCACTTTCCCTTCTTTCTCTTTGAGGGAGCCTAACGTACAGTTTTTGGGGGTAAGCTCAGAGACACTGAACGTCGGGCAGTGTGCCATTAATTTTATATACTTGAATAATTACCACTGTGACGAAAATGCCCCAACGGTGTAAATCCTCACTCGTCGCAACCCCCGTCCCCCCGCCCCTCGCCCACGCGGCCTTAGTTTTTTACTGTTTCGGGAACGTAGGTACTGCCGTAAAATGTGCACCGATACGGTGCTTGACTTGGAAAGCGCGGAGGGATAGTTTAGTAAATTAGGTAGCCCAACAGCTCGAGCGCGAGCTTAATGCGGAAGCGTTTGAACTTTGAAAATGACCAAAACTTGATTGTCACGAACGTCGAGCGAAAGCGTTACGAACGAACACGGGTAAAATAAAATTTATCAAAAAAAAGAAGGTGGGGTAAAAAGAATCAGACCATAATACCACAAAACGGACCTTACGAGTTCCAAAACGCGGTCAAAATTGGTGATTTCGAACTTTATTTAAATTTAAAATCAATAAAAGCACTTAGGATTTGTCGATTGGCAGCCCAAGTAAGCCCCTAACCAATACAAACGTACATCCATATTTGACAATGACACTGACCAATGATAGAATAAAGTGGGTTAGGGTTTTGAAATCCTCTCATGTATCTAAATGTTAAAATTAAGTCATTTGGTTAAATACGGTATCATTCACTTAATATTTTTAGCAGTACAGTGTAATCCTAAAATAGCTCTTTTCTATCTTTTAAATTTTTGTCTTGTTGAGAAAAATTTTTATTTCAATATTACAAATTTTTGTTTTGAATAAGAAAACATTCTAAGATATACATTGCTTGAATTTAAAAAAGCATAAATTTGTGAGATTTAATAATCTTAATTATTTATTATGTTAAAAAAAGAAAGAGAAAGAGAAGGATGGTTATGATTATATAATTTCATGATTTTTTGATTTTTTTTTTCAAATTACCCATGTCCAAGACGATAATAACAATCAATTAATGTATGATTAACCTAGGATATGAATAATGTGACCAACCAAAACTTGAAGAGGTACGAAGAAGGTTCCAAAATTGGGGAAGACGGGGACACATTGGGGCGGGGGGGCGCTACTTTGGGGAGCGAACCAAGGATGGTGCAGCGTTTGGACGTGGGATTGGTAAAGAAGGGTTGGGAACCCGAGGGGATAAGGCCCCCACCCCAGTTTGGACCGCGCCCCGGGGTCACTGCTGTAGCCGCGGTGAAGGACGATGGTGGCCCTCTGGTCCAAGCACCACTCTAGTTTTTATCCAACTACTTTACCTTTTACCACGCATGCCACTTGCACGAGATCTGTGGATGATAAACTTCACCTTTTTTTTACCCCTTCCCTATACCCTTTTTTTTAAAAAATCTTGACTTCGGTCAAGAAGGTCGCAACTCCAAATCACCTTTATTAATTTAATTTTAATTAAATTATTATTTCATATTTTTTTTATACTTACTTTTATGTAAGATTATTATTGAATTATTAAAATTATTGATGTAATATTTCATAAAAAAACCCTTTGTACGAAAGAGATATTTTTTATTAAATTACACGTAGTTATATTATTCCCGACTTTAGATGTATATGTCCTTAGTAAAGAGGGATAGGACTCTCAGACCACTCACCCAGAGCGAGAGAGAGAGAGAGAGAGGGGAGGAGAAATTAAAGTTTTTTTTTAGGTGGGATGACATAGTTGTTTATATATGATTTAATGGGAAATACATCTTTTTTATAAAAGTTGTCACGCGTAATGTTATATCAATAATTTTGACAGAAAAGTGATAATATTTAGAGGGCAAATTGTTCGATTATAAAGTTCAAAAATGAAATTAATAACTAAGTCAAAGTTCAAGAATTAATTTTGTATTTTAGTCAATTGAAAATGACTTCAATTTGATATTTTGTACACGAGCCTTGCTAATCAAGATTGTCTTCACTTTCACGGTACTCTCAAATTTACTCATATTTCGATGTGAAGGAAATCGCGTCGCTTGAGAACCGTCTATGTTAAAGTTTTCAATCTTGTGTAGTGTAGATAGAGGATGTTCCTCCGTCTATTCTACCTTTCTATTTATTAGTCAGCCTTAAGTTTTCCGTCTAGTTGACGGTTATCAAATAAATAAATAAATAAAGACTTCCATCTCTTATTAGTTGGTGAATACAACCCTTAGAAGTATTACTTAAAATTTCCTATGTCAATATATATATATTACTTATAGAGACTATATCAATATGATTTATTAAATTTAAAATTTTGGACATTTCATGCATTTTTTTTTTTTTGCTGGCTAAAGTCACTCAAATTTCATAATCTATTGCAATAAATTAGATCTGAAAAACGACTTAATACATTCTATTAGGAACATCCCTATGTCGCACGGGCCGCTCAATTAATTTTTAGTCAAAGCATACATGCGTTTGTCTCCCTGTAGCGGTGAAAGAGTTTAATTTCAAGAGTGGTACAATTATTTCTGATAAAAACAAGTCATAAAAGTGCGACTTTCTCTTTATATATATAAAATAAAGTAACAAAATTTTGAGGGTGAAATAAAGTTGTACAATTTTTAGGGGCCACCTCACGTAAGTAGGTAAAATGGGTCTTTAAATTATATTGATTTAATATATAATTTTAAAAAACATTTAATCGTACTGACAAAAAAGTACATGAAAATTAGGACAATTCATAAATTTTCATGTAATTTGATATTGTGAAACCCTTATACAGAACATTAAGAAATTTAATTGGTTTTCGACAATTCAAATTTAATGATTTTTTCAACTATAAATAAGAGATCCTATGTTATTAGATTTAGCGTAAATTGCTTCGCGTTTGCCTTTTTATGTTATTTTACTTTTTATAATTTATTTTTTAATGTTTTTTCTAAATACGGTCTAATTTATTAAAAAAAATTTAAGATTATATAGTTCAGGAGTACACCTCGAAGGGCTTGCATGAGGCCTTTGCATTATTTTTCTTTTACAATGCATAGATAAAGATTTCATCATATTATGCAGAAAAACTAAGGATTGGGGCCCTTGATATTACATGGTCAAAACAAAAGTACATTTGAAAGTACCATGTTTCATTAGAGGTACCCTCTTTATTATCTACTAGCCTTGGATTGTATGGTCCTCGGTATAATTTTATGCATTTTATGTGTTTTTTAGAATATTTATAGTCATTTTAGTATATTTTTAATAATTTAATATTTTGAAATTTTATGAATATTTTATACTCTCAGGAATATTAAATATTATTTGAATTGTTTTTTAATTTACATGTTTTGTGAATTTTGAAGCAGAGCTTAATCGTAAGGAATATTTTAAGCTTTCGAAAATACTATAGGTTATTTTGGTATTTTTACTTTTCTAACTTTAGAAATATTTTAATTATTTTATATTTTTAAGGATACATAAGATTTTATGTATTTGTACAAAAACAATATATGAAGACCATAAAAATAATTGGTTCAATGTGTACTGTTTATGCGAGCCCATTATAATAGTAAGATATATATTTCGAGACAGGCTATGTATGGTTCAGCCCATTGGCCCACAGTCCTATAAAAACACATGAAAGAGAACCTCTCCTCCCTCAGCTTTGGGCACTTTCTCTGTCATTGTGCGAATTCCAAGGAAGCTAGCCAATAGGGATCACAATCACGCAACGACAACTCACAAAATTACAAAAAAAATTCGGCATACCCAAATTATTTTATAATAAAATTACAAAAAAATTAATATTACACAAAATTAAATAAAAGGTATTTTAATGAATATTAAAGTATGCTTTTGTTCTTTTAGATTTAGTTCTGACGCTTCAAGCACCAAAGGTATTTCAGAGCTATCAGTCTACAGAAAATGGCCATTAAACAGTAAAAAATTATGGCCTTCACATCGAAATTGATCGGCATAATAAAATTTATGTTTTTAATTTTATTAAATTTTATCACGTCTTTTGATATGAAAGGTGCATAAAAAGGTGCGTACAAGTAAAATTTCCCGGCTTATTCAACAGTTTGGGTCATATCCTTTAAACTATGGGGTTCGCTTTTTATCGTAGGGTCAACAGTGGAAGAAGAGTCACATGCATAACAGAATAATAATAAAGGAGATTGGATCAAAAACAAGTTTAAAAAGATTAACCCCTGCATTCAAAATCAACACCATGACAGAATCCCCTCCCCCCTCCCCTCCCCTCTCAAATGCATATCGAATAATTATTGCGGCCATGGCCTTGTTTGATTGAGAGACGAATTGCAAATAGATAGATAAAAAAAAGAAAAAAAAGAAAAAGAGGTGCAAGTGTTGTTGAGTTGACGAAAGCCAACCTCGACAATGCCCTGGAGAACAAGTTCATCTCCGGCCTAAGATAAAAAAAAAAAAACAAAAAAAAAACACTACAATAAATTAGTCAATTATGGGAAAAACTACGAGTCATTTAGGCCCTTGGACTCAAGGACAGTGTAATATCTTGAAATACCCTAAGCCTCTTCTCAACCTTCTTCTTCCCCCCCTGAAGATATTGAGAAGAAATACTACTACCGTTCTCATTCGCCGGACCGAGAACCGCCGCCATGATCGCCTCTTCAAAGTCCTCGGTGTCCGGCAGCAACCCTTTCCACTGCTCCCCTGTTTCTTCAGGGGAACCAGATTTCCTCCTCGTCTTGTTCCCCCACAACTCAGCTTTTATGCTCGAATTAGCGCCGTTTTCGGGCCTTGTTCTTTTCAGGGTATCATGAAATTGGTTCCCTATGGGGTCTTTTACGAATTTGGATGAAACGAAAGGGGGGGCGTCGATATTGAGCGAATTCGCTGGAGGAGCTACTGGTTTGGGGAGACCCATCATCATCTGGTTCGCAATTATGTTTGAATCCGAATTCTCGTCGTGAAATTCGTCTTGGATTTTGGGCAAGTTGAAATGCTGTTCTCTGCAGGGTTGGGGCTGCCAAATAGAGGAAGAACCCAGGAAGGCGTCGAAGAGCTTCCTCTGTTCGACGCGGTCTCCTCCTTGATTCATCATTGCGGACTCGAGGTCGCGGAGCATCTGCTGCGCCCTCTCGAAGGCTTTCAGATGGGAGTCTCCGCCTCTCGGGCCATCCGCCACTGCAGGCTTCACCCGCCGCAGCGTTTCTTTGGCCTCGCTGATCCTCCCCTGCTTCATCAGACAGATGCCCAAATTACACATCTTGTTATTATCGGGCGCGATCAGAAGGGCTCGCCGATAAGCATCCTCGGCCTCCACATAGTTGTTCTGCTGCATCAAAGCCCATCCCAAGTTCCCCTGAGATAGAAGGATGATTTTTTCCCACAATTAAGCAAAAAAAATTTCGAGAAAGAAACAAATAGAAGACATGGTAATTGAGGAAGAAGATATCTCCAAGCTTACCAGTAGGCGAGTTGCTTCTTGCTCTACAGAAACCTGAAATTTCTTCCCTTGGGATCGGGCGGTTTTGGTGCGTTTCCCATTGAAGGCCACCCCTTGTTGAATTAGGTAAAGTTTGTGCCTCAAAAGAGAGATTTGGTCCTCTAGCCTCCCACATCTCTGTACAATGAGCCACAAATCAGAGAGAGAGAGAGAGAAAGGGAGAGAGAGAGAGAGGATCTTTAGTATCTATAACTGGTTATTTTGTAAACACAGAGAGAAAAAAAACTGGCGTTCACGGTGTTATGGATGTACCTTATAAAGATCCAAAAGTATGTTATCGAGAGACTCTTGGGCTTGATCAGAGCACCGAACTCTGAGTGATTTAATGGCTTCTACGGCTTCTTCGGCTCTGTTCTGCTGTTTCATGACAATTGCCATATCTTTCAGGGCACTATCCACTCTATCGCCAGCATTAATGGCTGCCCAAAACAATGGGATCGCCTTCTCCGGATCCTTATCCACCAACTGGTCCAACAAAAACAGAACATACAAATCAAAAAACAGAAACAAGTACCAAAAGAAGTTTCAAATCGAGTACAAGAAAAGAAAGAGAAGAAAAGAAATCGAAGAAGCATCTTACCTGAACATTCTTGGCTCTAACATAGGGAGAGTCACCTACTGGGACCTTGTGGGTTACATGGAAAGATTCAGAGCGGGTTCGAAGCATCCCAGTGGGCTTGGCTGGTGAAGAAGGAGCAGATTTAGAGGGTCTGAAACCGGGAGGAGCGTTCCACATTTCGTTAAGCATCTCCCTTTTGCTGGAATTCTAGGGTTAGGATTCCTGGACTTTGGGATGAAAATGGATTAAAGATGGGATTTTTTTCCCCCTCTTTGAGAAGAGAGATCGAGCGATGGAGGAGAGGGGAACGCAAGCTCGGTGAAGAGATACACATAGAACGAAGGGAGGCGTCCAATATAGAGGGGAAATTTTGAACCATTGTGACCGTTGCAGGTTACCGTTCACAACTAGCCGTTGCCGGTGGGCCCAGCTGGGATTGTGAAGGAAAATAATTAAATAGATTACGAAAAATCTGCTGTTGCCGTTTGTTCCCAAAAAAGACCCCATTTTGGTTTTTAAAACCCTTAAAAAAACTCAAAATGGATTTTTATCTTAACTTTTCATAGACTATTCTAAATATATTCTTTTAATTGGCTATAATTCAAAAGTTAGTCCATTTGGCCCGCCATAATTCGATCCAAATCAAATTCAAGAGACTAATGAAAATTTTCGATTAGGAGTGAACTTACGAGCATATCCCCATATTAGAATAGATTTTGGCGCTAAACCCACAGTGGTTGGGATTAGCAACATATTCAGTTTCGATAATTGATTTAGGGCTTAAAATTGAATAAATTAAGTGCTCAATCGTTGAAAATAATAAGTGAAAGGGATATAATTTATCACTTAGAAAATACTTACCAGAGATTTTTTCTTAATCAAAGTTAATTTAGCTATATAATGATTCATCACTTAAATATTCAATCTTAAAATTTCAGTGCTTAAGAGTATTAGTTCTTAAATTTAATTTTTATCCAGGGGGCCCTTACCCTCTATCTTTCAAGTATATCATGTTAAGCCTGCAATTTCTGATCCACATCAATGTTTCCCAACCATTCAATTATATTAATGAGGGGGGGGGGGGGGGGGGGGGGGGGGGGGGGGGGGGGGTGGGTGTACGGGGTGGGGGGGGGGGGGGTGCGGGGGTGGTGTAACCGGGGGGGCGGCGGGGGTGCGCGCGGGCGGAGGAGCGAAGCCTGACTGGGGTAACTAAACCATCTTAAATTTCATAAACTTGACATAAGTTGGAATGCAAGAAACTTACATCTGTTCCAATTATTAGAAACTCTTATAAATTACCCAAAACATTTATAAAACCAGAAAGAGGAATGATCCAAAGAAGAAAGAAAGTGCGATTCATACCATCCTTTCTCCAGTTTTGTACAAGTTCTGAACCCAAACTGTAATGTCAGAGAAACACGTCCCTATGGGTCTAACAAAGTGGGAATAAATAGTACGGCGTCGTTTGTTTGCAATGAATGAGTTTTGAATGAGCCCTTTGGTAAGAAATAAGTTCATTCAGAGTGTTTGGTGTGTGCTCTAAATGGGTTCTGAATGCCTCTGACCGAATTAGATGAAAAAAAATATCTAATTCGGACACAAGCTCCATTTAAATGTCAAAAGACAAAATTACCCTCAATTTTTTCATAAAATTACGATATGGCCCCTCCTTTGTTTCTCTGTCGTGGTTCCCTCTCTCTCTCTCACACACACACACACATTTTTTGTTCTTTTTTTCCATTTTCCTTTTCTTTTTTCTTTTTTGCATTTTGCTTAGAACTGTACATTAAAATAGAAAGATAAAAATACAAAATAAAAAAAAAGAAATGAATTTGTTCATTTATTTGGTCAACAAATATGTTTTTAATAAAAAAAAGAGAAATGAATTTGTTCATTTATTTGGTCAACAAATAATTTGTTCATTTATTTGGTCAACAAATATGTTTTTAATAAAAAAAAGAGAAATGAATTTGTATTGTATTTGAAAACATTATTATGAAAAAAAAAATGGAATAGTGTTGATTAATTCAATTATGTGAGTTTTTCTTCAAATGGTTTTATTTTAAATGATATAAAGGGTAAAATTGGAAATATAGCTTACTCAAACCTTTTAACCAAGTTGTAATCAAATAAATTAAAAATTCAGATTCAGCACCTCTAATTACATTTCTTAACAAATCAGAAGAATTTTCAGCATTTAGAACTTAATGCTTAATTTTATCAAACGGGGCCAAAGGTGGCATTCGATAGGTCTTAATGGGCTCTTATTGAGCTCTGAATCTGATTTATTTAGATGTTGGACCATTCAGATTGTTTGGTAAACAATTTAAATGGGCTCTTATTGGGTCTAACCGAATCAAACCCAAAATTTGGTTTGATTCGGTCAGAGCCTTATTCAGACCCATGGGACAAAATTGCCCCCATCTATTTTAGATTATTTCCATTTTACCCCTCCCATTTCTCTTCACACCTTCTCCCCTACACAGATCTCTAGCTACAATGGAGCAGTTTGTTATGAGATCCGGATCGGACCCGCGAGTTGACCCGGTGACTAGCCGACCTGGCCCCCGAACTGGTTTGGGTCTCTATTTGGCCCAGAATGCACATCAAACCGTTCAAACCCAGTTAAACCCAACGGTTCGACCCACAAATTGGATAACCCACTTTGACCTGTATAAGAACCGGAAATAATGTATAACAAATTGAAAGGGGAAGACTTCTTAAACAAAACTGAAGGAAGTACGGGGATGAAACCCTAACATCATTGATTTCCCCTCCTATAGTGATCGTTGATTTCCCCTCCTACAGCATCATCGTCGGCTTGCCTCCACAGAGAATGTCGCTAGCTCTGCCGTTTTCATCTTCTAATCTTCCAAAAACTCTGAAAGGTAAGTAGATCTGTTGTTGAGGAATTTGGATCTGCTGTTGAGAAATATATGTTCAGTTTACTATCCGATTCTTAGCTTGGTTTGATTCTACTGTTTGATTTTCTATTTTGCATTTAGCCAACATGTTTAAGTTTATTTCTTACCTATGAATTTCTCCTGCGTTTTCTAGAGTCAACATCATAAGCCTTCAATGTGTTCCAGTCGCAAGATTGTGTTCTAGTGGCAAGACTAACCTGCATTTGTTTCTTAGTTGTTTCACGCTACCAAACTGCACACACAGTAGTAGATTCACAATATACCCAAATTAGTTAACAAAAAATTATTTGAAATTCTATGAATTGTAAGGTTGGTGGAGAAGAAAATGAGACTTACAATTGGAATTGTAGTGGCAATAGTGGCAATTGCAGCTGCCTTAGCTCCAGCAACTACCCCCTCTAAGACTGCGAACTATGTTGCTGTAGGCAGGTTATTGGAGCATGAGTTTCCTGCACTATTTTGGTCGCCTTGTGCAACTCGTTGTATTAACCTCATATTGTAAGACATTAGAAAATTAAATTCTATTTCTGAAGTCGTGCATCACGCGTCGAAGGTTACAAAGTATATTTATCATCATTCTTATCCTCTATATTTAATGAAAAAGTTTACTGGTGGAAGAGAGATACTTCGCCCTACTCCTACACGATTTGCTACGAACTTCATCACTTTGCAGAACATATTGGCACGTAAAGATGAGTTAAGTGCAATGGTGACATCAAAAGAGTGGACGACATCAGCCTATGCAAAGGATGGCAAGGGAAAAAGGTTTGTTGATGAAGTACTCGACTCATCCTTTTGGAAACAATGAACAAGCATTGTTTCATTCACCGAGCCTCTTGTGCGAGTGTTAAGAATTGTTGATAGCGATGTTAGGCCTTCAATGGGATATTTATATGAGGCTATACATAAGCCTAGGGAAGAAATGACTCAGAGGTTTTCTAGGAGGAGGGATGGAGTTCAGCCTTACTTAAGCATTATTGATTCTCGATGGGATCGACAGCTACATAAGAAGATTCATGCAACGGGATTTTGGTTGAATCATTGTTTTCAATATAATTTAGCTTCATCAGAAGGAAAAACTTACACAGTTTCTAGACTTTTAGATGTTATTGAGAGATATGCCATGGAAATTCCTCTTTGCGAGCCAAGTTAATGAGTGAGATGAGAATTTTCCGAAATGCAAAGATGGACTTAGGGTGTATGTGTGCCATAAATGATTGCAATCTCCTACCTCCAGATAAAATTTAGGAGTCATTTATTGCATATTGCATGCATGCACTATATTTGTAAATTTTAACCTAATTTTGTTTACAAATGAATGGTGGTTCACATATAAAAGTTGTGCACCCAATCTCCAAAAGTTGGCCGTTCGTGTTTTGAGCCAAACGTGTAGTTCCTTGGGATTGTGAAAGAAATTGGAGTATATTTGAATATATTCATTCTAAAAAAAGGAACAGATTGGAGCACTAAAGACTTAATGATCTTGTTTACGTGCACTACAACTTGAGATTGCAACAAAAGTGAGTATTAGATAGTCCTTTACTTTTCAAATTCATTGTTAGATTTTCACTTATACTATCAATGCTTAATGTTAATTAAATATTTAACTGTAGGAATCATTTTAAGGATCGAAATTATAATTCAATCGATATGGAGGTCATTGATCAAGATGGAACGTGGGCACTAGTAGATGATCCGCCAATCTTAACAAGTGAAGAATTAGATACTTTTCGTTCTGGCAGCATGTACTATTCAAGACAATCTTAGTGATGATAATTATATTATTTCATTCATTATTTATCTCTTTTATAGGAAATGTTTTTTCTTGACTTTGTTTATATTGTTTTATAGATACATTAAACTTGGATAAAAGTGAGGGGATGACAATGAAGAGAATGACAATGGAATTGACTTAAGTCAAGGTGGAGGTTATGTGGATAGCGAAGATTTCAGCTTTTACCCAAATTATGTGCCACCAGATACATCTGCATTTGATACAAACGCTGAAACATTTGATTCATGGAGTTGAACAATTCTGAATGGTTGTTTATGATAAGACATTTTATGAGGATTGATCCAAATTTTGTTTTTTATGTTCTAAGTGTGTTCAGAATTGTTACGTTGAAGAATGGATTTATTTGTTATGTTAATTGTACTGATGGATTTCCTTTAGGGTGTAATGTATTTTTGAGTTTTTCGTATTATATTTCCGATGTTATTGACCCAACGGTCTAATCGGTGACTTGATGATTGGACCAGTGAACCGGCGACCCAGCTTTTAGATCGGGTCGATGATCGGGTCGAGTCTGATAACTATGCAATGGAGAGCGGCAGCCACTAGCCACGCACACCAACCACACCACCAGCTATGCACTCCACATCCGCCACAATCACAACCACCTCAACCAGCAACCACCACGTCAAGGATGACGACCACCAACGATGATAAGCACCACCAACACCACAACGATCACCACCACTACAACAGATGACGATCACCACCACAGCAACTGGCAATCGCCACCACCACCATCGCCATGAAGTCCCATGCTGCTACCATCACCATCATCAATCACTCAATTTGGGGCTTAATTTCAAAATCAAACCCTAATCTTGGAAAATAATTTTGAAAACTTAAATTAAATCTCACTTTGAGGTCGATTTCAAAACCAAATTGAAATCAAAGTTAAATTTGGGGTTTGAAACAAATCAAACTCCCAAATTTCTAATCTTATGCTTGTCGACGAAGAGAATCATAGAGTAAACGGGAAGATGGAGAGTAAAGAGGAAGATGGAGAGCAGCTGAATGAAGGGGAGAAGAAAAAGAATGTTTTTTTTTTTTTTTTTCCTTTTGTTCGCCCTTTTACACTTTTTTTTGACCTAAAAAACAATAAAAGAATAATAAAATAAGTAAAAATGATAAAAACAAAAAAATGGTGTATTTAGTTTATTACAAGTTATTGAAAAATAAAATAACATTATAGTAGGGATAAAATAGAAAACAATAATTCATTTAGATGTTTCAATAAATTAGTTATCAAACGGTCACAATTATTCAAATTCATACTTCTTCAATATCCAGGTTTAAACACTTAATTTTACCTAATGGCACTTACGAAACATAAGACCAAGGGGAACAAGATTTGGCAAACACTAAATTTCGGGTATATCTGCTTCTTACTGAGGCGCTCGAAAACTGTCGCCTTTCTCCAGCCTAGCAGTACCGGAGCTTGATGATTCACCCATTGCATCAGGGGAAGTCACTCTTTGCGACGAGTCTCGCTTTAGAGTAGTTGGCAAACCAGAAACCTCCTGGATAAAAACAGCACACCAAGTAAGCATTTAATTACCTACAATACATCATCTAAACACAACTCACATGTGAAATTTGCTAGTACAGCAACTCAACTGTGGAAGAGCCATCTAAACTTTCTCATTTCATCATTTGCGTCCCAAATTGTGTGAAGGAGATTAGGCCTTTTACGCAAATATTAAAATTTGTGCACAATGGTAATCCAATCCCGCCAATCTCATTATTCCTTTTGCCTTACCAGTTCCCCCCTCTGGGAATCCAATTCCCATATGCTTAGCCTTGATAATTCTTAAAATGGTAAGCTCCATCCCGGGTCATTCCGGAAGCAAGATTAAGGGGCCCTCCAGGACTGATTACCATTCTCACTGAAGAATTTCATATCCAGAATTAAGGCCTTGAATCTAACTAGCTCATATTTCTCATTATCAACAAATACAGCAAGCAAAAACAAAGGGAAGAACCTCTTATGCTGGGGACAAATCTTTCACTCAGAAGTGAAAATGTGTGACAAAACCACCTTAAAGGACGGATTTGACAGGAAGAAGTGGCATTTCGAAATGTTGCTGACTTAACATTTACGTTTGGCTCACGGAATGGAATGGAATATTTATTACATGGAAATATAACATGTAAGGAGCAATATTTCCAAGAAGTATAAGTGAAATGCCTACTCCCTATGGACGATAATGAGAATAGACAAGGAATAGCTATAACACCCTTGATAATTGGTAATAATTATTCCTTGCCTACTCCCTCTGTGATCCATGATAGTAGCCATTTTACTTATGCTCGATGAAAATATTATTCCTTATATGTTATATTTCCACAGGAATAAGTATTCCATTTCATTATGCGAACGAAATCTGACATTAGGTTTTGACATAACAAAGCTTGCATCGATTTTTCACACTTAGGCACACATTGTACCATCGGTAATCATTCTACTACCCACAGGTTTGAAAGACATCATTTAGCCATACCTTTGGACAAAACATGTTAATTTTCTTGCTTATGGACAAACCAAAAGAGAAATTCAAAATTACCTTCATCAAGTGCAACCTCAAGTCGCAAGGCCGAACTTGATTTCCAAGACATGCCATTACAAATTTTGAATAATTAAACAAAACATCAGCAGCACCTTGCTTTTTCTCTTCAATCTGCAATTAATATTTCACTTTTAGTGATTGAAATGACATGGAAGAAAGGCAATACTGAGGCCAGGTGATTAGGATCTCCCTGAACCAACACAACCCTTTACAACTTGAGCCAGGTATCAAGGGCAAGGGAATGCAGATTAGTGATACTGTAATGAAAAATAAATAAGGTAGATAATGGCAATTTCTTTCTCAAGTACCTGGAAACATTGAAATTCTACAAGCCTACCCAAGCATCGAATGCTTAACATTATCCTGTTTGGTACCTCTATGCACAAGAATAAAGAACAATAATTTGTTAAAAATACTAATATATTTGTTAAAATATCTACACCATAGCGACTTTCCACGCAACTCCTGCCAAAAGATTATGCAACTTTCAAATACCACAGTTAGCCTAATTCCTTCCATACAGAGTTATATCTGGAAAGCCAAAAAGAGAATTTCTCTCTATCTATAACGCTAATAACGACCACCAACTATATCAAGGTCCTCGGTGCACAAAGTTAGAGTATTCTCTACAGCTAAAAAGCTTATAGTGTTGCAATATGTTGAATTGGTTACTACTTGGTATAAAAAGAAGACAAATCTAGGAAAGTCTCTTCTCAACGCTTGAGTGAGAGATACTTTCACTAGCTGCAGCAAGAAATCAATAATGAGCACCAGAGACCATATATGCAAGATAAATCCAAAAAATAACAAAAACACAAACTCTAGATAACAAGAAACCATGGTTTACCATCAAGCTACAATGTTTCAACAAATTTGCTGAAATGTTGCAGCCTAAACGGCATCAAAGCAACACCTGAATCTTTTGTCTAGAACACCTTAACTTTTGTGATATCTAACCTACTGACAAATAAATAAAATTAATATCTGGTATACCCTAAGGTTATCATATTAGAACTTGAGATTCCTGAGTCCACATGGTAAGTCAAAAATCAAACCTCCCAAATACACAAAACCTAAACAATAAGAAAGAATCCCCAAGGAGGGTCGGCCAAGCACCCGAAGATTAAAATTGCACAACTGGGCAGAAGGAAGACCAACCAAATTCAAATTGATAGGGACGCGAATAACAGCGGCGATGGATCAGCAGGGTGAAGCAATCGAAACATAGAGAGACGATTGGATCGCGAATCTGAGTCGCGTAAGGTTAATCTTCGGCAATAGAAGAGGAGGAGAGGGAGGGGGGAATAAGAATTCTTGATCGTTGTTCATATACAAAAGAGAGAGTGAATTACTGACCTCGTAATCTTCTTCCATGCCCGAAACTTCACCTTCTTCGCCGGAGAGCTTATGGTTGGGTTTTTTTCCTCTTCCGAAGGGAAAAAGCAGTGCACAATTTCAGGAAACTTGAAATGAATAATTACATGCAAATGCTGAATCAACAAGGCCTATTAGCTCAGCTGGTTAGAGCGTCGTGCTAATAACGCGAAGGTCGCAGGTTCGAGACCTGTATGGGCCACTCGATATTTTATTTTGCTGTGCCGCCTTCAGTATTTGGGCTTTCAACGAAGGCATCTCGTTCTCTATGTCCTTGTGTGGGCCACTCGATATTTTATTTTGCTGTGCCGCCTTCAGTATTTGGGCTTTCAACGAAGGCATCTCGTTCTCTATGTCCTTGTGTGGGCCCCGCTCAATGAACGGAACAATTATTTATTCCAAATTCAGCCAAACAGTCCTTTAGAATATGCAAGAATTAGTTAAATTTTAATCGCCCCAACATTTTGGATTTTCCACATCTTTCAATATTTGTGTGTAATTATTTGAGATTTATGGGTGCGAGATGCACTACGTATTAGATAACATAGATATCAATGTTATGTAATTTTAAATCTTGTTGAAGAGAGCAAACTATATTAATTAAATTAAAAGAACACGAAAAATTTACAATCATCTATTCTTCATATAATTAAGTAGTATAGAACCTTTACATTGACTATTGAAAAATTTAATAAATTTTCAATGACTTGAATCGATGAAAATCCTACCTTGCCAAATTTAATTCAAATTAATTAATTCTCCTATCTTTTCATGCTTTTCCCATCAATATGGCAAAATCTTCACATGCTTTTCCCATCAATATGGGAAAATCTTAACGAAAACAATTTTTTGGAAGAGTTATTTTCTCAAAAATAGACGAAGCCACAGTATCATAAAGGTCATCCACTCAAACATTTATCAAGGACGATGACAATCTGAGAAACTTCAGAGGGAAATGAAAGACCTCAATTGAAATCTGCATACGAGATTCAAGTCTAAAGCCACATGAAACTCGCGCCACTAACAGGAACAATCACACCTTTTAAGAACTCATCAATTCCCTGTGTACCTCATAATTAAGGGCACACAAAATTCAAGCGAGGTTGTACTTCAATTTAAGCAGATCAAAGAAACGGAGAGAAATTGTTACATGGTGGTCAGGTTCCAATAGCATTTTCCAAGCTTAGGGGACTCCAGAGTAAGATAATAACGTAATAAATAGGTCTTCAAAGTAAAATGTCACCCAACGCGGGTGTGTGGAGCACGACAGGGGAGCTTAGAAGGACAACCACGATTCATGTCTCCCTAGGACCCTTCTTTGCAGCCTCAGCCGCTGCTTTCTCAGCTTCAATCTCAGCAACGAAGGGCGTCAATTTCAGCTTCATCCAGTTGCCGCAGCCCATGCTCCATCGTCATCACAGCAATTTCAATGTTCTTCCCCCCACTCTCAACCACCTATTAAGATAGCATACAAGAATACGAGTTATATTGGTTGCCAAACTATATTATCAATAGGGCATTGCTGCATTTGGCCCAAGGTGGAAGTGGTAATCAAAAATGGAATCACTGTTTGAATTTCGTTGACGTACATAAATAAGATGGTCCCAATGCCTAGTAATGGAGGACTTGTGAGTTTGAATCAAAGGATCCAGGATGTATTGCACATACTATCTACTTGAACTCTACAAATGCGTATCTATTCAGAGTCTAAAATTTTACTGCCTGGTTAAATTGTCGGTAGGATCCAACAAGAGTAGACTTTGAACCAATATCATATCACCATGGAAAAGATAAAACTACAACGGCAGAGATAAAGCTACAACAGCGGGCCCCAGTGCACAAAGTCTCTTCGCTTTGTGAGGGTTTTGAGAGGGTTGTTTACCGTATCAACAATTCCAGTTTTCTTTCTTTTTTTTTTCACAAGGATGTTGGTTCACGCTCAAGCCCATGACCTTTTGGTTAAAGTTGCAACCTTACTGGTCACCTAAGGCACTGGTGGCGCTAAGGCTCACCGTCATAGCTAAAATACATCTATGAATCATGAATTAGTATTATAAATATCATTTGATATTGAGTATGTTGACGAATGCAACAGAATCAAATTATAAGTCGGGCAATGCTGCTACTACAGTCACATTTTTAAGCAATATCTTAATGTTCAAATCCACGTCAAATACTCTTTTTAGAGTAATGAAACAGTATTCTACAAGCTAAGTGTATCATGAAGGCAAAATATAAAAAAACTAAGGCAAGACACTCCAGGAGAGACTTAATTTCAAAGCATTCAAATTTGAATATTTTTTAAATTGGAAGCATTCGAATTTGAATTAGCACCTAATCCGAATACAAGTGATAATTCTTGCACAAATATATTACCAATAGGACATTCCATACATTTGGCCCAAGGTAAAAGGAGGTAATTAGGAAGAAATCAAAAAGCGAATCACTGCTCAAAGTTCAAACCAGTTTCTTGAATAGATTGCTAGCCTTGGCCTCTTTAGTCTGCAATTAATACGGTAGACTGAGCAACCAATTGTGATGCAAGAAAAGAAAAAGAAAAAAGAAAAAAAAAGAAAAAAGGATGCATGTAATAAAGGGCTCATCTGAGTTTGAATCATATGACACTCAGGATGCATTGCGTATACATTTCTATTTGGCTACATCATACATAAGATTCAGAAAGAGTTGATTTTGAAACAATATTTTATCACTATGGTGAACGTACACTAAGGGGCAGGTTAAGTGCAGAAGTCCCCAGTTTGGAGGATTGGGGAAGGGTTGTCTCTCCCTGTGACCCTCAATTCAAAGAAGCAATCTTTCTGGGCACAAATTAGCGCCCTCATGGCCAAGATAGAACTACTAAATCATATGATCATTAGTGTCATATGGGCAACAAAAACATCAGTCAATTAACATATCATCTAGACATCAACTTATAAATTATCCAATCTTACCCTCACAGTTTTTAATGCAATCTTGTAAATTTTAGAATCAGCAACAAATAGTCTTTTTAGAATAAAGAAACAGCATTTAAAAAAATGAAGCATATTACTCAGGCAATAACGCACGTTAGTTGCACCACGGAACAAATAGCTTAATACTATTAGCCATGAAAAACAGAAAGATGCATAGAAGTGGTTTTAACTCAGTTAGGAGACGAGGCAAAAAGAACTCACTTCAAGCAATGCACGAATTGCAAGCTTCACAGTTTCTTGCCCAGAGGTTTCTTTATAATTTTTCTCCAAGTACTCTCGTATTGAGTTAGAATTCCTTCCAGTAGCATTAGCTTTCCAAGCCGAAAATGTCCCTGACGGATCTGTCTGATAAAGTGATGGGATGCAAGTATATGGATCGAAGCCCACAATCAAAGTTGAAAGACCAAATGGTCTGACACCACCACTCTGTGTGTACTTTTGCTGAAGACCTGCAATGTACCGCGTAATATACTCGACAGTAACTGGGTCCTCAACAGTGAGCCTGTGGCTTTGGCATTCAATCCTCGCCCTGTTTATCAGCACACGAGCATCTGCTTTGAGCCCAGCACAGGCCAATGCAATGTGATTGTCCAGATTTACTATCTTCCTGACCATTCTGAAAAAAGAGAAGCAACATATTGTTGAATGGTAAATAATCAAGTTAATTGTATCAACACTATTTGAAGGAAATTTATAGGATAACATATCACTTCAGGTTTTTTTTTTTTTTTCCTCCTTTTCATCAAATTTCAATTTCTCGACACAAAATTGGTCATTAAAAAAGGCTAAATTTTTGAGGAATCCTACATGATACCTAGTAAAACTTCCTAGTTTTTGTATAAAGGGGGAAAATAAACAAGTGGATTCCCGCTTGAAATTTGAAGAATAAGGATACATTTACTTTTGAAATGTACATTATAACTGGCAAGCTTCATTTATCTGTCTTAGAATACAAAGATCATTAATCTCATTCGAGTAACCAGATCTTTTGGAGCTATTCGCGACTTCAATACCCAGTGAGTTGCAAGACTTTGGTACTAAATGCCAGCACGGGCTTAGTTTAGCAGGAGATGATTTACATATTGTTTTGGGAAGTATTAAGAAAGCTCGCAGAGGATGATCACATTAATCCTTATCTACCTAAGCCTCTCAACAGATAAAGGCGTGGGCCAAGGATAATCCACCATCATCTTCAAATCCCAACAATCGTCCTTCCAACAAGTTAAAAATTCATCTCTTTCGATTAACATCGACCCTAAAATGGTTGGATCACAATTTGGCAGCTAAAACCATGACTAAAATCACTAAAAAAAGCATTAAAGAAACAATTAAGTGTTCATAAAACCCTAACCCTAACCCTATCCTAATAACCTTAACATAATATGTGAATCCGTTCATGTGTGTGAGAAATATACATATAGAGAGAGAGAGAGAGAGAGAGAGAGAGACCTGGAGTCTTGGAGTTTCGCAGTGGACTTCTTCTCGACGCCGAGAACGATGGTGTCGGTGCCTCGAACGCCGACGGCGGCGTTTCCTTTGCGTACGGCTTCGAGCGCGTATTCGACTTGAAAGAGATGACCATCAGGTGAGAACACTGTTATTGCTCTATCATACCTCGCCATCTTCTTCTTCTCCTTTCTTCTTCTTCTTCTTCCTCTCTCTGCGTCTCCTCCTCAGTATCGATGGGCTTCTTCTTGAGGAACAAGGCACCGAAGCATTTCTTTCCATTACAGACCTGATGTGAACGGGCGTATATTGTTTTTCTGTGGACGCGAATCAGACAGCGCCACGTCAAACGTACGAGGACAATTTGGTCATCCTGGAAGCAACACGGCTTGCCGAGCTGCCGTAAAAATTGTAAGAGAAGAAAATAAAATTATTTGCGGGAAGGATGTTTATTTCTTTATTCCTTTATTTATTTTAAAACTTTTATGACTCTGTAGGTTGAAAATGGATTATATATGGGGAAAAAAAGGAGAGAAAAGGGTAAAAAAAAAAAAAAAAAACAATAAAGAGCTAAACACGTCGTGTTAAAACATAGATCATAGGAGCTCCCATTTGGAATTTGAATAGTCGAGGGCAAATTCATTTGCCGTTTGAAACCATAAATGATCTGCTATGCTTAGTTAATAAATATTAAGCGCATTTTCACTCAACTATTCGATAATATAAAAGAAAATAGAGTACTCGGTTAATTGGTACAACTCTTCCCTGACGTAAGGGAATGATCATTTCCGTTCTCATTCTCATTTTTATTTCCATTCCATTTGGAGGTTGTGTTTGAATAGTGGGAATGAGAATGAAATGACAAGATAATGGAAATAAGCATGAAATGGTCATTATTCTATCCCATTTGACATTGCCAAATAATGGGGTGGAAATTAATATTTTCATTCCAATAATTCAAGCATATCCTAAGTCCCATCCTCAATTTCCTGCAACATTCTTTCAAGCAGTCAGAAAGATCAGAGGCTGCATTTGAACTCACATGAACTCTATACCCACAAGGAAGTGCAGGGAATTCAAACCATATATACTATATATATATATATATATCAAGTGAGGTACACCAATGCTAATATATAGAAATCATGAAGAAATAAAATTGGACAACATTCTAACTATACATGTTAGATTTCCTTTCTCTGTGTACCCCCACAGACTTCTACACTTCAGATGCTACCTAAGCCAAACTCTTTGTTAGCCCTTGTGTACATGCTACAGTTGTCTGCTCAATTTGACAAAATTAGCGGACACTTTTAGTGAGAGAAAGAATGGTGGAGACCATCAGCTTTAGGTCAATCGGCTTTGTCAGATACGCATCCATACCGACTTCCAAGCATTTTGCTTCGTCCGAAGACATGGCATGGGCTGTCAGCGCCACAATTGGTATGTGCATACAGTTCCCCTCTTCTGACTTTCTGATCGCTCTCGTTGCTTCATATCCATCCATCTTTGGCATCTGCTTCGTCATATTAAAACAAAATTTTAAAAACTACATGTCATAACTCATAGAAACAGAATTATGGCACTGAGTTGGGTGCCAATAGCAATTCTGGAATTTACTTCTCTTTAAAGCAAGTGAAAGAGGCCGCTGAGCACCATATTCTTTTGGGCTGCGCTATAGGTATAGAAATTAGTTACATGAATACAATACAGTGGGGTCCACACACCCATACACTGTTCTGTACCCATTTCGTACACAAATTTCTATACACCTATCATTTTCCTATTCTACTTGCAATACAAGTTAAAAGAAAGATGAGAAACAAAGTATGCGTTTTAATAATGAGTTCTTACTTGACAATCCATCAGTATCAAGTCAAATGGCAGGGAAGTGCCGAATTGCTTTTGGGATCCAGTTTGTGGGATAGATTCAAGACTAAGCTCATTGGCATGATGAATGCATTCTAGAGCGTCCACTGCCTGCAGTCCATCACCAACAGCAACTACTTCTGCCCCCAACTTTTCTAGCATTATGGTTGCAACTCTCTGTAGTACAGGGGTATCTTCTGCAAGGAGAATGCGAAGCCCTTTAAGCGATTTCTGTTCATTCACAGCCTTATTTGAGATTGCACCATCTTTCAGTGTTTTCTGTTCATTCGCAGACTTATTTGAGTATGTGCCATCTTTCTTTTGAACAGATCCATTGACCAAACGAAAATACTCATGTTTAGGCTCAGGTAAGGGAGAATCCTTCTGGGTATTCACTGCCTCATGTTCAACTAAGCAATTTTCAACAGATAAATTTTCACTATCCGTTGAATTCTGCTCGTCCACTGAATTAGGAATATGTGTTTCAAACTTGTCAGAAGCATTGGAACTGGAAGAAGCATTGAGAAGAACATTTGAACTTGTGTTTTGCAGTTCAATATTTCTGTCCTTAATGACATCTTCAATAATCTGAATCATCTTTGCTTTGTAGAGAGGCTTATTAACCATCAATAAATGCCCTCTCCTTCGAAGCTCCATCTTTATGGCGTTCGGCGTGTCGTGGTTAAGCATCCAGACGAACTTAGCTTTTTTATGATATGTGTCAAGGAAGTTGAGGTGGTCTTTGCATGTGTCTGTGGCCAAGTCAAGTAGCCCTATGTCCACAACTACAACAAAGACTGAGGTCTCTATTCCTGGTAGACTTTTGGTGTCAAAGCCACCATTGGAGATTGAACACGTGGTTTGAATGAACTTTTTGAGATTTTGAGTTAGTTCGTTCCAGTTGGAGGCTTCCCAAGTACACACTCCATGTTTACGCAACCACCGGGACAAGACTAATGTACCCTTCTTGCCATTTAGAGCGAGTAATACCTGCATTTATATTTGAACATGCCTGTTAATGTCTTAAACGTAAGTTGGACTGTTATGAGATGATTTCACCTCAAAGATTACTCGTCTCCACATTGTTATATGCAGATTTTATTCATTTTGACATATTTTCAGGTTTCATGCCATTGGCTAGCTCAGAGAGAGAAATAAGGTCATGGAGAAAGATAATCCCAAAAATGGTTCCGGGGGGAACATTTAGTTTGGAAAACCAGTTTTCCATTTTCAGATATGGTTTCATGTGATAATGTTATAGTTTGTTACTGCAATTCAAAAAATAAGGTTTCCCTGCTAACTTAACTTTTATGTATATTAGGAAACACTTGAAATGTGCTTCGTAAAGTGTTCCAAACTTTAGATTCTTTAGAACACAGTTTTCTAACAAATTGAAAAATAAATAGTTTGTATCAAACTAGATAATGGGATACTTAGAATTTACTACTGGAAAAGGAAAATACAAAGCATTTTTCATTACTAAGTGGGGCTCTTAGCTTCTGTCTTTTCGAGTCCCAAATTCCGAAAACATCGAGACATTTTATTTTCTTTCATTCATTTTCTTTTAGAAATTAAACAGATCATCACGGTCAAGAAGTGATAAAAATGAGAAATAACTTCACTCACAGCTATGCTCTGGTCTGCAAGTTCTAGTTGACAGTGCTGTCCTGTGCCATCTGGAGGTGCACCAAGAAGCAAGAATAGTCGCATTAGAGTCCCTGGTCCATTTTTCTTTACCACTTTGATTTGGCCACCCATCTGATTAACCTGCCAGTATCACTATCATTGTAAGAGAAAACCAAGGAGAATCAACAGAAATGAAGTCTAAGCCGTTGCAGGATGTCCAAAGTCTTATTGTTCATTCGTATGTGTTTTTGTCTATTTGGGGCATAATTTAAGTGTGATGTTTTTGCTTTCCATGTAAAATACATTAATCAGACAGCGCAATACGGAAAGCGATTTTACAGAAAATCGATGCCTTTTAACAATATTGCTTACCAAGGTCCTAACAATGCAAAGGCCAAGACCAGTTCCACCATACCTGTGAATAGAAAAAGTATGCAGTACTGTGAGGAACCTCATTAATTTCTTCAGTATTTCACTATAGGAATTGCAAGTTTGTACTTAATGCTTAGAGGATTGCACATATACTGCATATGTTGATTGGCATAAGTGCCAAACTACTTACGTTCGAGTTGTTGAGGGATCAGCTTGCTCAAAACTTTCAAATACAGACTCCCATTTGCTCGGGTCGATTCCTTCAAAAATGAAAACAAAAGGGTGTGGTTTGTTTTAGAATTTAGAGCACTTTTTATATTGCAATAGGAAGGAAGCTGTGAGGACCTTACCGCAGCCAGTGTCATCAACTTCAAACCAAACAATTATTTTGTTTTCTTTCTTGCAAGCTCTCTTTATGTGGTTCCCATGTTGCTTCAACATGGATCTAAATGCAGATCTTGATTCCTTATAATCCAGGGATAATTTCTCAGTGCTGGTTGAGTTCTCACACCATCCTCGCAGAATAATATGACCCGCTGTACACAATTGAAACCATGGGCTAATGACGCTTACTTTTAGCTATCTAAGAAAATTGGTCTTTAGAAAATCAATACTTGTCTTGGTTTTTTCATATTTTTCTACTAGGCATTCTTTTAATTTCTCACTTTCAAATTGTGTAAACTTAAGATTGCAAATTCATAAACATAAAAGCTCCGCTTACAAGTTGTGAACTTGATAGAATTGCTGATTAGATTTGCAAATATCTGCACAACTCTAGCTGAGTCTCCACGAACTAATTTTGGCATATCATCTACAAGAAAAGATAGTACAAATAACGCACATCAGAATTGAAAGCAGACACTATCATAGGTATTTCTCTGTTTGGTTGTTAATCTTGGTTATTTTTCAGCAATTCAATATCAGTTGATAATGGAAAAATTTATACCAGAGAGATCTAGAACAGTCTCCACATTGTGGTTAATGCACTGCACTGAGAACATGTCAACAAGTCCTTCTAGTTCTCGTCCCAAATCAAACTCAGCTTCTTCCAGAACTAGCTTTCCAGATTCAATCTACACAATATTCCAAAAATAAATGATTATTTTGCTGAGAAATTTAATGTGGGGTTGAGTGTGCTTGAAACTTCTGCTGTTGTATTCAGTGTTCATGACATAGCCAATCTGATATGTAATGCAGTCTTATAACTGGAGATAGATAAGGTACTTACCTTGTTTTTGACATCTTACCTTACTAATATCCAAAATATTGTTGAGAAGGCGGAGTAGAGCCGTTGAGCATTTACGAATCTGGGTAACCATCGCATATTGTTCATTCGTGAGGTAATCATCACATATAAGTATGTCCAGCAATCCAATCACTGCAGCCATAGGTGTTCGCAGTTCATGACTGTAAAACAATGAAAACAACATTTACTTACCATAAAGACAAAAATTAGGGAAAAAATTCATTATCCATTAGCACACTAATGGAAGGGTTGAGTCAGGTAATTCGATGTAAAAGTCAATTTTCTTAGAAAATCAGACTTTTATTCCTAGGAATATAGATGAAAATTTCATAATTCAATATTAACTTTGTGTAAAATAGTAGTTGCCTATATAATGTAAATGTTGAAATTGAAGCTTGCCTCATATTTGCTAAAAACTGGCTTTTGTAGTTGCTGGATGCTTCGGCTCTTCGTCTAGCATCAAGATGGCTGATGAGTTCTGCTCTTAGTTTCATTTCTTTTGACACCCCATTTGTTAGTATCAAGATACAAACACATCCAATGAATAGAATGCATACAGATGCAGATATAAGTATAACCAGAGTTTTAAAGGCCCTCTGGTCTACCTTCCCCATTATATATTTTCTAGGAATGATGATAACTCCCACCTGCACAAGGCATCAGCCATATCAAATTCATTAACCATTCTAAAGAATGACCATTTCACTCCCTTTTATGATATTAAATGGTAGAAAAGGAATCAGTATTTCTTTTCTCGATTCCCGTTCCCACTCCTGCCTCAGAAACAAGTACTTAGTTCCTAATGGTATAGGACCTAAGGTCTCAAAGCAGGGGAAGAACTCAAAAAGCAGTTGAATCTTACCAAAGGAAGCCTCTTTAAATTGAGGAAAAATGAGTCAATGTAATATTGTTGGTGGCCAAGCCTTGCATTCTCGACATGAACCTCTTGGGTTGGAGGAAACTTGTTTCCATAAGCTTCATGAATCCACTGAGCTCCCAATCGTATCACTTGATCCTCGGAACTGGCCGCCATCACAAGCGCAGGCCCCATTGTTGAATTCTTCAAGAGAGGAGCATTTGTGGAAGTAGCCAGTAAATAACCCTCCTGAGAAGTCAAGTAAATGTACCCACTATGGAACTCAACCAGTTCCTTCATCAGCTGACCTACACTATATAGTGCTGTGGTAACTCCAACCACAGCCATTATGCTTTCATTGGAAGCATCCCAAACTGGCAATGCTGCAGAAAGCAAGGGCGAATCAGTATACTTGCTCACTTTCACATGCCATGAAGCAACTCCATCAGGCACTTGTGAAAGACCTGCAATACTGATTAGATCATCGGGTGGGATTGATCTTGGTTTCCCTATCTTCTCACCGCTGTCAGGGTCGAGCGGTTCCTGATACCATACTGCTGATATGTTATTATTCTCTTGAACAGATTGATCATCCCAAGCTTGAAAAGATGACAGCATTTCATTTTTGTTACTCCCACTGTTCGAGTAGTTGACTAAGTTTGTATAAATATAGAATGTGTTGTTATTCCTGTGATCTCTGTGGAAGGCCTGAACAAATCCGTTTTTGTAGCTTATAGTTATCGCAGTGAGAGCTTTTCGACTTGCAAATAGCGCCCAGGTCACAGCCCTCATGGCTTCATACATCTGCAAATACTCAAAAGTAAAAAAGAAAAACAATTTACCAACTCGAACATACAATTTTGAGAAGTATGCGTAACATTGAAAGAACAAAATAAACCACTTAACAATTAACCTCAAGTTGTTCCGCTTGATTTGAGGGCTTGCTGTAGCGCCTGATGACATACTCCGACAGCTTAAGTTGGGCTGTTGTGATTTCAACAGTAGAGTTTAAGATGTTACACATTCGTAGAATTGGGCGCTGCAGAAGCTCGAAACGAAGGCCATAAGCTAAGGTGTTTATGGACTTTGTTGTGTAGACTCTTGTGAAGTGCCATGTCAGTATGGTTAGAAGCCCAATTAAAACAGCCAGCATCACCTGTCCATGTTAAATAAGCGTCAAGTACTTGTCATATACCATAAGGGGAATTCATTGAGACGAAATTGAAAAGCTCAATATACATATATATATATATATATGTTGCAACAATCTTAACAGCCTGTTGAGTTCATGGTAGTAGATATCCCATCCGGGTCTATTCCCGCGGCATAATTATTAACTCGTTTGTTTCTGTTTAGAACTTACAATAGCTATTCCTATTCCGGGGCCAATCAAGAATATCTGTCACGGTTATTCGTTACATATTCTATTCCCACTCTGTTCTGTTTTGCGAACCAAATATATCACAAGCGACCGAGAGAAAGTAAAATATTATTGCTACTGAGCAGAGATGAGTGAGACTGTTCACATTGAATTGTGTACGGTTGCTAGAGTGATGCTAATCGTCATGCCATTTAAAACTTACTAAGAAACCTCTAGGAAGCTAAATGAAATGAAAACATGAAGGCACGTGAAAATTGGAAGTGAAACCAAAACAGTGCTCATTGATGTACATCTATCTGAGAAGAGAAGTTTCATTTAGGTACCATGATCGCAAGGCGAGCTACAAAGATGCTATAATACGATGACAGGCAATGAGTGCTTGCATACGGAAACTCTTCCCGTTCTTCCACCTCCCTATGAAACATTCTGCGGCACCGTGGAATTCGGTTGCTTTTCCAAGAAGTGGCACAACCTGAGATTCTGTGGAAGACAGTTCGGAGAGGGGATCCCATTGGTATGGCTAGAACTGGAGGAGAGTATTCATAGCAAGGGAATCAGTTATATCTGCTTTCTCTGCCAAGGAACTATAAAGTAGATTGAGTTTGTGACATTACATCGGCATGAAGTTGGGAGTGAGAGAGAGAGAGAGAGAGAGAATGCGTGTGCTTGTGTGTGTGTGGGGGGGTAGAAAGAGGGAGATTTCTATGGCTGGCATTTATTTTAGTGGATGTGTCATTTTCCACCTTTTCTGAGGCATATTTGTCTGATAGTTCCAATAGATGAGAGTAGTGGTTTTATTATTCTTCTTCATCCATAAATTCCTCAACTACACCCTCCTCCCATTCTTTCTCAACTGTTTGGGCAAAATTTGGCATTTGAGCTGCACCTGCAGTACAAAACTTTATGCAAGAAGGGTCAACGTTATGAAGAAATCTAGGGGACTGAAATTATGAGAAGGGGGGGAGGGGGAGAGAGAGAGTAGTCGACGGTACATAACTCCAAAAATCAAATTCTAGTGGATTAAAATGGGGTCTCCTAAAGACCAAGAATTTATAGAAAAGAATCAATCAGTCAGCACCCACTACACAGGTGAAAAGAATGAAAGGAGAATGAATCACAATGGGTAAAACAAAACAAGGAGGAAGAATTCCCATAAGAACAGTAAAAAGTAGTTGTCCCATGAAATGATGCTCAGTCCACTCTAATCATTAGTGAGGGATTCATGATTTCAGTCAAGACTAGACCCCTCTTGGTTTTTGATCTGTGGCTCCAATTCCACCAGAAGGGTCCGCAACTAAAGGGTCATTGCCCTATAAGGATTCTCATTGGGCTTCAGTGTCATGCCTACATGAAGTTGAAACCTTTATCCCATTAATGCCTTGCCTAGGGCCAAATCTCTGTCACTGCAAATCATGAATTTGTATACTAATATAATTCCAACAGACAGTGGAAGTTTGAATCTGTGCATTTGTAATAATTAGATAACACCCCTAATGTCAAAAAAGATAATAATTAAAAAAAAAACAAAACAAACACGAAGAGGATGATAAAGCAGAAGCGGGTACTGTCGATAGCTGGGAATTTTCAACTACAGTGAGCAATTAGAAGGAAGGGCATCCTTTTTTTATAATTTTAAAAATGGTAAAATAATGGGGCTTAAATTAGTAAATAACTACCGAAAGGAGTTGTGGGATGCGGCGTCCTCTAAAACAGAGGCCTTGTGGTTTCCACTTCACCCATTCATCATCCTCAACCCAATTTGGCTTGCTATAGCTTGGATGCAAAGTGGGTCCCCCCCCCCCCCCCCCCCCCCCCCCCTTTCTTGTTTTCCCCTTTTTATTTATTATTTTATCACTAGACCTTGTGAGTGTTATTAGATTCGGAAGATCTGAATCCTCTGAAAAAGTATGATTACTTATTTGTCTGTCAAGTAATTTCATTAATTCATCTCACATGGAGGGAAAAAGAGCGTAAGAAATGTTTGAAACTTCATTAAATTCTTCAAAAGTTATTATCGGGAACATATATATATATATATATATGTATATGTATGTATATGTATGTATGTATATGTATATGTATATATGTATATGTATGTATATGTATGTATGTATATGTATATATGTATATGTATGTGTATATATATATATATATGTATATGTATGTATATGTATATGTATATGTATACAAGTGACGATTTCTAAAATAAAAAGAAAAGCCCAAACTTTTAGTGGAGTTGCATAAAAAAACGCATTAATTGTTTCCCCTCTGATAAATGTTAACATGTTTTTTAAAGTGGCTAGCTTCGGTATGTCATGGTATAAATGTAAAAAATGTTTTTTTATTTGCAGTCAACTAGGGTTAATCAAACACACATTCTAGTATTAATCAAATAGAAGTTGGCTCAATGCTACCCTCAGGCCTACACAACATGCCCACTGCTTAGGCAACGAAGAAGACAGTGGAGGAGAAACAGAGAACTTGTGGAGAACAACAATGGGGGGTTTAATTTAATTTGGGACGTCTCCTCCAATAACAGGTTGAGAATATAGTGGTGGTGCCAATTAAAAGGGCCAGAACAGAAGGCACCGTCACGTTCTTATTTTTTTTTGTCCCTTTTCCTCAGTTGGGTTCGGGTGGGGTCCTCTAATCCCCTAATTGGTGTTTGGTATCGGTGGTGTGGTTATCCATCATCAAAGTTTTTTAATATTTTTTTCGCTTTTGCTGAAATCATCCCCTTCTCCTTTCAGATTTTGATTTATTATGACAAACTATGTGCGGAAGTAATTATCCAAAAAATAATATATTCATATAATGGCTCTGCATTCGGATATTGAATCTAGGACTGATCGAGTTATCACAATCTTCTTTCTTTCCCAATTTCTTCTAACCTTCTTGTAATTTAGGGCCAACCGATCATCCACTGTTTTTTAATGGATGCCCCTATAAAATTGAAGTGGCCATTATGAAAGGGAAAAGAAAAAAAAAAGAAAAAAAATCCCTACCAATATGCAACTTGGCCACAGCCGCCAACAACACAAACAATCCAACTTCGGACCAAACATTCCCACCACTAGTATTGTATTTGGCACCGCCATAGATGTGCATCTCTCAGTGGCTATTGTAGGTAAGCGAAGCAATTACTTAGCCAACAAAATAATAAGCAGGGGGACCAATTTGCAAGGGATTGCACCGACATGCTAGAAGCACAAGACCCACACAGAGGCACGAGCCACCTCCCAAAAGGCTAGACCCACACAGAGGCACGAGCCACCTCCCAAAGGGGCGTGTGTTATAAGGACATAGGAGCTCTGGAACTAGGATAGCCCAAGGTTGTTCTAAATTCTCTAATTAAGTTATAAACATATTGACTTTGTGCATTGACTTGATCCTCTGATTTTGTCTCGACTTTAATTTTGGGGACGAGCTTAACCATGGTCTGCATATAATAATGCAAACCTTGTTTGTTTTCTTTTATGGAACCTTCACAATTTAGTAGCTTGATGTTATAACAAAGCCCCTCATCCCATACGCTAAGAAAAGGTTCGGTTCAGGTCACCATCAACAAAGACAAGTTAGCCCAGTCAGCAGTTCCCTGGCAGGAGTGTCACAGTGCAGTGGCCCCCCCCCCCCCCCCTCCCCCCCCCCCCCCCCCCCCCCCTCTCTCTCTCTCCTATTAGGCTCTTCTTTGTACTGTTACATGCTTCACCCTTCCCTTGTGTGTGTGTGTATTGCTTAGAGAACAATAGGAGAATCAACCTGATAATAGTCCACCACTTTCCAATTTTTTCAATATCCTCTCTTTTGCTCTCACAACAAATTCAGAACATATGATTTACACTTAAATACAACATAAGCCTTGATGAGAACTACTACTCAATACCCAAAATGTCTTCAAACTGCACGACAGGAAATGATGACTGCAAACTTACCTGAGCATGCAATATTAGGTCACAACAATGTTATGGTTTCCTATTCGTTACCAACTAATAAACAAATTAAGAAACATGGAAAGGGTAAATAAATAAAGTAAATAGGGGCAACAATTTTTAGCTACACAACATCAATATCTACAGAGATTTCTGATCTAGCTTGGGAGAAAAAACAAATGGTAAATTATGACAAAATTTTATTGACAAACCTCTCCCTGCTGTTGGAGTCAAGGTAATGTAAACTAGCTTTGAAATGGCTATCATCTATTTCTTAGAAGCCTTAGCCTTCGCAGTTTTAACAGCGGATTTGGCAAGGCTGGAAGGTTTAGCAACACTTTTCGGGTTCAATGCTTTCCGAATCTTAAAAACGGCCCATGCAGTCCCCATTGCATGTCCTGCAGCATCAAGCCCTTCATTTGTCGCCTCAGCTGCTTTTTCCCCATACCTGTTTCCAGATATAGACAAAACCAAATTTTATCCACCTTCTATTACCATATAACAGAGTTTCAAATTGATAGCGTGCAATTGATATTTTGTTGAGGCTGCAATGATATGTGAAGCTCCAGGTTAAGTGCCATCTCCTCCCTCTACTAAGAGCAGGCCTTCGTGCAAAATTAAGCCTTAAACACAAGAGTTCATGGTTCGCTAGGATTAAGTATCATGATGTAGCAACTGCTAAACATGTTAGCAGATAATGATTATGATGGTGATGGTGTTCAGCAGGATACCAGTAGAGGTGAAATTAATCTTGCTAAGGGATTAGGTGAAGTGAGTGCTAAACAAGCTTGTGGATGATGATTATGATACGGTGATGATGGTGCTCCGTAGGATACAAAATTTTGTCCAGGATATGAATTTAACGTTGCTAAGAAGTAAGAAGAGTCCTTTTCTACCTCTTAGCTTTACCCGTCTAAAAATATATATATATATACCCACACACACATGCAGACTAGTTCAGGGAACTAATCCTTGCCCTGCTGTTGAACTTACTGATTCATTTTTTTTCTCTTCCATAAAATGCTAAACATTTGAAATTATACCTGTGGGAAACAAGGCCAGTTGTCACAGTGGATGATGTGGACATCACGTTCTTTCCAGCAACTTCAACAGCATCACAAACCTTGTCTACTCAGAAGAAGAACATGGGTTAAACCAATAGTTACATAAAAATTAGATGCAGCACGAAATAGTAGATTAACAGGCATATTTCGTGATCCTTGGGGAGGAAAGCCCAGATTCAAAACATCTCCACATAATGAGCTTATATATAGAATATCCACATTATACAAGAGCACACAAAATATCTCAACAAATTGCAGAATTAATCATTACCTTGTGGTACATGAAGTACAATTCAACAATTATAACATAATCAAATGTTGCTACTAGTCGCCATATTTTTCAACTATAACAAGAATGCAACTAACAGGAATGTCAGCTCTTTATATGTAGCATAATTTTATAAATAATTTATTCAACCTAAATACATCTATAGAAACTCCGCCGCTAAAACTCAAGCACCCCCTCCCACATCTCCAACAAAGGGGAAGCCGGACTCGGAACCACTTCGGGGAGATTGTGTGGGTGTGAAGCGAACTCAATTTGGAAACCAACCACCAATTTCCAAAACCTAAATGAGCAGATGAGAATGAAAAAAGGATAAGGAGAAAGGCTGGGAGAGAGAACTAGGGAGTAGAAAACCTTTCAAATGAAGTATTTCCAACAAAAAATTTAAAACACTGTTTTCATGTGTGAATTACTCAGGGTGAAAATAGTTTTATTGTAATTAGAAGTTACCCAAGGGTCCACCCTGCATACGATAAACGGCCTTCCTCCAACCTTTGCAAAGCTTTTGAAGCTTTTGCACTGGGGATCGCCAACGAGAGAGTTGCTCAGTGAGTTGATGGCTTTGACTTGTAGAAAAATGCATTAAAAAACAAATAATAAGCGAGAGGGGAAAAAAAGGAAGAAAGAAAGATGAAAGGCATGCTTCTGATTACTCGTACCACAGCAATTTGCTTTAACCTTTCCACCCCAAACTGTTATCCCTGACTTTCTTCCCATGGGCCAAGGATACATGTTTTTGCTCGCTTTAACCAGCAAGATCCTTGGAAGTAGTGCTTGATCCAAAATAAATTATGCTTAACGATGAATCCTATTACTACTGAGAAGCCCCATTTAGACCCTCCAGAAGGTTCTACTAAATGCAATAAATCAGGAAGCGTGCCCCAGGCTTCGTCAATAAAACAGATCCCAAAAAAAAACATGCAATGTAACTACCAGAGAAAGGCATTATCTAAGGATGCCATTTCACACCTGAGCACGGCCTTAGAAATGAGAATACAGCTTCATTGGCTGCCACCAAGTAGCTTAGGCAACCTAGTACAAAACAAAAACCACTGCTCTCTCATTCTGAAATGAAACCAACAAAAAAGCCTTAATCCCAAGAGTTCCCGTACAAGAAATCAAAATAAGAAACTACAACAGGCCGTTCATTTGAACCTTCCAACACCACTCATTTCTATTTAAGGCCATTAGTCATATAGGAAGAATACAACACAGTTACTAATTTGACACTTATCCCAGAAATAATAAATTCAAAGCATTTGTGATGCAGGGAAGATTTTTATTTATTTATGGATACATGGTCCAGGGCAGTTTAAAACTTGAGCAGTGAATATGGAAATGAAAAGAACAGAAGAGAAAATGAAGTGGAAGAGGGGCACCATCCATCCGATATTCAAGGTTGGTATAATTCATACCTAGCTGGACCGAAAACTAGATTGCCTGCCAATACTCCTCATTATTATAACAAATTCCCCATTATAGGTAGCATACCAAAAAGATCAAGTATAGCTAGGCAACACATAAAAATGGCAGTTGATGCAAAAAAGAGAAGGGAAAAAAATTATCTGCAAACAAGGATTCCATATTACGGAATCAATAGTATAAAAAAACTGCTCACAAGTATATAAAATGAAGTATTTGAGATTGTCAACTCACTAAATCCATCCAGGGAAGCAAGGACAATTTCCCCAGGCAAGAGGCCAAAGAATTTCTTGCCCACTTTTGAATTTACAACAGAACTTGAGAAAAAGCCTGAGACCTTCACAGCTCCAGAGAGAACCCCGTATGCCACCTTCTCTGTCATCTTGGTCATCTTCTTTACCCTACATGGAGGGGGCAAAAAAAAAAGAAAAAAGAAAAACCTCAACCCATTATTCTCCTACAAATCAAACTGAACTTAAATAAAAACAAAAGGACTTGCAATGAACTGCTTCCCCAATTCTACCAACACAACGACATCAGAAGAACTAGATGCTACAATATATTTCATAATCTCAAACAAAGAAATTCATAAAGGGAAGAGCAGATGCAAACAACAAAAAGAGTAAGGCAAATGCAAAGAGTAATATAAAAACGGAATGGAAATGATTAAAAATAAGAAGGGAAGAAGAAAACTACCTCCTAATTCTCTTCAAGGTTTCAGGACTGACCTCGGACTCTGAACCTGGCTTCATTCGTTTCTTCATAAACTCATTGCCCCATTTCAGTCTATCAACCGTTATATCTCCACACCATAAAATTCCCTTGATCAGCTGCCCCGATCCCGTAGCAATCAACTTTGCTGCCCTGCCACTATAATCCTCCACATTTGGAGCCAACGTCGTCCAGTACGCAGCACACTTCTTTTCCATCAGCTCCTTCTTCTTCCCGTCCACCTCCAACTCTGACGGGGAAATCTCCATGGCCAGCGACCCATCCAAGGCCTCCGACTCCTCCCTCTTCTCCGACACCTTTTGAACAGAAAAACTACTGTAATGCTCCAAAACCCCATCCAGCTCCTTCAGCAAGCTCTCCTGTCCTTTGGACGCGATGGTCAAGCCGTAATTCAACAAATCATCAGATTCATTCCTGGGCTTCCCATCCTCATCACTCGAATCCGATCCGCTATCCTTGAGAGCACTGAACGAGAAGAAGTAATGCGCTTCCTCGAGCTTAACCGCAGCCTCGTCCTTGGTCAGTGGCCACTGGGCCTCGTCCCCAACCCGAGCCAGCACTGCCACAATGTTATCGTCCTGACGGAGCCGAATGATGGAGAGATCACCGCAAGCGAGCTCGACACTGTACTGCTTGTCAATGAGGTGGAGGATGGCGCCGGGGACTCGGATCAGGAGCTCCTCCACGGACTCGGGTTCCGGCGGGGCCGAGGGGGTTGGAGATTTTTCAGGATCTTTCAGGTCTTTCGTGTCGAGGGAAGGACAGAGGGAGGACTGGGACTGGGACGGGGAGGAAGAATTAGGGTTTGATTGAAGGACTTCCGGGTACAATTTCTCGTGGCCTTCAGACGCCATGGTCGGTGGATCTTGATTATGAGCCTCGAGCTCCGATCGATTCGCAGAGATTGGGGACTCTCCATGGGTGAGGGATTGGGGTTCTTGGCGAACGATTCCCGCATGGGAAGGCGAGAATGGAGGAGCATTTAGTCACAGGACACTGTTTCGGGACTTTCCCGCGCTTGTATAGTTAAACGGTTGCGCACGATTCCTTTTACCATGAAAGTTGAAATGTTCGTCATTTATTTATTTATTTTTATTATGCGCCTGGTAAATCTAGCATGTCATGGTAAGTAATTCTTAAAAACAATAGACATTAAAAAATTATTTTGAAGCGACATCTCTACTATTATACGTTCAATTAATTGGGTGCTCTCCCAAAATTTTATTTATACCCTCCAACTTTTCTCTTTCAACACAAATAAAATAGTTGAGCCAATGGTCAAATTTGTCGTAACTATCTTTGCTGATATCATGGCATATTTTTATGTTAGTCTCTCTTAATTTCTCTCAATAATAGCAGTTATCGATTCTTATTTTTACTCAATTCCCTAAAACTATTTCTAGTTTCCTTCATATTTCCTTCACACTATATCAACTTCTCACAATAATTTTCTTTTAAAGGTTCATACACATGCACTCCTTTACATATTATATATTATTTGAAAAGTCATTAAGCATGCGCTTTGAGTGTGCAATACGACTAGTAATAAATAAAGAGAAAAACCAATGTGTAGTAGCTACACATAAATTAGGTGCAGTCGCTGCCTTGTGATGCTTGAAAAAGCAACAAGACTCAAAATGACATCGTTTTAGAGGTTTTCTTTTTAAAAAAACTTCTCTTACATGTGTGCTGCACCTAAATAAGGTTCAACCGCTACACCCAAAAAAAGGTAGAACCACTGTATCAAAAGTTAAGCCCATAAATAAATTACTTAACAGTACAAACAACTTTACTTATTATTATCTGATTTTATTTTATTTTATTCAGGCATGATATCATCACCAGAAGTTGGAAATAGGATTCATTCTTTAATGGCAGGGTTTGACCTCATCGCTTCGTAAATAATGGGAACCTTCATTAATGTGGTCAATGATATTACCTGTTCCGTTTTGATAATGATAATTGAGAGCATAAAATTTTAAAAATTACTGAACTTGTGTTATTATTTTCTACATAGATTTTGGTAAACAAACCCTGACCGAAGGCATAAGAAATAAAACAAAATACAATTCTCACTAAAAAATTTTAGTATATAATTTCATGTCTTATCCAAACAAGCCCAAGCAGTGCGAGGCAAAGGACCCTCAAAACAAAAGACGGTAATAGTCAACAATAAGAACAGATACAGAGAAGATAATAAAATAGCCTCATAACATTAGACAATAGCCTCGCAATCCCTTTGTCAGTCAGTAAAAAGAGGCGACTCTTTAGAACTAAGGAGAAGGAAAAAAAGATTAACTAACCCAGAATTTATTAACCTTGCTTCACAATAAAACACAACCAAACGGGGATTAGCCATTAGAGTCCTTATTTATATACACTTCAGCTGGGTTTAGGGGGAAATCCTTCGGATTTGAAATTTCAACAAGAAAGTACGGATCTCCATAGGACCAAGCTCGACAAGAAGCGTGGCTTTATCGACAGCCCCACCCCTTATTGGCTTATGATGTTCCTTTCCATCCTCCCCTTCTACTTCCCATTTCATGCTCCTCATTGATGATTTCTCCTGGTTTGCAGAAAGGCTTGTTTCCTTCACCTCCTTGATCTGTTGATCCCATCAATAAAATTACTAATTAATCACCCCCTTCGACCTCTAAAAATATATTTATGAAAAAAAAAGAAAAGAAAAAAGCACACTATTTTCACAAGTCTGTTTCAGCAAATTAAAAAAAAAAAAATCTAATAATTGGAAGAATTCTTCCTCAGAAGCAGGAACAGCTGAATGACTGCCCACACCAAGATTGATTGCATGTATTAAAACAAGTAACCTTTGTTTTGGCTAGACAAAGGAGAGGGTGTGCGGTAACTGATGATGATGATGATGATGATTGAATAGCAATCTCCCAGGTAGGAACATTAAGTTGTGGGCATGAAGGATTTGATATAATATAATGTGCATATAGACTGCCAAATATACATACATACATACATACATACATATATATATATATATATATAATTTTATTTCTTTTCTGAAAAAACAAGAACATATTGTGTACAAAGTACCTAGATGGCAAAATGAAGTAGGCTATACATACCGTTCTTCCGGAAAACATCTTCTTGAGTTCAACTATCGATAGGGCTGAACATTTGGGGTCTTCACCAGCCTAACCACATTCACAGCAGGAGAGAAGTGCATAAAATATATAATTTTACCCCCTAGTCTATCCATAGTACTAATGATCCTCAATTTCCAAATTATGGGATGACATATTTACATCATCGATAGTATTAAAAAGCTTTACGATTCACTACTTGATCTATATGATTCGATTTGATCTAAAGAATCTAATGATTCATGAAACTTACCATAAGCAACCTTTTGGTGTCTAAAAAGCAAAAGCGGATATTGGATAGTTAAAATAATTAAAAATATACCCTATCACAAGTAGAAATGGTGGGAAATTCAAATTAAGATCTCCCAAAAAGACCCATAGAAGACCTAAAAAGTCCATTATGGAATTCTAAAAAATTATACAGAACTCTAATAAATGGTTTAGAGGTTATAACGATCATAAAGTTGAATCTTTTTTTAAGAAAAACATGGCTGGCCCAAAAAAAAAAGGCTTATAAGAAGCCATTTTTACAAGCATGAGAAATGCTTTGCTAAGGCATTCTTCCAATCACGAGCTACTCTTGTGTGTGTTACTGAATTTTACAAGTCATGGCTTGATTCGATTGAGGATCCAAAAAATGAGTTTTCGATTCATGGTTCAATTCACGATTTGACAACTAAGGAAGCGAGGCAAACTGTCCTTTACCTCAAAGAGGTGTGCCAAACGGATCAGCACACTTCCGTTGTCCAACTCCTGCAAGACAAAGCGGGGGTGTGCGTCAGAGAGAGAGAGCACATATTCATTCTGTTCTAGTTTAATAGTCACCTGAAGCGTAATTAATGCAACATTAGGAGGTAAGCTATAGTTTGGATCCATGAAAGTTGACTTCGTCATATGTGAAGCTTTCCAGTCCTCCAACTTCTGCAAGTTAAACTATTCATCAGACATATGGTTGCGATAATCGACTACAGACCACGATCAAGATATCATGAATACCTCATGCGCAAAGGCTAGAAGAAGTGGCGAGTACAATTCTTGGCCAGTTTTCCGGCGCCACCTTGCTCCATTGCCATGTTGATGGATGCTCATATAATAATTTCCACGGACCTGGACAAGGATATTAAGAAGCCAGAAACTTACGCCATTAACGTTATAAACAGTTGGTAATATTCGCAACTACATGACAACAGAAAGAGGCCAAACTGTTCTAAAGGCATGTCTGATTAGAGGAATGGAATAGAGTAGGAACGGAATAATTATTCCATATGAATAAAACATGGACGAACAACTCAACCCAAAAGATTGCACTATTAGGCCAGAGACCTAGAATATGTTCTATAATCCAAGATCAGAGATGGCAAATATCAAAGCATTATAAATATTTGATGTAGAATTTTTTCTTAGAATACCTTATTTGGAAAAGTAAATGATAAACTCACCCAACCTTTTTAGGCTTTTCTCAAAATATCCCAACTTTTTCTTTTGGAAGCGTGAGTTCTACCATTTTCCTTTTAGCGCACTGACACACCTGCAGCTTGCTGACACTGCTGCAGGTGTGCGGACTTTGAACTCGCGCTTTTGAACCGCGAGTTCAAATCAATTACAAACCCATTATAGATGCTTTTATGAACATATACTGAGGCAATGGAAGGACGGTTCTCTCCTTTCCTAGACTTAAACAATGCGAGTCCTTATAAGCACAAACAGCCTCATCAAATCGAGCAACAGCTAAATACGCATCCCCAATGCTGCGATCAATGAAAGCCACATTGGTTTCATTTCCTTTGGCTGCCTTCGCCATGCTGGCTAATACATAATGCTCAAGAGAAGTTTCGTGGACTCCTTTTGAGTGACATATGAGTTCCATGGTGTCCTGTCCGCAGCTTCCTCAAAAGAAGCTGTGGATAATCCCTTCTCTCCATGAATGTCAAGGGCAGTTTGACAAAGCTTCCCAGCCTCATTGAATTGCAATGCTTGAACATGGGCTTTGGCCACATACCTGCAAGTCTCACCAAACCGAGGGTCCTTTTCTTCCAAAACTTGCCTTTGAATCTCCAGACTTGCAGTGTAAGAAGAAGAAGAAAGAGGGAGGAAGGGAGATGAACAGATCTAAACTCACAGTTTCAAACCGTGAATTTAGATAAAATGCTGCCCCGTGTCAGCTTGTGGGTGAGGAAGATAATAAAAAAGTAAACTGGTGATTTCAAACCGCAAATTCAAAATCTCCAGGCCGTGTCAGCACAAAAAGGTGGAACTCGCGGTTCTAAAATGCGACTTTAAAAAGTTGGAGTATTTTGAGAAAAGCTTGAAAAGATAGGAAATGCTTATCATTTGCTTTTCCAGATAGGGTATTCTAAGAAAAAATTTCATTTGATGTAACATATGAAAGATTTCAACAAGTCATAACATTCAGAAGAAGATCATAAGACCAACAACAAAATGCATTCTATAACTTCTTCCTTATTCTACTGCTGTTTGCAATACCTTTGACAGGTGAAATTTTGTATAAATACCTGAAACTAGAACTCACGAAGTACCTGTTTCCCATTATCAGACTTGCATCATCAAAGTGTCTTTAAATTTAAGATATGAAATTCCAACCTCAGAAAACAGAAAAGGTCAAAGCATGAGCTACAATTGTTTCTAATATCATACCGTGAGTCCTTCACATTTTCCATCAGCACAGACAGTCTCGTCAAGGGGTTCACCCACTCCCCTCGAGTCATCATAGATCATACGCCTTGTGTATAGCAGAAAAATTAAACTCCGCATTTCTATTTCATTAAAAGATTTCAGATCCAATATTAAAATAATAAAATGAATTAGACTTTGAACCTGTGAAGCATAAGCTCCAGTTCCCCATCTTCAATGCTGGCTCCACCAATGGCACGATCAACCAAAACTGAGAGTTCAGATTTCTCATCCGTAGTATATATTCCAAGGTTAAGCTGGAAAAGACAACAAAGGAAAGCTAAATTAATCAAGAAAGTAAATTAAAAATTAAAAATTAAAATATAAACAATTAGCTCCATATAAATGAGAAACAAAATGTGGAAACCTTGATAATTAAGTCTATGGAAAACAAATCAGTTCTCTAATTTTCTACAAAAAAAAAAAAAAGAAAATTTCTTGAAAATCCATACCCAATTTAGTGTTTTAATTGTTATATTTCTGTGTGCCTTCAAGCACTTAAAAAACTAAGAGGAACTTAGGAGTTAAAATGATCTATTGTATATGGTGGAATTTATAAATTCTACAAAAGGCATTATCCCAAGGAGATATTTAGTTCCAAACTAAAGATGACTTGTTAGGACAGTACAGGAAAAAAAAAAATGAGGAGGATTGTGTTTTCCATTAGATGAGCAGGGCCAACAGACAGCAGACATGCATAATCTGTTTTGCAAGCTTTAATAAATCAAGAAAAATGGAGATAGACAATTTACAGGATAATAATTCCCAGCCACAGGTTGATTAACTGAAAGATGCCAATCTTCCCTATAATCTCGAACCTGAAAGAACCATAATTTAAAATTTTTAGTTAGAACTAACGAATATAACATCCATGAAGTGAAATTCTGTAAGAGTATGCTTAGATTTCAGAATCTGTACAGAACCCTGATTTTAGGCCAATTCGCCCCAGGTTTCTCTTTTGAGTGTTCAGAGGAAGGGCCAACAGATAATAAAATTGCAATTCCATATGGCATTAACAATTTGTAAAACAATTGGATATAAACTCAGTCAAATGGAAAATAAAAAATAAAAAATGAAAGAAAGACACCATGAGAATTACCCGCTTCAGAAAATCCCTTCCATTTGAATCAGTATAAAACACCTTGTTTGTGGCCATCTCTGATGTCACTCGTGTAATGATCTCTTTACCAACACCATCTTCAGTGGGTATTGGACCAATCTTGTGTTAAAATTGTCAGAATTACCGATCAAAATAGCAATAATTATACAAATGTTAGAATTGATTGTAAATAACTCATAGTGATTTCTATACTATATATGTTATAGTACCCTGCTCAGCTCAAGTTTTTTTTAATTTGTTAACGGCATGTAACTGTACTCCGAAGAAATGTCTACTTTAGGATAAAAAGGGAAAAAAAAAAACTTGACTTACTGTAAATTCAATGTCAGCGTGCTCTTTGTCTTTGTAGAGTCTAGTCACCTGGTAACCAAACAAAAGCTTTTCAGATTAGAGGTAAACAAGGCCCTATGTGAGGAGAAAAAGATGCAGGTCTAAATGTATGAGAATTGAGAGTACAAATGCCAAGAGAGGACAATTTACGCTGTATAATACCTTTAAGCGGTTGACTCACATAATCGCACAGACGTGAAACAGCCGATATTCAAAGAATGAAAATAAGAATTTTCATAGCAAAATTATGTTAAATAAGAAACCTTCTCATTTCTTTTTCATAAATGTGATTTACACGTCGTGTTCAATACTATGGTCACTTTCAATAATTGTATCATTGCCATTTCTGATAGCCAACACTCTCTAGACGTCGGTCAGCAGATAGAAAAGCAGTGATCAACAAATCAAGGTGGAACAATACTGTTACAGAATTGCCAGGAAGTGCCTTTAGTTCTCAGAAATAGCAGGAGAGAAATAGAAATAGCAGGCTCTACATTAAAATTAAGGCACAGTAACCTATATATTTGCTGCCTAGAAGAGCACAACATGCACAGGTTGCTATATTTATATATGTATGAATGAGGCTGACATATTCACTGACACAATTTGACAAGGTCTTAGCGTCATTAAACTAACCAAATATTACTGAAATTGAATGAAATGCTAAGAAAATGGAGATAAGTTTTGATCCGGTGCGGTTCACGTAAGGACAAAAACCTGACTGATCCAAGAGTTGAACCGTTGGTGAACTTCATGAACTAGTTGTCCACGAATCACCTTCAAGGGAATCTGTAATTTAAAAAATTAATATTAATTGTTGATAATGGAAACCCAGAAGTTAAATGAAATATTGAATTAAAATTTTTAGTCATTTCATAAGCAATGAGCGGAGACATGATGCCCTAGAATTTTAGTGAAATTATGCCATGAGATTAGGGGCGCAAGCAAGTCAAGTAATGGATGAGCAACTAAAGCTATATCAATCAGCAACTTGTGCTCAAGTTAGTGCATGTTTAACTGCTGCTCAAAACTTAGTTTTGTTAAATTTGTTACCATGCATGTTTGATTGCCAAAATTAAGATTTGCAAGTGTTAGGAGAAAGGTGTATTTGCAAAACCATGATTTTGACCAATACAATAACCAAGTTTTGACCATTTAAGTTTTACATAATTACCCTCGCTCAAGTCTTGACCATTTTGGCTTACCCATGTTTTTTGGTCATTGTTCCTATTTTTGACTCAAGCAATGGAACGTGCATTTTACACAAAACTAAGTTTTGCAAAACACGGTTTAGAGCTAAAACTAAGTTTTGTAAGACTTAATTTTAAACTCAATTTTGCCATAGCATCCAAACACACTCTTAGGTGACTACCAAGTTTGAGTACATTTTGAACAACTTAAGATTTTGACACAAGTTCAATTTTACTTATACTCCGATTACACGGCTCACCAAATTAATAAAGCAGTTAATGTTTTATTCATTTATCATGTATTTTATATGGCATAAAAACACCTATATATAGAATGATGTTTTCTCTTGACCAAGTTAACCTAGGGTACTAGCAATTAAGTCAAATCAAGTCGATCTTAAGTTGAATCTGCAATCAAGTAGAGCAAACATGAAATATAGAAGTCAAATTTGTCTTTAAGTCAAATTTCAGCAACAAATTTTTGTGTCGAGTTCTGTAGTTCACAGTGTCAACTCAAATCAGCTAAATTGCATCCTAAACGTTGCCGAAAAAACAAAACAATTATATAGTGAATTTCTCATAATTGAGATGAGGCATTATTTCAACCAAGTTAGAGGGAAATAACTTACCGATCTTGAAACAGCAGTTTGAGGGGACTTATCAGGCCGGAAAATATATGCACCAGAAGGCTGGAAAGGATCACGTAGTGCAATGTTAACAGTTATTTAGTAAAACTTGAATTTATTTTAATGTTTAGTCCTGACCCAAGCACAACTGCAAACCTGAGAATCCAACCCTCCATCACTAGAATTATACCAGAGGTATCTTTGTTCCAATGGCACATCAACCTGGTCAAATGTAGCAGTTACATGGGGACCATTCAAATGGAATCCAATTCAGTGCATCTTATGGATAAAACGTGTAAACTAAAAAATTAGAAATAGAAATAGCAAAAACAACTGCGTCTTAAGACTTTCTATATATAGATGAGATAATTGCATCTGAAAATAAGGAAACAGAAAACCTACAGCTCAAGGTGTTTTTATTAATGAACAAATTAAAATCAACAGGGGTTAATAAAGACAGCAATGGGCTCATAAAGTAGCAATATTTTTATCACCTGTTTCATCTACTCATATCTCCAATCTTTCATCCAATCTTTCAACTGCTGAAATTAGTCACATTGTTGAAATCATTTGTGGTTCAGTCACCACTTAATTTTACATACTAAATCTCCAACTTGTTACATTCCACATTTTGATGCTACTATGCAGCCATAAAAATCAAACAAATTACCCCCGTTTTAGAATTAAACATCCTTTTGAGTTGCCCGGACATTAATGAGAAGGACATCTTGAAATGTCCCAATCCAATTTCAATGGTCTTATTCTGCAAAGTGTCCATCTCAGAGATATATCCATTTCTGGTTTCTCCTGTGTTTATAAAGCACATAGATTAGCACACAAAGCTATAAACCACAGCAACTCACCTTTTTTTTTTCAAGATTAGCTTTTCTTCTGGCAGATAAGCACAAGAATATTTAATTTTAGACATAAGACTGAAAATGAAACAATTAAAATTAAGAAAATTACAGCCTGCAAAATGAAGGACAGGACAACCACCTTTCCCAGCTGCTTTAGAAATGAAGTATGTGTTCCAACCCAGAGGTGGCACAGAAACTTGAAAGAAAAGCCAGTATCTAGGAACAACTTTCGGCGAAATTCCCAAATAGGCCTTGGTATAGAAACTCCGCAGTTTTCCTGTAACATTATCAATCTCTACATATTGTGCCTCTATATTATTGCCTGCTGCATCTTGGACTAGAAGATTGCCATCATTGACCTGGTCAAGACTATCGATCTTCAAATACGTTGCAAAGCATATAACACATTAACTTTTTAATATTATTTTTTAGGGGTGGGGGGAGCAAAACAGTTTTTTTCAGATGACAAGAAGAAAAAGTTGAATTAAAATACACCACGAAAGCTCCACCTCCAATCATAGCTGCTGTACACATAATTGTAGTGGGCGCAACAGTCACCATAGGTCTTCAGATTTCCATCTTAATTTTATGTTTTTACTTTCCTTCAAACCACAAAAGAGAAACAACAAGGGGCAGAGAAAGAAGAAGCGAGGGTCCATACAACTGAATCCTCTCTTTTGTTTTGACCATTTAGTAATAGAATGCAGTAAGATGTGTACTGGCACGCACTTAACGAGCAATTGCAGGGGTTGGTGTTTGATGGTTACTAAGAAAAGAAGGCCAGCTCAGAGGTGTGCTAAAGTCAAAACACATCCACGGCATTAAAGACGATTGTTGCATGGCTTCAAGATCCTTTGCCTTTTATAGGGCAATCCCTTTTTTCTTTTCTTTTTTTTTTCCCCGTAATTGCCTAGGGAAGTAAACATCACAACCACATAGAAGAACTCATGAACCCTAGAGGTAGAAACTTACTGAAGTGAGGCCTTGCGTTTAATCTAGTAATCCAAATAGTCGATCTAACTAAAGAATTTTCTTTTCATATGCATATGTCATATTAAGCCCACAGAACTAGAAAAGCATTCACACTCGAAACAGTCTAAACAGAAACTAGAGATTTTCTAGTTAAATCCTTCATGATCAACAGAAGTTATCAGGAGGCTAATTTAATCTTTTGCACTCTGCTTTACAGTTGGCTTCATAAGCCAGCCTTGCTTGTATTAATTTTCCCTCAGTAACATTCAACATGACAGAACCTTATCCCCAACAGCTTGAGGTCGGTATAACATTTTTATCCCTTTAGCCCTAGGTTCTCACCGGGCATTTCAATAGCAGCAAAAACTACAGCAAACTGAAGCCAATTTTTACTAGCCTAATGTCAGTAAATCAAATTGATATACTCACCGGGAGCTTAACAATTTCAGTACGATTCCATCCAAGTGGATTGTATGCTACAACTACCAGACTCTTCCCATCAGGAACATCTTCCTCAGTGGATGGGCAGAAACTTATGTTGAGTAATTGACACTGAAAGGAAAACAGCAGCATTGGACAACAATGACACATCATGATAATTCAGCATCAAATTATCAAAAGCAAAAGCAAGGTAAGAGAGAGAGAGAAAGAGGAGAGAGAGAGAGAGAGAGAGAGAGGAAGGCACATACCAAATGTACGTGTACATAGAAGTAATTGTTCTAAAAAGCATGCCACATGCCACATTTGCCATTCAGCTACATGTCTCATACAATTACAGTACAAGACCGTAAACAGAAATAGACAGTTTATTGTGCAAAAACTCATCTAATATTTGGAGGGCTTGATTGAGTGGAACTTTCAGTTCATACCACCCACGCACCCCTCGCTAAAATTCATTCTGTCTCACCTCTCTTTTATCCTGTCCTTTTTATTTTCTTCTCCTAACCCACACTGACAACAGCACAAGACCATAACCATTTATCGTGCAAACATCTTAACTCCGAAATAAAGGAACTCTGAAATTAATTCATCAGCTGACTCTGTCAAGAAAAAACAGTCACCTGGCTAAATTTTAAGGCAGGTCCTGCACATTGACCACTGAAGTTTGAACTAGTGAGGCATGATAATGCTGAATTCACAACAGCTTCTGCCTAAAGAAGTTTATTGTGTTTGAATAAATATCAAAGACAGGTTCAGGATACACAGAAGTATAATATGGAATAAGTCTCATAAGGTCTATTAGGAAATTAGTGCACACCTTGGCAGCTCCAGCAGCCAAGCGTTTAGCATAGTCATTAGTCGTATGTTGTTTGGCAGTACCACTGACTCCATCATGATGCTGTGCGATTCCTAACGCATCTCCTAGACCGAAAGTATTAGGACCAGTAGATCTCCTACCAGCAAAAAACTCAAGTTGGCGAGCAGCCTGTTTGTGACATAAAAATAATAGTAATAATCATAATAAAATCTTTATTAATACTAACAGTAAACAACGACAACAATGATGATGATAATCTGTCAGCCATATTTCTTGGCTGTCGGCCATATGTCTAGGTGACTGTTGAGCTGCTTATAACACCAAAAGGAATATCAGAGAACTCCACATAGAACTGGAAAATGCTAAGGAAATTATCCTCTCCCAACACGACAAGGAGTCAGTTGGAAGACAACTTTCCCAGTATAGTTCTTCGGGCGACCTCATTTTATAACTTAAAACAGTTGTCAACATGCAACATTTTCTATGGATGCTATTAAGGTTTCACTACAAACCAATTAGCAGTGCGCGGAGTATTCCAACAGGTACTTCAAGAGCCAGAAAACTAGTCCCAAACCCATGTGGGATTCTCAACACCCCCCCTCACCACGTGCAGCCACAACTTGGGAACTACACACGCACAACACAGCACAATACGGGGTCAAAAACAAATAGGCCTCACTTGTGCCAAACACAACCTGGGCTCTTATACCACGTGAAGGTTCCACCAAAAACCAATTGACAATGAATGGAGTAGCCCAACATATATTTCAAGCACAACAACAACTAGTCCCAAACCGATGTGGATTCTCAACAGATGCCTATGGTTTTTTATGCAGAGTCCAAAACAGCAATATGATTTTCTGGATATCAGAAACATGAGCAACTAGAGGAAATCCTGGCCTCTTGAAAATGCATCATATGCTGGATTCAATTAGCAAGCATGTGAAGAATACAGCACATGTGGGAACGGGCTCCTCTTTGTATTCATTCTAGCACAGTAAAATCCAAGACACAAGGGAATTTTTATGCCTACCAGATAATATCCACTCAGCATGCGCACATATCGCTTGAAGGATGGGCGACTAGTAAAATAACCAGTCCAATAAGCATTTGCTCTGTCCGCATACCTGTGAGTACTCATCAGACAAGCATATGTACAAAATGATCAAGGTCAGAAAGATTTTCCATATTATATCCACCAATCAGTTAAAAGTATGGAGAAAAATTAGCTTAATAATAAGTAATGCTCACGGAAAGAAATCAGTTGTTTTCAGTGGCCATGACTGATTTGCTGCATTTTTTCCATCTGTGTAAATTGATGGAGTAGAGTACAAAGCATTTACTCGTCCATCCTGTGAAAGTTCAACAGGTTTAGAACCATGGTGTGAATCAGCTTCAGGTTAGAAATCCCCAAGGTTATTTAAAACAGAGAATCTCCCAAACAATCTGTGCCAGGATAAAGAATATGATATGAAGTGGTGCTTATAGACATCCCCCAGACCACCAAATAAAGAATTAATAATGGCGACAGTTATTCTTTTGGAAAAGCATAAGATCCTACAAACAACTTTTAAAGGCTAGATTTTCGGAAATGCAAATATCAGAGCCTAAATTAGAATGGAAATTTACTTTTACATAATAAGTCCTAAACCTAAAAATACTTCCTTCAAGGTAACAGATAGAAAACTACCGCTACTTCTGATGCAAAACACAATAGGTCCCCATGATTACTTTTAACATCATGTGTACACATATATACCCATTATTACCAGGCAAATGTTATGCACCTACTTTTAACATCTGTTTTAAAGCTTACATATTATGAAATTTTAGCTAATGGAGGAATCATAAGAAGTCTGTCAACAGAATTTAAAAAAGAAAAAAAAATCACTGGTATTAAAATTGGAAGAAATTCAGGAGTCAAAGTAACGCCCAGCCCTTATGATTCAATGCTATATGAGGTGGCCTTTGCATATTCATCCTATTACATTGAGATCTATATTGGTTCTCAAGCTTAGAATTCTTAAATAAAAGCAAGGATGGACTCATAAAACAAGACAATCTGCATTCCAGAAATTCATATACTTACCTAACAAATAATTACAAGAGACTGTTCTCTAGAGTGTGTTTTATGTAATCATATTGTTGTCTTTTTTCCAGAGTGTTCCGATTAATTATGGGAACCTGTAAGATTCCTTCTCACTGATTTACTGTACATTACTCTCAATCCACTTGTCATAATTGACTTGTGATTCATTTCAAGTCGGACAACATTGGTCTCTTGTATAGATCGAACCAGGTGTAGCAATGTTTCTTGCACCCTTCATGCATCAAACGAAAAACTTGTCCACATTAAATAACAAATAAAGAATTGCAAGTTCTTGCTTTTACATAAAAATCACTGAACGCCTTATACCTTGCTGAGAGAGTTAAATACTCAAATATGATGCAAGTTCAGAGCAATCAATGAGCTACACAATAGACTTTTCACATTCTAACTCTACCTTGTTAACATGGTGGATTAATTTGTCCATTTGCTTGAACCAAGATTCAGCATATTGGTACTGGAAGTCGTCACCCATTGTCCACATAATATGGGTAGTACGTGTCACCTTTGCCTACACATGAAGCAAAGTTTCCGAGTATCGAACAATGCATGAAAGTAACTGACAACCTAGAAACATGAATTGCAGCAATTGTATATAAAAATAAAAATAAAGAAGGCAGAAAAACAAAAAACCCGACACTGAAGAACTAGCAAGGGAGAGATTACTTGGGTCACTGCAGCATCGATAAAATCACTAATCCGTTGCTCAACATTGTAGTCGTACAGTAGAGGATTATCCTGTGTACCAGTGTCTAACAGATGAGATGCAGTCAACATGAGTGTAAGGATAATGAGTTTCAACAACATATTCTTATTTAACTTCAAAACCTGAACAGGGACAAAGTCATCCTTTACTTCAAAGTGGAACCCTGTTGGTGGACTATAATGTACAGGAAAGGCATTGGCAAAGATCTGGAGAAAGTTCAGATATGTGATGAGTAACATGCTCAATCATCGGGGGGAAAAAATAGCCTAGGAAACAGAAGAAAGTTCAATTTCAAACTTGAGAAGAGGAGCCAAAGGTTTTGGATCCACGCCATATAACTTCAAGAGATTTATCTTTCATTCGCTTTTCCCGGTCCTGATAATCAATCCTTGCGAAATGTACAGAATCGAAGCCAATCTACAGGAAAAGCAGAATCAAATGGATAACAAATTTCATTTCAAACTCAAAAGCAGAGGAAGCTGGAAATTTACTGGGAACAAAAAAATAAATAAAGCCACAATTTTCCAGAATGCACTGGAAAATATGTCAAAAAATAAAATAAAGCTGTAAAGTGTGGAACACCGTTGGATGTTACTCAAGGCCAATATTTTTGTAAAAATGGCCATTATAGTCACCAAGAGTACTACCTTGCAAAAACAGTCCAATAAATTGATTTGGTAAAACAAATCTAGAGGCATAATCATTCTATGGAGAACAAAACCCATGCCATAGTGAGGGACAAGATAACAAATGGTAAGCCCTCCCAAGATAGAGAACCCTGTACCTCGGCCCCAAGTAAGTAAGCTTGCACTGCGGAGTGCCCAAATGGATCGATCTGCCATCCAGCACGAGGAACTTTGTTGAACTGCTTCATTATGAATCCATGACCCAGAGTCGTCTGATCAATCATATCAATGTAATGGCATGTTGCCTCATCGTGCATAACCCAGCCACCATTTCTAAACATAAAACAAGCACGCAGACTTTTAACATATAACAACTGGTGCATAAATCCTACGGAAACATGGAAACACACAAATAGCAAACAAATTTGCGCACATAAATTCCAACTGGCCAGCTTCTACAAGCTTTCTCACAAGTTCTTGTGTTTCTGCACTCTGTGCCACCCACCATCGTTGGAAAAATGCCTATAGTTCGGGACGGCCTAATCAGTATGGCGATTCAGCAACATAAAACTATCTACACACGTCCGACGGGAAACAAATCAAAGCCACTCATTTGGAATTTAAACATCCCCACCTGTTCGGCGAACACAAATTTTCTATTGGGGTCACGGCGCAATGCTTCGATCACTGAGTCGAGAACGTTCTCAACACACGCACCCTGCGCGTCCGAAATCAAATTCACGTTGATGGCACAAATTCATTAATACCACAAAACATACCCGTCCCTCGGCGATAACACAACCTGAATAGTGTTGTTCGATCCAACATAATACTGATCCAAGGTCTTCAACCACCCGACGTCATCGTGCGAGTGCGCGACCAAATGAACGTTCAACTTGCCCTCCACGGTGCCGGCTCCAGTGTCGTACTTGATGAAACCGCCGCCGTCGCCGCCGACAGCCCCGCAGGAGCAGAGAAGGGCAGCAAATGCGCAAAAAAAAGCTGACGCCGACACAGAAACATGAACAATGCGAGCTTCCATTTCAGAGGCCTGGGGATGCTCCTCCTATGGGGTGGAGCGAGAATGACCCAGTTTGTAGATGTAGACCAACAAGAGGAAGACTGGGGGCGAACGCCGTTCATGTAGCTCAATGAGTGGGCGCTGAAAGAGACGTGTGGGATACGGCGGTGCGGTCCAGACTTAAATTCACGCACATTTTAAATTTCAACTCGAGTCTGACAGAAGTTAACGGCGCAGTATCAAATGGAAAGCGGTTCAATAATTGAGAAAAGGAGGTAAAGCGCATTTAGTGCGCGAATGTCGGTGCTCAAAATAATTTAATTAAAAAGATTAAATGTTTATTAATCTTTTTAATAAAATAAACTCATTCCGAGGACGCATATTTTTTTTATTCTATAAATAATATACAAATTTGAATAAGTAGTAAATATGTATAAATATATATATATATATAACTCGTAATTAAATTTATTGAAGCTTGCGGCCGGTTTTAAACGCATTATTTTGAAATTTTAAATTTTCCTTTAAAAGGGAAAGTTTTCAAGAAAATTTAATAAACGATTCACCAAAAAAGAAGGACAAAAAAAAAGCCTTGATTTATAGGGGAAGAATAAACTCGTAACACACAATTTGTTTGACCGGTTTGTGGGTAAGAATACTTTTTTTCCTTTTTTTTTTTTCTTATCATTCACGTGCAAAAAAATTAATTAAGGCAATCATCTTGGTTTAAGGATGCTCCCTAGGCATCCTAGGCGAGGCATTCCCGTAGTGTGCGATTTTACCTTTCCCCCTCGTCCACACCTAAACGCCATACGTAGCGTCTTAATAAGTATACTCTAGATGTGATCAAATTACATTCATAAATTCAATTTAAATATAGTTTTCATTTCCTTAATATTATTTCCTACGAGCACTTAGGAGACCATGAGAGATTCCACGGTAAAGCTTTAAAGTGTTACTCATCCAACAAGAAGACAAGATCCAACATAAATTAGGACAGTGTGGGCCCGAGAGTTAGGGTTTATCTTGATCACGTGAAGGGTGGGTCGTCGCCATTAACGTGGTTGACGGAGAGATGAGCATGAACACTGATAAATTGGGGTATCCGCCGCCAGGGTTAGGGTCTTTGTTTGAGGCCCTCAATGGCGACTAAGCACTTTTGGAAGTAGTGGTTAACTTTTTTGTAGGCACGTTTGATTCGCGGCAATTTCATGTAGGGCCCTGATTATAAAAGAGTTTCACTCTCTTATAAAATTAATTGGAGGAAGTTCTTTTAATTCAAGATTCACGTGCAACGCACCGTAATTATTAGATAATTCACAAGAAATTAATGATTTTGCTAATAAATTTAGGAATTCCTTCTTCAAATAATATGACGTGTTAATGTATATATGTTTTGAGAGTACGAAAAGAGGTTCCGTTGGGTTGAAGGAAAATTCTCCGGATTTAAAATTTTAACAAGAAAGTATGGATCTCCATAGGACCAAGCTCGACAATAATGATGAATTTATCGAGAGTCCCACTTCTTATTGGCTTCTACTTCTCATTTCATCCTCCTCATTGATGACTTTTCTTGGTTTGCGGAAAGGCTTGTTTCCGTCACCTCCTTGATCTGTTGAGCCCATCAATAAAATTACTATTTAATCGCCGCCTTCGATCTTTAAAAATATATTTTGAAAATAGCACTCACTATTTTTACGTCTTCTTTCAGCATATTCAACAAAAAAAAATACTAATAATTGGAAAAATTCCTTCAAAGGCAGGAATAGCTGCACCCAAATTAATGCCAGCATGAAAATGACTGAGTGATTCATGACTTCTCCTGTGTTCATAAAGCACATAGATTAGCACACAGAGTTAGAATCCACCGCTACCCAGCTTTCAAGGTCGCTTTTCTTCTGGCAGATAAGCACAAGAATATTTAAGACTGAGCATTTAGCGAGGAGTATTCCCAAATAGGCCTTCGGATAGAAACTCCTCAGGTTTCCTCTAACATTATCAATCTCTACGCATTGCGCCTCTATTTTATTGCCTGCTGCATCTTGGACTACAAGATTGCCATCATTGACCTGGTCAAAACTATCTATCCTCAAATACATTGCAAAGCAGACAGCACATTAACTTTTTAATACTATTTTTAGGAGTGGAGGGAGCAAAAACAATTTGTATCAGATGATAAGAAGAAAAAGTTGAACTACCATGTTTACCCAAAAAAAAAAAAAAAAAAAAGTTGAACGCCTTAAAACCATGAAAGCTCCAGGTCCAATCATAGCTGTTGTACTCATAATTGTAGTGGGCATGATAGTCACTAGAGGGCTTGAGATTTCTGTCTTAATTTTATGTTCTCACTTTGCTTCACGCCACAGAGAGAAATAACAAGCAACAGAGAAAGAAGAAGGGAGGGGAAAGGAAAGAGAACATCCATACAACTGAATCCTCGGTTTTGTTTTGACCATTTAGTAATATAATGCAGTAACGTGTACTGGTTCTTACTTAGCAAGCAATTGCAGGGGCTTGTATTTGATGGTTACTAGGGAAAGGAGGCCAGCACAGAGGTGTGCTAAGGTCAACACACATCAATTGTTTCATGGCTTCAGGATCCTTCACATTTTACAGGAAATTGTTTTTCCTGTAATTGCCTAGGGAAGTAAACATCACAATTACATAGAAGAACTCATGAACCCTAGATGTAGAAACTTAAAGTGAGGCCCTAAGTTTAGTCTAGTATCCCCAATAATCGAGTCTAATCTTTTCATATACATATATCAAATTAAGCCCATCAGATTAGAAAAGCCTTGACGGTCAAAACTGTTTAAACAGAACATAGAGATTTTCTTGTTGGATCCTTCATGATCTGCAGAAGTTATCAGGTGGCGAAGATCAAAAAATTTTGAACTCTGCTTTATATTTGCCTTCAAAGCCAGACTTCTTTGTTTTAATTTTCCCCAGTACCATTCAGCATGACAGAACCATATTCCCAACTGCTTGAGGTCAGTATAATGTTTTTATACGTTTAGCCCTACCTGGGCGTTTCAGTGGCAGCAAATTGAGCCAACCTCTAATAACGTAATGTCAGTAAAACAAATTGATACACTCACCGGGAGCTTAACAATTTCAGTACGATTCCATCCAAGTGGATTGTATGCTACAACTACCAGACCCTTCCCATCAGGAACATCTTCCTCAGTTGGTGGGCAGAAACTTATGTTGAGTAATTGACACTGAAAGGAAAACTGCGGCATTAGGCAACCATGACACATTATGATAATTCAGAGCCAAATTATGGAAAGCAAACACAAGCCAGAGAGAGAGAGAGATAGGGACATACAAGTGCAGTTGTACGTGTACATGGAAATAATTATTCTAAAAAGCATGCCATACGCCACATTTGCCACTCAGCTATATGTCATAAAATTACAGTACAATACCGTAAACAGAAATAGCCAGTTTATTGTGCAAAAATTCATTTTAAGATTTATATTTGGATGACTTAATGTTGAGTGGAACTTTCAGTTCATACCACCCACACAACCCTCGCTAAAATTCATTCTCTCTCACCTCTCTCTTTTATCCTTCCCTTTTAATTTCTTCTCCTAACCCAGATTGACAACAGCACAAGACCATAACCATTTATTGTGCAAACATCTTATTGTGTTTGAACAAACATCAATGATAAGCTCAGGATACACAGACATATAATGTTGTAGGACTGTTATAAGGTCTATTAGGAAATTAGGGCACACCTCGGCAGCTCCAGTAGCCAAGCATCTGGCATAGTCATTTGTTGTATGTTGTTTAGCAGTACCACTGACTCCATCATGATGCTGTGCAATTCCTAACGCATCTCCTAGACTGAAAGTATTTGGACCAGCAGATCTCCTACAGACCAGAAATTCAAGTTGGCGAGCAGCCTGTTTTTGATATAAAAATGATAGTAACAATCATAAGAAAATCAATGTTAATACGGAACAGTAAAAATGACCACAATGGTGATGAAAATCTGTCAACCATGTTTCCTGGCTGTCAGTCATATGTCTAGGTGACTGTTGAGTTGTTTACAACACCAAAAGGAATGTCAGAGAACTCCTTATAGAACTGGAAAATGCTAAGGAAATTATCCTCTCTCAACTTGACAAGGAGTCAGTTAGAAGACAATTTTCTCGATATAGTTCTTCGAATGAGCTCATTTTACAACTTATACTATTGTTGAGATGAGGCTTTTTCTAAGGATGCTATTGAGGTCCCACCTAAACCCAATTGGCAATGAGGCTCAACATATATTTAAAGCACCAGATCAACAAGTCCCAAGCCCATGTGGGATTCTCAACACGACAAAATACAAGGGCTCTGATACGATATTAAGGTTCCGCCCAAGACTAACAGGCTATGAGGCAAGTATCCAATAGATACTTCAAGCACCAGAACAACTAGCCCGAACTGATGTGGGATTCACAGTAGATGCCAAAGGTTTTTTATGCAGAGTCCAAAAGAACAGTACAATTTTCTGGATATCAGAAACATGATCAACTAATGGAAATCCAGGCGTGCTGAAAATGCATCAAATGCTGAGTCCAATTAGCAAGCATGTCAAGAACACAGCACATGTGAGAAAGGGCTCCGCCATGTATTCATTCTACCATGGTAAAATCCTTGACACTAGGGGACTTTTATGCCTACCAGATAATATCCACTCAGCATTCTCACATATTGCTTCAAGGCTGGGCGACTAGTAAAATATCCAGTCCAATAAGCATTTGCTTTGTCCGCATAACTGTGAGCACTCATCAGACAAGCATATGTACAAAATGAATGAGGTCAGAAAGATTGTCCATATTACATCCAAAAATCAGTTAGAAGTATGGAGAAAAATTAAGGCAATAATAAGTAACGCTCATGGAAAGAAATCAGTTGTTTTCAGTGGCCATGACTGATTTGCTGCATTTTTTGAGTCCGTGTAAATTGATGGAGTAGAGTACAGAGCATTTACTCATCCATCCTGTGAAAGTTAAACAGGTTTAAATGCATGGTGAATCAGCTTCAGGTTAGAAAGGCCCAAGGTTATTTAAAACAGAGGATCTCCTAACCAATCTGTGCCAGGATAAAGAAAATGATATGAAGTGGTGCCTATGGACATCCCCCAGACCACCAAATAAAGAAACAATATTGTCGACAGTTATTCTTTTGCAAACGCATAAGATACTATTAACAACTTTTAAAGGCCTGATTTTCAGAAATGCAAAATTGAAAACCTAAATTAGAATGGAAATTTACTTTTACATAATAAGTCCTGACTTGAAAATACTTCCTTCAAGGTAGGAGATAGAAGAAAACTAGCATTTCCTCTGATGCAAAATGCAATCAATACCCATGATTACCAGGAAAATGTTATGCGCCTACATTTAATATCTGTTTTCATGAATATTTAGAGCTTATAAATTTTAAAGTTTTAGCTAATGGAGGAATCATATGAAGTCTGTCAACAGAGATTTAAAAAAGAAAAAAATTCACTAATATTAAAATTGGAAGAAATTCAGGAGTCAAAGTGACGCTCAGCCCTTATGATTCAATTGTATATGAGGTGCCCTTTGCATATTCATCCTATTACATTGAGATCCACATTGATTATCAAGCTCACAATTCTTAAATAAAAGCAAGGATGGACTCATAAAACATGACAATCTGCATTCCAGAAATTCATATACTTACCTAACAAATAATTACAAGAGACTGTTCTTTAGAGTGTGTTTTATGTAATCATATTCTTGTCTTTGTTCCAGAGTGTTCCGCCAATACCTAGCTGATAACCATTAATTATGGGAACGTGTAAGATTCCTTCTCAGGGATTTACTGCATATTACTCTCAATCCACTTGTCATAGTTGGCTTGTGATTCATTTCAAGTCAGACAATGTCGCTCTCTTGCATAGATCGAATCAGATATGGCAGTATTTCTTGTAAACTTCATGCATCAGATGAACAACAGATCCAAATAAAATAACAAATAAAGAATTGCACGCTCTTGGTTTTACAGAAACAAATCAATGAATGCCTTATACCATGCTGAGAAAATTAAATATTCAAAGATGCTGCAAGTTCAGAATAATTGATAAGCTACAGAATATATTTTTCACGTTCTAACTCTACCTTGTTAACATGGTGAATTAACTTATCCATTTGTTTGAACCAAGATTCAGCATATTGATACTGGAAGTCAGAATCGAAGCCAAGCTACATGAAAATCAGAATCATATGAATAATGAGTGTCATTTCAAAATCAAAAGCAGTGGAAGCCAGAAACTCACTGGGAACGAAAAACAAATAAAGCCAAACAGTCGTCCATAAAGCACTATGGAAAACATGTCAAAAAAATAACCAAGCTGTAAAGTTTGCAGCAGTGTAGGGTGTTAATCTGAAAAAGACCAATGTTTTTATAAAAACAGCCATTATAGTCACCACGAGCACTACCTTGCAAACAGTCCGATAAATTGATTTGGTAAAACAAATCTAGAGGCATAATCATTCTATGGGAAACAAAGCCCAAGCCATGGTGAGGGACAAGATAAACAATGGTCAGCCCTCCCAAGATAGAGAAGGGTGTACCTCGGCCCCAAGTAAGTAAGCTTGCACTGCGGAGTGCCCAAATGGATCGATCTGCCATCCAGCACGAGGAACTTTGTTGAACTGCTTCTTTATGAATCCATGACCCAGAGTCGTCTGATCAATCATATCAATGTAATGGCATGTTGCTTCATCGTGCATAACCCAGCCACCATTTCTAAACATGGAAACAAGCGCGTAGACATTTAACATATAACAACAATTGAGGCATAAATCCTACAGACACGTGGACAAAAATAAACAGCAAACCAATTTGCGCACATAAATTCCAACTGCCCAGCATCTACAAGCTTTCTCACTAGCTTTCTTGTTTCCGCGTTCTGCCTTACCCACCATTGTTGGAAAAATGCCTATAATTCAAGACGGACGAATGAGTTCGCTAAGAGAGAAACAACAATATCCACATAAAAACCTATTTGCACATGTTTGACGCAAAACAAACCAAACCCCACCTGCACTTTGGTAAATGTATTTGGAATTTAAACGTTTACCTGTTCGACGAACACAAATTTTCTATTGCGGTCACGACGCAATGCTTCGACAACTGAGTCGAGAACGTTCTCAACGCACGCACGCTGCAAGTGAGAAATCAAATTCACATTGATTCCACAAATTCATTAATACAACAGAACAGGTCTCTCTCTCTCTCTCTCTCTCTCTCTCTCGGTGCTAAATAAGAATATAACCTGAATACTGTTATTTGAACCAAGATAATACTGATCAACGGTCTTTAACCACCCGATGTCATCGTGCGAGTGCGGGACCAAATGTACGTTCTACTTACCCTCCACGGTGCCGGCTCCAGTGTTGTACCTGAAGGAACCACCGCCGCCACCGACAGCCCCACAGGAGGAGCATAGAAGAACCGCGGCAACAAATGCGCAGACAAAAGCCGAGGCCGTCACAGAAACAAGAAGAGTGCGAGTTTCCATTTCAGACCCTTAGCGATGTTCTTCCTGCGGGGTGGAGCGGGGATGACCCAGTTCGTACATGTACCGCGAGAGGAAGACGACTCGGCGGAGCACGACATTACTAATTCTGTCATGATAAGCAAGTTGGCTCTTCTTTTTTTTTTTTTTTTTCTTTTTTTCGCTTTTATACTTTTGCTAGGCTCCTTTGTTCGAGTATGGGATAGAGCTTTCCGAACCTAAAACCCCCTTTTTCTCTTTACCAAACTTGCCTCCGACAAGGGGTGTGTAGGTATGACTTTGGATCGTTTTTCACCCAATTTACCTTAATTTTGAGGAGGATTAATAATCACCGGACTTAAAAAATTAGGTTGGGTGAGGCGAGTGGAGTCGGTCAAAAAATGAAAAAGAAAAAAAACCTTGTATTATCTTAAATTAGGTGAGTCGAGTCTAAATGGTCATAAAATAATTTCACCCGCAAACGCAGTCTAACTAGTCTCAAAACCAAAAAAATCAACCTGCCTTGCAGTAGGCGGTATGTCAAAGGAGACGGTTTGAATTAAGTTGGTTTAGTGGGAAGGGCAATTTTTGGGTGTCTAAGTCACAATTGAAGATTGGATTTGAAATGAAATACACAAAACTTTCGTCAATCTCAATACCCAATAATAGAGTCTCAATTGTAATGTTTTTCTCAAAAACTTTCGATAAAAATCACATGAAGTTAAAAACATCATAAATTTATAAATGTAAGCAATCATATCCATTCATTTCATTCGCCTTTAATTTCTCTCTTTATCATTTTTTATAATGAATGACTAGAATTATTTTAATTTCATAAATCCATGATTCTACAAAATAGAATTCAAAAATCTTAGAGCAAGCCTACTCTCACAAATATTTCCATAAAATAATCATGTGCTAAAATGACTCCACACCGCCCCCCTCGCATATACTTGTATAAAATAGTCCTGCGTTAAAGTGATTAGAAGTAAAATACTTTCGGCAAAAGAGATGGAGGAGTAGACTCATTGTAGACTTAAAATCTATGCTCAAATTATTCCTTATTAATGATTTTTTTTAACTATATAGTTTTTTTTTTTTTCCCATACCTATGAAAGGGTGAGTAGGCGAGAAAAAGAAACGACAAGGTACGAAGGGATCGGGAGACGTAGGAGAAGGTGAATAAAAAGTGCAAACCATCCGACAAATAATCAATAATGCACGGTATGCTGTAGGTGGCTGCATTATTTTAAAATTTGAGGGCTAAAATGGAACCACTCAAAACTCAAGGCCGTCATCATAATTTCACTAGAACTCCCCCGAAAACCAAGTGTAATTTTCCCCTTCATAGAGCTACCTTCACCAGCTCTAACCTCCCCTCCCCGAAGCACGCGGCTATCACCACAATGTCGAGTAGAAATTTCTCCTCCATGGTGGTTTTAAGCATTAAACGTACTGTTTTACCACCACAGTAATCAAAAACAGGAACCAAGGGGTCCATGCAATTTCCTGAACTTAATGATCAAGCGACTGTCACGCACACACCTCAAATATTACCCTTTCAACCACACACACAGAACAAGTTAAAAATTCATAAAACAATGACAGTGCACGAGCCAACCCATAAAATGTTGCGCCATCCTTTTTTCAGTAAAGATGGCACTCCTTCTGCAGCCCTTTCAGGACTGTCATACCAGTGAACCATCCAACCGCACCATCACCGCTGCAATTGAGAGCCGCCTTCATCTGCAGAGCAAAATTCACCCCACGCAATTTTAATAAATGAGCTCCCATTTTCCCCAGAAAATGAGGCGCTGCCCATGCACATCTTAAAATAAATAAATAACTCAACTTTAAAAATAATAGGCAAGTGCAACGCATGGAAATTTCATGAGCTCCTCAGGTCATGAACCCATCTGTTACTTTTAGGTGATGGTACGGAAATCTCTTGGGGAAAAATCCGGAAGTGGGTGGAGTTGCAAGTCAAGAACTTACGAGGAAATGCAAGCCCAAAGCATCATCACTTGTCATCTTCTTTTGGTTCCTTGTCTTCATCCTTCTTTTGCTGAGACTAATACGATCAATATTACAACCAAAAAATTAATAATTACTTTAATCTATCTAACTAACTAATAGAGGTGTCTATAATCAGATCTAACATTTATCACAAGCACACCGGAATTCGACACCAATATAACAAACAGTGGAAAACTTCGTGGAATTCCAAGCTTTTATGGAAGGCAGCAGTTCTTTCTATCCTTCGGGAAGTTTGGCTGGCGCGCAATAATAAAACATTTTCTGATCGGTGTCTTTGCTCTGAGCAGTTTTGGAAGAAGTGTATTTCAACGGCAAGTTTATGACCATTCTCTACTGTACTATTTTCAGGGTTGCGACTATCTTATTTGTGTAGAGATTGGAACGCACTTTTTGCTTGAATTATTTTTATATGTTTTTCTTTTTTGAATCTCTCCTCTTTGGAGGATCTCTAGCCCTCCCCCGTGTACTTTTTTTTATTCCCTTTCTCTAATTTCTTAAACAATAAATAAATAAATAAACAAACAAAGTTGAAAAATATCACCATAACTTTTTCTGCTTGGACTACTATAATCTAAGTAAACATTTAGTGGAAGGCTCATAAAAAAAAAATCTCACTTAGAAAATTAATTGCAGCGATAAGATAAATGCAATGCAAATGCTTATCATAGTCACATGCTTGTTATTGTGGTTGCTTTGTGGTCATTTCATCACCAACAGTCTATCTAATTCCAGGTTTTATGGGTGCATTACTCTCTTTTAAACCATGACCATTACAAACAAGCTGTGCTTGTTCCTCACCAATTTAAATAAAGTATAGTTTTCATTTCCTTAATATTGTTCCCTATGAGCACTTACAAGATCATGAAAGACTCCAGAGTAAAGCTTTTAAGTTTTATTTGAAATAGCAACCAACAAAGACTCAACATAGACCTTGCATATCGCTCTTAAATAATTAATTAATAGATCTATATTGAGTTATTGGCACCCTAAGAAACACAAAGAAAGTTTACTGTTGGCATCAAGCTGGTAAATACTTCTCGCATTAATGAACAATGAGAAGATATGCATTAAAAACAGCACAATGCATCAGTAAATTCATATAACGTCAAGAATAAGCACAGAGATAACAATGAGCAAAACACCAAGACAGGATAATGTATCAAAATTATCTGACTCCTAACTAAATGAGCAAATTAACTACCATAAGCTGGTTGCAATCAAATTTCACTCAATACACCTTCACCCTTTTAACTTTATGCACTCACCTCAGATTGACTTTGCATTGAAGCAAGCAAATCTTTTACTGAAGGATCGTTTGGGTCAACTCCAGGAAGCTGCAAAAACAACAGTCCACTGTAAGATACCATGAATTCAACAGAAAAGAGGGCAAAAGGTAAATAAAGGCTGGCTGTAGTAGAAATACCGAAGAAAGGATAGATGACATGAAGGACTGGTCTCCTAACAGCTTACTCATATCTGTTTGACTGGCAGAATCTTTTGAGCTGTCCTGCACAGATAATTGAAGAGCTACACACAGGGTGATGGGAAATAGGTCAGCATATCTTGTAGGGATCCCAACATCAGACAGCATTCGTCTTTTTTCTTTTAACTGTTTTCGATCAGTGAAAATTACAACCTATTAGCAGGCATCAAAGTGGTGCCAAGACAACTACATTTGAAAGTTGTAACAATAACAGTTCGACTAACTTGTAACTTATCAAGAAGATCTCCATTTCTACAACTATTGACCATAAACAAAGGATTTAAGCCAGTTTTCCTTAACTTTAACTACAAATAATTCCCTCCTTTCTGAGGACTCTTCTATTAATTTGCGATACGAGGGTAAACCATGCTGCAGATGACGTTGAGTTGGTTTAGCTCGCTTTTAGGAGATTCAAATGGTAAACAGTAGAGTAACAACAACTCAATCATTCTACCACTTTCTGCAACCCAAAACTGGCAAGATCCACTTAGCAATTCAAAGACTGATCCAAACTAATCTCTAAACTCCAAATCTAACAAATTCAATTTGGTTTACCTCAATAGAGATCACCGATGAATGTATTTTACCTAAACCAATTAGCCAAGGTGAAATCACACCCGCAACAGCAACCCATAATCACTATGAACATACTCCTGCCATCACAAATTACAGTGGGGGTATCTAATATTACTTTTCATCTTTAGCTGTTGTGTACTCGCAAATGCTCATCTCAATTGTATTGGAAGTTGCTCATAATTTGAACATATATGCAAATAAAGTATATTTTCCTTATATCTCAAGCAATATTTGCAGCGTAATTATGCTAAACAAATGGAAAGAAAATTGGGCACAAGCACTTCATGTTATATGTCAGCAATATAAAAGAATGCTAAAGTAAAGGTTTCCTTTATGCAAGGAAGCATTTTGTACATATCAGAGAGTGTGTGAAAACCAATAATCTCTGCGAGATAAAGGAGAGACTAAGGCAATATCAGCTTAAACAACTAAAAACCAAATGTAAAGAGGAATATTGCCAGGCAGATCAGTAAGAACCTAGTGCCAACTCTTGATCATCTGCAGCTGCATCTGTCATATCTGTGTCTCGTGTTGCAACTTCAGAGGCTGGGTCATCCATGGACATTGCAAGAGCCCGCTGCAGCAGGGAATTCTCATCATCCTGTCACCATTCAACCGTGTAGAACTGAAAAACTTGTGCGAATTCTCAACCACGAATGGGTACTTCAAATAACAAGACATGAAATGAATGTAAAGCAGTTGAGACCATTCTCTGATTCATGATCAACAACAATGCAGAGTAACATAAAGTTCTCAAAGGTGATACAATGTCAGCATTGAACCATGTTATTCAAACAAAGAATGGAGACTTTATGCTTGATCATTGTGTCAATGCCATCTTTTCTCAGCATCCAACAAAGAAAGTTTGTACGTTAATTATCTTAAACCTGCATCTGGCTTCTCTAAAATAATATTGGACTAAACTGAGGTTTATTCTTTGCTACAACATCAATAAAGAAACACTCACGCAATGCGCACAAGTCCGGACTTACATTCATTATCATGTTTACCCTCTCAGAAAGACATTTTTATGCTCAATAAGACAGCTCTTAAATATGCATAAACTTAGTCAAGTTCCCTCCAATCCCCCCCCCCCCCCCCCCCAAAAAAAATAATAATAATAATAATTAAAATCTGAAAATGAACTTATACATGGAAGAACCAAAAAAAAAACTGCAGCCTTGAAATAGAAATGCAAAAACCAAATTTATAGGAAAAGGAGTTAGATAGAAAAGCAACACCAACCACCATATCATTCTTTTTATCGTCAGCTTCAGAAGATCCACCAGTAGCATGTTCTGTCATAGTTGCATCTTGTGAGCTGGACTGTTCACCTTCTTTTTCTTGTTTAGCAACATCCTCTGCAGCCTTCTTGGCAGCTGCTTCTTGCCTTGCCCTCTCCTCTTCCATAGAAACTCTGAGTGCAAGAGCCAGCTCTGGATCCAAATTAGGGTCCACCCCAAAATCAAAACCAGAGACACCACCTGCCGCCGCTGCTGCCGCAGCTGCTGCAAAACCACTTCCACCTTCTCCATCTCCAGTGAAAATAGGTGTGCTTCCATGAGGGAAAACATAGATTTAACAAGAAATCTAGAGACAATAATAATATATCAACGCCCCAAGGAAAGGAAATAGGCCTATTAACCTGATAAGCACATCAGAAAGTGCACTTTGACCAGCAGGGACATGAACAATGTGACTGCTATCGTTGTTATTAACAGCACCAAGAAGAGCTTCCAGCTTCTGTGGCTTCTCATCCTCTTCTTCACCAAAATCAACTATATCAAGGGCTACACTGTTCTTTTTTAACTTCTTCCCAATCATCTCCAAGGCTTTCTTATCATATTTTACAGGGCTGAAAGTACAAATGCGAATAGATTAAAAAAGAATATTCGATCCAATATGAAGGCAAGGGGAAGGCAAGGCACAGCAATAACCACCTTCCAGCAAATACAATAATCCTTTGCTGTTGCTTTTTATTTTGGCGATGCTTAAGAGCCAACTGAGCCACTTGAATACCAGCGGCTAGGTTCATCTCACCGCCTATTTCTAGACCTGCGTAGAGAGTGAAGGAAGGCTTACAAATCTATGCTGACAATACAAGATGTGAACTATAAAAGTGTATGAGTGCTATAGAAAGACCACCAGTTTCGACTTAAGAATTGTAAATTCTTCATTTTATGAAAACAGAATACAAGGGATAAAAACCCAAATTAAAATTGATGACTGCTTACCGTGCATGCAGGCCAAGATCTTGCCAAGATCGCTGGTAGGGGTGACCAAGACACGAACTCCTTTGCCTGCCATTGTTAAAACTCCCACTGTATTCTCCGGATTAGACTGCAAAAACACATCCAAATGTGTCGGGAAACTCAAGAGGGCATCAAATACTATGAGAGTTCACGAAACCCTAACCAAATGCGGAGGAGTAAAATTAAAAACTGAGAAAGATCCCAGGAAGCTTTAGATACAAGAATGAGAAACACCACAGCGTAGGGCCATTTCCAAATGGAAAATAAAGCATAAACTACAGTTTCTACTAAGAAAAAAAATACAAAAATTGAGTTCAAGTTTGGTAGGTGACATCAGCGTATTTTTCTAATAAACCGAATGAGGGGAGAAGAGCAGAGAGACCTGAGTTTTGGCTCCGCAGATGAGATTAACAGCGTCTGCTTGAGCTTGAAACCTCGTGGGAGAGTAATCGCCATTTCGCATCCACTCCGAATTGTCAATACAGATCATCGTTGCCTATTTCCAAATAAATCAAAGACGCGATCAATCAATAGCATGTAAAGACTAGATTCGAAAACCTAATTTAACAGGTAAGAATCCCGAACCTCGAGCACCATGGTGGACGATTTCGAAGATATGCGACGGAGAGAGGGAGAGAAAATTCCAAAGATTGTTCGAGAGAGTAGCGATGTGGGGTTGCTTGCGGAAGAGGGCTGATGCAAACAGTAACAAAAGGGTTTAAATGGGGACGGAGTCGCGTGGCTTTATGCGTACCGATGAAGGACGGGTTGGCCGGGAACCTATTCTCCAATTACAACTCGCCACGTGCCATTACGGGCTTGAAACACCATTTTGCCCCCTTCAATTTTGTCCAATTTGTAAATTGAGCCCTTAAACTTTAATTGCCCCACATTTTGACTGAGTTTTTTTGATCTAATCTAACATGAACAGAAAAATGCTAATATGATCAAGTGAATCAACTTTTCTTATATTAGTCTAGTCATTTAGGATTTACTTAAGATCATAAAAGGAACTTTTGATCTTCAGATTAAAATCTCAACGTATATTTTCTATGTTGTTTGAATTTCAAACTCATTGGATTATGAGATGAGATTTCATTTGAGTGGTCAAAGCTTACAGTTTTGATTATTGAATTCTTTATTTACGAAGTTAATACACTTATGTTTTTTATTATTTTCCAATGTACTCACACTATGTTTATTTTTTCCACTCTTCTCTGCTATGTGGGTAACATCTCACGTGTGTATCTTAGTCATTGGCGGGAATTTCTCCAACATCCTATCCTCAATTCTTGTTCACCTTAGATGATAGTGTTGGGTGAATTGTGACCCATATGATCGTGTCGAGTATGAAAGGAATAGTTATTTTCAAAGCTTACGAGTGAAATAGGTAAATAATTACTGTTATACTATTGAAAATAAGTAATAGTTATTTCTTATCAATTTTTCTTATGATCCATGGGAATAATCGTTTCACTTATCGTTCATGAAAATATTACTTCTTATATATTATATTTTCATTAAAGGCCTATTTTACTTCATTTTACAAGCCATACAATGTGGGTTAATAAGAGAATACTTCAAGAATATAATGTCACCGCCAGCGCTTTTAGATCTTTTTGATTTAACCCACTTATATGACACAACTTACATTTATGAAAGTTTTAACAATTGATAAAGCTTCTATGACTTTGGGGCATCAAATTATACCTTGTAGTGGCTATTTGATGAGTGACGCATGCCATTGAGAGATCCTAACCATCTGTTCTTGTTTTTCTAAACAAACCATAAAAAAAAAAATAAAAAAAAAAAGAGATTTTAGGCATCTCATTTTTTTTTTTACAAACAGGCCCTTATCGATTTTTTCTTTTTTTTTTTTGCATCGTTTTGTAACCTAGCTTCTCAATTTTTTATTTTTTTTACTGTAACAAAATCGAATGTATTTGTTGTACCAATTCCAAACAAAAATAAGTAAGGACATGATTGTAAAAACAATATTATCAAAATGACATATTTTAAAGGTTTGCTTAGAAAAATAAGAGCAGATGGTCAGCAGTAATACGTGTCACTCATCGGATAAATCTTTCAATAATACGTGTCACTCATCGAAGAGTCACCGTAAGGTACAATTTGATGTTCCAAAGAGAGGGTAGCTTTATCCCATAAACAATATGGGCGCCTATCACACTAATTTGCTTTTCCAGCTTTACCGACATAATTTTGGATTTTATTCATCACTGACTATGATGGTTTTCTTTAGAATTTTATTATTATTTATAAGACCCGTCCGTAGTTAAATAGGGGCCCATTGAACATGAATGAGCATTACCATGGACTTGAAAGGGTTTCGTTTTATTAAAGAGTAATATTACTCTTCCAATAAAGGTAATTCAAAACAAATTTAACCACTCATGTATATGAGAGTGGGTCTCATATATATAAATAAGTCCAACTTACCGCATGTTAATAATGAGATTTGTTTGAGATTCATTATTTTTGGGATAAATAGATTTATCTTTTATTAAAAGTGAAGTCTTTTCAAGGTTCACGGATGTAATTTTTTTCTCACAATACAAAATAGTTCAAATATAATATATATATATATATATATATATATAAAAGTAAAAGAATGTAACAAAATGAAAATCTATTGCAATCATTAAGGATAGAGTTAAATCAATCTCAAGTTTTCATATTTTGAAACCTTAGAAAATTAAGTGTGTCAATGTTATTACATATGTCTCTTAATATAAGTCATTAGGCAATGTTTATCCTTTCAAATCGCTGATTGGAGGAGAACATATAAACTCATTGAATTTTATTTTAAAAGTGAGAAAATTATAGAGAATAACATCCATTTTTAAATTTTTTTTCCAGATTGCAAATCAAGAGGATTTCACTCTTTTTTAAAAAAACAATTATATTGTTTCTTCTCAACTTGTGAGGGAAATAGAAATCCTAAAACTAGTGAAAGAACACAAAGATTAGGGGAAAAAGAAAATATGAGGCCATGAGTTGCCTTATAATTTTTAGAATTATATAAATTACCCTGCATTTCTTTTTTCCTTTTTTTTTTGTCATGAGCTTATTGCTTTGAGATTTTGTTTATTACTTGCGTTTTAAATAATTTTATCTTCCATTTCTGACATATGCAAGCAAAACTTAGAAAAATGCAAATAAAAAAAAAAGTCTCGTGCTCCATGAGAAGTAGATTCAAAAGGAAGAAATAAAATAGAAAAGAAAAATGATGAAGTTGGAGCTTTAATGCAAAACGAGATGGGGAAATAAATTTTTAAAAATAAAGAAATTAAAATTTTACAAACTTAGAGCTTGAGAAGGAAAGTTGGATTTTTTTTATTTTTTTCACTGATTTAATTTCGTATATCATTTTAAATTATAATTAAAAAAAAGAGAATTAAATTGTAATAAGTATACTAGTACAATTATTATTACAGAGGATCCCGATCTTTTGGGGGGAGTAACTAATGCAAATAAAATAATGACAATACAATCAGAGCTCCACTCGTGGTTTCTTCACAGCGAACCCACTCTCCACCCATTTAACATAGCCACCTCCCATGTTGCAGGCATGCTTGAATCCCTGTCATCCCAAAAGAAAACTTGTTCATGAACTCGAACATTTCAAAAATTGAAAAGAGAAAATGGGATGTATATAAAAACACTCACAGCACTGAGAAGATCAGTAGTTGCATACAGTGATCTCACCCCACTTTGACAACCCTGGAAGAGAACAATGACAGCGTTAGGCACACCATCCCCAAGGAGAGCGATCAATTTTAACAAAATGGTAGAAGAGAAACAGATCACCACAACAAGACGATCATCTTTGCTACAAGCAGATGAAACCTGCTCCACAAAATCAGGATTTTTCACCCTACCTGAATGAAAGCCAGTGTTCAATCAACAACAAAAAGAAGAAAATTGGGCGTCCTGAAGAAAATCTGAGATGGTGTTCAGAACCTTGAGAGGTGATGAACATGTAGGGAATGTTGAGGGAGTCCTCCGCATCCACGTGCCCTCCCTTGAACTCCTCCGCTGTCCTGTTCATCCGATCCACCGTTCCCAAGATCAGCAGTTCAAAATCAGACGAAATTCAAAGAAAACCCAATTGAAAATGATGAGGAAATTTAAGTAAAATTGCAGGGATCCATGGCGGCACCTGACGTCCAAGTAACGGTGCCCAGAACGGAGGAGATCTCTAGCAGCATGAACATCGACGGTGGAAGCTTCTTCTCCTGAGCTATGAGAGCCAAGGAAGAGGAGATTAATAAGGAGAAGAGGGAGGAGAAGTACAGGAGGAGACACACCCATGTTGATTTTTTTTTTTTTTTGAGGGGGATTGATGATTCAAGGATTCACCTGTTTTGAGATGCCATGATGGAGATGAATTAGGGGTTTTATAGGCGGTGGAATTAGGTCCTGGATTCGGCGGCCGGAGTTGGGAATTGGCTCCCACGGTTTGGAGTACTCTGATTGGGTTTGTGTGGCCTGTTTTTGAAGCTGTGGGTTGCGTAATATCTACTTTCCGGTTCATCCAGCTGAGCAGAGAGGACTCTCTCTCTCTCACGGGATCAAGATTCTTTTTTTTTTTTATATGTTAATGCGCGCGTTTTATTTAAACAGTAAAAACTTAAGTAAATTTAAACGATTTAATTGGATTTTTATTTTTTACCATTTAAATAAAGGATGTTCACTAACATAAATTATATAAAAATTGATGGACCTTATATTTTTTATACCCTTTCGGTTGATATTTAACCTCTATATGGTTTGAAAATTGACACATAACTCTCATATGGTTTAAATGGACTTGCAAAAGTTAACTTTCAAATTACCGAAAATTAACTCCTTATCTCAATCACAATAACTCTCAAAGAACTAGTCATTTTTATAATTCATAAGTCATAAAAAAGATATATTTATTGTAGAAAAAAGAGAGAGGCATTTGAATGTTCCTCTACCTAGATGCTTATAATATTTGTATACACTTTTCTAATCATCATGATTTGTTGGGATTATGAATATATAACCCCCATGGAATATATATCTTTTCAAGGTACAGGAAGTATAAAAGCATTTATTTATTTGGGAAATGTTATGATAGAGGTTAAGAAATTAGTTTATGAGTAATTTGAAAAATTAAAGTCTTTTTTTTATCATATTAAACACTAAAAAATTTGTGGAAGAATAAACCGTTAGATTTGATAGAAAAGTTAACTTTTGCAAGTCCATTGAAACCACATGAGGGTTATGTGTTGATTTTTAAACCATAAAAAGGTTATCGGCAACTCGATCAAACCATGGGGAATTAAATGCAATTTCCAATTAACTAAAAAGAACCCATTAAGCTCTCTTTTCCTTTGTCCTTTTTTTTTAAGATAAAGAAACAAGAAAGAGACACAACAGTCTGTAAAAATATAGTCCCAAAAAAACCAAGAACATATCCCTAGGAGGTAACATGAGATGACAAATGCCTCATTAAAATCCTTCTAATGAAAAAAAAAATTGTGGGGGAAAAACATTAAAAGGGAAAAAGAGTACAAATAAACACCATATGTTTACAAAAAAAAACGTACGTTATATGGTGTGACACTTTACATAATTACATATAGAAACATCCAAAGACTATATTGTTTTGATAAGAAATAGATTATATTTCTAACATTATTTGTCAATTTGGGTGCTTTTATACATAATTAAGTACAGTTTTCACTATATAATATTTTCTCTTACAACAAAGCCCCACATGAAAAACAAAGAGTAGGAACCCATAGTACAAAAAGAAGGAAAAACATTTATGCACGCAAATCATTCCTTAAAAAAGAAATCATAAATCTTCTTTGGTATCCAAATTTGCTCTAATAATTTATGAGTATATTAGGTATCGTGTTTTATGCCGTAACACCTCAAAATCTCTAATTTGATTGTTAAATAGCTTCTCATTATTTCCTTTCATATGGTCCATAAAATTGTTTGGTGCAGGAAAGAAAGACTTAATATATGTTGTCCTTGTTTAGAAAACAGACAATTACGCATGTCCGAACATTGTGACATCATCACACACTTTGGGAAAAAAATATCTTGTCTAGAACTGAGTCGTAAATTAAATAAAGGAATCAATCGAACTTTTTCTCACTCTAGCCTAAAATTTTTTTTATTTATTAACGTAGCCTATTTTTTTAACTTTTTTAAAACTAGCCTACATTTTGAAAATCGCACTTATCAAGTGCAATTTTTGATTTGACACAACTGACATTTTTCGACACGAGGGAACATGCGCGTGAAAAGAGAAATCGCACTCCCCAATTGCGATTTTAAAATCGATTTTGGGAAGTGCGATTCTACTTAGTTTAATATATATACAGATAATTAATGTTATAAAAAATATGTAGTCCATGTGGCAAAGTATTTTTGTAAAGAAAATAGAGGTTTTAAGTTCAAATCTTCCTTATAACATTTTCTATGTACTTTTTCTCCACATTAAATTTTTAAATAAAACTATAGTAAATCTTATCTTTGATAAAATATAACGTAGAAAGTTATATTAAAATTGTTTTCCCCCATTCCATTAATGTTCACTTCGAAAAAAAATATTAATGTCTTTCTATTTTGAATATGGGAGTGAACTTACATATACAATCTTTAAAAATATGTTAATAAAAAATTTCTTTTTGAAGTGAACGTTAATGAAATGGCAAAACAAAAAAAAACAATATTACTTTCAGAGTTATATTTTACCAAAGGTAAGATTTACTATAGTTTTATTATTTTTTTTCCTATTTCATTAACGTTCACTTCGAAAAAAAATATTTATTAATATATTTTTAAAGATTGTATATGTAAGTTCACTCCCATATTCAAAATAAAAAGACATTAATAATTTTTTTCGAAGTGAACATTAATGGAATGGGGAAAAAAATTTTAATATAACTTTCTACGTTATATTTTATTAAAGGTAAGATTTATTATAGTTTTATTTAAAAATTTAATATGGAGAAAAAGTACATATAAAATGTTATAAGAAAAATTTGAGCTTGAAATCTCTATTTTCTTTATAAAAATACTTTGCCACATGGGTTATATATTTTTTATAATATTAATTGTCTGTATATATAATAAACTAAATAGAATCGCACTTTCCAAAGTCGATTTTAAAATCGCACTTGGGAGGTGTGATTTCTATTTTCGCTCGCCTGTCCCCTGTGTCGGAAAATGTTAGTCGTGTCAAACCGAAAATCACACTTGACAAGTGCGATGTTGGCTAGTTTTAGAAAAGTAAAAAAAATAGGCTACGTTTATAAAAAAAAATTTTTTTAGGCTAGAGTGAGAAAAAGTTCGGAATCAATCCATTACTAAAAATTAATTATAGGGGCGCATTTTAAATGTGTAATGTATGCCTCCTGGAATCGGTCCACATACATTGGCATCAGACTTTTTATATTTCCTTAATTTTGGGTTCGCACGGGACCTCCAGCGACATGTTTGAATCAGCTTCATCGTCACCAGTGACCTCAAAACAATGTCGGTCAAGATCACTTCCCCTTACTCCGTGGAATCTCAGATGAATCAAACCAAACCAAAGAATCAGTCCAATCCCCAATCAGCTAGCTAGCTGCTGCAACTTTGCCGCGTTTTCGGGATCCCCGGTCTGATCTCCGGAGATGAAATCTAGTCGAGAGATCATCACAGCTCCCCTCAGTAAGTTTCAATTTCTTCTTCCTCTTCTTATTCTCCTCCTCCTCCTCCTCCTCTTTCAGTTTCTCCCGTTTGAAATCAGATCCCGATCTCTCTCACTCAATGCGCAGTCCCGAAGAAACAAGGTCGGAAGAAATCATATGCCTCAGGGTCATCGCCGCCGGAGGAGCATCCTTCCGGATCGGAGAATCCTCCGATCGAGCAAGTCGCGCTGACGGTGCCGGTCTCCGACGACGAGTCCCTTCCCGCCGTCACGTTCCGCACGTGGGCCCTGGGAACCCTAGCCTGCGTCCTGCTCTCGTTCTTGAACCAGTTCTTCTGGTACCGCCGCGAGCCGCTCTCCGTGAGCTCCATCTCCGCGCAGATAGCGGTGGTCCCGCTCGGCCACCTCATGGCCGCCGCCGTCACCGATCGGGTCTTCTTCAAGGGGCGGAGCTGGGAGTTCACCCTCAACCCGGGGCCCTTCAACGTCAAGGAGCACGTGCTCATCACCATCTTCGCCAACTCCGGCGCCGGCAACGTCTACGCCATCCACATCGTCAGCGCCGTCAAGCTCTTCTACAAGAAGGGCCTCACCTTCTTCGTGGCGTTACTCGTCGTTATAACGACGCAGGTCCTGGGCTTCGGTTGGGCCGGGCTTTTCCGCCGCTACCTAGTTGAGCCCGCTTCCATGTGGTGGCCTCAGAACCTTGTTCAAGTCTCCCTCTTCAGGTGCGTCTCAGACCCTCCGTTTAGGGATGAACATTCTATCCGAAACCCGAGCGACCCTCCTAATTAAAAGGAATAAAAATTCACATTGTTTAGATTATATTTTTGGGTTTAATTTTGTTGCAGTCCCTAAAAGGGGGGAAAAAAAACACTAAACCATTTTGGGTCTAATGTCTTTTTCTAAAAGGAAAAAAAAAAAAAAAAAGGTTTTCCCCTATTATTTTTTATACAATTTTTTTTTTTTTGTCTCTCCAATATTATGCTTATTAGGAGACAAGGATGAGTTACCGATTTAGTCCAATCCTAGATTGCTCACATTAAAGAGAAGATTGCTCGATTTAAAGTTTCTAGTACTAAATTGGCAACTGGGCGAAAATTCAAATGTTTTGGCCTTAAATCAATAATCTTTAAACGGTCCATTTTACACTCATAGAGGGACGTCGGTTTTACAGGGCATTGCACGAGAAGGAGGAGAGGCTTAAAGGTGGGTTAACGAGGAACCAGTTTTTCCTCATTGCCTTTATTTGTAGCTTTGCTTACTATGCAGTCCCGGGGTACCTCTTTCCAATGCTAACTTCCCTCTCATGGATATGCTGGGCTTTTCCGACCTCTGTACTGGCCCAACAACTAGGATCGGGCCTCCACGGGCTCGGGGTCGGTGCCATCGGGTTCGACTGGTCCAGCATTTCGGCTTACCTTGGGAGCCCACTTGCAAGCCCATGGTTCGCGACGGTTAACATTGCGGTTGGGTTTGCTTTGGTCATGTATGTGATCATCCCAATTTCATATTGGCTCAATCTCTGTAAGGCCAGCGTATTTCCCATATTTTCTGATGGCTTGTTCACGGCCTCAGGGCAGAGGTACAACATTTCTGCCATTATAGACCCAAACTTCCAACTCGACATTCAGGCTTATGAGAGGGAGGGTCCTCTGTATCTCAGCGCCTTTCTTGCTATTTCCACCTACGGTATTGGTTTTGCTTGCCTCACAGCCACTGTTGTTCATGTATTCCTCTTCCATGGCAGGTGCATTTCTATCTCTGCCATTTGAAATGAATCACTTGCATTTGCGTCAGTGTGTTTGGGTAGGAGTTGTATTGCATTGACTGTTTTTTGGTTTTAGGGAAATATGGCAGCTAAGCAAGTCTGCTTTGCACGAGAAGAAGATGGATGTGCACACGAAGCTCATGAGGAAATATAAGCAAGTCCCTCAATGGTGGTTCATGTGCATCCTATTTGTGAACATTGTGGCTACCATAGTTATGTGCCAGTACTACATCGACCAGCTCCAGTTGCCGTGGTGGGGTGTTTTGCTAGCTTGTGGCATCGCCATCTTTTTCACTCTTCCGGTTGGCGTCATCACTGCCACAACAAATCAGGCAAGGTTTCATCTTCCTATTCCCAACATCCTTCATTCTTCCTATAAATATCTATAGTTACATCATGTTGTTGGCTTAAGAAGGCAATGTTTCCTCTGGAAAACAGACCCCAGCATTGAATGTGATCACAGAGTACATCATTGGGTATCTGTACCCAGGGTTTCCTGTTGCCAACATATTGTTCAAAGTGTATGGATATATAAGCATGAAACAGGGAATCACCTTCCTACAAGATTTCAAGCTCGGCCATTACATGAAGATTCCCCCCAGGACTATGTTCATGGCACAGGTTAGTTATACTTCCTCCTCCCCCCTTCCTCCCTCCCTTCCTCCACCTGAATACCTCCACCCAAATACTAGAAAGAGAAGAAAATAACATTATATCCCCCAAGACATTTTAGTTGTTGCCCCTCGACCCTCATAGCACGATGATGAAACCAACATTTATGCTAAATCCTTGGCATAAGCTCTATTCACGATGTTCTGATCACCCAGTTCATACCAGATCTAGTTGCATTTTATTAGAATCACAAGGATAGCCCAAATGAACTTCATTTTCCTCTTTTTCTTCCGGAGTAACAATCATCGACCACCAGTATATTGATGAGCGGTTAGAATCCTTGTTATGTTAGGTTGAGCAGGTGTCTATTTACGTGTAAACATGATAACTGAGATGATCTTGTAACCAGGTAGTTGGGACTATAGTGGCAGCATTTGTGCACCTAGGAACAGCATGGTGGCTCATGGAATCCGTCCCCAACATCTGCGATAGGGCATTACTGCCTGCAGGCAGCCCATGGACATGCCCCGGGGACCATGTTTTCTACGACGCCTCGGTCATCTGGGGCCTGATTGGGCCGCGAAGGATCTTCGGGGATCTCGGTCACTACTCGGCTATTAACTGGTTTTTCCTAGCAGGGGCCGTAGCCCCTTTCCTAGTATGGCTGGCACACAAGGCCTTCCCGACCAAGCACTGGATTAAGCTCATCTCTATGCCGGTGATGCTGGGTGCTCTGGTTAACATGCCTCCGGCTACCGCCGTGAACTACACCAGCTGGATTGTGATTGCGTTTTTATCGGGATTCGTCGCGTACAGGTACTACCGCGACTGGTGGAGTCGCCACAATTACGTGCTGTCCGGGGCGCTGGACGCCGGATTGGCTTTCATGGGGGTGGTGCTGTACTTGTGCTTGGGGATGAAGCATGTGAGCCTCGACTGGTGGGGAGGCGGCTCTGATGGATGCCCTCTTGCTTCTTGTCCTACAGCCCAAGGGGTTTCTGTTAAAGGCTGTCCAGCCTTTTGAAATATTAGCCGTGAAGCTATTTTCTTTTTCTTTTTCTTTTTCTTTTTTTTTAAAATTTTCCTGGGGTATGATTCTTTTTATCTTGTGTATAGATTTGTGAATACCAATACAGCATCTCCGCTGAGAGTTGGTCATTGTAGCATTTGACAATTTGAAATCTTTCCATCAGCATGCCCAAGCTTAGTTGTTGATGGAAAGCACGTTGAATTCTAAATCTATTCATGTCTGAAGCACCTCGCGTGCACATGTATGATACATCTACACGATGGAATGATTTAATACCGTAAAATTATTTGTCATTACAGAACTTGTACAAGAACCTCTTCAAGTCCTCCCCTTTGTGAGGTCCATAATCAAACACCAATAAATGAGAGACACAAAAACACAGCAAGAAATCCCAATTTAACCGCCGGCGGAACAATCGCCGCAGAGTCACCGGTGCCTGAACCCGCCGGCCTCGACACCGTCCCCTCGGCCGTGGAAGAAGGCGAGCTTTGCGATGATTTCATGCTGCAGAATTAGAGTCCAGATCCCCAAATGAATTTCCCTCAAAAGATTCCAAATACGCAATTTTATTTTTTTCCGAATAAAAAAGAAAAAAAGAAAGAACGAAAGCTGTAAATAAATACAGATTAGAATGGATTACCTTGGAGAGGAAGGACAAAACGACACCGTATAATCCGCGCCGGTACAGGTAAACGTACTCGTGGCGTCGTCGTAGGCGTAGCTGTAAGATCTCGGACACGCGGCCTTGAACGCTTGCGAGTACGCCGTTGGCTTGCACGCGCTCGGGGACCCATACGCGCCGGTGCAGCAGTACTCGTCGCTGCCGAAGGCCTCGCACGCGCTCCTGCACGCTGCGCCGTCCCTGGCCCTGAGCTCGACCGGGCACCGCCTGTTCAGATCGGCGACGCACCCGGTCGAGCCGCACGCGCCGGTCCCTCCTCTTCCCTCCACGAGCATCTGGAGGTTGTAGCCGTCTACGAGGCTCACGTCGTAGAAATCCTCCCCGCCGGAGCCGTTGAGGGTGAACTCCGCGAGGGTCACGGGAGGGGCGGCGCCGGCGCCAGAGCACTCGATATGGCCGGAGCCGCAGTCGCCGGTGGCGCAGGTTCCGCGGCCGGACCCATCGAACTGGCAGCCCGTTCGGCCCCAGAATCGGCCGGACCAGCCAGGCGGAGCGGGGAGGGACCGGGAGGTGCCCTTTGGGAGCTCGAAACCGGTGGTGTCGAGTTTGGGGGAGCCGGAGCCGGCGAGCGTCCCCGGCCACACTGTGAAATCACAATTGTTCACGAAAGTAAATGTAGTTCCCGTAACGCTGCCTGAAAAATGTTATAACCAAAAAAAATTTTATTCTTTTGTGTAGATTCTTCATTGTAATCCCAATGGAAATGGGGGATTTGAAAATGTTACCATTGAAAATGAGGAGAATGACGATGAAATTGGCAACTGAATTGAAACAAAAGTGGTACATGGGGAGGGTCATGGTGATGACTGTTCGGTTTCAGTTGGAATAACAGGTCCCTGCTCAAGAAAAGGTGGGTTTTTTTTTCCAATTCTTCTGTTCTTCAAATTCTCACGAACGAAGACGAAGAGCCCATGAGACAAACTTGCGTGAGTTTTGCAGCTATAAAAGTGCAAATCAAAGGCTAGCAGTGTCGGGACTGGGCGTGGCGGGGGAAGCTCAATGCTAGCTAATACGTTGCTATTTATAGTGCAAGGTAAGGTAGCAGCCGCCCCACCAGCGCCGGCCTTTTTGCATGGAACCGAGAGGAAGCCATGACGTGGTTTCTTGCAAATCCTCATCTCATGCAAATGTTTCAATTCCCTTCCCCCCCCCCCCCCCCCCCCCCCCCCCCCCCCCCCCCCCCCCCCTTCGTAATACCCGGCTTTTTGTAAAGGTCGCACGAAGCAAAAAGTGCCACGCCCACGGTCTAATTTCAGGTTACGTGCTGTCAAATCAATCTGACGGTGTGCATAAATTATTAGCAATAATTATATGGCACACAAAAATTTTTATAACAAAATTAGAAAAATCTTATGTAACATAAATTTAGTGAAGGATATTTTAGTAAATAATAACTTAAAGTCTCATAAATTTTTGACACATAAATCTTTTATAATTTTTTTATAAAATTTTTTATGTGCATAACATTGTTTAATTATCGGAAAGATCAACCCAAATCTCTGAAAGCCCCTTCTAAAAGGCGTTTCTTTATTCCATTGGGCATTAAAATTTAGGAGAACGTATCGATAAGGAGTTTGACGAGGAAACATCTGTGCATGGACGGAACTCCATGGATGCCGTGTAAAGCACCCGACGGCGGATAAGGTTTTTCACTTTTCGCCTTTTCAACTCGGATCAATTCCTCCTTTTCTCTCTGCGTTTTTCTCTACTCTTTGTTGAAGATTTTCGTCACTCCCCACCATTGCTAAATATAAAAACATTCCTTTCGGCTAACTTTCTTGAAAGTTTTTGGGTAGTCCTTTGATTTTTCTAATCCGGTTTTTGAAATCAAATTGAAGAAGATAAAGAACCTTTTATCCGTTCGTTTGGGGTAAAACGTTTTCCGTATTTTCTGGTGGTTGGACGTTCGGTAAAACAGGTGAATGGAAAATATTTTTCGGTCAGCAGAAAATATGCTTATTCTTTCGTGGAGAAGGTTTTACATTTTTTTCTAGTAAAATGTTTTCTAAATTTCACTGCCGAAGCTTTCTACCTTTTTTTTTTTTTTTTTAGTCATGTATCCTTTTAGCATACCCATTTTACCTTTCCTACTCCCATTCATTAGTTTAGACTCTCGTATCTTATTCCTGGATTATTGTATATGTTATTGTAAAAACTATATTTTTCATTTTCTTATAAATTTTCTTTATGTCAACCAAGCTATCGATAATTAGCAAATTTCTAGAAAAATGTTTTCCAAAACTGAGAAGATTTTCCATGAAACAAATGGAAATAAAAAAAATGGATTAGAGATGTGACATAGGGTTCGCTTTATGGTACAACTTCACCTTGTTATGATCAAAATGTGGTGCCTACTTTTATGGTTTAGGATAACACTAAATGCACATCTTTCGAACACCAAATATGGTCGCGTGGCAAAATTTGTATTCTTTATTGTTATTTGAACTAGATACCCTTTAAAAGGGATCTTATAAATTTTGTCACATTATCTTTTCAATATAAAGGGTGTGTAAAAGATATATAAGTAGAATTTTCATACGATGGTTCATGCTCTATGCTTCTATTACTCTTTTTCCCTGAAAAATTGATAGCAAACCTATGCATGCACAGTATTTGGTGCCAGCCCAATGTTTTCTATTGACCAAATCATATGCTTTTATTTGGTAGAACCGAATCATGCACGTTGAACACCAGAACCATACTCAGCTACAACAGTGACCCATGCAGCCAGCTGACAGCGTTAAAAAAAGTTTGACCTTTTGACCAAATTAAAGAAAGCAAAATGGTAAGGTGACGTGTAACTTACACATATGGTTTATCCACTACATGCACGTAAGGTTAATTATATCTACGACGCAAACCAGTTGGGTGGAAAGTATAATTCACACAATTTTGATTAGCAAACCAGTTACCCCTCAAAGGTGGGGAGGTGGGATTTGTAGTCTTAATGGGCTTGGTTGCAGTAGTAGCAACTGGGCCTGGCCCAACACTTAAAAACTCCCAAAACTTCAAATGGGCCTACATAATCTACGATGCTGTTCCATTCACCAACGCAGTTTCCGGCTCAAAATTCATAGTCGAACTTCTTCTCTTTCTTCTCTTTTGGGTGTAAAAGGGAAACTTTGATAGCAAGCTTGTTGAAAGTAAACATCACAGGAGGGTGAAAGAAGGGACAATATATACATACATACATATATATATATATATATATATATATATATATATATATATATATATATATATATATATAAAAGATTAGCTTTAGTGGTTATTGAGTAAACTGGAAAGAATAATGGAGAACCAACTCATTTCGTTGGTAACAATGGTCCCATTGTTGCACAAAACTGCATCGCTACAACGTACCAATCAAAGGAGGGAAGAAAGAACAGAAAGAAATTCATCCCATATGGCTTGGGAATAATAATAACTGTTATAAGACGTGGTGCGACGACACCAACACCGCCGCGGCAATGAAGGCTCTGGCAGAGAAGTAGCCACCTATAACGGCGCCGCCGGCATGTGGAAGAAGGTTTTGTGTGGACGGGGGTGCGTCGCCTGCTCCTCCTCCTCCTCCATTCGGTTTCCCACTGCACCCATATTACATGTACTGTTATACTAATGGGAACAAAATTGAAGCATAAAGAGATACTTTTTGTACACATGACTTATTTTTCCCCCCTAGGAAAGGGATATGGATCGTAATTTTTAAAAAGTAGCATGCATTTAGAATTAGAAACGAGAAAACTATATATATATATATATATATGTGTGTGTGTGTGTGTGTGTGTATAGGAGATAATCAAATAAAGTTGTATATGTATGATCATATAACTGAATTTGTGAATTTGGACATATTTATTTTTTTCAAGTTTAAATTTTTAACGTTACAAATTTAGGTGTTTCATATGCTGAGATGAGGAGGTGGCATAAATATTCATCATATTTTATAAGGCCTGAGATTCTCTAAATAAACTTGAAATGACTATGGAGGGAAATAAATAAAAAGTAGATTACCTAGGGGACGACGGCGAAGGACAGAAGGTGACGGCGTAATTGACGCCGGCATCGCAGGTGAAGGTGCTCGTACCGTCGTCGTACGCGTAGCTGTAGGCGCTTGGGCAGGAGCTCTTGAAGTACTCCGAGTACTCAGTCGGCTTGCACGTGTCCGGCGTCGCGTACGCCCCACTGCAGCAGTACCGGGCGTCGCCGAATGCCTCGCAGGCGCTCTTGCACCCAACCGCGCTCCCCTCGGCTGCGGACACCCTCAGCTCCGCCGGACACCCCCCGTTGAGCTCCGCGATGCAGCCGGTGGAGGTGCAGTTCTCTCCTCCGCCGGAACTATTTCCCTGCTGGGGAACCACGAGCACCGGGAGGTTATAGCCGTCGACGAGGCTCACGTCGTAGAAGTCCCTCCCCCCGGCGCCGTTGAGGGTGAACTCGGCGAGGGAAGCGGGAGGCTTGGCGCCGGCGCCGGAGCAATCGACGGCACCGGAGCCGCAGTCCCCGGTGGCGCACGCGAACTTCCCGGAGGATGAGTCCGTGGAGCAGTGAGTGCGGGCCCAGAGGCGACCGGACCAGGAGGAGGGCACGGATATGGCGGCGGATGCGCCGCTCTTGAGTTCGAATCCGGTGGTGGAGAGTGGCGGAGTTCCGGCGCCGGAGAGAATCCCCGGCCAGATTAGGTAGTTGCAGTTATTGGTAATGGTGAAAGATGCGGAATATACCCCTGCAGTTTCTCCAATGTAACCGAAAACCGTTAGAATTTTTCTCTCTCTTTTTTTTTTTCCCTAATTTATTTCTCTTGAGAGAAAAACCAAATAAATAAATAAAAAACGGGGAGGATTTGGATGGAGAGTACCTGAAGCGAAGCAGTGAAAGAGAAGAAGAGAGAGCAGAGACAATTGAAGATGACGAAGAGAAGCCGCCATTGGCGCTCTGAATGAAGGGCGAGGTGGGAAAAATTTTGGGAGACAAAAGAAAACAAAAGTTTTTTAAAAAAAATAAGGGAGACGGCGCATGAATTTATAGGGCATGTGAGGCGGCACGTGTGGTGTTTCTTGATTGGTGGCGACAGAATAAGGAAGGAGGGAAGTAGTATAAAATTCAATGGGTGCCACTTTTCGGGCCCATAGGTCCACGTCAGTCACCGGCCTCGGGTCAGGGCCAATAAGGTCAGCCGTTGTGTCCCCGTCATTTTCTTATTCATTGTTTTTGTTTTTGTCATTTTATTATTATTATTATTATTATTATACATTGTCGAATAGTTTAGTATTTTTCATTTTTCCCCCATAAGAAAGGAAATTCTCCTGCATAGATCCTCCTAAATTTTAGAGGAATCAGATTTAAGACTCAGCAGATATTTTAAAAAGATTCACCATAAAAGACGGCATCATGGATTATAAAAAATATTCTCCTCTACAGAAATGTTAAAGAGTCAATATTTTTAGAAATTCTAGGGCAGCTAGATTTGGAGATTCAGCATATCTAAAAAGATTTATTATAATCAATTGATTTTAGCACAACTGGCCTTATAATTTTTATCGAATACCACGTGGCGCGGGATTGCATTTACTATTTTTATCCTTGTCTTTGTAAAAAGAAATCAAATTAAAAGTTACAAGGGCATACGAGGATCTGTCAGAAGTTAAATGTAGGAGTCGTGACATGAAGAAGTTATAAGACCGCCATGTGATTTGGAACATGTTCTCATTCATCCAATGAGCTTTTTATTGAGGACAACTTTAACCAGACATATATTATGTGGGTCTGCTTCTCAAAAAACTTGTTCTCAAATTTCTACGGAAGCTTTGATTGTGATTTCTTTTTTAATCCATCTCTACTTTTCCCAAAAAGTCCATCTAACTAAATTCACAAACCCCAGATGCCTGAATTTATAAAAGTTGGACAAAAAATCCTAAATTTGAACTCACAAATCCCAAACCTTCAAAAATTAAACAAAAAACACCCCAAAAATTCATACCCAAAACCCCCCAAATATGAGAAAATAGAACAAAAAAAAAACACTATAGTCTGAAACCTAAAACCAACAAAGCTGAAAAAAATAGAACACGGAAATTCTAAATTTGAACCACAAATCCTCAAAACCAATAAAAATATAACAAAAGAAACCCATCGGAGGGAGGGAGGGAGAGAGAGAGAGAGAGAGAGAGAGAGAGAGAGAGAGAGAGAGAGAGAGAGAGAGAGAGAGAGAGAGAGAGAGAGGAGCATGCCATAATTTTTTGAAAAAATTAAGGGCAATTTGTCCTTTGCCTCTGAATGGTAGGTTTTGAACGAATTAGAGGCATTCAAAGCCCATTCAAAACGTGTACCAAACTCTCTGAATAAGTTTACTTCTACACAAAATAAAGAATGAGCTTATTAAGAGCCCATTCAGTGCAATCAAACAGAGCCTTATTCTTATGTAACTTGTACTTATTCTAGATTGAGCTAATTGCTTAATTAGTTGTTTCAATATTAATTGCATGTGTTTACTATTTTGCTTGCTTTAGGCTTGGGTGAAAAGAAAACTCTGAAGACATAGTCACCCGCCAATGGGCGGACCAAAATTTCTTCCAACAGCTTAGGATTTCCGTTAGGGAAACAGGGCGACAAGTTTCTCACCCGCCCGAGAGGTGGATCAGGTGGAAAAAAGCCCAAAACCACCCATCTTCCTCACATAGTTGAAGAAAAAGTTTTAAGGGTCTTTAAAGTATAAACGCACCTGCTCAAAGAACAGTTCGAGGGTCATTAAAGAATCGATGGATTGTTTTCTTTTCACTCATTCTATTTGGGACCCAGATCCACCCCCTTTTTTTTTGTTCAAGAAATGTTTTTAAAATTTTAACCATAAACAGCACACAAAAATAAACAAGTATATTAATTTTCAAGGGATTTGATAGTGAAAGTCTTACTCATCCCAAGCATGAAAAAAGCCCAAACTTAAAAACTGTACCAAAAGTTGCCAAGCTTAGGATAAATAAGTTTTACATCCTCAAATCACTGGCAAATTGATAGGCCAATATACTTTTATGTTTTATTTTCATTTATATGGTTCAAATTTAATAAAAACACACTGAACTGAAAATTTTGCACCAAAAACGGGAGGGAATCTGTTTCCTTCTATTTGAGTAATGCATGAAAGCAACTTCACACAAGGAAATCAAAGTAGAAAGCAAATTAACAAGCCGATTCATCAGTCCGACATTATCTCGCAACATCAAGAAGGAAATATGAAACCCTCTAATGGGCATAAATGTGTAACCTGCACCTGCACATGGAACTAAGCATGTGTATTAGCGCAAGCTTTTAGTCATAACAGTTTAATCTGCAGACTCCTAGCAACCAGCAGCAACTGAAAGCAGTTCAACAACTTTGTATAGCCAAATGCTACATCAATCAATTCCCTACCAGACACTAACCCTTCTAGATGGGGGGAAATGGCTTCATTTGTAATAAGAAACTTCACTACAGCTCAAGACAGTTCTAATCTCTAAAGAATGGCACTCACTAATCAGGGTACTTCCTCTGAAATTAGCAGAATATTTCATAATTCAATTAGATGCGTTTCATTGCACTCAGTAATCAGGCTTGAGCAAGAACTCACCCAAACAAGTAAATCATTGAGCCTACTGCCCCAACAAATGTTGAACTACCACACTACTGGCAGAGGCCTGCATGATGCACTTAGAGATTGAAGGTATAATGGCTATGCCTGGTACAACAAAATGGAATGGAATGACTAAACATATCATTCTAGAAGACAAAAGGGAGGTGCAATGTAGACAGAAAATTGACGGGTATATGAGAGATGATTGTTTAATTCTTTTCTTTCTTCGGTTACGGTGGGGATGACAATAAGGTGATACATCGCAATGGAAAATATAACTTAAGCATCCCATCCCCGCAAAAGGTCATCCATTATTAGAACATGTACCACTTTATTGTCATCACCATAAAACAACAATCCAATGGACTAAACTACATTTCAAATACTAATGATAACCCAGTGACATGCCTAACATAAGGACCTCCATAACACATTTGCCAGCAACAACCAGCAATGATGATGCCAGAGATTCACTTAAGCTCAAAGATGGTACAACCTATATTAGTAGATTCAATGTTCATCCAATCATTTGATGTTCCTAGCATGCATAAAGTCATATTTATAGGTAGATACAAAAGAAACTGACAATAAATCAATTTCCTAACACCGTCATTAGTCCATTACCTTTTAATAAAGTCTGTCATTAATCTTAGCAAAATGAAGCTTCTAAAAAAATCTAAAAATTGGAATACAAAGCATTGTTGATGGCAATAGTTTAAAGCAGTGGTCCAAAATGGGCTAGGCAAAAAAGGGGAAAAGAAAACTATATGATGGGGTTCATTTCTACCAGTAGAGCCTTAAAATGTGAGGTAAAATTTTAATTCTCAAGGACCAGTTTCCCTCCCTGAAGGAACAAGGAATTTTCTCATTTATGTTAACATATTTCATTTTCATCGCCATCATTGTTAAATAGCTACCACAATAGTCAATTCTATAAGCCAATGGGGGAGACCACAACAAAACAGCAAGAATGGGTTGAAGGGTGCGATAAGAGTGTGGAATAAATAACAAATACAAAGAAGATTCTAAATGGATAATAAAATAATAGTTTTAACGGATTTGGAGAAGTGATAACGATAAGCTAAAGGCAAAGCACCAGAAGAGCTGAGGGACTCGCAGGATTTTTACATGCACTTATTCAAATATCAATGAAGAAGGAAAGTATAGGGGATAGAACCACAATAACTAGTCAATTAAAGTAGTAAAGTTTCCAACAGTGAAAGCAGAAAGTGTGTACATTAAGGATGCTATGGTAAATTTACAGAAAGAATACTTAAAAGGCCACAATAGAGGTCATGCCTCTAACAAAGATACAGCATAAAGAAAACAAGTGAAACCCAAAATAATTCCTAATTCGACAATGATATGGGAACTAAATTTTGCAATAGAAGATGTTAATAGGACAAATAATCAATATTAAAAATTAGCACACCAACCAATCATAATCAGTTCAAAAAAGAGGACATCACAACATCACATTCTTACTCATAGAAATATGTAGACAGAAATAATAGTGCTTACTGAAAACACATAGATATAAAGTCCACCCCAGTTCATTAGTAACAAAATGAACACACCAAGATCGAAACCCTAATCGACTAACCAAACAACCATATAACTGTGTATGAAAGAAAATTCATCTGCAGAGAGCCGATCCCAGACTTCCATGACACTAGAAAGCAAAACTTCTTGGTGAGACATCCTATGTATAAATGGCCAAACAAGAAGAATGGGAAAAAAAAAAAACGAAAAAAGAAAAGAAAAGCGCAAAATCAAGAAAGACATGATGACCCAAAGAAGAAAATAAGAGAATATTTACTATTTCCCTTTTATTCTTCATCAAGCGTTGGTGTTGGGGCATTCTCTCGCAAAATGTCCCTGTTCCCCACAGTTGTAACATCCCCTTCCACCTCCTCCACCAGATCCGAACCTTCCCATAGAACCGCCACCGCCTCCACCTCCTTGACTGCAGTCCCTAGCCATGTGCCCAACCTCACCACAGTTGTAACAAGCACCAGCGGCGGCGCCGCCGCCTCCACCACCACCACCGCGGCCACCGGCGGAGGGACAATCCCTAGCCATATGCCCCACACCACCACAGGAATAACAGCCGCCCCCTCCGCCTCCGCCTCCGCTCCTCCTACAATCCCTAGCCAAGTGCCCAGACTGACCACAGTTATAACAACCCTCGCCACCAGCACCCCCGCCGCCGCCACCGTAACCGTATCCATTTCCTCCGCCGCGGCCGGAGTTCCTCCCGCCGCCGCGACCCCATCCGCCGCCGAACCCATAGCCCCGGCCGTCACCGCCGCCGGCGCCCTTTCCGTCGGAGTCTCTCCTCGCGCCCTGTTCGGATCTGGCGAGGACGTGGACCTCCTCGGCCTTGGATCGTCCGTCATCGCCGGTGATTATGTCAAACTCGACCTCATCGCCCTCGGAGAGGGTCCGGAATCCCTCGGCGGAGATGGCGGACTGGTGAACGAAGAGATCTTCGCCGCCTTCGCTGGGGTTGATGAAGCCGTACCCCTTCTGGTTGCTGAACCAGGTCACCTTCCCGGTGGATCTCTGCTGCGCCGCCATGGGTGAAAAGCAAGGAAGAAACCCTAAGCCAACGCAGATCCAAACCCTAGAAGAGAGCACGGCGCGTATATATAGTAGGGGAGCGAGAGAGAGAGAAAGAACGAGAGTGCTTGAAGCTTTTAAAAAAAGTAAAATAAAAAAAAATAAAAAAAAAACCCGAATGGGGGAATTAGGATCCGGATTGGGGTTCAGGGTTGCGTTCGGTTCCGCGCCTTTTGATTCCCCTGATAAAATTCGTTTCCGGAGTTATTAGCGCCTACTAAAATTCTTTCCTTTTATTTTACGGTTTTCGTGGGGGAACTGATTCCCCGCTCTGCGGACCACCGTAAGGATTGGCTAGTGAAGTATAAGTCGGGGAAAAAGGAAGATTTTTCTCAACATATTCCATCTTTTTTTATTTTTTTTTTTAATATCCCTTTTTGTAAACTCACACTTTTAAAAAACTCATGTCCTAACCAACACGTATACACGGCGACACAATTAAGAAAGATAAATAAATAAATAAAGAAGAAACAAAGACAAAATTACTTGCATAAGAAGCGGAGGAAGTCAATGTGAGAAATGCGAAGGTGACGATGGAGGAAGTATCCAGAAATAAAAGAGTTGAGGGAGGCGTTAGGATTTCTTGTGAGAACTGATCGAATTACGGGATTTATTTTAAGGCAAAGTGTGTTGAGTTCTTTGGACGTACAAGTATGATTATCATCCCGGGAATCTCCGACATTGATGGAGAAATTACACTTAATATCTCTCCTAATAGTTTGGTCCCGTTATTTCAAACTTTCATGTGGTTTGAAAATCAACACATAGTTCCCTTGTGGTTTAAATGGATTTACAAAAGTTAACTTTTTCCATCAAATCTAACTATTTGCTCCTCCACAAATTTTTTAGAGTGTTCAATAGGGAAACAATAGACTTTAATTTCTCCAATTATTCAAAATTAACTCATTACCTTAATCATAATAATTGTCAAAGAAATAGACATTTTAATAATTCTTAAGGCATGAAAAATATATATTTATTGTACCAAAAAGGAAGCATTTGTATGTTCGCTTGGGCTTTTACCAAAAAAATTACTTAGACGCTTATAATATTCATATACCTGTTTTTGGTCTTCATGATTAGTTGGAATTATGAATATGTAACCTCTATAAAAAAAAATTTCCAAGATACAAGAAGCATAAAAGCGTTCATTTATTTGGGTACTACTATGACAGGGGTTAAGAAATTAGTTTATAGGTAATTTGAGAAATTAAAGTCTTTTTTTCATATTAAACACTAAAAAATTTGTGGAAGAATTAATTGTTAGATTTGATAGAAAAGTTAATTTTTGTAGGTTCATTAAAACCACTAAGGAGTTATGTGCTGATTTTTAAACCATAAGGAGATTCTTTACAACTGTGTCAAACTAAAAGGAGGTTAAATATAATTTTTTCAAATATAAATTGATATTGACATACCTATTAATGACATCAATGATGTATAGTGATACACTTAACGTGGAATTTGAGTTAAAAATGCATCAATAATGCGGCCTAAACTCAGTGTGCAATCACGTCCAGCACAGTTGGACCTTGTAGCGGTTAAAATACATACTTACACATAGACTTAGCCTTTGCGTTAGTTGAAGAAGTTGTAGAGGAGGTCGAGATCTCTGAGACAGTGAAAGGCCATAAAATTCTAATCATAAAATTGGACCCACTTTATAACATGGTACCATGTTGCGTGCGTGGCACGTGTGTTTGGTTGACCATGAGTTCATTTATGTTTGGTCAGGTATAATGTTTGGTTGTTACAAATTTGTGAATTTGGGTAATTGTAGGCAGCCGTTCCTATGTTTTATATATATATATATATTGTGTTTCCACATTTTCCGCTTTGAGGGGGAATGTCACTAACTTTAATCATTTCATATTAGGATGGGCCTAAAATGACAGGTTTATATTCTTGGGAGAAAAATCATGCTATGATCATCTTATATGCTTTCTCCCTTTGAATTTAATTTCATCCACTTCATTTTCCATTGCACCTTTCTCTTTTTTTTAAATAGTTATTTGACGTTATTATAGTATTCCACTTATATTCTAATTTCTCACAATTTTTATAATGATTTTCACATGTAATTCTATTTGAAATAATAGTTTATTGAAATGATTGATTGTGAATATTGACGTCGCGTTTCATACCCCTAAGGGAAAAATTAACACTATAATCACTTTTAACATTTATTTGAACTCTCGTTGATTAAGTCAACAGAAAGTAACTGTGTACTCGAGCCCATGGCTCACCCTTAAGGGGTATGTTGTTTAAGCCTATGGCTCAACTCCTAAGGGATATCTTGTTTTAAGCCCATGGCTCAACCTCTAGGGGCATCATTCTAAGCCTATGGCTTAACCCCTAAGGGGTATCTTGTTTTAAGCCCATGGCTCACTTCATAAGTGGTTGCCCTTTTTGTGACTCGTCCATTTAAGCCCTTGACTCAATCCTTTTAATGAATCCCCTTTTGGGCCCATAATTTCCTCATGTTTCCCTCTTAGCTGAGGAAAGGCTTACAGCCTTGAGTCTATGGCTCCACCATGTTGCCCTTAGGGCATGTGCCACCCTTATAGGGATTCTCTCACGATTGAGAATGTTGGGCCCAAGGTCCAAGGAGGATGTTGCGCCACATCCTCCCCCATTAAGTTCTCCTCTTAGCTATAAAAGCAAAACCCTAGGGTTTTGGATTGTAACAAATGAGAGAGATAAAAAAGCTAGCAACTTCCTTTTTTAACCATTCTTCATCGAATCACTGCCTATGAAAAGATGAGGACAGCCCTTGGTGAACTCCATGGTTCTATGAGCCTAAAGAATTATATGGATCTGATTCTCCCATTGAAATATGTAGGAAACCCTATAGGTCTGGCAATAAGCCTTAGTTCTTCTAGTTCTAATAATATAGAGAACTTCAACCCCTTATTTTTCCCTTTTCTAGGTCTATGACCTTACTCTTCCTCCTTCTTCTTTTGTTCCTCACATTTGGACCTATGGTCCATATCTCAAATCCGCCATTTGCAAATTCCCCTCACAAATTTAGGTTTCACCCGCTACTACCCCAATATAGGATCTTAATCGAAGGTTTCTCAAGCCCATGGCATCATGTGTAAACAATCACTATCCTTTAAGATAATCAGAACAATGAACCCCTAAAACAAAAATCAATGAGTTTGCAACTCAGCCAAAACCCCACAACTAGTGAATATATATTGTTCTTTAATTGGCAAAAGACATTGACATTACTTTTATGAAAAAAGCATTTACACTTCCTCTATTTTCTTAAAAGATATTCATACCTCCAAAATCTTTCAAAATGACTATTTTACCTATTAAAATGTGCTAACTATTAAAAGTGCATTAGTAAAAATATCATCCTTATTCAATCATTTTGTTATTAAATAAGACTAAGACCCTTTTTTATGATTTTATTCCATAAAAAAGAAGGTACAGAAGATGATAACAAATTTTTATTATCATTTTTTTCCCATAAATGCATTAAAAGGTAATAACTATGGACAATTCACTAATCATGTATTTTATAATCGTAAAATACCACATCCTTACCCAATCATGTTTTTGAATTAAATAAAGCAAGGAATTTATTAAAAAATTTTATTCCATAAAAAGAAGGTACAACAAAAGGTGATAACAATGTAATTCCATAAATTCTTTTTATCATTTACTAACTTGCAATGGCCAAAATTATCATTCCGAAAGATTTACCAAGTGTGAGAGTTTGTCTAGAACATAGAAAGGTTGTCGCGAGCCTTACGCCTTGTTCTTAACTAGATCAAAATGATTTATTCCCATTGATTGATCTGGCCAAGACAAACGAAGTAAAATTATCATGTAGTTTTTTAATGATACATCCTAGATTGGATTAAACCCTAATGGGCCTGGCGGGTACAGTTATTGGACCATTTCATTATTTATTTGGAATAGTATAGTTCTCAAAACTATATTATTTGGTACAGTTATTGGACCATTTCATTATTTATTTGGAATAGTATAGTTCTCAAAACTATATTATTTTCAGAGAAAAGGGAGTATGCAATTGGCGGCAGGCAATTTATGCGTGTTCACCCCCTAAAACAATCTCATCTTCTTAAAAACTTTAATTGCGTAGTAAAATATTTTTGTAAAACAACATTGTTTTGAAGACGGACGCACATCAATTACGTGCGTCCAAATGCATACTCTCTTTTCTAATATTTTAAAGTAATGTATAACTTTGCTACTTGGTGGAAAGTTCGCAACCCTTCTCCTTCTGCTGACCATAGAAATAGAGGGAGACCCCCTGAACAGCTCAACAATGCCCATATGAAAAACACTAGCTCCTTCGAGAAGAGGTCGACGAAACAAAGTTTTTGCTGAAAAGGATGATTCATTACTTCTTAAATAATGAGTTCACATAAGAAAATGCGCCGCACATCCATAATGTAGAGGATGTTCTTGGCTATATCACTATATGTTCCAGGTTTTATGATTTCTTTTCCAAACAGAACTTCTGCAGAGGCTGCATCAATGCAGGTTCTTGGAGGCAATGAAAATTACAAAAGAGGGATTGCCTATCTACAGCGGAGTGGAGAAAGAGAGAAGGGTGGAGGATTTGAAAAGGCAAATATAATTGTACAAGTACCGCAAGCATTAGTAGACTTCCACATTCCATTGTTCTCCTTTCTTCAACTGCTTCTTGTATTCGGCCCAATCGATTCCTGGAAACAGAACAAACATAAGATCAGAGACATAATATCATGTAACCAGATTGAGTTGATTCATTTCTTACCATCTCTAGCAGCTAGAGACACCATTATGTCATCGATTCCTGTCTCCATCCCCTTCAGCCCACACATATAGACATACGTGTTATCTTTCTTGAGTAACTCCCATAGTTCTTCGGCATATTGAGCCATTCGCGTTTGGATGTACATTTTCTCGCCCTTCTCGTTAGTTTGCTCTCTGCTCACCGCAAAATCAAGCCTGAACTTCTCAGGAGCCTTTTCCTTCATTTTCTCAAATTCCTGTCCCGCACAACACGATTGGGTTTTTTAACCAACAGAATGCATAAGAGTTTATGTAAAAATTAATTCACTGTATTAACTCACTTCCTTGTATAGTAGGGAGCTACTCGTGGGGACGCCCAAGAACAACCAAGCCAAGCCATTGAACTGGAGAAAACATCACAATTAAGTCTCTCCACAAAAGATAAGTTTTTCATATAGATGCACTAATAATGAGCAGATCCAATCAACCTTGTAGTCCTCATGTTTCTCAAAGAACATTTTCCATAAGTATGCTCTGAAGGGAGCGATTCCAGTTCCGGTTGCAAGCTGCAAGAAAGGAATCCAATATAGACATATTTTTTGGATTTTAAATAACTGAAACCAAAAAGAAGATGAAATAGTAAAGAGGCATCATGGCGAACTAGTAATGAAATGTTTACCATGATGATGGTAGCATTAGGATCTGCGGGCATGAGCATTTCTTTCCCAACGGGTCCTGTGACCTTCACCTCAGCCCCAGGTTTCAAGTCACCTGGAATTCAAAACACTCAGATTGACAGTAATCCAACATAGATAATACTAAAAACAACAATATAGTCACTACTACCAGATGAGTTCCTAAAAGTATTTGAGTAAATATTTTGGTAACCATTTTCAGTGGTTTCTGTGTTTTTGACCGTTTTATCGAATAATCACCGGCATTATCAAACATGCTCAACTTAATAAGTACTAATTGTATTCAGTTTGAAGTACTCAGATGAACAATCCTGAATTCCATCGAGATTCCAAGATTGTAAAAATATATAATTATGTAAGAACTAGGAAGCCCTGCATTCTTACACAAGAAATTTGAGCAAACTCCTTTTACTAGTTCTCCTTTCTCATTGGTGTATACGAGCCGTTTTACGCAAAGAGAAACCTGAAATTAACAACCCCATGAGACTTCCAAATGTTCAAAACTACAAGTGTAACCATAAAAAGATAAACATAATGGGTCAAATGAGAAACCTCAAACTGCAATAAGATAGCACAGAAGCAGAAAGACATGCCGAATTAACTTGACAAATACTTAAAACCCCATTGAAGATATAAGAATTCAAATCATATCGAACCAACGGCACCACGTGAATCATCACTGACAAAAGCTTACAGTTTTGGAGTCTCCGAAGTCACCAAGGGCGCTGCTAGCAATCGAGTATAACCTTAGCTTGTGTGGCTTCCCATTCTGGTCCACACCATCAGGAATTATCCCAATGGATTGCCCCTCTTTGTAAGGAACCTCTCCTGAGTGACCCAACACACCAATCAGCTCAAACTATGATGAGAATTTAATACCTCTTGAACCCATCTTGGCTAAATGGGGTGAATATTCCTTTGAGAATGTAACAAAAGTATCTTCAATAATCAAACCATGAGTTTCCTTTTAGTATAAATGGAGTTGCATACCTTCAGTGGTGAAGACCATGTGCCTGGTTTCTCCGGGGGCGGTGTCACCGGTGATTTTGGTATTGAGAAGGCACCGGCTGATATAGGGATCCTTAGGCTTGAACTTGTTCACAACCACTCCTTCCACCATTTTCTTATGAACCTTCTCGACCTTCGCAGGCGCATCCGTGGTGGTGACTTGGGCTCTGACGCCCACCATTTTCCCACCCACAGAACCATCCCTGCAATACCCAAAACCCTAAAACCCCCAAACCCCGAATCAAATCATCACAAAATCCAAGCAAATCAACAAATGTATATTGACACCCTTTATGTAATTCTTTACCCTTTTAAAGGCAATCCGTTCTGGGGACGAGATGATGAAAGTCCTGGTAGGAAGAGAGGTGGACTTGGAGGATGGGAGAGAGACGGCCGCAGCCGTTACAGCAGCCATGGTTGTGAAGTAGAAGAGTTGAAGGAGATGAGTGGTGAAGAGGAGAGAGAGAGAGAGAGAGAAATGTAGTAATGAGGCGTTGGGTAAAAAACAAGATAGTGGATAATTCTGGTGGGGATTAGAGGATCGAAGAATTGGGTGGAGGAGATTGGATTGGATGGACAATCACCAACGCCGTGGCGTCAATGGATAAGTCTACCAAGAACGTATGACTCTCACCGTGTCCATCGTCTCTGCGAGAGTCTCTGTAAGCCACTTTTATCATTTGATTTTTGATTTAAAAATGAGATGGCCATTTTTTTTCAATGAACAATTTGCATTTTCTAACTTCTACAAAATGTGGTCGAATGTTTGTTTTTCCATAGTTTAGTTAACCACATGGTCTCTAATTGATTTCGTACCACCCATATAAAAAAGTTAGTATTTTTCCTTAATTGGCCTTTATTTGAAAATATATATATATATATATATATATATATATATACAGGAGAAAATTCATTTCAAGTATTTTTAATATATAGGCTCAAAAACGGTAACACAATATTATGTCAAATAAAATTTAAGTATTCGACAATTAAATTTTATATAAAAAATAAATAATATTAAAGACTTCTTGGCGGCATCGATGCTCTAGCCGTTAACGCTTGGCGGGAGGAAACGAACCGTAACCCTAAAGAGAGAACGAGGGTCAAATCCACGTTTGTTCCTCGTTCTGCGGGTGAAGAAAGCCTCGTTCACTGATCCCTGTTTTCGGAATTTTACTTCCAGTCTCGTGGGACGAGGATCCCTGAAGGAAAAAAGCTGCCTAAATCATCTAGATCTCGATGACAGGACAAGTGAGTTCAATTTAGGGTTTTGAAATCTTTTGATTTATACTTAACATCATCTTCGTTGCTCTGAGATGGACTTGAAGGTTCACACTTCCTCTCGGTTTTTGGGTTCTCCTTTTTTCAAGAATAAGATCACTTATGCATCATCTCTTGGAGTTTACATACTTGAGATACCCAAAATCTGAAAGAGTTCGTATGCCTTTGTGATTACTTTAGCAGAAACTGCTTCGGTATCAACATAATGTATGTTGAATGATCTTATATTTATTGGGGTACTTCAGTTTAAAGTTGGACTTGCTTGGTGATATTGTCAAGCTTATCTGGTTTAGCATTGGTCTTTTTTTTTTTCTTTTTTTTTAAAAATTCTTAAGGCCCGGGTTAATAGCATGGCTTCCGGGACATGGTCTAAGGATCCATGTGATTGTCAATTCTTATCCAATATGACTAAACAATTTAACTGTCCCGATCCTCTTTGAGCTCAAAGCTTCAGAACATGCGTAAGGAGTGTCCGTCTTCAGGCATGCTAGAGGAGTGCTATGCTTGTGGAGACACCAGAACCTACTTATGGCACAGACGAGAAGAGAATATATATTTCTGCATTTTTTTTATTGCTGGGGCTTTATTGCAGTTATTTTAGCCTAGTTGACCCATTTAACTGCTTCCACTCAGATATATTCTGATTGTTTTAACAAGTGCATGTTATTAGTTTCCTTGGACCGCCTCTGTGGGACTTTACATAGCATACTATCATGAAAAAGTTCCAATTTCCAGACGTGCATTGGGCCATTCGATGTTTAGAATGACTTGTAGAACAGTGGGTATTGCTGGATGTTGTAGAGATTGTGAAGGGCGCTGGTTAATTGGGTTCGGGGAATACATTGGCTGCGGTTTGAATGATCGTATTGAAGTGTTGGCTCTACTTAGAGGTCTCAAGATTGTTTGGACATTGAGTTTTCAACATATCATCCTTGAATCAGACTTACTTCCCTCTGTCCTCCTCTGGGAGGGATCCATTGACAAGCTCCATCCTGACCGGGGCATTCTCCACAAGTGCAAGGCACTAATTAACAAAGATTGACTTTTCATCCAAGCATTAGTTAGTCATGTATTAGTGGATGATATATATATATATATATATAGGTTCACAATGTATTTCCACTTGAAATCAAGATATTGGGATTGGACTTTTCGATCGATTCATAACCTTTCGAGCACAATCAATATCTATTCGAACCCCTTTTACTTGTAAGTGTACATCTTGGATCTATAGATTATGTTATGGCCAAAGTCCTACTCATGACGACCTCCTTGCCAAGTCTGGTACTTGCTCTAGTCACGGTCTCATTTTCCTTGACAATGCCCCTTCGTCATTGGCTGACCTCCTTCGGGCTTAGCGTCTGTCAGAGACTGCTCTTAGGCTTCTTTTTTTTTTTTTTCTTGTTTGCCCCCCATGTAAACTGAAGAAAAAAAAAACAGAGAGAACGGTTTTGGTTTGTCCAACAGTTATGTTAATATCAAGTCTGAACTGTTTGCATCGGTGAAATTATAATTGGGACTCGGCATATATGTTTCCTTATCAAGGAGATATGAACTGCTTGATTTTGCATGACAAAGCAGGATCTTGAAATCCTGGTATGTGCCATCTGGTTGCGTTTTTGGTTGGCTGTATGAACACGTTGCAGAATCATACTGAACCCATCCAGTGTCAATTTCTCAAATATTTGGTCAACCAACCACCCACATAGTGGAGAGCATGTTAGTCATACGTACTCAAGTCCAAGTAGTTCTCTTGGACAACCTTGAGACACATATTATTATTATTATTATTATTATTATTATATTTTATTTTTAAACTTCTTTTTATCTTTTTAGTTGATAACTTACCATTTTTATTGGCAGTGACAGGTGGCCTAGTCCTCTTATTTTTCCCATAATAAGGAAGTGATTGGCGCCACGGCATGGATTTTACCTCGGCCCTTTAGTTCGTTATATTCTTATTTTCACTTTAAATAGTTCAGTCCGTGTAAATAAACAGTAACAGTGCAAGCCTCTGTGTGCTTTAGGTGGGTGCATTGTAGCAGCGTGAGTACTTGGGACTCCATCAAAGATATTTTTGACTTGGCTGTCATACTTCAGATGGATTTGTTGTTAGTTGGAGGATTGTATATTTTAGAAATTATTAAAAAAATCCAAAATGCCCAGTTGTTGCTTTCATTGATATACTTGTAGATGTAAATCACTAGACTATTGGCTTTATGATTGCCATCATATAGTTTCAATCATTTCTGATGGAAATCGGAAGTTTCCTCTATCTTCAGTAGTTTCAATCTTTGCCATCAACACTCGCGAATTAATTGTTTCTGATGCTTACTGCAGGCGTCAAAGAATAGATGTTTTGTGTGGAGATCGCATGCCAACTCAGTAATGAACTCATTAAAACACACACAAAGTTGAACTGCACGCTGCGGTCCAAGCCAAGAAAATCTCCTTCGCGGGTTGTCTTTGCCAATTTAAATGTAAGACATTACTTCCACCTCAAAATCAGTAAGGCGCTGACTCTTAGTTTGAAAACTAAGCATTCAGTCATGATTGAAAGTCAAGGAAATACCTAACAGAAAATAAAAGACAAGGAAATAACTATGTTTTTGGTCAGCTCAGATAACCTTCTTTTCCCTACCCCAGCCCTTTATTAGAAAATCTTACATAAGCTGATTCATTAGCCTAGCCTAATCTATCAATTAGCTGCAGCTACTTCAGACAAGATATGTTAAACCAGCACAGTGTGATGCACTCCAATAACGAAATAAATACAAAGGATAGTAGTATAATTGGTTTCCAGTTTCATAACATAATACCTGGCTTTTGAAAGCAGTTGTGTACCCCAAAAGGGGTAAATGGGTGGCTTTGGATTCTTAACAATTACAGACAATTAGCCGTATGTACACTCCGATGGGGGATCACCCGATAGAAGCAAAACAATCCTGAAAGGGAAGAAAATGATTTCTTTCTTTACCAGCACACACTCGGACCATGTTATTGATTTCAATCAATGGAATCCCCTTGAACCTCTGGACTGATAAAGCTCCAATCTACCTTTGGCTTCTTGTAAGAGAGTGTCCACCGTTTCATCCTGGACCATGTATGCCTGTTTTGACGCCCATTCCAACACCGTCAGCACCTCGGCTTGTGCAAGTTCCTCGCTGTCCGGCACATGAAGGGCAATGTAGCATAGGAGAACCAGTGCAGGGATTTGAACCATTTGCTCCCCAAAATACACAAGCTGGACTAAGTGCTTCGCTCCTCCAGCGCCTATTATTGCCTTGGAGTGATCAATGTGGAGATAGTTGTCGCTGCAGGCAAACTTTGAGAGGGCAATTGAAGCCACCCTTGATATTTCGGCCTCCCGATCATCCAGCAGGAGCACCAGCGGCCCAATCATCCTCGTCTCCGTGGCTCGAAATGTCTTCGCCAGGTTCCCAATGGCCTTAACACAAGGCACGAGTAGGTCAGATTCACCCTTATCAATGATCTTCAGTAGCTGGTCTACGACCGCTTTGCAAGCGGGGGAATTGGGCTTGAATGCTGACCGTCTCAGGTCGGTGTCTTGCTCCGCCACAGCCGTGATTTCCATCAACGCCATTGCGGAGTTGAATTGGACGTCCTCGGGGCCTTTTTCTATGAGGACAGCGAAGCACAGTAAGGCTCTGGACTCCGTGATGTTGCGGCAAATGGGGGGATTCCCCTTAGCGAGCTGCCAAAGGGCTTTCGCCGCCATGGCCTTCATGTTGGCCTTGATAGCCGGGTCCTCCGCTTCCCTCCCAACTCTCATGCTGGTAGCACTCCCAGAATGCGGGACAGTTTGCTGATTGTGGCTGTGTGACGAGTGATGATGATTTTGCTTCCCATTGCTACTGTTGCTGTTCTTGATGGGGCTTTGGGGCGGTTTCGCCTGAGGGTGCAACGCCATTGTTGTCGCAACCACGCTGTGCATCTGGTTCGGCTGCTGATTCCCCATGGGATGAGGGATAAGACTCTTCTCCTCATCATCCTTTCCGTTGGTGCTGTTCCAAACAGTTCTGGAAACGTCTGAAATGTTGGTCTTATTGCTCGCCATCACAACAGCCGCGTGAATAGAGGTGGTCTTGCTGACGATGGTGTACTTGCTGTGCTCCTGAACCGTCTCGAACGCGAGATGGCTAACCAACAACCGGATTATATTGTGCTGCGCGAACAAATCCTGGGATGCCGGGTAGTTTGCAGTGAGCTCCGACACGGCCCATGCCACCATGGCCTGAACCTTCATGGGGCCTTCCTTGAGGATTTTCGCAAACACGGAGCACACGCCGGCGTGCATCATGTGTTCGACGCTCTCCCGGTCGCGCCCGAGCAGGCCGATGGCGCGGGCGGCGTTCTCCTGCCCCTCCGATTTGCCCTCCTTGACCAATTTCAGGAGCGGCCCGACGCCGCCCTCCTCGATAATGAGTTTGCCGTAGCGATCATTGTCGCGGGCGAGGGAGACGAGGGAGGCGGCGGCGTCGGAGCGGTCGTCAAGGGAACCAGTGTAGAGGATTGCGATCTGTTCCCAGATGAGGCAGAGGATGGGCTCGTTGGCGGCGATGGGGGGGAGGCCGAGGTACTCGTGGTCGTCGGCGGAGGCGGAGACGCGGAGGAGCCAGGAGACGTCGCCGATGGAGTTCTCGAGGTGGGCGCACATCTTGCGGAAGGCGGCGGTGGGGACCATGGTGAAGACGCGTTTCATGATCCCGGCGTCGCGGCACTTGAGGGCGAGGGAGAGGGCCTTCTCCAGGACCTGCTCCGTGTCTTGGATGATGCGTCGGGTGGGTCGCTCGTAGAGATCGGAACTCGCGCGCGCCGCCTGACGGAGAAGGGCCGCCAGTTTCTCCGTCTTGGATTTGAGCTCCGCGCAGTCGTGCTTGGAGGTGCTCGCCTCGTCCGCGGCCTTCGTCACCTGATCCGCCAACTGGATCGGCTTCGCCAAGATCTGCTTCACTATGTCCGCCATGGAACAGCGGACCCAACAACAACAACCCCCACCCTAAAACCCCTTCCTTTACAACAAGATCAGGTCAACAACCCCCACCCCAAAAACCCCTTCCTTTACGACAAGATCAGATCAACAACCCACCACCCCAAAACCCTTCCTTTACAACAAGATCAGATCAACCCAGACACAGATATTGAAAAGGGGGGCTTCCTGAGTTTCAATCGCCCCTTCTGAACTCCCAAATCAACCCTAAAACCCTTTCGAGATCAGATCAAAGTAGGGGGATGGGTAGCGTTTAAATCGATTGATTTCGGGGGATTGGGTTCGCGTGGGAGTGCTAAACCTCAGAGGGGGCCAAACGCGTATTTGGTCTTCAGAAAAAAGAGAGAAACTTTTCTCCTCTCTTGCGTTTGTGCGTTTTGGGGCGAAGGAGGGAGAGAAGAAGAAGAAGAATAAAGGAGTTATAAGGAGAATTAGCTGTCGTTTTAACGACTCGGTCCGGAGTGGGTCCCACTTGTGGCTGTGGTCAGACAACCAGGAGCTGACTGCCGCTGCCACACGTTCCAGCTCAGCACCGCTCATGCAATCAAAGATCACCATTATTTTTATTCAATTTATTTATTGAACCACGCTTTACAGTAAATTTCTGAAAACAAATTGTGAAAATTACACATCCTCCTCGTAAAGTTCCAACAAAATTCCAATGAGGGTTTTATATATATGCTTGATGTGATTAGTGTAATTTTTGTAAATATATAAAAAGAAATTTGAAGAGGTGACAAGGACTTGTAAAAAAAAAAAAAAAAGAACTCCCATGACATTCACAATTTTGTGAATGCTCCGTAACCAGAAAACTACTGTTACTCATCTTTAAAAAGCTGCTATCATTCAATGCCATACACATTTCATTTTCTTATTTTCCGTTATTACAATACAAAACTGATGCATCAACCTTTTTTTTTTCCCCCTTTATTTATCATTTATATAGGTCAGCTAGGTTGGCTGATCTCATGGAATGCTCGAAGGACCTTTTGGGGCATTTGGCATTATAGCAGATTGCTCCCTCATGGGTGCAAAGAAAATATGGAAAGGTCTCTCAAGTGAAGAGCTTGAGCTTCTAAAAGAAGTCATTAGACTCTTATTCCACAGGAACGAACACATGGGAAAAATGGGCACGGGTTGGTTTGGCTTATTGCTGCTCTCAGCAAGCGTGCGAGAGGCTCGGTTCAGTACTCTCTTTCATGTGCTCACGAGTCGGCTCTGAGATGACGCTCGTGATGCAAAAGATTATTTTCTTCCTTGTTGCTGACTTTTGGTTCCATCACAGTGTCATGTGAGTGAAAAAGTATGTTCCTTGTTTCTCCTAAATTATGATGTTCGGTTCATGCAACCATCGGCACAGATCCACCCTCCAACCCATTTGAGCACGTGTGGGTCTAATTTTATTTTATTTTTTTCTCCCTTTCCTGAGCATATTATGGGTTCTCTTGTCCTCAACAAATAAATTTAGATCTCTCTTTTTTTAATGCAATAAAAATGACAAAACAAGAGACCTTGTTTTGGAAAAATTCCTTTTTTTGTAATTTTATTTGGAAAAGGAAGAGGGGGGGGGGGGGGGGGGTGTTTCTTCTAGAATCTCTGGTAAAATCAGAGTGTCCTTTTGTCTCCTCACAAGATGTGAGGTTTAAAGGCTTTCCTGGAAGCACACACCCTTGGATGTGTCCAACAACGCATCCTCACAAATATGGATCCATCCCATTTGTTTCATTAGTAACTCTAATATTTCATAAGGACTATGTCAGGGTTTAAGTCGTCACTTAAACCATTATACCTTAGATATCGAGTTTAGAACATCTAAACCGTTACCTTCAACCAATATATTTATAATATATCTAGGATTTTTTGGGGTATCGGGCTCTACCCTACAAAGCTCGTACGGCCTAATTCATGTCTATGTAGCATATATTTAAAACATATATAACAGAATACAGAATATCCTCAACAGGCTAATCCTGAGGACTTATTCGTTGAAAAAATGGTCTTCGATAGTATGATCAGTGAACTTTATAAGAAAAACTCAAATGTGCATGAAAGCTGAAAAACCGAACCCTTCGAAATTTCCAAAAACCTTGGGACGAATTACAACAAGCTGTCCCAAATCTGAGAATGTTCTCAGCCCACAAACCGCAACGAGACAAAACCATATAATACTGTTCCCCGCAAAAAAAAAAAAAAAGGGCCCAATCCAAATGCGATAGAAGGAATTGATGGGAGAAGTTTGGGCCACACAATAAGAACTCTCTCTCAGTAAGATGGAGACAGAGTGGGCTTGGGCTCAGAGTGCCGTACAAAACTAGAACAGAGATTTTGGATCCATGTTTGGGATTTTGCAACCCCTGGATCCTTTATGTCCCTTTCTCATGAAGCTTCGCCCCTTTGTTCTTTTTTCATTTTTATTTTTGGTTATCCTTTTATTTATAATTTGACTAAAAACACCCCTTGAGAAGGACCATATGACATATCGTTGTTTCAATGTGGTTGCCTTTGTCTTCCCTTGACTAGTTGAAATGCATCAAGCTAAGTCGAGTCGAGCCTACTGTATACTGCTCAATACTCCACTCGGCACAAAATAGCTCAAGTACGATTTAACTCTGGCTTAAGGTCGGTAGAATTCGAGCTTAATCTGATTAGCAATTTTCTTTAAAGAAAATATATAAGTTGAGTTTGATGATAGCTCTACTACTCAATTAACTCATACTCGAGTTCAAATAAGAAAATTTTCTATATCTGTCGAGCACCCTGTTAAGTCGAGTTTAAGCTACTCATGACCAACGATCAACTCATTTATACTCCCCCCTCCACCAGCCCCCGGACCGAAATGGTGATTGAGGTTTTAAGAATAACATAATTATTTCTTTACCATGATAGGTTAGAATTGTCGACCCGAAGCATTTATAAACCGACAAAGATCTTCTAATATCCTTGATTGTGCTCAAAGTCATGACAGTTATCACCAAAAAACAATGATTCCAACACTTTTCTTTCCACAATTGTTTGACTCAAGCATTTTTATAAAATAGTTTATATATATATATATATATATATATATATTATATATATGTATATAAGAGCATATAATTGCAGCCATGTTTGTGGAAGCTAATGGCCTCTCCCCACAAATTTAATTTAATTTAAGTCATTCAAATATTATATATTTAAATTAGAATACAAAATTGTTAAGAGTCCCTATCCTCGCTGCGGTCCTGGCGGGGTGGCAACGGAAAGGTAGTCAGGAAATTTACAAGTAAAAATAAAATTCAAATGTTCTAGAAGAGTTGGAGGCCGAACACAGTCACAGATCAAGAGCCTGGACTGCAAAGTCTTCCTACCCACGTGGAGTGATATCATTGGGCCCATACTTATCTCTTCATTCTTTATCTTGATAAATAATTAAATCACTCTAAAGCTGACATCAGCATTATACTGTAGCCATGTTCTAGAAGGGATTACCTGGCTAGCATTTCAGTTTTAGATTTTTTTTTCCCTTTCATTAGAAAAATAAAACCTGGGAAAAATTTTTTTTAAATTATTGAAAAATTGAAGTTTGGCCTCATCCGTGGGCCTCGTGTACTCAGACCTTTAGGCACTGTAAGTCAGAGCATGCTTATTTACCGATAGCAATTGCAATAACGACTCTAATTCTTTCTTAAAAGAAAAACTTTAATTTTAACTTCGCTTGCTTTCATCGGTTAAGTTTACTTGCTTTTTATCATAATTGTGGACTAATTTTGATACGCACAAGTTTATGCCAAAAATCACATGATATAAAAGTCCATCTTAGTCCCATCATTTTGTTTCGTCCTACTTTTTATGAAGGAAAATCGAATAAAAGCATACAACCACTACATTCCCAACATTCATTAGTTGCCGAACCTTTGTTGTCAAAAGATAAAATCATGTTCCACACGTGTATCCCGCATTTGAGTATTCAACAAGTGTGTGCCCTAAAAAGAGATTAAAATAAAAATATGCGAGTATTAAGAATGATCCTAATTATATAATTAAATCACCCCTCATGTTGGAGACACAGTACAATTCTTCAGCCCTATGAATTGAATATTGAGGAACAAAGTCATATGAATTGATTTGCCCATCAAGGAATTTTAAACACGGGGAGAAGTACCGTCGACCTCCACTAACAGTGCCACGTATAAAATGATGTATTCAATGAAATACTTCTCAATAATTATTATTTTTACAGATCCATTAATTTTTTCCGTGACGGTCTGACTCTTCCAAGTTTCTCATGTGGCCTACGTGTTTAAGGCAGTTAATTACGCTAGGCATTTAAGAATTAAGGCAGTTGAATCTTTTATTCTAAAGGCCTCAAATCTTTTGGAAAATATTTCTTGGCCCCACCACGGTTACCGATTATCCAATGAATGATACTATTAGTTTGAATATTCCGTTAATGTCGGGCCCTGCCCTCATGCTTCTTTCATGTGGTTCGTTAATCTGAGTATTTTATTTTATTTTATTTTTTCAATCAAATTCAAATCCAAATAATAATTAAGCGCAGAAAAAGGGACGATTAGTGGAATCACTCTATGATAATGAATTAGCAATAATGGTTTCTTCAGTCCATGGTTCCACGGTTCCACAATTCCAGTCCGCCGTATTTGTTCTTTCTGCGGATTATGGGAAGACTTGACCACATGAATCCAGTGAGGACGTCGACTCTATTGAATGAATTTATAGATTGGGATTAAGACCGGAATTTGGTCTAATTGTTGATTAATTTACACAATTTGGAAATTAGAGGGATTATAACCCTTGACTTGTTTTTCTTTTTGCTGGGTATGGAAGTTTTATATTTTATTTTTTTAATTTTTATTGAGGAGGGTAGGCGAAACTTGCGGACACCACAAGTGCAATTGTCAAATCTCACTTTGGTCTTCTTCCAATTCCAGTTTTGAGCGTCCCAACTCTGGTCCCCCCACTCCTGCAAATTCAATTTGGACCCGCCATAGAAACCACAACTTTGAACTTGACGCGGCAACGTTTCCATGGAAATTTATCATCGAGGTTTTTTAAAAAAAATTATGAAATGAGGGAATGAATTCTCTGTTCAAAAAGGAGGGAAATAACAAATCAATTATATTTTATAAAGCTGATATATTTTAAATAGAAAAAAAAAAAAGATTAGAGGAGAACACGGATTGATGAATGCAAAATTTTATTATTCACGGCTCTGATTGCTCCGACAATATTACAATGCTAGTAGTGGATCACTAACGCACAGGATTGATTAATGAAGTGGAGCAAACGGCTGTGGTTGCCCCGGAGGAGCCATTCTCCATCCGCCGCCGGCGCATGGGAACATTTCCTCTAATCTAATGCTTCTCCATATTTACAACAAGAAATTCCAACATTTATTTACACAACTGCTCGGAGAGTGCACACATCAAAAGCGTGGCTGAATCAAAGCAAAATCCCTACCAGCACTGGTCCGTCTCCCAGCTCCGGCCACCGTAGCCGCCGAACCCCGACATCGCCGCCGGATACGACGATATTCCGGCGAATGAGCCGTACGGCCGAAGCCGCCGGAAAAGCTTCCGGTCGTAGTCGGCGCGCTTCTCGGGATCCGACAGTGTCGAGTACGCCGCGTGGATCTCCATGAAGTTCCCGGCGGAGATTTCCTTCCGGTCGTCGCCGGCGACATCGGGGTGACAGATTCTGGCTAATCGCCGGTACGCGGACTTGATCTCCGTCACGGTGGCCCCGACCGGGATCCCAAGTACCTCGTAGAGAGAGCCGCAAGAAGAAGACGCCGGTCTCGGAGGACAGAGGCACGACGAAGAAGACCTCTCGGCGGCGGCGGCGGCCGCTGCGGCGACAGTTGGCCGGAATCTGAGCCTCTTTGGAAGAGATGAGGGGACACCGGTGGAGGTTTTGAGGCCGAAGATCTGGGGAGAGCACCGAAGATTCGACGGAGAGGGGAAGAGAGAGAGCATAGCTGGGTACAGTCAGGGTTTAGGTTTGCGTTGTTGGGGGAGAGAAAACCGGGGAAGTTAGGGTTTGTATATATAGGAGAGGGGGCGAGTGAGGGGTAGTGTTGTAAATTGGGACACTAGTGCCGGAAGTGTGGTTGAGTTAACCAGGGTTAAGAGGGGTGGGGTTAAGTAAAGAAGGGATGTGCTTATCCATGGTTTTGGCTTACTAGGAGCTGACTTGGCAAACTGATTTATCCATTTTCTGTGGGTGCGTGCGTGAGCCCCTCCACTGTTGTCAGGTTAATGGTCAGGTTATTTTAATTTTTTGGAATAATGGAATAATTATTTCGTAAGAAATAGAATATGAAAAAAAAATCTTTATTTGGACAATGAACCAAATAGATAAGAAATAATTATTTTTAAGTGGGTGTGAGTGAATAAAACATTCTTGGTTGAATCGAAGCCTCGAAGCTACACTAGAGAAACATAAGTTTTTCGAATATTTGGCACAATTATTCATCTCTCTTAAAAATTAAAAAATAAAGTGTTTTATTACAAAACAGAAATGTTCCAGTTGATTTATTTTTCCTTAAAGATTGTTTTACCATATAGTAAAAAAAATAAAATTATAAAGTTGGCTGATCAAAGATGTTGGGTTTACAAACATTGGTTTATTCTCTATTAAATTTCATGTTCATTTTGACAAAAAATATAGTAAACTCTTTTTCTTTTCTTTTTCCCTTTTTTTTTTTGTGTGTTTAGAGAGGAAGTCAATGGCTTAGAGAGAATAAAATGAATAATAAATACTCCACGATAACCTAAGAAAATACTTGACACTCACAGTAAAAAGTTAAGTAAATATCATCTGAGCTAATACTCAATGATTAAAATTAGTTGTTTGTAAGTAGAGAGCCTTGTTTAAATAATCAACTTGTCTTGACAAGAATTATATAAGATTCTTCTAAATTTGTACTTAATCACATGTGATTTTTCAAAACCTATCTCAACCTTGTCCAAGTGTTTGGCCTAGCGTCACATTATGAAGAAGCCCTAGAGTTCTACACAAACTGTCGAAGGCTACCTGTACCATTGGCTTAATCACTGTTTTGTTCCATGAAATTTTATCAAACTTCTGATTTGGCTCTTTTATTTTAATTTCTACTAATTTGATCCAATTTTGTATCGGCTAAATGTGCCTATGTAGCGAGTAGGCGGATGCAATCACAGTTAATGGAATGAATATTGAACAATTAACTATTGCTTTTCATGTAAAACACATCTTATCCCTACCAAAATTATTTTTTAAATATTCAGATAGCATGAAGACTCGGTGCTCAGGCCCACACACATTAGGATTTGTGCAGTTTAGTTTATATAAAGTCCTCGCTGCACCCATGTTCGCGTGTACGAAGAGAAGCACTAACTCTTAGTACTTTGTAAGCACTAGAAATTTTTCTGTAATGAAGTACGCAGTCATTTGGTGACTACTATCATTTATCTCTCGTGAAGGATAGTTATTCACCGCCCATTTTACCTATAATTTATGAAAATATTATTTTTTACATATTACATTTATATCAAATGATTATTTCTTTTCGTAAATCAAATGTAGCATTAACTAAAGGTACCATTCAAGATGTCCAAGGAAGAAATAGATAGAATTGGAGGGACCAAATTGGGAACTGTCTGAGAATCGGAGGAGCAAAACAAGGTGTAAACCGTCATCACTTTTAAGAAGCACGGTGGCTAGACATGAATATTGGATTCATAAAGTCCAAGTTTACAATTATTTTATGTAAAATATCTAATCAAGAGATACCATAAATATATGTCACTATTAATTTAATCTCAAGAATAGGCAAGAACAAATGGAAAAGTCAAAAAAGTGTTTTGGAACAAATTTTGGGGCTCCACGTTTCATGATTCCTCCTCTCTATCATAAACCCATGATCGTGGGAATAAGTTGACCTAAATTAAATCCGGAGTTAGATCAAAATTAGAACATAATTAGGAAAGGAACTCCTTAACTACTAATTAGGCCTTTCAAATTTTAGAGAATGGTAGCCCTTTTCTCAATTAATCTTTCACTTGAATAAATACTCTATCGTAAATAGTTACCAAATCAGGGAAGAAATTTAGCCCTGTTCATTTTTCTTTTTTCGTTTTTTTTTCCTTTAATTTTTGGACCAAGTGGCCCTCTCATTTTTGTGGGATAGACCCACAGGTTACTTTAATCAGCGTGCAAGACACTTGTTAGTTGCATTATTTAAAGTAATCTGCTACAAGGTTCCTCTAATATTTAAGACAAAAAAATGAAATTTATAGATGATTATCATGTGTACATGAAAATATTTTGATTATTTATTTAATTTTATATTTACTATTTTATATTAATAAGTATAAAATTTGAATAAATAAATCAAAAATATTTGTGTATACCAACTTAAGTAGAGAGAAACACAACTGGCTATAATTCTCTTGAATTTTTACATTTAAATATGCTTGCTTGTATTAAACAAATCAAAACTAAGTTACTCTCGGCAAAAATAAGCTTCAATTGCCCGCTGTAGGGACTCATTCGAGATCTGAGGCCACTTGTTTAGGTGATTTGTGTGATTAATGAATGAGGAAGGAAATTATTTTTTGAAACAAATTCTATCACTCACGTCTAAAAAGAAATAAAATTATTATTATTATTATAAATATTATTTTTGGGACAACATCGATTCACGGAAAGTTCTTTGAAAATAAAATTTATATTTTAAAATAAGTTATAACTCCTCATGCTTTCTCTCAAGTACTTACGGAAAACAGAGGAACTGCCGACCCACGGATTAAATGAATCAGCTGCCGGTGTATCAGTGGGGCGACAATTGTTTTCTCAGAAAGAGTGAAAAACACGAGCCCAAGGTGACAATGATGTCTTACTCGTGAAATTTACCATTTTGGGTACCAAGCTAGGTTTCATAGTCAAAAGCATCTCTAGATTATAACCCTATAAGATATTAAATGTTTTTTACAAAAAAATATGAATGTTTTGAGGAGGATTTTCCAAATTTCTTTGGCAAGATTAAATGAGGAGATCATAAAAGTTTCTTGCAAGAACATTCGCAAAATAAAAAATCTTCGCTAAATAATAATAATAATAATAACAATAATAGTCGAAATAATAAAATCACAAAATAAGAACTTTTCATTTAATCGATGATTGACCTAATTTTTTGTTTCCTTGACGATTAGTAACAACAATGTCACACTAAAAGAACCGAGATTAGGGGCCGAAAGAAAATACTTGCTTCATATCTGAGTTATGTACCGTCTTTGAATGAACTAAAGAATCAACAATACCTGCATTCCAACAGAGCGTCATCGGAGCAAGTCACAAAAATTGAGAGAGATGATCTCATTCGCACCAAGTGAATGGATGAAATATTTATACTTTTCCTTCTACCTTTGGGACCAACCAACTCTAGTTAGCTGGTTGAACTAGATAAATCTAAGATGCATAGCTCCAAAAATCAAGCTCGGGCAGGTCAAAGGGTCCATGGCAGATTACAAGGGCGCTCAGCCATGAGAATGCAATACCCTCGGCCACTACCCCTGCGTGATTAACTAATCACTCGAAGGATGAAAGCGAAAGGCCGTTTCGGGTGTGATCTTCTCCCAACAAGTTCTAATCCCATATCTACAATGCCCCATCAGGAATCCCAACACGAGCATGGACACGCCGGGAGCACATGGCTTCACATGCTTCGGCCGAAACCCCTGGAGGAGTAAAATTGGCAAAAGCATCAGTTCACCGACATCACTTGGGCCTAGATTTTGAAGCCGCCCATTTGAAGAAATTACAATTTGCTTCAGGATTAGATGTGGGTCCCTGTAATACAGAATTACATGATTCAGTTACAAATATCTAAATCTGGGTAGCGGTTCCTCGATAAATGGTCATACAAGATTTGACTCAAAAAAACAACCACTGAATAAGCCATTTGATCTCAGAGTTGATTGTCCATCATGCGAATGCTGTGAGATTATGCTCGCTACTTGGGTGAGCAATCAAAAGCTGATCATATCGTGAAATGACAGAAGGGCAATAAGCAAAGAAACACAAAGAGAACTTCTAACAGAGAGTGGGAATACCTCAGCACGAGCACAGACATAAAATCTGCGACCATAATTAGGACCTGCTTTCTTCACTATCCGTGGAACACAAGGCTCTTTGTGGCCCTTGCAAAGCGGTATGCTGCTCTGCATGAGCTGTTGAATCCTTCGCCATTCCAGTAAAGCACTACCATTGTCAGCATTTTCACTCGAATTTAGTACAACTTCATCTTGACTGGATGGAATGCTTGCCTCGAACTGGTTCTGACTGTTGTTTTCCACATCATCTAAGACATGCTCACTGGAGTTCTGATGGGTAAGTGAAATACCTGTGTTGCCAACACGATCGCTAAGATCTGAGCTTTTCTTGAAAAATGATCTCAAAGATAATTGGGACAGTTGATTTTTCCTTGCTTTTTTCTTAGTTTGCCCGCTTCCTGATGTAGTCATGTTATGTTCAGCCTTACAGGTTGAACCTTTGAATTGTTCATATGTCTCTGGACTGCCAAATTTAATTACCAGGTCTGATGAAGAACACTCATCTGCATGCAAGTCAGATGATCTCTTCACATTTCTGCTGCAACAGCCAATTCTAACATTGTCATCCAAAGTTGAGCAAGATGCGCTCTGAGTCTTAAATTGCTCGGTTAATTGTCTCTTCATTAACACTGACACTGCATAAAGCAAAGACCTAAATTGAGTTGAACAAAGGGAAGAATCATTTGCCTCTTCAGAATCAATGTAAGCCAAATTATATAGTTCAGTCAGACCATGCTATTAGAATTTATGAAAATATAAAGCTCAAGCAAGTACCTGCTTGGAATAAAGTAAAATCACTTTTATATGTAAAAAGGCATATAATCTTGGACTTGAAAAAAGATTTAAGCCCTTCTGAAAGTTAGATCTTTATCCCAAGGGCAATACTTGTAAATTTGTACAGGTTCAAGTTTGGACGGTACTTTAAGCAACACGTTAGCCTAACAACATCAAAAAGAAACAAAGTCCCTCGCACCAATAGTTTGCTGGCAGCCATGAAGCTTTGGAATGTATCTTGTAGACATGGATGGGGTGCTGTGCTCCGGAATATGAGGGATCTCAGTTAAACTCATGCATACAGGAGCGTGGTCAGAACCTTCCAGTTTAGTGCTTCTTCCACCTTTCCACCTGCTGATAAAATGAGAAGTCAAGAACTATACTGTTACCATCGTCAAGAGGTACTACACTCGTACGGTTATAGGTAAACCTAAATCTTTTCATCTCCTTTTAACTGGTCACATTGTTAAGTTATATTTGAAGGCATCAGGGCTCAAGGTATATGGTTTTCTGGTCATATAGAAATTCCTTGCAATGCTGCTGGAAATCATTACAAGATATTCTATATGAATATAGAGTCAGCTATAGCTTCTAAGTTCTACCTAGGTGCGTCTCCAGGCTTCCACCGCTTGAATTTTTCCAAAATGTCACACCCTTTAACATGGCAAGTTACAAAGTCATGGCTTTGTGGGTTCTGCTCCTGATGTAAACACGATCCAGCACTAAGAATATGGTCGATCCTTGAACCGTAATTAAATTCTTCAGCACCGGTATTCTGTGGCCAACAGGTGTATGCGTCTCTCCTGTTGAACAACTAAACATGTAAAGAAAGATGATGAAAAAGCAAGAATTTCAACAAATAGACCAAGAAGAAACCATTCAACAAGATTATAACTTATAAAATGAGCAAACTTTTTATTTGCAATGTAAAATGAAACTCATAATACAGCATGGCAAATGATACATAGCATACAAAGTTTTACTAATAACTGCAGTATTAAATGTACAATGAGTATACTAAGGCCAAAAAGTTCATTCCCAAGCACAAATTTGTGATTCCTTCTATGAGTCCAAACCTTTCAGGATGTTTTGCTCTAAAAACATCAACAAAAGGGCCTCCACTTTCCACCAGCACCGATCTAAACCATATCCTACACCTACAACAAAATTCATCGAAATGCATTACATATGTAGAAAATCGATTTTAACTCTGGGTAAGGAAATCTATTGAATTTTAGAAACTTGGAGAAATAACCAACTATTTAACTACATGCCAACATGTACGGGCAAAAGGGCTAGCAGCTTACTCATTCTTCTCAAAATCTGGTCCAGCACGACAACTATCTATGACAGAAGGAGCAATGTTGAGATCACCAACAACAAATACCCTCCTCCCACAACGAATGAGAGACTCACATCTTTTCTACAACAAAAATCACTGATAAAAAATATGCAAAGTTCTGTTGGATGCGTTGTTGACATTATAATCTTCACAAGAAACCATGAGTACCATTTTTGAGGGATTGGGTGCACATAGGGAGAAAGGGAAAATATGCAAGAATTCCTCTATCACACAAGTAAGGAAGATTACCTGTAACATCTTGAAAAACATGATCTTAAACTCGGCCCTTTCCACGTCATCGCATACAGCTCGAGGTCCATATATATTAAAGAGAACTGGACAATTCCCACCAACAAAATTTTTTACAATGTAGACGAGTTTCATTCACATGGAGAGGACAATTCATGGGGAAATATAAATTAAACCATGAAGCCATAGCTTCCATATGAAGAGTAATTTGAGTCAGCAATAGCATTTTTACTTACCAAAATGACAATGGTCTGTGATGACACAGCGCCCCTCACTATCAATCTTAAAAAGCTCATCTTTTTCAAACTCCTCAAGGCCTTCCGCCTTAGCAGGCATTTCACCCTTTCTGGTATTGAAATTTTCACTAATACCCGTAAAACCTTCCTCTGCCGAAACGGGTAGTGCTACTTCACTGCTCGAAAATGCCGACTTTACACGGCAAAACGTCGCAACGCCTGCAGACAAATTCAAGAAGATGGACAAACTCTCCATTCCCCATCGAATACTTAACACTTCCCTAGCAAATGTAATTGAAGCAACTACACAAACACCTTACCGGAGTATCCAACGCGACCTCTGTCTGACGTGCGAGTACAGGAAAAGAAGGACTCGTACCCATCCGCCATCGCCAGATCTGCGGACAGCTCCTGTTTCGATAACTTCGTTTCCTGGGATCGATTGAAACCCAATTATCACGAGGGTTCAATCGATTGGAGATCAGAAGAAATGGGGATAAAGGGGGGAGAAGAGAAACCTGAAAGCAAATGATGTCGGAATCGAGGGAATCGAGGAGCTTGCGAAGGGAGCCGAACTGTGAGACCCGTTGCTTCAACCCATTCACGTTGTAGGTTACTATCTTCATCTCTCTCAATCTCCGAACCCCTTCTTCAAGGTTCTACTCTCGTATAATTTAGCGAAGAAACCCTAGATCCCTTGGTCAAAATGAACCAAGGCGCGGTTTCAGTCGTTTCGTTCGAATTCTTCTTCTCCCCTTAATGCCCGACTCATGAAGGTTAGGATTCTCCGAATTTGAAAGCGCCCATGAATTTGTGTAGATTCGGACAATTCTAATCGCTCGTTTTATAAAAAGTAAAAGAAAAAAATTAAAGGCAGTAAAAATGAATAATTAAAGTTATTTAAATTCATAAATTTATTCATGAGTTGGATTGAAATCCTTTGAATTTGAAAGTTTATGAGCTTGTGAATTTAAACCATTCTGATAATTTATTGTTAAAAAAACAGTAAAACAAAACTCTAAAACACATAAAAGAAATGAATCATTAAAATTATTCAAATTCATAAATTTATTACATTTTAGAATCCAGATAAATCCATATCATAAGACAAGGGGTGGCTTTTGATTAGAATGTTTATTTCTTCTCTCAGCATAGCATGTAAGGGATATCATTTGTAAGGATCATAAATAAGATACAAGAGAAAATGACTATTTTCACTAACTATGAGTAGAACATATATTTTTAAGTGCACCGAAACTTTAAAGTGATATAACGTAAAAAGTGGAGGCGCACGGAATAACTATATCTATATAAACAAAACAATGGCGTGGCAGTCTCGCTTTCCATTGTTACTGTAGTTTTAAACTCATGTCAGCTCCATATTGCAAAGTTGGACAACAACAGCAGGAAGAGAGATTAACAATTGTAACCACCAACAGATTTTGATTCTAATTCAATCATGGCCACAGATTACATTTTGGAGCGCACAACCACACAGAACCCTAGTTCTTCAACAAGATGTACACAGCAACACAACCATTCCACCTTGAGGGACACGCAACGCCACATTGATTTCATACATGACGGAAACTTATCGGCATTTGGCATTTCCGGATTCACTCTGCAAGTATTAGGTTCCCAAAGAGGTCGCTGATGGATGGGTGGGTAGAGTCGGAACCATTCAAGCGTCCATTAAGGATTTGGATGTTCTGTCATATGAAATCTGCAAAAGGAACTCCCACCTCTCTTCTCAATCTTTAAAAGCACCCTATATGATTTACAATTTCCGAGAATTTCTACGACCGGATGGACTAGGTACATCTCGTGGGCTAATGCTTGCAGTTCTTAAGAGCCTGCGGAATTCTGAGAGGCTTATCTTTCCATCTTTGTCGATATCGGCCTCCTCTAGAAGTGGGTCAAGGGAACCTCTCAAGCATGTGTGCTGGGAAAAAAAAAGAAAAAGAAAGTGAAACCAAAAAAATACTTGAACAGAGGAAACCCATGACAGATTCTAAAACAAAAAGAACATCTACATGGCATTTGGTACATGGAATGAAATAGATATTCCATAGAAATATAATAAAAAGCAGAATAAGGGGAGGTATGGGAGGAACAAATTCCATTCAAGGATTACATGTGGACCAATTCTCTGGTTATTCTGTTCATGGTCCTTGAGAGTAGTTATCTCACTAGTGTTCTAAAAAGCGCTAGGCAGGCCTAGGCGCTCGACCTACTACCTAACGCCTAGGCGGGGACTAGGCGGCTAGGTAGATTTTTTTCTTTTGTTTAAAATAGTAGTACTTACATACAACTATTTGAATAAATTCATAAAATATTATTGAAGTAGCATATCAAAGTAAAACAAATTGTATAAAATATATCGTTTCACATTTTACATAACACCATATTTTGACCAATCTTCGAAACCTCCTTCTATAAATATCACCCTATCTTCATCCGAACCTTCAAAAGCTACATCCTTCTCTACTTCCTTTGAATTATTATCTAATTCAAAAAGATTTTCACTAAGTCTCTAATATCTCGATATGGTGCCACACCATATCCACCTAGGAATCCTTCTAACCAGCTGCGCCTTTAACTGATTAAAAGTGTTGACTGCTTAAGAAGACAGTTTCCTCCTAGGTGAGGTGTTTTGTGACCGCCTAGGCGCTAGGTAGCCACCTAGGCATTTTGTGACCGCCTAGGCGGGGCCTAGGCAGCCGTTTAGACCGCTTTTTAGAACACTGCATCTTACTCATGGTTCATGGGATATTATTTCTCACATGTTATATTTCTATCAAATTGTTATTTCACCCCCACTCTATTTCATATCTGTAAACCAAACAAGTGGCTAATTTTGTGGGTGTGCGGATGTGTTTCAAGTACAAAATGGATGCTATATTACCAATTTGAGTTCATCTGGCGTGATGTACCCATCTCGATCTACGTCAAACTTCTCAAAAGCAGCTTGTGACCGCTGCTGCCACTTGTCAGAGTCATGTTCCTCCAACTGGTGCACATGTAGTGTGGCTGCAACAAACTCAGTGAAGTCTACGAGCCCATCAGTGTTGCTGTCAATCTGCCGCCGAGCAAAAAACAAGATAGCAGCCATCATAAGCCCAACCATAGAAAAATAACAGCATACTCATGTCAAAGTGCTAACTGGTGATGAGACTAATTTAAAAGACTGATGATGGAAATTGGACCATCAAGTTCTTTATGGTCAGTCTGTAAAAGAAGACTAGGAGTTATGACCTTACCGCAAGCATTCAAAATAAGATGGGTCTAAACTGCCTGTCTTACTAAAATTGGGAGGGTAAGAAAAAAAATCCCTTTCCTACATTTTTTGGGCAGCAGTAAACTTTGTATAGACTGAATAACAGCAAAGGCCAGCTTTGAAAGAACAGAAGTGGAACAATAGTTTGCTCTCCTCTGGAGAATGGATGTCCAATAATAATCAAAAAACAATGTTTTGCAGGGCAAAGAAAGTACAAAGCAAAAAATAAAGGCAAGCATGAAGCCTGAGATGGAAATAGACACATGTTTCTATGAAAGAAGATAAACTTCGATACCGCTTGAAGAATCTCCAGGACACCTGATTCTTTTAACTTCCAAGGCAAATCTTTGGCGAGGGCCTGCACTAATAATACCATGTTACAAGCACATAAATGAGAAGGAAAAAGGGTGAGAGAGATCTTATTGTGTAGTTTGAGAGAACCACATACTTGTCTCATTTCTTCAAGACTTATAGAACCATTTTTATCCACATCAATTGCATCGAACTGATCCCGGAGATCAGCTAGCTCATCCTCATCAAGTGTGCTGGCAAGTGCCTGTAGGAAAATAATATTAGTTATAGGTTAATATGGATGGGGGAAAAACCAAATTGCCATCAAGGGCTTTAACATATAAAAAAATTGTTAATCTTCAAGGAAAATTGTGTCAAAAAGCTATGAGTAAAAATGTTTACCCTCAGAGCGAACTGTTTCAAGCGACCATACTTCACAAATTGTCGCATGTTATATAAAACAGATATATCTAGAGGAATCTCGGAGGCCTCCCCACCTTCTCGAACCCATGGGTGCGCTGCAGTTGAAAATTTTAAATTGAAAATTCTAAATTGGTGGGAGAGGGGGATGGGAATAACAAACTGAACCAAACATACGTTGAAGGAAGAACAAGGAGCAGCATAAAATTTAAAGAAAGAAGAAATAAATGAACACAGTTTAACTATCAAGCGCATGTAACAATAAGTGAATGACTTGGGATAATAAAGAAGAAAAAAAACATAAAAAAATTCGGTCAAGCAATAGATAAAAACATTCAGTCAACCAGGATATATAAGTAAACATCCTGTTCATGTCATAACCGAATTTTATTTCTCTAAGTGAAGCATGCTACATACATAGAGCCTGAGCAGCCGTAAGTCTTGCTCGAGGATCCTTCACCAGTAACTTCTTTACGAAATCTTTAGCACCGCTGCTTATCGTTGGCCATGGTTTGCGTCTAAAATCAGGCTTGTTCCTCAAGACCTGCATATATTGGATAAAAAATTGCTTAGTTAAGTAGAGGCCAATTAAAAAAGCAAAACAAAAAGGCAGAAGGCCAAAAATACACGCCAAGAGAAATGAATGCAAGGCCAAAAGTCATTGCACTGTCCAAGAAAACAATGTAGAACCCCAGCTGCATAAACTCAACTGGCTTTTCAGATGTAATCCTTCAACCTCATATTAGCAATTGCACTTAATGTAAATGATCAATTAAACTCTGTATTAGGGATCCATTCACCTATATTCAAACAAAATTTATTTTTCAGTCACATACATCACTAAACAAGCTTATTCAAATGATCAACTCCTGTCATGTCTGCCCTGCAAACTAGTAAGCTGGACAAGGAAATGAAAATCTTAATATTTAGAGAGACCACGAATTAAAAACACCCAACATGATCACATAGTTCACTCAATTGGGATTTTCAGACATCAGTCAAAACATGTGATGTAACATGTGGACAATGCGAGACCTTTTTTCCCCAGAAAATGAATGAATGCATGGAAAAAGAGGATGGAGGAATATTCAACGCCTAGATATTTAAAAATAAAAATAACTGTGTGGGAAAAAACAAAGAAACAAGAACAGTAAGCAAAAATTGACAAATAAATAGGCATTATCCTAATTCTTAGTGTTCCGCACCTCCTTAAATATACCATCCTCAGTCTTATCCCAGAATGGGCGCCTCCCACACAGCAAAATATAAGTTATCACTCCAATACTCCAGACATCTGACTCGGGTCCAGACTTGCGTTTCAATACTTCAGGCGCAACATAGTAGGCGCTGCCAACAATATCATGAAATTTTTTCCCTGAATTCATTGAAAAGTCATGATTGTACGATCAAAACTCTCCACTTCAAATGGGTACCATAAATGAAAAGGAAACCTTTAGCAAAGGCAGATGTTTCACTAATGGAATTATAACTAGGTCAAACAAAAAAGATAACAAAATATTTTTATATGAGATAAGCAAAGTCGTCAATTGTTTGAAATGTGCTAAATATCTTAAAAAGATAGCTCTATGTCTTAAACATACTAAAATAATCTTTACCTGGCTTTATGAAGTCCGAGAGACCAAAATCTGTGGCCTTCAACGGTGAGTCTTCTTTCGATGACTTGAAAAGGAAATTCTGCAAAAGTACCAAAGAATTCTATGAGTACTTCATAGGATGCAGCACCAAGCAACATCACCGCATGTAATGTAAGCTAAAGGTTTTCCTGGATACCTCTGGTTTCATGTCACGGTGCACTAAACCATGTAAATGACACTCTGCTGATACCTTCAGCATCTGTCGTACAACTACTGCAGCATCCTTCTCTGAATAACGGCTATCCTTTCTGATCAAAGAAAAGTTAACAGATTCAAAAATTCTAACGTAGCTTATAACTATACTAAATGTCACAATCCTGGCAGCTGCTCAGGGAACCCGAAAACCAAGCCAATTAAGGAACCTTGTCATTGTTAAATATAACCACGAAAGGGAACTTTTCTAGCCAAGAAGTTGTTTCATAAGAGAATCAGAAATTTTCCCTCTGGGCCTGCCCTGGTATAATAAACAAAATTCCTGAATGCACCTTAGGATTTAGATCTTAAGCTATCTACAGATATATTAACTGTAATCTTAAACATAAATAAAAAGAAAAAGGTTGCCACTGTAGCATACAAATATAGAAGCAAAAGTGGACACGTACTTGGACAGTATACGATCCAGCAATTCGCCTCCCTCACATAACCTAATAAGAGGCATAAGAAATGACACTAATTAACAAAAGAAGAAATCTGTTTTGAAAGTGTACATGTAAAGGGGGGGGACAAATAAAGGAACATCAGGTACAGCTGAATGAATAACACAACAATTATGAACAATGAAATATATTATGAACAACGAAATATATTTCAAAGGCAGCTTCAAATTATAAAACTTACTCCATAACTATATAGACATAAGAGTCATCCTCAAACGCATTATGAAACTGAACTACATTCTCATGACCTGCTAATGCTTCCAATATCTTGACCTCTCGCTTGACATCCTCAACAGCAATAGGAAGAATCATCTGCCACAGAACAAAAACCTTAATTCCAAAACATGGAGTTTATGTTTGTTGAAAATTTCAAGCAACAATTTTCTATCTTGTATCTAAACCCAGCAACAATGAATGTCATTATCATTCCTATAATTCAAAATTATAGTAACTTATAAATTTCCAAGAGGGAAAACATAAACACGCAATATATATTGTTCTTAATTGCCTCTACAGTGAAAGAAACATTTTACATTTATGAAGAGCAAAGAATAAGACAATAACCGGAGTAAGGATGTCAAATGCACACAATACAGTTCCAAACTATTAATGGTTTCACGACCAAACGCAGCTTATTTGACAGCCAACATTCTTCTTCCAGGAAAATGGGGTTGGTGCTCGCACCATATGCAATGCCACCTTAGGGACATCTTATGACTTCCCTAAAAGTTGGAATGAAGTATCATATAAGCCAAAGACTGCCCCATTGTCATATACAACGCAAACTTCAAAAACATTAATCACTTAGATATACTCTTAGGAACTGTCGTGAACTGCCATTGACCATAGGACCAATAGAAGTCAGGGATCACTCAAAGCTCAAGCATGGTTATCGAAGACAAGAAGTTCCCAGATTAGAAATTGTTCATCAAATCATATCCCCAGAAGTTGAAATTCAAACCCCCGTTTGCAAAACTGTGCGCATCCAAACCAATCCATCATTTCAAAATTAGCTCGAGGATTTGTGAAACATTATTGGGAAGGGGGGAATCCACAGAAAAAATCAGAGCTTTCAACAAATAAACAAATTAAGATGCTTAACTATAAACTACGGAGAGAAATAAATCAAAAGTACCTGAAATCTCATCAGCAAACAAAAAAAAAAACAGCTAACCGTAATATAAATTACACACAAACAAGCACATGTGGGACTTAAAAATCTACGGGGAAAAAAAGAGAGAAGAACAGAAAAAAAAAAAATAATAGGGGTTTAAAGCAAGGATTACCTTGTTCTTCTCAATTCTCTTGACGGCGACCCGATCCCCATTAGCCTTGTCGGTGGCGACGTAGGTATACCCAAACTGGCCATGACCCAACAATTTCCCGATGGTGTATTTCTGATTGAAGTCCTTGGAGTACCCAAAATCCGTGCGCTTCCCGCATGGAACCATTCCGCTCCGCCTCGAATTGGGCACTTCCTTGAGCCTCGATTGGTGCGTCTGCCTGGATCGATTCTGGGTCGCATCGTGCGGTTTCTGTTGACGCTGATTACGGTGCGCGTGGGACGATTCTTGCTTGTTTCTTCTCCTGGCCGACAAAAGCTTCCGCTGGTGGCTCGGAGCGGCGGTGGCCGTGGCCGTCGTGGTGGTGGCAGCAGCAGCGTTGTTGCTGTTCGAGCCACTGACCTTGGTGGTGGAAGCGCAGACGCCCATGACTTTTGAATAGGAAATGGGTTCCTTCAGAAATTATGGGAAATCAGGAGCATGGCAGAATTGAAGAAATAGTAGTAATCACAGAGACAGATATAAGGGAGAGGAAGGGGGGTGGGAGGAATGGGGTTTATGGTGAGATTGAGAAACGAGGAAGGTTTGAAGCAGATAGGAGGAAGATGGGAAGAAGGAGAAGGAAATGGAGGTGGTCAAAAAGACTTTTGTATGAGAGGGAGGAAAAAAAAAAAAACACAGAGAATGCGAATGGGGAGCACAAAGCTCCCCCGTTTTTTCTCATTTCTTCTACGGGCATTAGTCATAAAAACTCTGCATTTTGCTGCGGAAACAAACTCCGAATCGACACAATTTTACTAAAAAGTAATTAATAAAATAATATTATTTTAAGATAGGGACTGCTCTCATGTTTTTATTTTATTTTATTTTAGAAAATCTTGCACTTAATAACCGTATCGTATCAATCGTTCAAAGTGTAACATTCTCGAACAAAATCTTCAAATTAAACAATCATTTCAAGGCTTTATTATTGCGTGTTCGACGCAACTTATATATCTCTAAGTACGGTATCATTTACTAAAAAGTAATCTAAAAATAAGAATAATTTGGTCAGAACGCATTCTTAACTATCACTGCAAGAATATGATCTAAAAGCAAGAATATTCTTAAATGCTGCTACGTGGAAAATGCGATAAGTACTAACGGTAATTTGGTTACGTAGTAAAATTGGTCAAAATTACCGTTGTCTGCGAATCTACCCGATTTTTCAGTCATTCAATTATATTTTAGTTTTGTCAATGGGTTGATATCGTGACTGTTCATCCTTCATCGGTTTTCTTTACCGAACACACTTTTTTTAAAATAAAAAAAAGAAATAAAAGCTACCGTATTCTCCTTACCTGTGGTGGCAAATGGAGGTGTGATTAGTGTAATAATGTCACGATTTATTAAGTTCATTGCACTTCAAAAATTTATGTGGTATTTTGAAATGTATTTGTTTATGATAATTCATTAAATTTGAAGCACGGAACACGAATACATGATTACAATTTTTCATTTTTAACTGGATCCCAAGGAAAGGATTGCTAATTACATTGTAGAGAGAAGATTAGTTAATACTTGTAAGGGTGTATTTAGTTCGCCTTCTAGAAAATTGTTCAAGTATGTTCGTAATAAAAAATATAATATTACGATTATGTTACTCTTAAGATATAATCATCCGTACGAAATATTATAACATCGCAGTCATAAAAATTTGACTAAATTTGTTAAATACAAAATGTCACCTTTTAAACCTCGCATTGCGAGACATGATATGCTCGAAATTGTGAGATTCTGCAAACTGAATGTACCTGAAATATTATTAATCAAGAACTGCAGAATACAGCTAATAAAAAAAAACCCCAATATTATAATCATCATTAGCAGTGTTGATTAAAGAAAAACACAGATAAAAAAATATTATGAAAGCATGCATTATGCATATGGGGTTGTCTCGAAGATGGAGCAAGGGTCGTTCCAACATGTGACTTTCGATAGATATTTATTCAAGCCTCCCTCGTCGACCCGCGAAACGCTGACTTAGACAAATATTATTCAATCCCAATTAAATTTGGTCCAATGAAAATAACACAACCCTGCACTAGCCAGTGATATTCTTTCTTGTCTTGTTAATCCGATGAAACGATTAATATTATTTCCGGAGAGAAATTAACTGCCATTAATTACTGGGCTCTTTAGATCTCTTTGCTTGCGTTATTTTGTTTAATTTGTTAATCTGAATTTGGCATCGGATAATATCCTAAGACAGCTTGATTAATAACAATAACTATCGTGTCGGGTACAATGTATTTTTATTTAGATAAAATTAAGAATAAAATAAAATAAAATTGGAAAAAAAAAAAAAACGAGAGTCACGCTGTATGTACGTGTGTGTCCCGTGCATGGACCACCGACCAATAGTTCTTCCCAAAAAAAAAAAAAAACACACAGCTAGATAGTTGGGGAGAGACCCATACGTACATAATACACACTTGAGTCTTAAAATTTGGGAAATTATTTGTGTGATTCTCGAGACTGAGTCAACTTAAATTTATGTTACGATAAAGAAATTTAGTGGCCAGCCGTCACCATACTGTACCCCAAAGAAAAGAAACAAATGGGTTTATTTTTTTTTTAATGTTTTTTTTATGTTTTTTTTTTTTATTGAGGGAGGGAGGGAGGGAGGGGGGAGAAAAAACATATTGACCAAAGTTTGAACCCTCTTTTTCCTCGTTGGGCGATCACTGCCACTCACTCGAAGAGAAGCAAAATAAATGCATTAAAATGTAAATATTTAATGAAAAATGGGTAGGTGCGTAATTGAATGGAGTATGAGGTGGGAGTTGCATAATTGAGTCGTCATCACATGCCTCGTATAATGGATGTGGGTGCGGATCTCCAATACAAAATTGGGGAAGTGGGGGTAGAGGGAGCTTTGTTAAAAATTAAAAATTAAAATTCTAGTTTTTTTATTTTTGCGATTTCTAATTTGAACTTATATTAGTGAAACAATTTTAATTCTCATCATAACTTTTGTTTGATTTCATATGTTTTCTTGGGGTGGTTGTTTATATGGATTGGAAAAAATCTTCGTAAGCACTAGGCAAAGGGATGGATGGTTAAGAAAATAAAGAATACAGTAATCCTAAAAAGATAATTTTACACGCACAAAAGATTTCACAATAAAATCAAAAAATACTTATATGACACAAATTTGGTGGTGTGTGTTTTAATAAATGATAAAATGTGCTCTTATCTATTTATGTCACATACGTCTTTTGTGATTTTATTTGTGAAGCAATTTTCTTCGAAAAATATTAAATTTTCCTATTGAACAAGCCCAAAAACAAACAGCTTTCGAAAAGGAGCCCAACAATATAAATTGATGGGCTAGGCTGTAGTGGAATGGGCCGTATTGGGCCTCAATTGCCAATTGACCTAATTACACCGCCGGACGGAAGGGAAGGCGCTGGATAGCACAAATTTAATCTCAACGGCTAGTTCCAGAAACGCGTCAGCGCTGTGGACGAAATTGGGAAATATAATAATCAAAATAATAAAATTTTGAGGCTCCAACGGTCATATTACCGTTCGAGCCCAGTTTCAAATGTGCATTTATAAACCCCCTCACGTCTCTCTCCAAAGAACATCTCTCTCTCTTTGGCTTTTGGATTTTCACAAACCCTAGCGTAGCCTCCCCCACCGTCTTCGTCTTCAATCGTCAGTTTCCAATCTCTCACAATTTCCCAGTGACCCAATTCGATTTTCGGTCTTTCCGTCTTGATTATCATCTTCCATGGAGACCCCAGTGTCCACAAGGAGGGTCACAAGATCCCAGACCTTGGCTGCAGAAACCAGCAATGGCAAAATAACTATGTCAAGTGAGCGATTCGTCTTTTCTGTTCTCTCCTCCGCTCTTTCTTTCCCTGAAATGGGTTTTGTATTTTGCTGATGTTCCTGGTGATTTTTCGCAGGGAATAATGAGGAATCCGACAAGGATCTTTCGAGATCGAGGCAAAGAAATGGAAAGAACCAGCAACAACAAGATCGATCGGCCTTGATCGATATAACGAACGATTCCCCAATCGTGGGTCTTGCGGTTGGGGGAAGCTTGGTGGAGACACCCGTATCCTCCATCGTTAAACAGAGGAGCAACTTCGGGAAGAGAACCCCCGGATCAGGGGAAGCCCTGCTGAGGGGTCAGGTGAAGACCCTTTTGCAGAAGGTGGAGGAAGAGGCCACAGAAGTTCCGAAATTCTCATCCGAACAAAAAGCGGGTCCCTTTCTCCATCTTAAAGGCTTGGTCAACTCTCCGATTGGCCTTCTCGCTCCGACACCCACAAACACTCCGGCTGATCTCAACAACATAAACTATGTTGGATCAGCTTCAATCACATCTTCGGCTCCGCTCATTGAAGAACACATGAACATTTCTCAGGTTCTTCCTATATTTATTTCCCCTTTCTTAGTAGATTAAAGATCTCATCTTCAAAACCGAGGGTTCTTATTCGATGATCATCCTTGTGAACATTTGTAAATTGTACAGGTGGTTGAGGATTTAGTGGATATGAAGATGCAAGAAGGGAGTATCGAGTCTCAAAGAAGCGTGATTACTCGGTCTTTGCTGTTGGATTTCTTTGATTCACCAGACTGCTCCTCGGCTGTTTCGTATCAAGAGATGGGAGGTGCAGAGAGTGAAGGAAGGGGAGGAGGCAAATCATCCGCTGATGACGACAATGCCTCTGTTTGGTCTATTCAGGTCAACGTCAGCACCCGTGACGACGAAGAGGAAGAGGAGGTGGAAGGAATTGAACAAGAACAAGACGAAGATTACTGCTGCGAAGGGGAGGGAGAGGATAATGGGGAGTTCATTGATGAGCTCTGTGAAGGGTTGAATAAGATGGATGTGAATGAGATGAGAAAAGGCCCAAAGTTTGAAGGGAGGCACACGCGGTTTGTGTACAACAGTGATGATGAGATTGAAGGAGAAGAAGGAGAAGAAGAAGAAACTTCGCCGAATATTTTGCACCTGAAGGGGCTGCCGACGCCAAAGGGGAAGTATTTCCGGTTTCCTGAGGAGGAGGAGGAGCAGTGGTCTTGAATGCTTGGGCGTCGAGCTTTTTGGTGATATGGTTGATTCTGATGGTGTCTTTCTCGACACACAAGTTCTGATTGTTTTTGTTTATCATTTGAAGTTTTCTTGCTTCGTCTTATTGGCAATTTGGACACATTGTTTTTTTAACTTTTTCTGATTGGGAGATGGAGGAGTGGGAACTGGGGATCGTATCTCAATAGCAGATTGATTGGTTTGAGTTTTAAATTTGGTTTCAATGGATCTCCTCTGAGAGAGAAAAGGGTATATATATATATATGCTAAAAAAAAGAGCCAAAGTGTTATGAGCTTAAGTGTTGATCAAATTAAAGTTAAACTTTGACCAACAAGATGAAAACTCATTTATAATTTGTTGTGGCTCTCAAACTGATACGATTTGAGCTCTACGTTGGCACATGGTGAAAAAATTTTTGGTTGAATTATAACTCAAAATCAAATAAAAATTCAAGTTTAATAGAAAAAGACATTAAGTAAAATAATTATAGATTTGTAATGAGAGATTTTTCTTCTCTTTTTTTTTGAAAGTGATGGTTCCATAAACTAGTGGAAAAATACATGATTTAGTTATTTAGTTGGCAAAATGATAAACTCAAATTGAATTTCTCAAACCTGATTTTATATAAATTTTAAAATAGGACAATTTTTTGATAAATGATTTTTAAAAAGGCATAATGTTTTATGAAAATGACATCAATTTGAGCGTACTTGTGCAACTGGACTTGAGGAAATGAGTAACCCAAGACCCACTCTTCCAATAATTTAATTATTTAATTGACAAAACCAAGCACGATAAACTCAAATTAACTTGATTCTATATAAATTTTAAAATAGGGTAGTTTCTTGATAAATGATTTTTAAAAAGACATAAATTTTTATGAAAATAACATCAATTTACCGGGTGACCCAAGACCCCAAGACTCTTCCAACAACCAATGGTGACACTATGTAAAAAGCAAGTCCATAGCAGTCGTCCATATTATTTGCAAGAGGAGGAACCAGATTGTATTCGCAATGCGAAGGGGAAGATTTAAAAATTAGCTTCAAACTTGAGTGTACATAGGTTCCTTCCTTTTAAATAATATAATATGGGTGAGATGGGAATTAATTTTAATCCCTTCGAATTGACATTTTGGATTTATCAAATGTAAGGGCGTATTATTTAGAAGGCACACGCCCATCATAGCAGCAGCTTCTAAATTCGACAACAAAATGCACCCTAAGGACAGAGTACTCGTATGTTTCTGTAAGTTAGGAACTGACTGCTAAAACCACCCCCAAGGACACAGTACTCCCAACTTCAAAACCAGGGATGCCAGGTTGGGTCCATCATGCACAAGTTCCTCGCCGACAAGGAAGCTTCAACCAACTCGCTCACACCCCTTTGCACCGACTGCGGCGGGTCACCTCCAGTTTCCTCCTGAATCCATGTCAAACATGATAAACCCCAAATAAGAGAGTGGGTGCACAAAAAACTCTCAATACAACTAATGCAAGGCCACCACATTGCAAATAAATGAACGGTAAATTCTGATGATATAAGCAGGCAAATTGAGCAATCAGTAAATGCAATAGCAGTCCCACATCAAGTGCAAATTCAGACGGGTTTGGCCTTGGAAAAGGTGAGATAATGTAAAATTGTAGGTACATAGGGATATGAGCTCATGACTAACCTCCTCGGGAAGAGATTGAGGAGCGATTCCGCTTATACGAACAATGACATTCTCCACATTGGTAGTGACCTTCTGTTTAAAGTCCACGGGGTTCAAACCACCCCCTGCAGCAACCGGCCCCAGAGGCATACCAAGTGGTCTTCTCCATGACCAAGAGAGTAGTTCATCACGGAAAAACATGGCCAGTTGATACCATAAATGCTGGCTTTGCTGTTTTCAAGAAATTTAAAAGCACTGTCAAGCGGTGCCTATGCGGTGAAAAGGTAACGAACCCAAATCACAAGGGTAATACTCACCTTGGGTGAAACGACAGCCTGGGCTGCGGCACACATTGCAGAAACGATAAGTCCTTCCACTCCAAAATGGGAGAAGAATGCCTGCATATTCCTTGTCAGTCGGAAAGGCACGGGTTCATTATATTCAATAATTCCATTCGCATCGTATGCTGGATGAAAGTCTGCCTGGAATATTTTCCCAGTATTCTTGGCAAACAGGATTTTGTTGGGGGACCTTCCGCCAATTTGTAACATGTATGACATGAAACTCGAAAGCGCCAACTGAACGGCGAATTGCTTTTTGAAAGCCCACATATGGTTTCCACTCATCAGAGTTTTGTACATGTACTGTGAGAATATGCTGTCAGTCACTAAATTTTTTGTTATGTCATTATAAGCTTGAAGGCGGATATCCACAATGGTTTCTTGGGAGATATGGCCTGATATAGCCTGGTTCAATTGCTCTTTGAAATAGGTTATGGGATGATCTGCCTCTCGGTCATTCCTAGCACAATAATTCTCATACACCTCAAGGAGGGTGTTGTACATCAAATCATCTTCTACCATGCGAACCTGGCAACAATTGATTAATAAAAATTAGGAATCAGTCCAGATAAACGATTTGCGAAATTTCTTCTACACTTGTAATAGTAATTTCCTAACCACATTTCAGAAATACATCCTTAGAATTATTTAAATTCACACTAGAAGATACAGCAGAGAGAAAAAAAACTGAAGGAAAAAGGGGCAAAAAAAGAACACGAGGATGTTGGCACCTGAGACCAAACAGGTATAATGATTGGCGTGTGAATGGATATGTGGCGGCGTCTAGATTCTTTGTGCTTATCAAACATTCGGTTCATCATACGGAAAAGCTGCAGTATCCGTTCATCACTTCGAGCATTGGGAGTCAAAGATGTCTGAACAATAAAGTGGCGCTGAGAGCCATCAGAGCCAATTAAAGTCAAACGTCGGAAACTACTTCCATGCCTTCGTACAATTGGAATATCAGCCCCAACCCTGTCTAACTTTACTGTATGATCAGGAGCAATTTCCTGAAAAGATAATAAATAACCAATTAGATAACATAAATGAAATGATATTTCAAATCAAAATTACGCAAAATCCTAAGCTTTTTATTTCAATTTTTCCATCACAAGCATACAGTGTGTGAAAACAAAGAGAACTACAGGATTTAAATGGTTTGGCATGTGCAACATCCATAGCCAAAGACAAAATTATAAGATCCACCATTTTTTTTTCTTGAAGATAAAAAAAGCTATATGAAAGAAAGGAGGAAGAGATGCAAGCAAAGGCAACTGGGAAAAAAAGTCTCAATAAAATAAAATAAAATAAAAATAAGGGGACAAAACCCTGGGGAGGCGACATAAGATGACAAATGGCTCATTAAAACCCTTCTAAAACCTCGAGGGGAAAAACAACAGAAGGAAAAAAAGAGTACAAATGAACATCGTACGTTTACGGGAAAGCCCCACACAAAAACGAAAAATAAGAAGCGACCATACAAGAAGCCGGAGGAAAAATCTAAGCAGGCAAAGCAATCCTTAAAAAAGAAGAGCATAAGTCTCTCTTGGTCCCCAAGTTTGCACTAGTAACCCATAGGGATGCATGCCATAATGAACTCGACAAAGGGCAGTGAATAAATAAGTGATTGACTGGTTCAGGAAAGAAAAAACCCGTTTGCCGGACACCACCTCATTTTTGTAGATTGTCCAAAGTAAGAACTCTATTATGTATCACCAACCACATTAGAACACAAAATCTTGTTAGGAACGTGAGAGTTCCATACCTCATGGCATGCGTGAAGCCACAAAGAAAGGATAAAATCTGTCAAACATACACGAGCGGGGGAAAAAAACCCTCATACTGAAGGAGACAAACCCAGAAAGGAAAACTCTTGTAAGAAAACTGTTTTAAATATGCTGATTTTTTTTTTTTTTAACCATTGAACTCATCTGTCTGCAGCATCCACTACCACTGCAGAATTCTCTATTGAGGTTTTTTCTTCAATATAATTAGGGCCTGACCATTGGGCAAATAATGAAAGGCACAAATAACTTCAAAATTTAATTGTTCTATTTAAAATAGATATGCACACAGAAACAGTAAAAGCAGCAGTTTAAGGAGGGAAAAAAATCTAGAAAAACTTATTTCATAAATCATACAATCAGTTGAAACATTATGTTTGAACTGGAGTTATTGCTTGACTAGAGATGACATGTAACAAATACAAGTTACCTGATCTGTAAAATACTGTCCTGGAATCTCCACATCAACCACATGGAAGTCTCGCAACACCCTGCTTTCCTCTTCTAGCTTTAAGACAGCCGGAAACCTATCCTCGACATTGCTCTGGAGAACATTTTTCCAGTGTTTCAGTCGCTCAGTCAGATCAGAAAGTGTGCCTGGGAAAGTTGATGCATTCTCTGGATCGAGGTCACATTCAAAATCTTGCTTGTATCCTCTCACAAAATCAACATGCTTGTTCACAGCATCTGGTGAAAAGCAAGCTCTGCAAACACCTGAGAGCTCTTTCTTAAGAGATGGGGGAACCTCTGCTGTAGTTGCAGATGGGTATTTGTAACATCGGTGAAGTAAAGCGTTCACCACGGCAAGAAGTCTCTCCTCCGGTAGCGTAACAAACCTTGAACCAATTTCAGTGAGCAGAGTCTGCACTCAAACCCAAACAAACAGATAGTTATTACTAAGGCTTGATATACATTGCAGGTCTCTACTTAAATAGCTTAAGATTTTAGGTCTAGTGGTTGCTAAATGTGGTGGCCATCAGGCTGTCATGTTTCCAGGAGGTCATGTTTTCTTGATATGCATTGCAGGTCTCTACTTAAATAGCTTAAGATTTTAGGTCTAGTGGTTGCTAAATGTAGTGGCCATCAGGCTGTCATGTTTTTAATTCTACTTAAATAGCTTAAGATTTTAGGTCTAGTGGTTGCTAAATGTGGTGGCCATCAGGCTGTCATGTTTCCAGGAGGTCATGTTTTTAATTCTAGTTGCACATTTATTATCTGACTCCAAGTGAGATGTTTTTCTCTATCCTCAAAGGATGATTTGTTGCCTGTGGGATTCCAAGTGCAACCAGGCAGCCACGGGAGCTTTAAAGCCTGATATGCAGTGTAGGGTGCCACCTTAAGAACTTCAGCATTTTGGAGAAATGGTTGCAACATATCAGGAGTCACTCTATGCTTCATATTCATAAACGTTTTAGAAAAAGAAAAGAAAATATATGAAAATTCATGTATGCTTGATCAATATGCTACAATGGACATTTTCCAGTTCTATAGTCCAATATGCTCCTAGCTTTTATTTTTTTTAGAAGATTTCGAAAAGGAGGTAGGTAGTGCTGTAAAGCATGAACTGTACAGATAAGGTGCATCATACATAAAAGAACTACAATATTGTTTTGCTACCTCAAGTTCGCCAGCCAAATTAGCATGCTTGCTTCTCAGAGCCTCCATTATATCCTTTGCAGCATCGAAAGCACTGGCAGCAGAGGCGACCAAACCCAGGGCACCGTTGCGTCTCAACGTGTTCTGAATACCTTCACTGCTGGTGGAGGAACTTTGTTGCAAAGGATGGTCAGTTCCAGCATGAGAGCTGTTTTCAACAGCAGTAGACCTTTCAGGTTCTTGACCATGATGGGTACCAGCGTCATGCGTTCCAATCCCGCCACCAGAATGAGTTCCCTGATGAACTTGATTTTCGGAAGCGACCATGCCCCCGCCATGATTCTGCACTCTTGCATTTCCATCAGCAGACAAGCCAAGAGAACTAGCACCAGCTCCCGGGACATTTTGTTGCATTCTTTGCTGAGCCATTGCTATTCTACCCAATTCAGATTTATTTGCAACGTCACGACGTTCAAGCAAATATGTGCGCAGCCAATAATACAAAGCCTGAGATGCAAATGAATAGAGTATGAGAACAGTACATCGGAATGGGATAGCATGCTTCCTTTTACCATGATTTCACAAGCACACTAAAATATTTACCTGTGGATAAACATCGGCGATTTTTAGCAAGACGAGTTTGCAATGAGGAGCTTCTGTTCGCTGCAAGGAAAGTAATAGTTGCGGAATCCAGGAAAGCCAAACCCAGTGGGGTATTTGGTCCAAGTACTTATCAAATGCCTTGCCAACAGGTTCATTGGCAGTATCAAAGCTGAGAAGATAAAGAACACGAGCTAGGTGGCTTCTGGAATTGGGGATGCCAAATTTTATGCCTTGAAGAAAGCAACTAACTGCATATTCTAACCAAATCTCCTCATGAGTATCTCTGTAAGCCTGTATAGAGAAGGAAGGACATCAGTTTTAAGACCAACGGAACAGTGATCTATTGGCAGATAAAGCATGAAATAAGTACCATGTCACAGTAATTTCCCCAGCTTATCCAGCCATTAGGTAAATTTTTAAAAAGGCTGATAGCATTGGAATAAGAAACATTAGCTGCTTCACAGTCTTTTATCTTCAACAGGAAATCCCCTTTGAGACGACAAATTTCGGCTCTGTGTTTCACTGGAAAATATTCCAGGTTAGTACTGTTGATCAAACTGAGACCATTGGTAAGCTCTCCCTTCATTTCCAAATAAGCCTTTGCTTGCTCCCTTATTTTCACAAAAGCCTCCTGCAACACGAAATATAGATGCCCATGAGATATCTACAATTGGGAAAGGGAAAGAAAATGCAATATCAAAAAGATAAAATGAATAGCAGAGTGCTAATAGATTTCAATAGATGACCACTCCATAAACTCAGCCAGTTGGAATAAAAAACAAATAAATAAAATAGGGTTTTGCTGGGTCTGGTACCTGCACTTCCATGGTTGAGTGGCCATACATATTGTTTAGTATCGTCACACAAACATCATAGAGGCCCTGCTTACGAGCAATGTGAGCGAGCTTATTGACATTCCATGCTTTGTCGCGATAACCAAGGTGATGAAGCTGTGAATTTGTGTTGCCAAAATCCTTGAATGCATCTATCACAGCATTATACATCTCGTTCCTCCACTGCAGCAAATCAAACCAAACAGACATATTATCCCACTCATTTGGAGTTCTGAGTCTCCAAGTTTCAAGGATGTCCTTCAGATCCGCATAAATACCACCATGCATGCCAACAGAGCTTCCAGAGGGTTTGTTTCCATTAGCAATGTCTACTAAAATTCTAGATGATTCTTGAACTTCAACCAGTTGCTGAAATTGCTGCAGAAGGGGTATCCTTGAATGAACAGACATTTCAGGCAATTGCCACCATTGCTCCAAGACAAGCTCAACACCTTTTACCACTATGTTTTCAGCATCACCCACTCCATTTGCACTTTTATCGTGAAGAGAAAAAAAGGATTGTATTAGACGGAGTTTTGGAGTTTCCTCTACTTGGGCCTTAGGAATTACTTGATCCTTCATATATGCCCAATCAGGCAATTTCCATAAATTATCAAGTAATATTTCATAATTCTCAATAGTCTTTGCAAAATCTACCAGCGCATCCCACTGTCCAAGTTGGGTAGCACAGTAAAGCCATTGTTCTTCCCAAAGACACATCTCAGCCTTTGGCACTGTATTGTTATAAGTACCCTGCGTTGCCTTGACCAAAGCTTGATAGAAAAGGTTTTGAGCATGCTCCCAGTAACCATGCTGAACTAGTGAAAGCCCAGCCCGGGTTTCTGCAGTTATAGATCTTTTCTTCCACAATCCACACCTCATATCTTCTTCATTGAGCAACCGATAAAGCTCAGCAAGAGACTCAGAGCACTTTGTGTCGTTCATGAACAGCATGACATGACTTTCCAGCAAGGACAATGAAATATGCCATGCATTGTAAGTTTTACCAATATATTTAATGAGCTCACTTGGCATCCGAGGTTGAGGGTGGCTCAACTGAAGGCCTTCTAAAAGTGCTTGTACTACATTTGGCCTGCTTGCTTGCTGCCTCTTGTGATAATCCTTCGATAGAAGAGTAATCATGGGTTTAGCAAGTGCTACCTGTTCTTCCTTGAGCAAAGTTACCCACACAATGGGAAATACCAATACCCACAAATGGTATGCCACGTTGGCATCTGTATGAGCCAGCTCTCTCAATGGAACAACTAAATCAGCCACCTAAAAGACAATAACGTTAACTCTAGTTTAAACAAGTGATTATGAAAACTTAATTCCACCAAGTCATCCTGAAGATGACACACAAAGGAACTTCAAATAATACCAATAATTTAGCAATCCATGAAGCATAACTGATAAAGTCTGGGGGCTTTCATCCCAAAGCCTTTGGCATTGGGTGGGACAGCTCCAAGATCTTATTAACTAAATTGCTAGGATCTAATTTCCCAATGTGAGAGAGCATTTTCAACACACACACCCTCATGTGTGGCTTTATCTAAACCAAACACGTGGACAAGTTATACTAGGTGATGTGGAGCGCACGTGGCAAGATTTAAGCCAAACAAGTGTCATTTGCCTGCTCTGAGACCATGACAAAGTTCCGGGGGTTTTCTTCCCAAAGCCAATTGGCATTGGGCGGGTTGAACGCAAAATCTTACTAATTGAATTGCTAGGCTATAATTCCCCAATATGGGACAACATTCTCAACAATACTCCATTTCATTAACATAATCTTCCATATACTCAAAAACATATATATATATGCATTGAGGGAATATTTTAGTCCACAATTTTATTCTATTTTATTTTTGTTGCTATTTTAGATTAACACGTTAAGCACTGCTAAGACATGCTTTACAACTACAATTAACCTCAAAAGATGTGCTTGAAAGGAGAGGGGGGGGGGTTGGGGGAAGAATAAGAATATCATGCATAAGTGTAACCAATGAGAAGAAATAACCTGGAGTTTGCTCATCTTGTTCAGAAATTGTGCATGCTTTAAAACAAGGTCATCAAATGTCAAAGGAGCTTCCTCAGGAGCTTCCAGAGCATTGATGGTTTGGTGCTGCATCCCAGAAGATTCAGGGTGAGAACTATATACTATTAAAGGTGGCAATCTTGCAGAGTTTGGGGCAAGTGTAATAGGCTTATCCTCTACTAGGATTGCTAAAAGAAGATCAAGCCCTTGTTTGAGCCAGAAGACATCACTCAAAGCTTCCCAGTCCTGCAGATGGATAATGTAATGCAGCCGTGCGAACAATGTCTTCCCAAGAGATTCATGATAAAGTGAAAAGAATTTCATCCTAATCTCAGGATCATTTGCCCTCAAACCAAGCATAAATTGCCTCTCCACCTTCTGAAACACTTCTTGACGTAGGGGTAGAGGATATCTGTAACCAAAAAAATGGTTAGGCTAATGTCATGACCAAAGCATCTTGTTGTCAAACATAAAATATGAACTTACTTATTTGAATCAGCGCAAATTCCATAAAGAAGATTAAGATATTTGTTGTCCCACTCTTCATAAGCATTTGGGGAGAAGCTTTTCTTATCAACTTGTGAAAGCTTCTGCAGAAAAGAAACTATTTCCTTTTGAGTGAGAAAACCACTTAAGGAAGCTGGGGTCCCTGGTTTTCCATATTCATCTTCAATCCACCCCTTGACTACATCAAGTATGCAAAGAAGCACACTAGCTTCAGTACCTTTCTCTGACAGCAAGGCATTCAGGATTTGAGTTATGGATCGTTTGCAGTCTGGAACAAGCATAACCTTTTCACTAATAAGCTTGAGAACAGATTTAAGGTTAGAGATGATTGCTCCAACATCAGCACCTTGACGAGAAGAAGGCACCGTAGTGTCTGATTCTGTACGTTGACCCTGGAATAGAGGAAAACTAATTTAATATAAATAGCAGTTACCCAGTCCTTACAAAAAGTGAAGAAAACAATAATTTCCCATCTGAGTCTGTTCGTTGACCCTGGAATAGAGGAGAACTAATTCAATATAAATAGCAGTTACCCAGTCCTCACAAAAAGTGAAGAGATCAATAATTTTCCAGCCAGATGGCTTCCATCACAAATCACACCCAAAAAAGTCGATAGATATGAGAACAACTACTAGAATAATTTATAAAGCCAAAAACACATTAAACACACATTCAATCAGGAGATAACAAAACATCTACAATATGAAATATCACATCATTATGCCAGAAGAAAAAAATGAAATGAAAATTACAGATAATGAATTACCAAAATAGAGTAAGAGCACAGGACCAAGGTAAAAGTAGTTGCAGCATAGATCGAGAAGAACAGATGATGTGGAGTAACAAATATAGACGTGAAAAGATCACAAATAAAGGACATAGTAAGCTAAACAGTATGAGTTTCATTAATATAAGTAATAGTTCAAAATACAAAACAAAGGCAATCCCCAATGCTGGCTACTCCAGCCAAATAGATAAAATGTTACTAGCCAATAAGTAGCCCTAGATTATCAAAAGTAGACAAACAACTGAATGTTAAAACAAGTAATGATTCGGCGGAGTTGGGACAACAATTATTACAAGAGGATTTATAACTCCAAAAAAGAACAGAATCTAGAAGAATAAATACCAGAAAATCGGGATGTACCTGCCTACCATGAGAACTTGACGAGGAAGCCATATCCCGCGCTAAACGTTGAAGTATACGAACCAGGATGTAAGGATCAATGAAGCTCTTATGTACCTCCGTCAAGGTTTTGATGACAAATAGCACAAAACTAATCGAATTAGCAGCAGTATCTTCTGCTGATGTCTGGGGAGCTGTAACTGTAGCAACATGCTTCTGTATCAGTTCCTCAACCTTCTGATAGAGTAACTTCACATCTTGTGGTGTACTAGATGCTTCTACAGGGAATGCGGCAAAAACCATCTTCAAAAGGGTGCACAATGACTTTCCAGCATCTAACATTTTATACTTGAAACAAGGTTCAAGAATCTGCCCAACGTATAACCAAAACGTGAGTACAAGAAGTTAGTCTCTAAAATCTTCCAGACAAAAGGCCAAGTTGTGATGTGGAATTTTACTTGAGTAATCTGGTTGATGTTATTCCGGATGAACAAATGCGGCTGCTTCTCCAAAACCTTGTTCATTATATCCAAGCCTTGGGCAAGAGCTGTAGAAGGGTCCTTTGACTGAGACGGTTGAATACTGCTCAGAAGTTTTTCTAAATAATTGAACTTCACATTAGCATTAGGCCACACCTCCAGAGCTTGCGATAGTAGCTCTAAAGCTTGCTTGTACATAAGAGTTGCTTCTTTATCCTTTGGCTCTATGACCAAGGCCACCTGAGTCCAGAAATCAAGTTAACTAAGATGTCCAAACTCCATTTCCAAAAAAATAATCCCCTTTAAATAATTATACTTGAAATGAACAAACATTACTGCCTTCATGAACACACACACACACAGAAAAGGTGTATGGTAAATCACTTTATGCACAAAGCTTGACATAAATCACCAATTATATTAAAATGACATAAATTAGCACAAGGGAAAAGCACGCCCAACCGAAGGTGGCTTGCTTCGAGCTTTTTATTTTTGTTCATAAAGTAACCCTACGACCACTTGAGGTTAATCAATCATAACCAGCTACTCCATATATGCTTGGCCCAAGCACCCAAATTATAAAACCCAAGGAATTATGCAATAGCTTTTTCTAGAACGAAAAGAAGCTGTACACAGTGCATGTCCTTTGTTTAATTGGTCGTGTGTTTGGCACATGCCCTTTTTAATGGAAGCAACTGACATCCAGATGGAGTAGCAAGAAGTACAGGTGGACCAAAAGTCAGTTTTTGAGCCACCTAAGGAAACTTAACTTGGCCATATCATCAAGTGCATAAACTATGCTTCTTGCTTAGCACTTGAACATATTGCAGGAAAAAACAAAATAGAGGCTCACTCTTATGAGAAAATTGATAATCATTTCTTCCATTGCAGCATTTGGCTTGAATTCTTCATCAGGTTGGCCAGCAGACCCAGGGGTTTCTATGTTAGGAATAGAAGCAGCACCACCAGGTGACATGACACAGATTGACTGAAGACCAGGCTCAACCTTTACTCGTTTACTTGGGTCTTCAGGAAATGTACTTGCATCCACCAAGCGCTTAGGTTCACCACTAGCAGAGGAAGAATTATATCCATCATTATTTTGGGCAGGCAAATCACTTTCGGTTGCTATTTTCATTTCATTTTGCCTCTGCCTTTCCCAACCAACAACCAATCCAGCAAGCTCAATTGCCAGGCGCCTGTTTTCTCCTGTAGTATTATATGGTAGTCCAAGGCGACTAAGAGAATTTACCATCTGGGGTACAAACTGAGCTCTGCAGCTGTAAAATAAATCTGAATGGCGCACAATGAGCTGAAAGATGTGAATCAAATTGGGAAGCGAGTGACCCTCCTCAACTAGAATCTTTTTCGTGTACCGTATCCAAATTGGCATGCGTGAATCACCATGGGGCAACCTTCGAGGTAGTGCTGGCATTAATATATCTAGTGCCTGCTTGACTAATAATTTATTTTCTGGCTGGCAGGTCCTAAGAAGTGCAACAAAAACCTGCACTTTCAAACAACTATCAGGATCTCTCTTGTATACAAAGGCCAAAACAGACAAAATGAATGTACAAGAGAGAATATATAACTGGTTCAAAGAAAGAAAGGCCAAACATGGCCGCGCTTTACTGGATGCAAATCATTGGAATAAATACAAAACATTCAGGCTAGGAATATGCCAACAATCATGAAACAGGAATCCTATCAAAAACCCAACTTATATTGAATCCAAACAAGAAAACAACAATAAGTTATCTGAAGAATTTCAAAAACAAAACACTCAAAAATGCCCCAACTGTTACATTAAAAAAAAAGGAAAAAAAAAAGAGAGGATATCTAATTGATATATTAAGCACAAAAGTATTTGGATTGAAAATCGCAGACATTAAGATGCATCCATAACACCCAGAACACAAACTGGGGAGCTATTTCGTAGTAACATAAATGTAAGAAACATGTAACAAATCAAACTTCAGTAATTACAAACTAATTACACATTAAGAATCGCAAGGAAGTAATTTTAATTGACGAAATGTTCCCCTGCCACAAAGACAATTAAATTAAATTAGATTATACGACAGTATTAGTCCTCATAAGTCCTTCCATAAATAGAATGGTTGCTTTTAACATCAGTTAAGCTAATGGAAAATAAACAGGAAGTTTGGATACTTCTATGCAATCCACTTTAAGAATCTAAAGCACTGCATCAGAAAACTCAAAAAAACAAATAATGTTCTCCACAATTGGCGCCTCGAACCTACATTAGCAAACAAACAGGAATGCTGCCTGGAACTTTAAATTTGTATTGAGCTGAATGGAGAGAATAACTCATCTTGGCAGCCAAAATTGACTGCATGAAGACTTTTAAGTTTGTGGTAAACATAAATCAACCTGAAATTATAACAAACCAAATATACTCGAACGGTTGTGCATGCTTTTATACCTGGAGTATAATTTTTTCTGGGGCCTGGTAGGCCTCCAAGAAGTGGCAAACATTAACGAATGCCCACTGCTTACTGGCACTATCTTCACGTTTCAGATGATTCCAGCCAAATTTGATAAGTTCTTTTCTGTGATGTACAAGGTCATTCTGAAGATACTTTAGAAGCAAAGTGGCAAGCTGCAAAAGTTCTATCCTCAAAGGTTCATCATATTCAGCAGAAACCTACAGAGAGTTATTCCTTGTAATTATATCTTCAACAAGAAGCCTTCTCAAATTAAAGAGAATGACAATACATTATATATATATTACAACTAATAACAAAACAAGACTACACAGTTTAATTTAAGAACTTCAGATAATTCGTTACAGTTGCTTTAGACCCCTACCTCCTCCAACCCAAACATACACACACACATATATACATAGCAAAATGCTAAAAAGTGACAAAAGAGTCGACCATTCTTACAAGAGCCAGCCCTTGTAGGGCCACATAATACCTTTAAAAAATATTTTGACCCTTGGATTAGAAATTCAATAAATAATATACTAGCTACTAAAATTTGAACCTCATCCGATGATGGATAAGGTTCCATTCTAATAGTCAACGTTCCTAACTTTAATTGGTAACTTCTTTATTGACCATATTGAAGTCTAACTTTGACCATTTAGATGAAGCCTTATTATGATCTGAGGAGACTGGAATATTTCTAGCTAGTAGGGTTATGTACATGATATTTGATCTAATGATCAAAATTCCTTTTATGTGGACCCTCAATGAGCTGGCACTTATAAGAAAACTTAGTTCTTTGGTTCTCACTAGCACTGTTCTATATATATATATATACGCACACGCACACACACATATATATAGGACACCAAGATATTACCTCTTCTGGAGGATCGAGAAGCTTGTCAACAATTATTTTAATAATATTAGGATCTACAACTTCCCAGCTCTCACCATTCTTAAAGGCATGAGCTAACATCGGAAGAATGAGCATTTGCATTACAACCACCAAATGATCATGGCCAAGCTGTTTTGACTCAAAAAGGTCCAAGAAATGTGTGAGAAGTTTTTTCTTCAAGTTTGGTGGATATCCCTCTGCAACCTGAAAGAGTGGATAACAGCTGATAACCCACTTTTGAGACCAGAAAATAAATATAAAAAATTAAATGACCAAGGCTAGGGGACAGAATAACTATGGGGCTCAAAAACAGCTTACCTCTATAATGTAGAATTCCTTCAAAAAGGTATAATCAATGCGCGTGTGAAAAAGGAAGATGGAAAGGACATCAAACAGAACATTGACTTCTGTTTTATCATGTCTTAAGTAATTCAAGAAACATTTGATAAGCCATTTGCTTTCTTTGACCTGCATCATGGTGACCAAGATAAATAAAAGAAGAGGCTTGCACAAATAAAACAAAAATGTGATACAACTGCAGTACAGCATGTATAATTTGGTCATAACAAGAAAACAGAGGCACATGGAACAACAAATGATTACGCATAAAAGATAATGTTTAGAATCATACAACTGAAAAGGCTATAGTTATAGATATGTACAAGCTCCATACGCAATGTAAATTTTCAATGAACTTAGACAACTCAGCATGAGGTTGCTATCTCATACCATGAAGTGCAGCTTAATGAAGACACTGGGGTTTACAAAAATTTTAAAAATAACCACCGTTCAGTAAATAGTAAAATATAAATTCTCCAGAAGCTCCAACCATGTGTCAAAGTTTGCAGTACTCAAGAACTACATGTTACTATACTTTTAAGATCACAATAAATTTTGCTACTAATTAGCAGTTAATTTGTGCATGTACATTTCTTTAGAAAAAAATAAAATATGAACAAATGAAAAATAAATGATTATTTGCAAAAACAAAGATCAGTCACACAAGGCGTGCCACTCAGATGACAATGGTACAAAAGCAAAAGCAAGAAAGAATGATTGATCTACCTTATCCCTCCCTAACCTAATTAGACCTACATAATTTTTTGAGGGCCCAAGCAACAACTGCCTCTTCTTTGCAAGGATCAAGAAATTTATGATGCTAAACCCATATAGTTAACATGAAAATAGCAGGGAAAGTAGATATTTTCAGTTTTACTCATAACCATTGTTCCTATGGAAGAAAGGTGCAATTAAGCGGCCGCCAAGCTTACTTGCACCAAGTTCAGCTCCTGTTCTTTGTGCAAACGAGCAGTTCTTGCAGGTGACTTCCAAACAAGGACTAATGTATCAAACACAACACGAGTACTCTGCAACCAGCCAGGCATCAGTTTAACCATAGCGGAAATGAGAGCAAGCCCCTGAAAATAAGCATCTGAGGTTGCACTGGTGGTTGCTATAGGAGGATTCACACTCTCTGATAGAGAGTTAACTTGGCCTTCATCACCAGTCAAAGCAACAGGATTTATCGATGTTGTAACCATGTGTGTGTCAGATTTAGGTAAAAATTCATGAAAGGCACTTCCAAGTATCTTCTGTGGCGACTTTGCAAGTTCTTCTCTCAAAGGCAGTCCAGCATCTGTCCGAATTATATACATAAACCTGGAATTTAATAACAACCCCCCCCCCCCCCCCCCCCCCAAAAAAAAAAAAAAAAAGTAATCAAGTGAGATGGTTGCACATTTTGTAAAGCCACATAAGAAACTTTTCCCAGCATCTTAAAACATACCTCCTGAAGTATCTGGGTTCACTCAATCGTGCAAGAAAATAGTCAACAGAAAGTGTAGCATGCCGATTCAAATATTTAGTCAGTGGTGCGCGATATGGACTGTTGATCTCACTATAAAATTGGCCAGGAGGTAGTGCCCCCTCCAAATCAATAATTAATGTAACAAGTTCATCAAGGAACTTATGAGCAGCAGGAGGAAGCAAGTGAAAAAGCTCAATAATGGCTGCAAGGAACGTGAAAATGACAAAATACCATCAAAATGTGCATATGTAAAATGCAAATACATGCAGAGAGGGAAACATGGACTGTATGAAAACACACAGAAAGAAGAAAATCCACTAGTCAAAAAACAAAAGCTGGATGATTCACCCGCTGCAATCTTTGGTTCTTCACCAGCCTTCCATGACTTCTGACACTGAGCAAGCTTTTCAGGTTCCAACCATTTCTTTAGGTGCTCTAACAACTTCCCACCCAATGTAACATTAAACCAAGTGGATAGGAGTTCCAGCAAACGAGCAAGACCCTGCAGAAGAGGCATGCTGAGATTCTTTGTGTGTGCCAGATTAACCAATATGGGCCTAAGGCTGCTCTGCAGAAGTTCTTTGGGCATCCTCTGCTGACTTATAACCTAAAGGAAGGTATAAAAAAATTAATATTAAATTATCTACATCATAAATATAAAGCATGCAGAAGAGGCAAAAAGTTAAAAATAAAATAAAAACTCAAGCTATCCCACGGGCTAAAAGGACTAAATACTGAAGCATATCCTAGAATAACTGGGTAACTTATATTGCATTGCTAGACTATATTTCCTCAAGTGCTCAGCAGACTTTCCAACAGCTTGAAAATAATGCAAGAAACCAGATTATTTAAACTGCCTTGTTAAGTTCACCAAAAGAATAGAAATTCTACAAGTGGAACCATCGAATACAAATGGTCCTCATCTAAAACAGCACTGGGTTAACCATTGTCTACCGTCCTACATATATTATAATGAAAGCAAGATTCATGAAAACACGAAGATTAAGGACAGCAAAACCTGTCGCAGCCCCTCCTTTGCAACAGCAACAATTTCTGGTGTTCGACACGTCAATGATTTGAAAAACATGGAAATAATCTTTGCACGCAGTTCAGAATGATTTGGCGTCTTAAAATCCGCCCATGCCATTGCAGTACACAGTAGTTCAATGCAAGCTGTTCGAAGTTTATTTAAAGAGGTGGCCACTTTAGGGTTCATAAACTTCACAACCCAAACAGTTTCATCAGCCTCAGCTATTTGCAGTGCTTCTTGCAGGAAATTAACTAGTTCTTGAGTTAACTTAAGAAGTGGAGGCCTCAAAGCCAAGCAGAAATTCAAAGCAGTTACCGTCCCAACCTGCATTCAAACTACTAAATTAGTAAGAAATCAGCAACCTATAAAATACACTGCTTGGTGACGTAATTTACCTGCTGATCAACAGTCCTTGACCGTAGAGGACGCACAATTAGAGGTTGAAGCAAAGGTTGGTACAAAGGCTCAAGCAACTCAGACACCTCACTGCCCGTTCTACTAGCTAAAAGTGCCAAACATGACTGCACATTCTTTCTCACATTGATAGATGCATTAGAATTGAACAACTCTGCAGCAAGAAATTCAACAACCCCTTGAAAACTTTGCCTGCGATGCTCACTGTTTGCTTCATCGACATTATTGACCACACGAAGAACCTGTGTAAGCACCTGACTCGTCTCTTCCTGCTCTTTGTTAGCATAAACAGGAAGTCTTTTAAGAACATATACCAGACCCCTTACAATTCTTACTTGGAATAGACATAATGTCTCAACATTGACCTTTCCAACCAATGCACCAAGTCCCATAACACCTCCGATTTGCGCTTGCCAAGTGCTTCCATAACAACAATGCAAAAGACGAGGCAGAAGATGCTCAAATACTGGGATGCGAACACTCGGGGGAGGAGAATACACAGGATTCATTGATGGACTAGACACAATCATAGGAGTACCAGGACCTCCTCTTGGCAACAAAGCATCAGCATGTTTTGAGCGGGCAAGAAACAGGAGTGTTTCAGAGAATACATTTAATGTATTAAGGGCCGCTTTAGCATGGAGCCTATTTTCATCTGCTAGCACATCCACTAAGGCATCTAGAAAGATCAATGGATCCAACTCTTTCAGATTAGAACAGGTACTAATCTTTGATTTAAAACTTACATTGTCATTCGAAGAAAGCAAAGGACCAACAAGTGCAGCATTTCCAAGTGTTGAATTAGGTGATGAATAATCTATATAAAATAGCATAGCAAAATGATGACAAACATTGATAATAAAATCATCCTTGGGGTCATTGAGATCTGGTTCTGCACTGGCAGCAATTACGGTTGTCAGTAGAATCTTGAAAACAGACTTCTCAGCAATAAGTTGAGTCTTTGTCTTTACACCCAAGTCAGCCTGCAATAATACAACATTCGCTTAAATGGTGAGATTCATAATATATCTGAATTTATTATGTTACACCATAAAATATTAAAAAAAATCCTCGTAACTAAAGCTTTTGTTTGGAGGCAAACAAGGCGAGAGCATAAAAGTAAACTTTTTCTCTAAAAACAAATGAAAACTGACTTAAATAACTTATTCACAACTATCTGCCAGGACAATTGAATTAAATATTTAGAAATATATATATATATAGTATTTTGTATTTCTTCAGACAATAAAAAAGAAGAAGATTAAAATACCAAAAAAAATCATAGAGCAGTTAAAGTTGTCATCATAGTGTAATGAGGAAAAAACAGAGGGGACTACCAGCCATAATAATTGAATGAAATACATAGAAAAGAAAAATTCTTTGTAATTTGTATTTACCAATAGAAAGAAAAAAAAAATATGATCAGAGCAGACAACAATATCATTATAGTGCAATGAGAGAGGGAAAAGATAGAGTACTAGGAATAACTACTATAGCGGCTAGTTGAGATTGTCTTCTACAAACTAACCTTCATATCAGATGTCTCGGACCTACGCCTAGATGGATCCACCAACGAAACTAACAACGTAGACAACTGCCTGGGTGTAAATCCTTCATCAGTTACATTTCCAGGCAAATTTAATTGAGATGATAAGCAAACATGAAGGAACTTCAGAGCCTGCTTACGGTAGAACGCATCCATGCTACCACACTTGTGCATTACAGCTGCTACAGCAAGGTTTATGCAACGATCAAGAGGTACCAAAAATGGAGTTGAGGGCTCAAATGTAAGAATCAACCGAAGCCCATGCTCCGGGTTCTCCTTGCACTCAAGGGCAAGTGGCTCTTTTAGGAAACGTCTGTTCCGACCCCCTAATTTGCCAAGTAGTTGCAATGATTTTCCACCCCAAGGATAGGGTGCAGGTCTTAAGTGAGACCATAAAGCTAAAATTACATCTGACATGACATTTGCCATGCTAGGTTCTAGAAAATCAGGATTCAAACTATCCACCCAAAACTCAAGTGTTCGTAAACCTAAACTCACTAGTTCATCACTTCCCCTGAGACACAAAACTAGAGGCTTCATAATACGGGGAAGATGTGGTAACAATGAGCTTAAGCGTGCAGGCAAGGTTAAGCAAAGCTCCAGTAAAAGCTCTCTCATGTCTTCTCCAGTAGGCCCCTCGAGCATTGCCAGTAACATATTTAGGCATGGTTGTAACATAGGAATCAAGTCTCGCAGTAAAAGCTCAAATTTTCCGCCTGCAAGTGCTCGAAACGTTGTACGGAGGAGTTGCATGTAAGCAAGAGGCCTCTCAACTTCAGTAGCATTTTTCATGCAAACTTCCAAAATTTGGGGAACATGAGGCTGCAATATGCGCTCACACTCTGAAGGAGCCTTGGTAACAGCACCAAACAAAAAGCGAAATAGACTCAAAACAAGTTGTGCTGCAGGTGAATCTGGATGTTTCATGGAATCAAGCTTGCTGCTCACAAGGAAATTAACCAGAACATCGGAAAATGGCCGGAACACTTTGGGAGCGTGCAAGAGAGTAGAAAATATATTGATTATCTGACTGTTGCCAATCATGCATTCAAAGAGATCCGGCATACACAATGAAAACATATCCATGAGATCCCGAGGTTCCATAATTGACAGAATTTGAGAGAACAGATGAATCATTTCTCTCTCCTCATCCTTATCCTTGAAGAGAGCTATGCAGTGCACACCACTCTTCAAAACACCAGAGGCTCTCCATACCTGCAGAAATTAAAGCCAAACCAAACAAATTATGCCAATGAACCATATTGAGAATAGATGATCCAACATTTAATAATCAATACCTCATCTTCTCTCATTCCTTTAAATGCCTGGGTTGCTAGTAAATTAGATGATGAGGAAACAAGCACCTGTGGATGTGTTCCATGCGTGGAAGGTGAAACCTGAACCTTGAAAAGCTAAACAAAGAGATGATGAATGTACGCCTCGAGTGGGGCTACAGGAAAAGAAAGAAACCTGTGATTTGGGTAGATGTGCATGAGTGATGCTCCAAATGATGGTCTTCATTCCTGCATGACAGAATAAAAGGATGTTAAATGCGTACAAAACCATAACGTCAGAGGCACTTTCAATAGCTAACATGAATAAACACCAGGTATACTGATAATCTATCAATTTCTGTCAAATGAAGTTATGGAATCAGATCATTACCAATGACTAAGGTCCTAATCAAGTGCTTGCAATCACTGACTTCCTTAGAATGCTCAACCGGGACTTGCAAATTCAGAACTGCCTGCAACCAAATTGCATGCCAACATGAAAAAATGATTGAGTCCGAGATACATAATGCACTCATCTTTAAATACACACACATACACCCATAAAAATCGCATGTTATGTATAGGAAAGTGCTAATATAAGCAAGCCATCCAATTGATTTTATGAGTTAGCACTGGGCCCACATGAGAACACAAGGAAAAGACCCCAACCATTGGGGAAACAGTTTATATCACATCCCCCAAGCAGATCACGTACAAATATCATAGAATCTAGAACGGGGTTCAATTGCAACAATCAATGTTAGTGTTTCTTAGTCAACACAATAGTCAACCAATATGCACAGCAAACCTTGACCAATTTAATTAAAAACACCCTCAAATTTCATTGAAGCATAGGTATAACATGAACTTTCATTCTAAGCGTAGAAGCCCTTGCTTTGTCGCCGTATGAGTGCCATAGACATCTTAAAATCAATTTGATTTTTTACAACCCAAAATAATAAGTAATTAACAAATAAAAGCTTCAGAAACATATTCAATTTTTACAACCAAAAAGTAATAATTAATAAGGGCATTCTCTCTCTTTTCATTTCCCATTTACTTCTGCACAATTTTAAGCTATTTAAGACTTGTTGTCGCAGGGTACATCGATAGCTTCTCCAAGTCTTTGTTATCTCCAACAACCAGCTTTCCCTCCCTCAAACTCTCACATATTTATTTCAAATAATGTTCCATTATGCATGTGTTTTTTGTTTCTTTTTTTTTTTTTGTGGGGGGGGGGGGGGGGGGGAGTGGGGGAAGAACGGTTGTTGAGAATAAATTACCATGTGAGCCAGTTAAGTACTAGAAAAATAAAAATAAAATTACCTGTTCCAGTTTATGAAACAAAATTGTTGGACTCTTCAAAACAAAAAAACTTTTCTGATTTATCGAATCTTCTAATAAATCTATGCTTCAGAGTAGAGATACAAGGGGAAACTGAAGATAAAAGCATAATGGTGTATGTGTTCATTTTAAATGTGTTGAACGGTAGCATCAAATCTTAAAGCAAAGCTATTGGACCGCTATAACATAATAAATGAACTGATAAATAGCCTCATCAGAATAACCTGCACAGGTAGTTCAAGCTTTGACCTCAAAGTACCTCGATCTTTTCCCTCTTCACCCTCTTCCAGTAGCTACCACCAAACAACCAAATTACAAACCCTTTAAAGAGAACAAACATAGAAAAGAAAATCTCTAACAAACCATGATCGTCAACAGTTAAGGACACATAAAGAAACAAGGACCACATGCATAGAAGTCAAACTAAATTTAGCTGCATGCAACAAGTCTACATGCAATTAATATTGCTGTTTGTTCCATACTTTTAGTAAGGATGGGCAAAAATAAAGCAAGGTGGCGCTCAAGAAGGGAAAGGGCCAAAGGAAGCAGAGAATTACCAAGCCACTCAAGAAGGGACAGGGCAAGAGGCAGCAGAGAATTACCAAGCCAGGCGTCTAGGAGAAAAATTCCTCAAGACTTTTTTTTAAAAGACTCTTTAAATGTTATTTATATTTGTCCCCATTCAGAAAATATATTAAATATTAGGACTTCACCATCCAAAATTAAAAATTTTCTCCGAATAAAGATAGTAAGTTCATGCATGAAGAAGCAATCACATTGATAAACAGGGTTATAAACAATAAATATTTTTAAAAATCCCAATCTCTAAGCTTTTCAGATTTACACTCTCTCAATATATATAAATCTAATAGGTATGCTGTAATAGTTTCTGTTCTGCCCCCCCACTTCTCCTCAAATCTTCCTGGCTCCCGCCCACCATTCAAGGAGGCAGCCTGCCCAACATTAAAGCTACATTTACCAGCAAATAAAGTTGCCGCAGGCAATTATCTGATGTCAGGTTGAAGTTTTCTATAGCGTACCATTCACTTCATTGTGGAGCAACAATGCCATATTTGTGTCAGACTTGGGTATCAACTCTTGTCGGACATTAAACAATGAAAAATCTTCAGCACATGCAATTGCACCTCAAACCCATGCCCAACAATACCACTAGTAAAAGCAATTGCATAACCAAAGCAAGTTGTGAGTGACTAATTTGGACAGCCCCAACCTTCAGATAGATTGCACAAAGCCGAAACCCTAAAGGTTTAAACAAGAGGCTCTACGTAAATCGACACTACTAAGCATTATTATCTAGTAAGCACAAAAAAACCACGGCTACCTAAAAGTCTAATCCCTTTGAAAAGAAAAATATTTGAAAACAAAATATGATAAAAAGGTTCAATAAAATTTCAAGTAAACAAATTTCTAGGACTTCTCCACAAGAATTTGATGAGATCAAGAAACAAGTATTAGTTGACCAAACAAAACTGATAAACACAGACATACTGGTACTTATCTCTTATTATTATTATTACTGTAATAATAAGCACTTAGTGTTACTTTTCCAAAAAGAAAACATCCTTTTGGAAAAATTGAAGTAAACGTGGCTAAACTTGAGAATGCAAAACAACAACAACAAATAGTGGAACAGTTGTCAGGCATCAGAGCAATCTGCAGTAGCGCCAACGATGAGTACCTGAGGAATAGTACGCTTAAAGGTACTAAATTTTCCAACAAATGCATCCAGAATTCGCCCCTATGGAGAGACAAACGTACCTCAGGCACAATAAAAAGGGTTCAAAACAACAAATTACACACCTTAAACGCAATCAAAACAGAGGATCAAAATTTAAACACAGACCAATAAAACCCTTGCTTCATCCATGGATGATTGGTCAAGACCTTTGTCAAATATTGGCTCCACCTACCCAAAAAGATCAAGTTACAGTACTTAGCAGTTACCCCAAATAACAAGTAGTTGTGATTAAAAGCAACAGGGTCAAGCAAAAGGACGAAACAAAATCCATTAGTGCCTTTAAGTAAAAAGTTGGAATACATACCAGATTTAACATTAAGCGTGCACAAGTAGTATGGATGCTGAGGGACAATGAAGCATCATGCATGTTCCTTGAGAACAAGTATATAATCCGTGATAGCTGCACCATAAGGACACAAAATTGAAAATAATAGAATATGCATCAGAATTACAGAAATTCAAATCGGTAGAATCAACATATAAGAACAAGTAATTAGGCTAAGCATTACACAATTTGACAATGCTTACGAAGAGTACAAAGTAAGACTGACACTAGAAAGCATATTATTTTGATTGGAAAATAGAAACACATTCAACCTAGCAAGCTACAAGGATTTAAACCCTTTAGCTGCTTGCCTAGCGCCAAGGGATTATATACATTGATGGTACCACCTAGCAAGCATGGATTTGGCAAAGAAAAACATATAAAAAGCAACAAAGCTAAAAAAAGGATACTAAAATCTACAAAAAGCAAAGGAATGCAACTGCAGCTTGAAGAATAAATAAGCATTCTGAAGTTACGATTCTTAAATTCTCTTTGTTAGAAAGCAAGGCACCAGCTCTAATAAAACTTATAATTGATAAATATGTCCTCCAAATTATTGTAAAAATATCCTTAATGGTTGACATAACGATCTTGTTCAATATTGAGCTCTCAATGTTGTACTACTTAATAGAAAAGTATCTCAGTTATTGTAGTGAATTGTGGGTGTGCACGTGCTTTCCTTTTGAGAAGAAGTCCAAGAATTTGGGATTAAAAAACTGTCACCCCTCACCTCTTTTACCAGAAAATTCATCAAAAATTTATCTGAATACTACTACATTTTATGTTTTATAGTCCCCCCCTTTTAAATTTGACATGTGCCCACACAAACAGAGAGAGGGTGAAGAGGGGAACGAGGAAGGGAAAGTGAGATTAACGTAAGAAAGATCAATCATACTAAATGCAGACGGGATAAATAAGCACAGCCAAATGCTTAGAAGAGCATAAGAGGGGGAAAAAACAATACGGTAACACCAGATATGTACAGAATCCAACACCTGTGATAAGGAGAGATCCGTCCTAACATGATGCACAATCTCTGCTAGTAGACTATAAGCCAGTGGCCTCAATGTATCAAAACAATGCCCGACCAGTTCCAACTAAAACCCTGGCACATTTTTAATAGAACACAGGTATTGAACAAACAGAGTTAGGAAAGGAAAGCTCTTCTTTGCAATTATCACATACATATGATGTGAAAGACAAAGAATGTTCAATAAACCCACCATTCATGATTTGCAAGCAGCATGAGGCATTCAAAAACATAAATATTAAATGTGTTACCTTTCATCCAACAGCGTGTCAATTAAAGGGAATAAACCTCGCTTGAAATCTGTCCCAAGAACATGTTTTAGTGCTACCAACAATTCCTGCATTCGAAGTTCTAATCAGTGTTTTTAATCACCAGAAACGGAAAATCAAAGCAAACTGAAGGTCATGAAATATTCACCTTTCGGATGGTTACAGAATCAGAGCATGTCACAAGCAAATTAACGATGCTTTTACATATGCTTTCTTCATGCGGCTTGATATAATCAGCAAAGCTCTTCAGCAGGTAAGTTAAAAAAGAAACTGTCTGCAGTTTGGAGAAAAGAAATAGAAAAAATTAAACCCCATCATACAAACCCCAACCCCACCCCTCCCTCAAAAAAGGGGGAAAATATAATAAAATTAAGGCCAGGAAGAGGGGGAAATGTAGGGAAAATAAGACTTTAAGTTCTGCTTAGTTATGTTCCTCATTTCTCAGTTTATATTTTCCTGTCTGAGACAAAAGAATTGTCAAGTCTAGCAGTTCAATTTTCCTTTTTACTCTATTTCACTTCAACTTAATTGCCAGCAAAGATAAAACGATTCAATTAGGTGCAGTAAGCAAAAAGTTGAATCAACAAGTACTCTTGCAAGTCCTCAATAACTCCATTTACTCCTTGAGCGCCTTCATCCCCAGGCCTTCTATACTTTTTTTTTGATCGGTAAAAGAGCAATATATTAATTGGGCACCAAGGGGGTGCTAACCCGAGAGATTACAAAGTTAGATTATCAATAAGCTCAATATAGTCAACAAAAGGATCGAAATTACAAGAGAGTGCCCAATCTTTGAAATTGAAAAGCCAAACTTCCTTTATATGTTGAATTGAGCATTCTTCACCTTCGAAAACCCTTTTATTTCTCTCCTTCCAAATAACCCAAATGATGCTAAGAGGGATCAAAAGAAATAGCTTCTTCCTTTTCTTGGGCCTTCTATACTTTATCCATCACTTAATTCTTTCCACGCATTATCTACATTACCCACCATGCCTACTAAACTAAAACAACATATTTACTAGTAAAATAGAGTCTCGAGATGATCTATATGTTTAAACACATTCTTCTCTATCCCTAACTTTAAGAACACCAATTTGAACACTTCAACCCAAAAAAATCAGCTGAAACAATCAATGAAAGAAGAAAACCGCACCTTGACCTGTGCCCCCTTCAGCTCAATGAAGTGATTCTTCAAGTTGGGAGGAACTCTCTCAGGACCTGGAACAGATATAGCCCCAATCATCAATGGCAACAAATGAGGAATATTAGTCTGAACAAGCCGACCGTATAACTGGAACAGAAACATGACCACCAAAGGGCTCTCTGTAACTATCTTAAATGATCGAGTACTGGGGTTAAGCTGCCCAGTTCCCGTAGTATAAGGGGTTATCTGATCAGAGACGTCCATGGGCTTCACATCTTCTACACCCACTGCCCCACTCTCAAAGAAATGGCTAACGGTCGCTCTGAAATTCTGGTATATCTTAGAAACAAAGTCTAAGAATGGCTGAAACTCATTCTCTAGCGTGGGCCTGAAGTTTCTGAGGAGGTCAAATATGATACGGATACAAATTAAGCCATTTTCTTCGTTGTCAGTGGTGAGGACCTGCATAGCAACCTTTAGTAGGTCTTGGACAAAGGGGCGGAGGACTTCACTGTGTGGAAGGCGATTGAGAATCTCCACAACGATGTTTCGGAGCTTGTGCTCTGGATTGTCAGAGAACTGTGGCTTCGTAATTTGTAGAAGAATCACCGAAAAAGCCCGGAAGTAGCACTTCAGGAAGTTCAAGTACTCGGCTGTGTGAGCGATCTCCAGGCTGTCCCGGACCTCCAGTGCCATCTGAAGCCTGGTTTGAATTGCTGTTTGATCCATAACGAAAAATTATAACAGAATACAGGCTAAGAAATTGGGAACGAGAAAGAGAGAACAAGATGATGATGATGATTATGTGAACAAGGAAGACCACAGCAACGTTGTTGAATGGTCTACGTCTATGTGAATGTGTGTGTTTGTGTCTTTGAGAGAGAGAGAGAGAATAGAGAAATAGGGAGTACGAAGGTCAGGCTCGACGAGATGCCGAGAGTGTTGCTCGAAATTCTGAATAGGACTCATGGTGATCTCCCGGCGTAGAAAAACCCTAAGTCTGGGGTTTAAGAAAAAACAACCACCACCTCCGGCTTGATTTTGCGTTCTTAAAGCCTTCAGAACTCCATAGCAAGAAGAGCCACGCAGGTTCTGCGACCCACTCAACTTCACAGACTAACCATTTTCCCTCCGTCGATAATTTAGGGCCAGTTCGAAGAGATGTACGCACAGTATAACAACATATAATGAATTCGACTACCTACAACTATGGTAAAATTAGGGTTTCGGTGATCAAACAGATGAGAAATCTCTCTGATGGTTGATCTCCCGCTCGCACTTTCAACACCCTAGATTGAGAGACGGTGGCGGGGAAGGGTTAAGCAATCTGTGAGGGGTGCGCGGGCCGCCCGACGCTTATTGGGCCGTTCGTGGGCCTACGAGCCTTGGGTTGTCCAATAGGAAGCTAGACTGAACCGGTGATTGCGAGTAATTTATCCAATTTGCGCTTTCTTTTCGGTGTAAATCCTCAACTTTTATTTTTTTTATTCTAATTTATAACCTTTAGTTTAGAATTTAAACCTAATATGAAACTACGAATTTTTTTTCCATGCCATGTCAGAGTATGTAGACTTTTTTTTATCTATGTGAGCAGTCCACCTAATAAAAATAAATGGAAGCTATGAGGAGGACTTAAATTGTTTCACTAGTAAAAATTTAGGTTAGTAATCGTGAAAAATAAAAGTTCAAGATTTAAATATAATAAAAGTAAAAGCATGTGATTAATTTCAACAATTGGCCAAAAAAATTCTAAAAAAAGATTGACGAGTTTCCATTTTATCTTATAAATATATTGTCAGCTTTCCTCAAAATCCCTTGTTGGCACCCGCTAGACATCTAGAGAGGACCTAGTGGTTGTAACTTTTAACCATACAAATAAGTGTCAAGTTCAGGGTATTACCCCAATAGCTGTTTATCATAATTAAACTTGAATAATCATAAGGTAGAACAACAATTCTAAAATAAATGCAGCCTTATTCATGATTTTCAAGTCTAAACATGTTATGTAGTTTATAATTTCTATCAGACATTATATTGAATACATAATGTTCATAAAAAAAAAATCTTACTTAAACCATAAATCATTCCCAAGAGGAGTAGGTTGTCGGTCTAAAAACATTCAAAGAATAGAAGTAAATAATTCAATTGTAAGAGCCATGAACAGAACCATAAAATCAAGGATGTAGGAATTTGAAACATTCCAGAATATGGGGAAAGTGACCTCTTAAAAATTCAATTGAATCAAGAAATAATCTCTGACTAATATTCTTGATGATAACATGTGTTTATAAATATCTTACTAAAGAGCAAGTTGGCACAACTATAAATTATACAATCGTTGCATAAAACATGAATGATAAAGAATGATGAGTAGAGTAACATGAAGGATAGCCTTTAAATGGAAACCATCTTTCATCAAAGAAAGGCTTGCAAGTGAAACATAAAAGCCTAATATATGGATAAACCTTAAATGAACTAATAATTTCATAGATCTTTAAGAAATAATGATCTAAAGAAGAGGAGAGGACAGGACTCAAGCCTTATAGTTCACCAATTTTCTTGATGAATCACAAAAGGCTTAAAGGCTGAGAAAAATGCGAATAAAGTTACAAATCTTAATGCTCGAATGGACCATAACTGAATCAGTAATTCTAGAATTCTCAAAAATGAATACTAAATCTATGACACAACCATCCAATTCAACTAAAGATAATGCTCATCGTACCACCAGATCAGCTCTCAGTTTCTCCATTCTTGGTTGGCATAAAGGACCTCCGTCAAAGAAAGTAATTTAGATTGCCTCGAAAGAATGAAAAGAACAAAGGATTAAAGGTCTTGGACGGAATAATAAAATAAGGAAAAAGACAAAAAAAAAAAGAAACATTAGTATCAGAACAACTCATCTCAACCCTCAAAAAAAAATCTCTAATATAAATGAAAATTACTATGAAATTAGATTCATGTTAGGATTTGTAAGTAGAAGACCTTAGGAGTTGAGATTTTTGTGCTAGAATAATTCATTGGAGGTATGCTGGAGGTAGTATTGCTTTATGGCTTCATTGGAGGTATGCTGGAAGTAGTATTGTTTTATGCCTTCTCCTTGTGTCCTTAGTTTCGCTGAGTAAGTTTTCCCTCGGCATGGGGATAGCTATAATATCCCATTTCTTTTTTTTCTTTTTTATTTATTTATTAAAAAGGAAAGAAAACGTAATTTTACTTTTGATTATCTTCTTTTTATTTGAATTAAAAAAAATAAAATAAAATAACTTCACCTTGTTGATAGCTATCCTTTTTCACCTAAAAGCTAATTTAATTTCAAATGGGAGTTCCTTTTAAATGGGGATTTCCACATTAGCCAAACTCTACGCTCTCTCCCTCTCCCTCACGTTAGGTTTTTTTTTTTTTTTCGTTCTCTTTTCTTTCTCCATGTTTATGGTGTGTGTGTGGGTGTTTTGTGAGTTAGCGTGGTGTTTGTTGATGGGTGTGAGTTCATGGATTAGTGTGTATTGTGTGTGTTTGCAGGTGTGTGAGTTTTAATAAGATTTAGGGTTTTGGAGATCCATTTTTGTTCCGGATGGTTCAGGAGTTTTTTGGTCGGATTAGGAAGAGTAGGGGACCCTTTAGGCTGTTTTCAGTTTTTCAAGGTTCCCTTTCATTTTTTTTTGTTGTTCCAGACGTTCCAACAATGTTATTAGGTACTTAAACCAGTGCTTGCAAATGGCAGTGGCTCACTTGGTTCCATAGGACTCCAAATTCAATGGTTTTTATTCCCTAGTTGGACGTTACAGTGAGATAGTTATTGGTTTGACACAATTTCTGAATTTCAAATTTAATTTTAGTAAATTTAAATTTCCAGCACTGTTTTATTGCTGTTAGGAGTTAAATTATATGTTTAGTTATTTTTGGTGCATTTAGAGCTTTGCGGCATTAACTTAGGAGGAATTTGAGATTTTCAGCTCATCCCAAGGTAGGGGTTTCTATCCGTTTTCCAACTTGAAAATTCCAGCAGCTTCATATATATGTTTTTGATTTGTGGATCTCAATCTATTGTGGGAAAAAGGTGATGGGTTGCTCTTGTACCTTTACCCCTGAAAGAGTTAGCTAGTAGTAGTATATTTAAATCATTTTTATTATGCAATTGATTATTACAGACTTTTGAAACATCCGTTGTTTGTGGATGTTATTCTTGGAATGATATGATGATCCCTCTATTAATTTGTTAACCATAGTTATTTCTAGCAATGTGTGTGTGCACCATAGACATGTATTTTTAATCTTAAGCGTTATTGGCGAAACGCCACTAGTGGGGTCGAGATTCCCCCATCGCTTTTGTGTAGTTAGCTTATGTGATGTCCTTTGGGGAGATATGTGATGTCCTTTGGAACAATTGTGATGTCCTTCAGGGTGATTATATGATCTATTGGGTGGCATAATTAGTTATTCTAACACATGTTAATTCTTATGTAAATTGAAAGATGATATTTTTGGAGACGCCTGACTAGGAACTCTTATGATATAATATATAAGTTTTTTCTTTTTTTTTTAGGTTATTTGATATCCTCTAGTTGACCCTCATGTACCGTAATACTTTGCTATTTTTTCTTACTCCTACTGGGCATTTGGCTTATCGTTTTTCTTTGTCTCTTTCAGGTAATGGTTGTTAAGAGAAGGGTGGGATTCCAGTAGTGGGGACTTTTACTTTGGATCTATTTAGATTAGTTGAGATTGTAGACTTTTTGAGTTTGTTTGGGCCAAACTTTTGCATTAGTTTTTGGATTCATTTTGGTGCTCATTTTAGCCTATTTACCCATTCCTTACTTGAATAAATGGAGAACTATAATGCTTCCGCGGTTTTACTTTGTATTGAATTTTCTAGAATTGTCTATATAGTTTTGGATGATGGTTCCAAATCCGACCAGGTTTTGGGCATGTTACAATAGCAGTCACTTGCTTGGTGTTGTACACTATCGATGTCATAAATTCAACGTTTATTTGTGATCAAGTTTCATTTTAAGGGCTTTATTATTGATTGAAACTAATCAAAGGGAGAAGAAGGGGCTTGGTCTTGATTTGAATTTAATTGATGGGAGTAGGAGGGGTTTGCTGTTGAGGGGAGTTTTTGATAAAACAATTCTTTATTGGAAGGAAAAGCCGGTAAGGGGGGAGTTTTGAAAAGTTTATACACAAGCCTCCATAGAATGCTATGTGGTTTTGCTGCTACTTTCATATATTACAAATGTGGTCTGATTGTTGTTTGTTTGTTTGTCATACTTCACAATTCATTGTGAAACAATCACGTCAACTGAAAAAATGAAAGGATTGTGAAACAATCCTTACCATCCAGAAAATGGAGAGAATGAAAGGGATGGAGAAAATCCTTAGTTTATAGGGAAGTTGGGATTTTCTCTTCAAGTTTGCAAGTCAAGATGACTATGTTTTGGATGACAAAATCATTGCAATTGAAGGGGCTAGGTTTTGAGAGGGAGAATGTTGTTGTTGAAGTTTGGTGGCTTTTCATTGAATTATATTTAAAGAGGCTAGACCTAGAAGGACTCAAATTTAATTTGGCAGTTGAAGAGTTAGGATCTAGGGGACGTTATGAACTAAAGTGATTTTCATTCAACCAGCTTAGGTAGAGATTTCACTCAAATCATGAGGGAATGTAGTTATTTTCTCCATTATAGTGCCATTAATGGGAAGAGAGAGAATAGGAGAGGGAATGAGAAGATGACACATGACAACTTATGCTTCAGCTTTCATTTATTATAGCTATAGTTGTTTATGCAAAGTATTTAAAGGGAGCTCTCATATTGTATGTTTCATTGAAGAGTAGGGAGAACATCTTCAGTTATGAAGTGTTTCCTTTTATATATGCAAGAGTGTAGACTATGAAAAGGGGAACTAATTGGAGCATTAGGTAGAAATAAATTGGAGCGTTTGAATTTAGAAAGATATATATGATATGTTTCGTGGTTAAACATAAAAATATAATGTCTTTTTATTTTCTGCATTATTTTTTCCTCCATTTTGGTGTTATTAATGGGAAAAGAGAGAGTAAGAGAGGGAAGGAGAAGATTTGCATTATTTTTTTCACCATTATAGTGTCATTGATAGGAAGAAAGAGAATAGAAACGAGAAAAAGAAGATGACACATGGCAACTTATGCTTCAACTTTCATACATTATATAATAGATAGGGGAAAACTGTACTTAACTTCCCTGTGGTTTGACCTCATTGCAGGGAACCTCCCTGTGGTTTGAAAATAAGCACATAACCCCTTGTGATTTCAATAGGAGTTGCAAAAGTTAACTTTTCCATCAAATCTAACTATTTGCTCTTCCAAAAAAAAACTATTAGAGTGTTTAATAGGAAAAAAATAGACTTTAATTTCTCAAATTACCCAAAATTAACTTCTTACCTCAATTACAATAGTTCTCAAAGAAATAGTCGTTTTTACAATTCCTAGGCCATAAAAAAGATATATTTATTGTACAAAAAAAAAACATTTGTATGTGCACCTATGTTTTTACCAAAAAACTTACCTAGATACTTATAATATTCATATATCTATTTTTAGTCATCATGATTAGCTGAAATTATGAATATATAATCCCTACAGAATATATATTTTTTCAAGATACAAGAAGTATAAAAGCGTCAGTTTATTTGAGTTAAGAAATTAGTTTATGGGTAAATTAGGAAATTAAAGTCTTTTTTTATATTAAACACTAAAAAATTTATGGAAAAACAAATCGTTAGATTTAATGAAAAAGTTAACTTTTGCAAGTCCATTAAAACTACATGGAGGTTATGTGCTGATTTTCAAACTACAGGAATATTCCCTACAATAACATTAAACCACTGGGGGATTAAATGTAATTTTTCCTTAATAGATATATAAATCAGGGAGAGAGAATTATTATTACCACCTAATTTTTACACGATTTCGTATGTTGAAGACCCTCATCTAACAGCTAAATGTTAAAAAAATTGGCGTGTTATAATTGGATTGGATAGGATCAGCAAGTGTCTAGCCTAGTAAAAAGCCAAAACTCTACGGAAGCACATTAGTTTAGCTAATGGCCTCCAATTTTTTTGTAAACTCACTTTCAAACTAGACTTTATTCAAATATTTTAAAATTTTTAAATCTTATTAAGACATATCATACAATATCTCTTTCGTCATTAGCTTTGAACTAAGCATGTTAAATTTAGCTAGTCTCTCAATTCTGAGTCCGAATCTAGGCAGCACCCATGGTTCACCATCAAAATGGTGTTGTTTCGTTAAAAAATATATATATAAGGGAGCATCATTTTTAATAAAATGATGCTGTTTCACCCCAAATTGATGCCATTTTGAGAGGGAGGTGGATGGGCTCAAAAAACATTGCTAAGCCTAAACTCTAGATATCCTCCCTCATTTATATAATAGATTCTTTTAAAAAATTATTAAAAATGAGACATAGAGTATGGGAAAAAATAAATGAGAAATTGCAAAACAACTCAATGTACTGAAAACTTAAAATCGCTGATCTCCATAATAGGGAGATAAGTAGCTACTAACTGAGTTATTCCTTGCTAGTTTAAATTTTTAAAATAAAAAAAATTATAAAAGACTCCTTGTGATTTGGGTCATTTTTCAAAAATCTCCATGTGGTTTAAATTTTGTTTATCACACCTCTTATATATTTTTTTTAAGTAGACCCCTCTCATTCATTTACTATCCAATTTTGTTAAGTGAATGAAAAAATGGTAAGTTATTAAATTTTCACGTCACTATTTCAAATATAAATTATTAAAATTAATATAAAAAAATACTTAAAAAATAGGAAAAATTAAGAAAACATAATAACAAAATAAGAAAACATTAGCCTCCATTTTCAATCACCATGAATTTTAATATCTATGCCTCAATTGAAAATTTGGAAGGGGGCACTAGGATTTCAGTGCACTTTTTCAAAAATGAAACTTTAATTCTATTATTATATGTATGCGCACCTCCGGATAATTGGAGCATCGCCTTTCCTATTTTGTAATTTAGATTTTCTTTATTTTTTCCTACTTTCAAATTCTTAATATTATTTTTTAATAATTTATATTTGAAATAATGATATGGAAATATAATAACTTGCCATGTGTCTCCCCCACTTAACAAAATTAGATGGCAAATAAATTGAAGTAGTCTACTAAAAACAAAATAAAAGTATAAGTACTGTAATACAAAAAAGCTTAATTACAAGGAATCTCTTAAAAAATAAGTCAAATCATGGGGAACCTTTTAGAATTTTTCTCTTCTAAAATTAAAGATGAATATGTTATGTGTTTTTCTTTTTTTTTCATAACTTCCACTAGAATTTACATCGGTAGTCCATCCCAAATTATAATTACCGGTACTAAAAACCCCCGACTCTTTTTAGTGTGGACAATCCTTAAATTTCCAAAGCTACCCTTCGAAATAGGGTTGTCAATAGGTTAGGCCTAGGCTTCATTTACCTTGACTCATTTTGCACCCATCAATTTTTCCTAGGTCTAGACTCGATCCGCTTAAACAACAGGTCAAAAAACTATAACCAAACCTAAACTCTCTAAAACCATTGAATAAACGGGTCCAAGGCTTAAATTTTATGTCACTGTTTTTTCGATCTTTATTCAATTTTCCTTTTCTATAGTCTATATTATGGAGGTGTGCTTGGCAACTTTTATATCCTATTTTGAAATCTTCCAAACAATATATCAATGGATAGAAGACCGAAATATTAGATAAAAAATTAAAATATAAATAAAATTATGCTTTGGTTAGCTTTGTATCTTATATTAAATTAGATGACTTCTATCAATAAATTTTTATTAAATTAAGTTGGTACAATTCCAATCACAAGAGACATTGGAAATGAGGACTAGAGCTTTTAGTGCAAATGAAGCATTATGTTCTTTATTAATTAAGAAAAAAAATTTCATTATTAAAAAGTAAAATGAGACAGGACATATAAACATAAATAACCCAAATAACTCAATTCACTCATGCATAGAAATTGTAATTATAATTTTTCCTTCACAGAAACAAAGGAATGGTGATTGCACAGTATAGATTTTTTATATATATAAAAGGGTTCAGGGTCGGGTATGAGTTTCACCAAACTTGACCCTTATACAATCTATAAATGAGTATGGGTTGAGTTCGGGTCTGGACCTATATATAGTAAACTCAATCCAGTTAAATGAGTTTAGGACGAATCGAGTCCAGGTCTAAACCGACCTATTGACAGGCCTACTTCGAAAGGCTAGTGACTCTACATTCACTTAACTAATATAATGGATAAATTAGAAAATTCAACAATTAATTTAATGCCCACTTCTCCACGTCCAATCTGTCTCATTGTAATTTGAAATTCTAAATTAAAGCCTTAAATAGATAAATAACATTCTTTTTAAAATATAACTTTTTTATAGCTTTCACAAGAATATTTAGAATTTTAGAAAATTTATTTTAAACTTTATGAAGATTCACGTACTTTTAGCCAAAAAGATTTTTTTTCAACAAAAAAGGAAAACACGAGTTTCACAGCCCTAACACTTATGACTTGGCCCAAATAGTTGATAATACAAACACTTAATCGAGCAAGCTATTTGCAATCGACCACTAATGTTTCTTTACGGCTAAAGAATCCAAATGATTCATTTCAAGGAAAAGTGTCCGAACCGTAGTAGATAAGTTATTTACTGTACCATTATAAATTATTTTTTTAATATTTATTTTTAAAATTTTATTAGTTATTAGTTGAATTATCATATGACTAAATAATAAATCATATCAATTTTCACATGATTTCAGTCATGTATCAGGTGTTTATTTACATTATGAACAACCAATAAATATAAATCGTTCTAACTATTTTAAATATCAGGCTCAATAAATAAAAGATTTATATAAAAAAAAATTATATAAAAGATAGTATGGCCATCTTATTTTTTTTGTCAGTTCTTTCAGTTCCATAATATTGAAATTTAAATAATATTGTGAGCTTCACCGAACCCCTTCATTTTATTCCGTAATTAAAAATCACAGCACTGCACTGGCATCCCAGCAAGCTGGGGTCCACCGGCCGGCGGAGACGGGAGCCGAGTCCTAATCAAGCATGGGCGCTTCAACGTTCCCACCCAGGTGCTCTCCCCTTGGCCGTGGATCGGAGGCACCGAACCGGGACACTTTAACCACCGGTCGCCCTCAGTTAACAGAATTCCAGTGAAGTGGACGCCAAGGAAAGGATGAAATCCCATATAATGTAATCATCGCCTCCTATAACCTAATCCTAGTATTAATACTCGAAATCTCCCTCACTCCCTCATCCCCATCACAGTGCGCCCAGTTACCTATAGTTCTCGGAGTAGAGACATGGACGGGGAAGGGCGAGTGAAGAGGATTGGGCAGGCTGAGATCGACACTCGCGCGCCTTTCCGATCGGTCAGAGAAGCAGTCATGTTGTTCGGAGAAAGAGTCCTAGTTGGGGAAGTCTATGCCCACGAACTCAAAGAGGTCTCTCTCCCTCAAATTTTTGCATTTTCCTTCACAAGATATTGATCAAATCATTATTTTCATGGGTTTCAATCGGCTCCTGGGGTGAGAAAGCTCCTGGTTCCAATCAGACATTCATTCTTAAAGCAAGAACTCGAATGCATATAATAGCTAGCTCTGCTCTTTCTCTGAATAAGATAGCACTTATTAACAAATATGTTATGGAATCAACCTCATTTTGGTATACCCTATATCTAAATCATTAGTCCTTTGGTACAGATGCAAAGTACTGGTACAACAGGGGATGAGAAGGGGCACGCCCAGTCTAGGGTTGAAGCCGTGGCCACGGAGCTTGAAGAGACGAGACAGAGTTTGGAGAGAGCCAGAGGAGAAGGCAATGTAATGGAGAAATGTCTCAAGTCCCTGAGAGAAGAGCTGGAGCAAACTAAGATAGAGCTACAACAATTGAAATCCTCAAGAAACTTATTTGAAAATCCCACCACCCCTCTAGTGCTACTGAATCCTGAAATCGAGGACTTCGAGTTCATGGGGATGACTAATAACAACAAATTGAAAGAAGAGGGGCGCACGGCCCCGACCCAATTTCAGAAGAAGCGATACGTGAACTTCGCCAGTCCTCGCTCCTCCGTAGGGAAAGTGTCTCTAGACGAGAAGGAAAAAGAGAGGAGGAAGAAATTAACGCCTCTCATCAGAAGGCTTTTCGTCAAAGAAAAAAAGCATACAAGAAATTACGAAGGATTATACTGAACGGGTCTTCATCTCTAAACATGAGAGAGAGACATTTCAATTAGAACATGCAATTTGTATTATTCTAACTTTAAAATTTCAATAACTCTCACGATTGGTCCATAATGATTATCAAGAAAAGCAATTTTTTTTTTTATATTTACTCTCTCTTTTTTTTTTTTGTCGATTTTTTTTTACGGAACAGGTTATTCAATTTTGTAAATAGGCGCAGTGGTCTGGAATATTTTTATCTTGTGTGTTTGAGTTTGAATGTGCTTCGCAGGACTTCTCTTTTTGGGTGATAACATATTTGGATGAATTTAAAATTTAAGATTCAAAGGTTTAATCTCCCAGCTTATTTATTATAAGGATTCATCAAATCCTTTACTTCAATAAAATTTCGGCTCATACAAGTATTACAGCCCCATTCATTATTGAAAGGAGGGCGTTCGAGAAATAATAATATCGTCTTTTTTTTATATAATAATAAAACGTGTACATGCAAATTTCGCTCCCTCTAAATATAATAATCTTCACCGCCACTTTGATTAAATAAATAAAAAAATAAGTAGTTCCAACTCTGATAAATCAAATCACAAATATTTCATATGGTAGGGTTCACATGATTACGTGTGATTAATAATAACCCTATTTATCTTATATGTTATTAATGCACACACATGTAACCATGTGAAGTGTGCAAATCCCGACAAATTTCACTTGCCTGAACCGCTTAATTATTCATTCATTTTGTCACGACTAAATAAAAAAATAAAAACGGCTACCAATGTAGTCCAAAACAAGTCAATGTTGGGGTTTGGGGTTCGAAATTTTCGCATTACACCATGATGCATAAAATATTAATAACTTACCAAAATAAAATAAAATAAAATGAGTCGTCTTGTTTAGTCTTTAACTAACCACTAGCACGCAAGCATTTTCCAGCTAAAGTTCTGATATGTTTTTGGTTCTACGTATGGTTCGTTGTCCCCAGCCGCCTGTCCAATAGAGTTGGACTACACATTTATTAAAATTGAATTCCATAAAGTTTTCTTTCAATTAATTTTATCTTGCTCCGGCAAGGGAGGAGAATATAATTATAATATCCAATTTATTAATTTTAAGTAGTTGACTGATATTGGTAACTTCCGGGTTCATTTCAGGTTGATTCAAAATAAAACCTGAATAAAAATAATTATTCCAAACTCTAAATATAATCCAAACAAATTCAAATAATAAATAGTTATAGCGGTGGACAGACAGCAACGTATTAGAGATGATATCTTCATGTGTTCCTGTAATATCTAGAAACTTCAGGGACTGTTTTATAAATATTTATTTTTAATTAATTATCTTTTCACCTATTATCTTGAGATAAGGATAGTGTGTGTGAAAGGGGACATGTGTTACTTATAAGGGATCCAAGGGAATTTGTGGCTAGGGTTGATACATGTGGGGGATGAGGTGTCACCTTGATGGGACACATATGTGCTCATCAATTGTGATGGGACACATGTATGTCTATCTCTTTCTCTCTCTCTCTTTTGCTGCCTATAAAAGGGCACAGCAGCCCTTGGAGACAGCACCAAAGTAGGAGAAAAGAGAGAGAGAGAGAGACAAGAAGTCTTAAAAGAAATCTAAGGAGGAGAAAGGAACATCATAATCCCAAGATTGAGGTAGTGTCACTTTCCCTTTTCCTTTCTGTTTTGACATTTATCTGTTGTGCTGCCTGTGTGTAATACTTCTCCCACTATTAAAATGGAAAGGAAGTAATTGTTGGATCATCTCCAAAAGGGGGAGTTACTGGAAAGTTTTTACCATTTCTAAAAGTGATGTTTTCATGCTTTAGCCACTGTTTAAAGCTTTAAATCTGGGGTTTTCCGGCTTAAACACTGCTGGAAGTTTTTAAAACTATCATTTCAAGGTCTAGGCTCGGAATGGCAAATCCGTCCACCTACTGTGTGGGCAAAACATAACCCTTTTGTCACTGCTTTGACGATAAGGTGGCTGGAAAGTTTTGTCAACTCTAGAAATAGTGTTAACCTTGTTTTAAACCACCAGAATTTGGAAAAGAGCGGTTTCCAACACTGCTGAGCTTTTTTTTTTTTTTTTTCTCAAAATCAATTGTTTCAAAGTACGAATCTCACAAGAGTGTAATTATTTTACTAACCTATTTGTTGTTTGGGGGTAAAAACAGCCCTAAACCAATAAAAGTTAAGCTGCAGGAATGCAGTGGCAGTATTAAGCCGCTGCTGTTTTGCTAAAAACCAATCATCTTGCCTCAGTATTGGACCAAAACTAGTAAACCTTAAGATAGGAAAGCACAGCAGCAACCCCAAGCCTTTGCTGTTTTCTAAAGCAGAGCCATTTTGCCCTGTTTGTGGCAAAATAGCCCTAAAAACTGTGGATTCAAGCTAAGATTTTCAACTCAACGGCTCAAAGTTGCTGTTTTCAAAACATCCTTGATTTTTTTACGAAGAATTATTTATCTCTTAGAGATAGAACACTTAAAGATCAGTTCTTAGTTCTTTTAAGGTGGAGATGTTCAACATATGTTCCTTTCCTAGTGTTGTTGTTATCTCCTTGGTGGCTAATCTCTCCATGAGTTGTTTAGCTCTACTTGTCTCTATCATCGTAAGGACATTGGTTTGTTGATATTATTTGTTGTTTAATCCTTTTAAAACCATTGTGAATTTGTTGTTTTGTATGCCAACTACCAATATGAACGACTGCTTATGCAGAAACTATTGAGGCCCGTGCTTGGCGAAAGAAGCACACTTATGCCTGAGGAGGCCGTCTGTGAATCCACTAGACATTATAAAGGGGGACTGTGGCTCAGGTCCTAAGAAGTGAGCATAACAGTTTCTAGTCGTTTAAAACTTCGATGGTGCCACTTGGCTCGGTAGTTGGGTATTTGTTGCTTTGTTAATACTGTTATCTAAATTGTTGAGTTGTTATATCCCTTGTTCGGATATGACCTGGTAGGATTTGCTTGTCTGACCTACTAAGTGTTTTTTTATCACTCACTCCTTGTGTTGTTTGATCCCTACTAGGAATAATCTTTAAGGGGGAACCCGGTACAAATGTTTAACCTAAAGACAAAAGTGAGGCTTATGCTTAAACGGGTCAATCGCCTAGCAACTCAGTTAAGCTTGGGTAGTCGTCCAAGGATGAGGTGTGTATTATAATATAGTGTATTTGTGTTTTCACCGACCCTACGATCCTGTGAAAGGGTACGAGTAGGCTTTGTAATGATAGTCAAATCTAAAAAAGTAGGATGTCTGACTCAACTTATTAGTAATCTCAAAAGGTAGTCTTGTAGTTATTGACCCTCATTGTTTCCCTCAATCATCGGAAAGATGGGGTGTCACAGTTCCTTACGTTTAGTCATGTCGTGTGTTTGCCGATTTTTTGAGGGTCGAGTTAGTAAACTCATCGATTTTTTGATTTAGGGGGGTTGAAGTTCATATCATCCCTGTGGAAGATGATTATTTATATCCATTACCATGGGCAAGGAAGACCTTCGATTAGGATGTTGTGAGGAATATTAATGGAGTGAATAACTCCGTTAATGGAAGGCTACAGACCCATTTTGGGGAAGACAATAAATGGTGGACATTGGAGGTTCCATTGGAGCTGTAAAGGCCATTAGAAGGATTAGGGTTGTTAGGGACTATAGGCCCATTTTCAGTGAAAATAGGGGTTGTTATGGAGGGGAAGATGAACAGTGGCTGAAAATGGGTCTTAGACCCAGAAAATGAAGAACAAGGGCTGTTATAGAGGGCTATAAACCCAGAAATTAGCGAAGATAATAAGCAGTGAATGAAATGATGAACGGAGGGCCAAAGTCTCAAGAAATAGAGGAACGATGATGAATAGATGGTGGGGAAGATGATGAACAGTAAACGAAAACATGAACAAAGATGAACGAAGAACCATTTTGCCTTGAAAGGGGTCGAGCCTATAGGGTTTCCTATATATCTCTTTGCAGAATTAGACCCATGTAGTTCTTAGGGGGTGATGGAGGAAAGGAGGAGTAACCTTAGTTTTCTCTTCTCTTCTTCCCTCTCTTCTGTAGTTGAAATTCTCCCCCCCGTACAAAACCCTATAGGTTTGCTTATAAAGGAGAGGGGAGAATGGGTCTTGGGTCCAACATTCCTTCCTCTTACAAGGAAGGAATGGGAAAACCTTAAAAGAGTGAGAACCCTTGAGCCATGGACCCAAAAGGCTTCCCAGCAAAGGAAATGAGCTATAGGCTCGGAAAGAATTATCAAGTCGGGGCTTGGGGAATGTTAATGAGTCAGGGCTCGAGGGATGTTAACGAATTGGGGCTTGGGGTATGTTAATGAGCCGGGGGCTCGAGAAATTTTAATCTATCGGGGCTCAGGAAATGTTAACAAGGCAGGGCTCAGAAGATGTCGCAATCCTGTTGACTTGGTCAATAAAAATTCGAAAGTGAGTTTATTTTGTTGAAAGTTCGATTTTCTTTCTCGGACAACGAAAAGCAACGTCAACATTGTGCATAGCATTATTATTTTTTTCTTTTTCTTTTATAGGATTGTATTTTTCGAAATGCTCATAGATGCTGCGTATGAGGAACATGTTTAACACGCTTTAACTGAAACCCGTTGAGAAATTGGTCGCTTTTGTTATGTTTTTAGTCTGGTCATCGTCCGGCTCATATTGTCTGCTCGTATTGATGATGCGTCAGGCTTGCTAATGGCCTTGATGTAATGTAACTTCTTTTTCAGTATAAGCAGTTTTTTTAAATAAAAAATAATAATAATAAGGCTGTCAAAAATAAATAAATAAAAAGCTATTAAGTGTCACTAATGTTACTTGCTTTCATGGGCTTTAAAGGGAAAGCACCGTTAAAAAAGAAGGAAATAGGCATTAAGACCTATTTTTAAATTTTACAGTCCTCGTATCAGAAAAGACAAAGCCAGCCCAATATGCTCATGTTAATAGCTGTTAAATAGTTTCTCGAGAGTCTCTCACACGGAGAGAGAGAGAGAGAGAGAGAACCAAAATGGAGAAACGCAAAGGAAGAAGAAGAAATGTGACAGCTCGTCTCTGCATCCCCGTACTACGCTCCACCACAGCCGCCTCCAGGAGTCCCGCCGCCGCCGACCACCAACGCTTCTCGCCGATGTCTCTCCTGGAGCGCATACGCGAAGCCGTCTTCCGATTGATCATGCTGTCCGCTCTCTCCGGTAAGGCCGCGTCGCCGCGGCAGCCGGCGGAAGGATCCGTCCACCACGCCCCGCCGCTGCGGATTCGGTCCCCTCGCGATCCGCACCACAGCGACGCCGTGGCCGAGTGCATAGAGTTCATCAAGAAGTCGGCTACGCCGGAGCCGACCAGCCGGCGCTCTACTTCCGGCAGCCCGGTTCAGAATTCCGGCGACGAGGCCATCGCTCCGTCGCCGGGTGATTACTGCGAACGGTTGTCAGATTGATCCGCGTTTGATTCTTCTTCTTCTTTTCCCAAATCATCTGTTAGATTGTAAATTGATTGGTGCCTTTGGTTTACTGAGAATTAGCACTTTCTTGTTTTTTTTTTTTTTTTTTTCATTTATGAACTCATTAGAAGATGTTTATCTTAGATTTGTCCTCAATGGATGCGTTTGAGTTTGGGAGTCCAACGGCTAGACGTTAGCCGCCCGATATTTTGGGGATCGCGATTTGAAACGACTTAGCCAATTTGTTGCTTGATGTAACGGTGAATTGGGTGGTATCAATATTAATTCTTATCAAAATGTTGATCAGTAATAAATATTTAAGCTGTTATTTTTCTTTCGTATAAATCTATTTAATCGTTCAAGAAATAAATAAATATCTTCGCTGTTTTCTTGGACACCTGTGCATGGGCTACACTGGGCCACCGCTTAATTACAATACCACATCAATGACAACGAGATATAGGGACAGCGACCCTTTTTAAAAAAATTTAATTACTTATTTTCCTTATGGAGTTGGGAGAAAAAAGTAAGGAAATAATACCAAAAATAATAATAATAATCTCAGAGCAGATGCACAGAGAAAATTTTTATTAATATAAGTTTGAGTCTCGCAATTAGAAAGTGTAAAATAAACTTTCAATGAGATTTGAATGTAAGGAATGGAGGGAAGGGAGGAGGAAAAGGAGGCGGCGCCGAGACAATAAAAGAAATATAGTGATCGAGAAGAAGCGAAAGGAAATCAAGAGTAAGAGTACGGAGTAAGGATTAGATGTATGGAATGTGGGGGGAAGAAATTGGTACAAAAATTGAAAAAGAAAGTATGAGCACACTTACAGGTGAAAGGAGAAGAAGAAGGAAGGAGCCGTGTCTCTTTCGGGTTGTGCGGCGCTAGGAGAAAATGGTGAGGAAGAAGAGGGACTTATATATTAAAATATTAATATCGTAATTGGGGATTGCAATACCAATAATAAAATATTAGTCTTACAAATGCCAATTACGAGATTGTAAAAGAACTTATATTAAGAAAAGTCTACTCCATACATTGACTTTGAAAATTTTATTTTTTAGTATTATTTTGAGAGGTTTTTTTTTTTCTAGTAGAGAATAGGTATTTCTTGTATATTTGATTAATGAGTCATACTAGTCTAATTGTCACATGCTCCATATGAAAATAACTATTCCTTATACATATTCGTGATATTTTTCGAATCATGCTGTCGGCAATTGGGCATGAAACCATATAAGTACTAGCAGACTAAATTGGTCGGGGAAAAAATTTTGTAGTGCTCATTGAGCAGTGCTCCTCTCCTCCTTATATGCGAAAACACTTGTGCAGTTCAGTTTTAATTTTAATCTAAGTTAGGACCTTCTATAATTGAATTATACACATATTCTATGGGCATGAACACAAAAGCATTGAATTCTTTGACCTTGTTCATTATATATAACTTTGACGTGCTCATGTTGATCGAGACTCAAATTTGACTCGCCCCATCGCTGCTTCTGGTCACCAGCATAATACTTGTATATCTCTGAGAGGGAAGAGAATGAGAGATATACCCAGAGTTCGGTTTCTCGGCGAAGGCAGCCCCATGGCCCAACTGCAGCCCAAGCCCAAAACAATATCCGCGCGCCGGCGCCGTTCGCGCGCCTTATAAATGGTGAAAATTGCCCCGACGAGTTCATTCGTCTGTTTGATTTTCTCCTGACCGTTGTGGAGGGTCAGGATAGTAAGGCCTATCTAGCATAAGAGACCGTTTCAAAGTTTACTAGGGTTTGATAATCGCGGCATGAAATCGGCAATCTCTCTGTTTCGCTGCTTCAATCTCGACGATTCTTTGATCTTCTTGTGCCCTCTAGTTCCTCACTGAACATTGCAGTGCTTTCGGAGATCAGGTAATTTTCGCACCAATCTCCTACTCTTTCTCTCCATCTATTAATCTCTTCATGCGCTTACTAATATTTAGGTACTGAGTTGGAAGCGTTTTCAAGATTTAGGGTTTAGAGCCTCCCGCTATTTATATTCTGATTATCATCCACAGGATGGTCGAATCAATGCCATGGATTTTTATAGGTCGTCAAGTTATCTGGTGACTGCTTCTGCCAGATGAGTTCGATTTGCCTCTATGATAGAGCCAATGCTACGTATGCCTCTCATCCTAAAAGTGGTTGTGTGAGATGTCTGGCTAGATGATTTCTTCATTCTTAGAATGCCGCTTTCATGAAATTTTAGCTGGTTTATTTTGCTTGGCATTGTTTTCTATAAATTTTTCAAAAGGAACCATGATTTTAAGACATTGAAATTGAAAAATAACTGACATAGTTATATATTTGGTATATAGAAACTGCCACAGTTGTTTTATCCTAAGAAGGTTCCTCTCCACAACATTTTAGGCAGCGGGTCGCTGATTGCATCATCTGTCTCACGTTTATTGTTTTCAGACACTTTCCTCTCATGATTTAAAAGTAGTTATCAGCTTTTCTTATGTGAATTGAGAAATCCTATGTGTATTGCCAGGTGTTCGAAGACGATTAATAGTAAAAAGTATGGGGTTCATCTGGTTTGCTTTTTATTTCTCATCTTACAACAGTTATATACTCCTCCTCCCCCAGAAAAATGGTTGGGATGGACTTATCTGTATATTTTGTCCAGAATATTCATCGCATCTTGAATAATCTGTTAATCCAATAAATAATTCAAAATCAGGGGGACACTGGGATAAGTACTGACAAGGTTGCAACTTGGATAAGTACTGAAAAAGACCCTCCAATCATTAAATGGGCTCGAGGATGCCTTATGTTTGTAACCGGATCATCTGTCTAAATTGGAGCTTATTCAGGAATAAAGTAGACTATTATTGGAAGGAGTCACTTAAATGAATGTGTGAAGCTAAAACGTTTGCAGTCTTTTTTCTTGTGAATAAAGTGAAGATTGAGATATCTTTCTGATTGTGCTTCTTTCATTCTTTTCAACTACCTGTGGTATTATGCGATAAAACGGCATAAGGGGAATTGGCCTGCATGACAGTCAATCTTCTTCTACTGAGAAGTAGTTGCTGGTAATGGTTCTGGATTCTCGGGCTGTCCTCGATCATAAAATTGCACTTAATTGTGTGGGCCACATGTGGTTCTAGCTGACCTATAAGGATTTGAATGTCCAACATGGTTGAGTGAGGAAATGGGCTTGATTTTGACATGATTTTGTTGCTTTGGGCCAAACTACTTCTGGATCTCTGCTGTGTTAACTACCCAGTGCCTTTAACCTTTTAAAGTACTAATCTCCACTATAGTTAGGTCCCCATTAACATTGCAGGTGTAATCGTCAATTAGCTTGACTTAACTATCCAGTTCTGTTTTGTGTTTTTCTTTTGTCTTTTCTTTTTTTCCCTTTCTTCTTCTCCTATCTATGTAATACAAAGAAAATTATTTCAGAGATGATCGTTAAGTTTCATTGCTAGAATACATCATAGACTGTTTGCTTGCATATGTTCACAACGCTAGGTTTGAACAATTTCCATGTTGAGGATTCTATCAGAAACATTGGCATGTCAGCATTTTCTGGTAGTGGTTGCAAATTTCTGAGGGATGCGGTAGATGGAAACCAATGAAATGCAACCTTCATTGTATGATTATTGATAGGCACTGTTATCATCCGTTAGTGCTTATTATCTTTTGGGTGTGTTTGATTTCCCTTTCATATTCTTTTTCTTGCAGGTTTGTCAATTCCTGCAGTTTTTGTCAAATGGGCGCTCTAAAGGGTTCTCAAAACCAATTATGGAAGAGTATCATGATTTGGCTGCTTAATTCCAGATGCATGGTAGGAACTGTAGAAAAGAAGGCAGAAGTCGAAAGAGAATCGATCTTTCATCTGTCCAGAAATTAGGGGCTAAGACTGCTTACCTCAGATTTAGTGAAGCCTTTTGTTCTTTTAAATTAGGTCCTCAATTATAAAATCCCATGGATCTGCAGACCTTTTTATTGATTTGTATGGTGGCTCTTCCAATCACTTCTGAGAGATGCAGTTACTGATAAAACAATCACAATATGTACGCGCAATTGCACAAATATTTATGTTTTCTTTTTCAGCTTCTATTTTTCTCATATAAACAAATGAAACCTTGCAAATTGTTTCATGAATATGCAGGTAAGGAATATTATAGCTTGAAGCTGCTTTAAGGAGCCTTCCGTATCTGGCAAACCATTTTTTAATAAGGGAGGAGCATACCTCCAAGCACAATCAACCCCACTCCCTACTTGAACAAGGTAAATTAAATATAGATAGTCTCAAAAATCAAACCTTAGCCGATCAAATTGAAGTGTCACACTTTGTAACTGGACTAACCCTTGGGTCCAAAGTTTAGCCAACCCATATTGCAGTTAGATCTAGAAATAGTAGGCGGTACCCATTACAGGTAATGTATTAAGAAAGACAACCTATAAAAATATTGTGAATGCAAGGTCTTGATTGCAGTGAAGATTTAGAACTTCTGTACCTTACTTGGTTGTAAGGCTGTGAAGAATGCAAAAAATAATGAAAATTGCAGGGTCTACATATAAATTGGGAAGTGATGAAAGAGATGGTGAGGGCCAGTGGTGATTCCATCTGGGATCTGATGTTTAAGCCGACGTACTTTCGGGAATGCTTGAAAGCCAAGCAGCAACGCTTGGGCATGTTGCTAGGAGCACTGGGAAATCCCTTTGCATGAAAATGGGGCTTGAAGAGGCTGTGCCCTCATATTTTACGAGCAAAGGACATTACTTGAAGGCTCAAAAAGCTTCAAAGACCTGCCTCCTTTGGATCTACAAGCAAATCTCTATGTAGTATGTGTGTGTTACTACTCTCTCTCTCTCTCTCTCTCACACACACCACACACACATCCATACACAGCACAAATGCCCCAAGTGCTCCTTTGGGGTTTAGTCCTCCCCCTTTCGTTTGACCTTTCATCTCTATCTTGGGTGGGATTTGATTTTGGTATAAAGTTAGGAGTGGTCCCCGCAATGCACTTTGTTGTAGAACCAAGTAAAATTGGTTGATTTAGAAATTTCATTATTCATCTTTTAATTAAAAGTATTATGTTGGAAGTTGAATCTTAGGTAAGCCCCGGGGGGCTTTTATTTGTGGCCTTTCCTTTCCCAAAGCCCTATTACTAGCAAGTCTAGTGTTTTTCTGGAAGTTTTTGTCCCTCAGAAATCCTAATTTCCTTATTTAGCATTTTGAGAGACTCTAGATTTGGATTGATTGGGAAGTTATTTTCTCTTGTGATTGATAATTTTTTTATGTACTAGGACTTCATCTTTAAGTTGGATACTTATAATCGAATTATAAGATAACGTAATCAGTCAAATAAGTACCCACCCTTATGACTTTTAATTATTGCTCATCGGTGGTTTGATCGTGCATGTTATGCTTAGCTTATGGGATTTGAGGCTTCAGGCCATGCGATACCTTTCATTGTGGAATAAGATTCGAGATCCTACATCATCAAGTTAAATTTTTCTACAACACTGGCATCAAAGGACATTACTGGGTCATCGAATAACATAAAGCTTGGGAAATGTCTCAACCGAAGTGATCCGTAAGTCCTAAGTCTTACTGGTTGGGACCCCTTTCCGATGCAATGCAGGAAAAAGAAACTAAAAAGCAGATTAGTGAAACTGACCAAAAGTTTCCCTGACTGGATTTTTGTTTGCGTGCGGTGGGGCCCACAATATCAATCCCCATCGATCTGGTCCGTCCACAGGGTCCGAACAGAAGCGTGGACGAATGAGGATGACGGAATGAAATAGACGGGATAATCCTCACCGTCGGATAGCAAGCATCTTGGTTTTGAGATTCATGGATCCAGAAGACGAGGTGTTGTGTCGCCACTGAAAAGCCCAAGCCCATTTAGAGCAGAAGAGTGCGAGGGAGCCCATCATTGAACGAGTAATACTATATATATATATAATATTTTTTTACATCAAAAGTAATTTTATATAATTTTAATTATTATATAATTAAATTATTCTAAAAAATTTACATAAATTTTATTATATCATCATTTTACATGAAAGGTGTATAAAAACTATATTACGCCGATTGAAATGACCGCCCCAACGCACATGTAAACTTGCGGTATTTATAGATACGGCCCGAACTTCAAAATATATTCTCCTTCTTTTCCTCCCCATCCTCTCACTTTCTCAAAACAGCCGCATTTACGGATGCGCATTTTTGTTCCCGAAAAAAAGAAAATCAAAAATCAAAAACACTATAAAGTGACCGTCGTTAGGCATGATTGGGGGATCTGTACATCATGTAGACTCGGATACCCTAACGTACGCCGGCCTAGCGTGGGCTACAGCGCCCCCGGCCCTCGTGTGGGCCCCACTGAAATCTCTGTCGACACAAGAACTCACAACCCCCACGCGCTTTCCTACACCACGCACGCAAGAGCGTGCGCTGAGCTCTAGTTTTGAGGAAGCCGTACGGGGTGACTACCGCCATGTTAGGAGATTACAACATACGCTATTATAAAATTTTAAACTAATACAATATATATATATATATATATATATAAGAGCTGTAGAGAGAGGGAGACCTCGCTAAACCATGAGTTGAGTTGATTAACTAATTAAGTAGTCATAACTATTACTGGCTAAATAAGTAATTAGAACGACTAAAGATGTGACTAAACAATAAGACAGTGGTAATTAAGTTTTGATGCATGAAATGAGCTAAGAGTCGGGGAATTGGCCGGTGAAAGAGCAGAGGCTGAGCTCCAGGGAAGTACGGCCTGAAGTGGCGGCATAGTAGCCGTGGCCACCGTCGGATTCGGGCTCGATTCTGTGGAAGCCGTCGATGATGCCGCCTTCGCCGTGCATGGGGAAGAGAGGGAGGGTCTCTACCCCTGGAGGAGATGCTGACCGTCCATCTCCGTCATCTTCATGATCGCTGTTCTCCGTCTCCATGATGATACTGGCCATAAAAATCGAAGCTTTCTTTCACCGATGGAGTCGGCGTTCGGTCGAAGACTAGGCCGGTGTTGTTGTAAGAGGAAGAGTAGTAGGGATCCATTCCGAACCAATTGATGTTGCTGCCACCAGCTGCCGATGATATTGAACACTCCTACATTTCAGCACCCATAAAAAAAAATTTAAAAATAAACAATTAGGCTCAGAAGGAAACTAAGCCTTGATCCCAATAGAAAATAACAGTAAGAGAGGGAGATGAGGATCTGAGATTGTGAGGACATGTTGTCTTTATTTTCTATATTTACATGCTGTTTCTACTTAGTATCTTTACTTTGTATTCTCACTTTTTTACTGTGTTGACATTGGAATCAGCCCACTCAAGAAAATTTATGGTACCATTGGATTCAGCCGAGAGATGGAGGAATTTGGTTCTCTCTTCAACGTGTGTGGCTTCCTAGAGACGAGGGAAATCAGAAGGGTTTTTCACACTTCACTCGTGGGTTTCTTGCTGGGGATTTTACCATGTATATAGAAATGCATACACACATGTAATCCAACCAGCCCTTCCATTTTATTTTGAAAACAGATTCTAGAGGGGCTTCACTATAAAAAAAATCAGATTTACGATAAATAAATAAATAAATGAAAATAAATAAATCAGCAGATAAATAAATATAGTGCAGCAATACCTTCCTAACAACAGCTTGTTTCTTCCATTTCTTTTATTTTTTTTCCTTCCTGCTTTTGGTTTCAGTGTCTCCCTTAATTGTTCTATTTTTTTTTTTACTTATCATAAATGTCTTCAATATAATCTCTTTGCGTTCTCAGATGAATGAAGACCATCTATATATATATATATATATGGCTGGAAAAATTGTTGCAGTGAGAAAGTGAAGGCTTATACCCTAAAGCTCTTCTCCATAGTGACAGAACCGTATGACCCAAAGCTTCCCATCTGGCCAACCCCAATCACCCCGGCTGAAGAAGAAGGAGAGGAAGAAACCCCTACGAAAGTCACAGAATCGAACATTTTAGTCTCAGAAAAAGGTGAACTCCAGTGTAAGTACACTTTTAAATTTTTATCAAACCAAAGAAAGTCATTCTACCACAATTTTCACAAAGATAGACATAATTAAAAATCCAATAATTCTTTTAAACGAGCAGTACGCATATTTTCCCACCATTAAAACTGATACTGCTTCTTTGCATGGGTGACATGGACATGTGATAGTGATGATGAGGATGAAGATCAGAAGTAGTACTGCTAGGAGTAGTGTTAGTGAGTCTCTTCTTCTGTCTCTCTCTTGCCTTGTGGTTTTGAAACCAATAAAACACATTCTTCCCTTCAATTTTGCCATACTGTCTGAGTCTGGCAGTGATCCTCTGGATCTGATCAGCAGAGGGAGACCTCACTCCATTGTTGTAGTAAAGCTCCTTCAGTATCCTTATCTGATCTGTGGTGGGAGTCCACCTCGAGTTATTTTGCTTGCACAAGAAATTACTATTTCCACTACCACCACCTCGTTTGCTGCTGTTGCCACTGCCGCCACCATCTTGCTCATGAGTTTGTACTTGCGGTCGATGAGAGTGGTGATCCATTCTGTGAACAGAAGAAAGGGAAAAGAACAAGAGAATGGAAGAGAATGAAGAGATCTGGGAAGGAATATGGTTTAATTATAACGGGGGAGGGGGGAGGGGTGAAGTGGGCACATGAGAGAGAGAGAGAGAGAGAGAGAGAGAGAGAGGATCAAGGAAGGATCTGTAGGAGAAGGACTGAAGTGGACAGAATGGAAGAGAGGTTCATCAAAAAGGGAAGGGGCAAATGAGGGCAAAAGAAAGATAGGGTTTCAGAGGAATTACTTAGATCCAAAGTCATGCATGAGTGAGTGACCGAGAGGATTGCAGATAATGAGGCATGCCTTATTGGGGATTGCAATGATATATTGGATGGGAGTGATTTGTGAATGAATGAACAATTTCAAGTAGTGATTTTATAGAGAGAATGTATATGCAAGGCCAAATATGGTGTATGCCAACATCAAGTTCGGGATTACTATGGCCGAAAATGATGTCGCTTTAGGATTTTCTTTTAAAAATGGAAAACCTCTCATATCCTAATCTCATTTGTTATGAAAAACCATGAAACCATAGGGTTTTGGGGCACAGCAACACCTAGGTGTTTGTATAATTCTGTATATATACATATTCTTTCGCTTCTTCGTAGGAGTCTACATATTCTTTTGCTTCTTCTGCTGTACTTATAGAACGAGAAGCCCCCATTGTCGAAACACACAATGTATGCAAAAGAATACTCGCATTAAGGCCCCTTTCTTTCCAAGGGCTCCCCCACAGCAAACATATAGGAAAGAGACAAAAGGGTTTTCTTTATTTATTTCATGCTTTGCTCCAGTTTGTAATCTACCTAAGATTTTTTTTCTTCATTGCTCCTTGATTGCACTTGTTTTTTATTTTATTTTATTAGACTTTCATCATCTCTTTGGAGTAAATATTATAATGTAGGATTTATAATCGTGTAAATATTCAGGGCAGTTTATTTTCTTTGTACACAAACTAATTAAACGGATCTCTGTTTGGCTAGGGTTTTCTTTTTATAAACCTTTGCACTGAATATATGATATAAAATTCGAATTCCGGCTTTGCCTCTATAGGAAAAATCAAGTGCTAAGATCATTAACTTCAAGGGTTTGGTGAATCTAGTATCATGCTAGAAAATTTTTTAGTGTCGCGCTCCAATACAGCATCGGTTTACAAAAAATACTCTCATGTCTATCAAAATGACATCATTTTCAAGTCGTTAAAACCTAGTTTGTAAGCAAAGAATGGAAGGTAAAACCAAACGCTTGGCTAGCATCTTCAACTATATATATATATACAAAAAATAAGTGATATTAATGCTCCTTTTATAGGGAAAAAAAAAAAAAACAGAAGCAGTGAACAAACTTGTAAATTGAGCATCGGGTCCAAGCAACCTTCTCTTGTCTTGGGTTTGAAGCAGTGAACAAAGGAGGATAGAGATATACAGAGGCCATATGTGTAGAGGTCTATATATAAGATCTAAACAAGAGTACATCTACAAAAGTACACTGCGAAGGAATTACTAATTGATTAATGTATGAAATGCTGGCAGCTCAGTCGTGCAACAGAGTTCTATGGCTATGTAAGCACGCGTCCAAAAAATAAATGCACGCATTGAATGGGATAATGGAGAGAATGGGGCGGTATGAACATCATTCATTCTTTGCACTTTCCGCGGCTGTATGGGGCCTCACCATTGAGTACTCCATCCCCTCCCAATTCCTCCCTATATATATATATATATATATATATATATGAGCCTCATGCAACTTTCTTGTTTGGATTTCTAATTTTTTTCTTTTTGAAGGACATTGATTTAGTCTACAAGAGAGAGGGAGGGAGTTTTGGGTTTTAATTGGGCCACCTTCATTTTTATGTAGAGCGCATATGATCAAAGCCATTCATCTCTTGTTTGATGATAAAACTAGGCTCGACGACCATGTAGCATACATTGCAAAGCACTGAATAAATAAGAGGAAAATACTAGTTGCGTATATGTGCATCTCAAAAGGTTGCTGGCGATTTAAAATCATTTAACAAAATAATAACATTTCAAGATGCATAGATACACAATTGAAAACAATGACACCATGTGTTTCGTTTTCTTGTATATTTTCCAATATGTTGTATACCAACATTTAAGTTAGCATGACTTTTTCTTTAATAAATTGGGCTGGGACATAAGGGAATTTTATATATTTTTATAACAATACATAATTTTTTTAAGTAGTAAATATACATGCATTCAACTTTGTTGATACAAGAATTTCAACTATTGGGCTTACTAGCATGACTTTATTATCTGCATCGAAACCATTGGATCAAATAGCTAGTGGTAACACCTAACCTGATACAACCCATATGAAATTCTCTCTCCCTCATATATATATATATATAATGGATATAGAGGCTTCAAGTTGGTTGATAATATGTAATGATTCATCTAATAATTTTGAGATTTTTATAAATGATTTGAGGGATCTCGAGCTATCCATGGACCATGCCATTGGGAAGGGAAAGGGGAGAGATGGATGCGGAAAAGCTGAACAGGGAAATTCGTTGCCTAGCTCATGATTACCCTGGGGAGCATGACATAAATATCATTGTTTATTTACCAAATAATTATTAAAACAATTATATTACTAATTTCCCCAATTCCTTTTTGGGTTTTTGCGTCTACCACTTACACTCCCACGGGTGGCCTAATCTTGAAAACGACAAGATAAATAATCTCTCTTTTTCATTTTTTAATTTCCCTGGCCAATAATCTCTTTCCCTTTAATTTACCATTTTTATTTTTGCTTTTATTTTGGGAAGAGAAATATTCAATCTCTCCTTGAATTCAACCTGCAACAGTTTCTCTCTCTCTCTCTCTCCCCCTCTCCCTCTTAAGTTTCAATATTCAACTTTTTCAGATCTGCGCGTTATTTGTTTGATTTTGACACTATCATCATCATGAGATCTTCCTTTCCTTATCATGCATTTACATTGGTGTTGGGTCCATCTCTCTCTCTCTCTCTCTAGCTGGCTCACTCTCTCACTCATGTGGGCGTGGGCGTGGGCGCTAATTAATCTGTTTCTTTGTGCGTGTGATGAATGATCATCTTCGGGAAAAAAATAATCTGCATGGGCTTGCGGCACAACGTCATTCATAAAAATACTTACTCAAAATTTCATTTATATGATTTATTCACATACATACTCATAGAAATATATGCGTACGTACCATCAAAATGTAATGAATAATGATAATCAAGTAGGTGGTTTGTTTTGTACAGCAAACAAAAATGCCCCAACTTTACAACTGGGTTGCATCAGTCACTTGAGCAAGCCAAATATCAAAAAAAAGAAAAAAGAAAAAAAAGAGGTCTCTTAACTCTAGGACTGAACTGGGTTCTTTCTGCGGTGAACTTGGTGACTTTGGGTTTGGCAGTGAGGCTCCTATGCATCAGTCTGTCATCTTATCCGAAATGTGATTGGTAGCTTACCTCACAAAGGAAGGAGGAGCCACCCTAGTGAGGGACGAATTTGGCCGCCTGTGGTACACCACACTTCCCCTTTTTCTTTGGGGTACTAATCATCCTTTTCTGACGTAAATAATGTAGATGTGGTTCTCACCATATCTCTAAAGACAACATCACCATATCTCTCTCTCTCTCTCTCTCTCTCTCTCTCCAATAGTCTCATCTGCTTGCAGCCTCATTTCTTTTAGCTTTCCTTCCTTACAACTCCTAGAAAGGGACTCCCAAACTATAAACAGTAAAGCCCCAATTCCCAATTTTTATTTCTCTTACGTGGGTTTGAAAGAAAACCCAGAAATGCAATGATGACTTCATTTAATGTGGACTCAGAACTGCAGAAAGGCAGAAAAATTTAAACTTAGATGGAACACTCCCCACACGTAGGACAAGCTTGTTGACTACTCTGAACTGGAGGAGTCTTGGTGCGGGCAGGGGGCTAACAAAATGTTGCTTTCCTGTGCCCCAGTTATAATTTCTCCCTGTTGGGTTCATTCTAGTGTTTCCTTGTGGACCCCACTGATATGAAGGAACTAGGGTTTGAGCCATTTGATCTCAACCCTTTAATCAGATCACCCTCATGGGTGGACCACTATCCACTCCATTAAAGTGCTCTCTCTCTCTCTCTCTCTCTCTCTCTCTCTCTCTCTGTTTATGCTAATTAGGGTTTCAGTTGGACATCTCTAGCTGTGGAGTAGTACTGGAGGACATGATTATGAATTCAATACAGAATTTCTTGCTGGAAGTGAATGTATGTAAATGGAACTGTCTTTGCTTCCTCTACCAAGCAAAAGCAAAATGGAAATATTTCTTACTATCTAAAGAACTCACTATTTTAGTGGGGTATTGTGTGTGCTTGTGGGGGGGGGGGGGGGGGGGGGACCCAAGCTAACTAGCCTCTTTGCAGTGTAAATGAATGAGTATATTGAATAACTTCAAGGACAACTGATAGTTGTACATTCCTATGCTATAGATCCATCCTGCTCTTATGTTAGTGGTTTGGCTTCTAAGTTGGATAGCTTTTTAATTAAAACATGTAGCTTATCATGCTAACAAAAGCTTGTGAACAGGACACAGCAATTTCCACCCTCACCCTCCAAAGGATTGGATTAGACCCTTCTCCGTTTGTGGTGAGAAAGGGCGGGCTCGTTTCCCCCTTTTAATACATGCCATATGTATCAAATACAATCCCAACCATTCATTTTACATTTTCTTCTCAAATTTTAAAACGAAATATTGTTTCACCGTCGCACAAGATGAATGGCTCGGATGTTGCATTTGGGACATGGAATTCTTTAAAAAGAGAAATGGACTCTTCATTCCTCACCATAGACGAAAGACGGCCCAAATTTGCAACCAGCGTCTAGATAAACACTAATTACGATTATCTTTATTCGAACATGTGACTGTACGTACTCCAGTAATTAGAACAGTTTAATGTGTCAACTTAATCGAAAAGAACAAAAATTGCATCCACCACTAGCACGTACCAAGTTCAGATACGAATGAGGCTTTTTCGCATCATTTTCCCCCAAAAAAGAAAGGATACCATCATACTTGAAGAATCCTGCAATAAATTCAACCAAGAAAAAAAAGGGCAAAGTAATGTTGTCCTCCAGAAGAAAACTAAATCATTCACGCAAAGCTAAATCAAGCTTCAAAAATACAAGAGGTATATTTATCCACATCCAAATCATCATTACAAAAGCAATGAAAGGCTCATAGAATTGTCAAATCTTAAAGGTAAATATATGCCATTTTACCCAGAATACGAAAGCTCACAGATCCATCAACTGTTACAACAGCAAATGCCATTTTTCTTCCGTGATCTTATGAGCTACAACGATGAATATTAAAAGATAAGAAAATGAACAGGGATGAGGGAACCTCCCAAAAGAGAAGCAAAACCAAAAATTTATATTGAAACAATCTTTCAGTACATTCTTCGAAACAACCCCTCAGGAAAAGAGCCAAACCACAAGCTTGAAGACAGCTAAACAAATGGCATGGTCCTAAATATGGGATATGCTAAAGGTCTTTCCTCAAAGGATTACAAAATAAACCTCAACAGACTATAAAGAGACGTGGAAAAGTGTGACACAGGATACCATGCCCCACCCATGGATCTTCCTGAAGCCACATTTTATCTCTAATCCCTTCTCCATAAGAAACATATAAAACCAAGTGAGGTAGAGATTTGGGAGATGAATTTCTAAGGACCAAAATGAGTTACATTGTACTAACAGACTCGTCCCAACCATTCAAATATACAACACAGATGCTCTCAATGACACACTATCACAATGCATTCTGGTCAAGACGAAAGCTGCACAACTACGGGCATATTACTTACAAGCCTATGAAGCATGGACAACTGTACACATCCATTAGCAGTAGTTTCCATAATAAACAACAAAATGCACATGTAAGTTAGAACTGTGACTGCTAACCAAGAGAACCACCACCAGCTCCAGAGACATTTTGTTGCATTCTTTGCTGAGCCATTGCTGTGCTACCCAATTCAGATTTATTTGCAACATCACAATGTTCAAGCAAATATGTGCGCGGCCCATAATACGGAGCCTGAGATGCAAATGAACAGAGTATGAGGACAATATATCAGGAATGAGATAGCACACTTCCATTTACAGTGATTTCACAAACACAATAAAATATTTACCTGTGGATAAACAGCGGTTATCTCTAACAAGACAAGTTTGCAATCAGGAGCCTCTGTTCTCTGCAAGGAAAGTCATAGTTGTGGAATCCAAGAAAGCCAAACCCAGTGGGGTATCTGGTCCAAGTACTGATCAAATAATTTGCCAACTGGTTCACTGGCAGCATCTAAGCTGAGAAGATAAAGAACATGAGCCGGGTGGCTTCTGGAGTTGGGGATGCCAAATTTTATAACTTGAAGAAAGCAACTAACAGCATATTCTCACATAATCTCCTCATGAGCATCTTTGCAAGCCTGTATAAAGGAAGTAGGATGTCAGTTTTAAGACCAAGTTAAAAGTGATCCAGTGGCAGATTAAGCATGAAATAAGTACCATGATGCAGCAATTTCCCCAGCTTATCCGGCTGCTAAGTAAATTTTTAAAAAGGCTGACAGGATTGGAATAAGAAATATTAGCTGCTTCACAGCCTTTGAGACAACAAATATTGACTCTGTGTTTCACTGGAAAATATTCCATGTTAGTACTGTTGATCAAACTGAAACCATGGGTAAGCTCTCCCTTCATCTCCAAATAAGCCTTTGCCTGCTCCCTTATTTTCACAAAAGCCTCCTGCAGCACGAAATATAGATACGCATGAGATATCTACAACAGGGGAAGGGAACGAAAATAGAATATCAAAAAGAAAAAATGAATTGCAGAGTGCTTATAGATTTCAATAGACGACCACTCCATAAGCTCAGCCTGCTGGAATAACAATAATAAAAAATAGAGTTTTGCTGAGTTTCTGGTACCTGCACTTCCATGTTGAGTGGGCATACATATTGTTTAGCATTGTCATATAAACATCATACAGGCCCCGCTTATGAGCAATGTGAGTGAGCTTATTGACATTCCATACTTTCTCCCGACGACCAAGATGATGAAGCTGTAAATTAGTGGTGCCAAAATCCTTGAATGCATCTATGGCATTGACAGCATATACATCTCATTCCTCCATTGCAGCAAATCGAACCAAACCAACATATTATCCCATTGATTTGGAGTTCTGAGCCTCCCAGTTTCAAGGATGTCCTTCAGATCCGCATGAATACCACCATGCATGCCAACGGAGCTTCCAGAGTGTTTCCTACCATTAGCGATGTCTACTAAAATACGAGCTGATTCTTGAACTTCAACCAGTTTCTGAAATTGCTGCAGAAGGGTTATCCTCGAATGAACAGACATTTCAGGCAATTGCCACCATTACGATAGCATCACATAATATGACAATGCCTACTACAAGTACAAAAGTAATTAAGGCTGACACTGGCCAGCATGCTATTTTGATAAGAAAATAGACACGAACCCAACCTAGCAACTACAAGGATTTAAACCCTTGAGCCTGCCAACTACCAAGGGTTTATACACATGCTGGTACCATCCAGCCAGCATGGATTTGGTAAAGACATATAAAAAGATAAAAAAGGGATAAAAAAATCTACTAAGAGCATAGCAATGTAATTGCAGCTTGAAGAATAACTAAGCACTCTGAAGTTACACTTCTTAAATTAGCTTTGTTAAAAAAGGAACGTAATGAAACTCATGAGTGATAAATATGTCTGCCAAATTATTGTAAAAATATCCCCAATGGCTGAGATAACAGTCTCATTCAATTCAACAAGAATTGAGCTCTAAATGTTGTACCACTTGGTAGAAGAGTATCTCAGTTATTGTAGTCAATTGTGTATGCCCGCGTGCATGCATTATTTTTTAGACGAAGTCCAAGAATTTGGGACTGAAAAAGAAAAGAAAAAACTTGTCACCCCTCACCTCTATCAGAAAAATTCATGTCTTATGTTTTATATTCTCTCCTTCTAAATTCATCACGTGGCCACACAAACAGAAAGAGGGTCTTTTGGAGGGGCTCCGGGGGGGGGGGGGGGGGGGGGGGGGGGGGGGGGTGGGGTGGTTGATGATGGAGCGGAAGCGAGATTAACGTAAGAAAGATCCTGATCATACTAAACACAGACGGGATAAATAAGCACAGCCAAATGCTAAGAAGAGCAGAAGAAGGAAAAAAAAAAAAAAAAAACATGGTAACAACAGACATCCACAGAATCCAACACTTGTGATAAGGAGAGATCCGTCCAAAAATCATGCACGATCTCTGCTAGTGGTCTATAAGCCAGTGGCCTCAATGTATCAAAGCATGCACAACCAGTTCCCACTAAAACCCTGGCACAGTTTTAATAGAACACAGGTGTTGAACAAATAGAGTTAGGAAAGGGAAGCTCTTCATTGCAATAACAACATACATATGATGTAAAAGACATAAAGCGCGTTCAATAACCCCACCATTCATTATTTGCAAGCAGCATGAGGCAAGAGTACACATAAGGTGGTCACCAAAAACAGAGACACCAAATGTGTCACCTTTCATCCAACTGTGTGTCAATTAAAGGGAATAAGCCTCACTTGAAATATGATCCAAGAACATGTTCTAGCGCTACCAACATCAGTGTTTTTAATCACCAGAAAGGGAAAATCAAGTAAACTGAAGGTCATGAAACGTTCAACTTTCAGATGGTAACAGAATCAGAGATTGTCATAAGCAAATTAACAGTGCTTTTACATATGCTTTCTTTATGTGGCTTGATATAATCAACAAAGCTCTTCAACAGGTAAGTTAAGAAAGGAACTTTCTGCAGTTTAAACAACAGAAATAGAAACAATTTAACCCCATCATACAACAAAACCCCATCCCACCCCCCAAAACACACACACACACACACAAAGCAAAAACAAAAAAAAACAGAAACAAACAACAACAACAACTCCCTTGAAAATGGGGGGAATATAATTTTAAAAAATAGGCAGAGAGGAGGGGAGAAATGTAAGTAAAGTATGCCTCTTACGTGGCGTTTGGTAAACCAAGTTAAATTATGGAGATTGGTTAAGATGTGTAAGGTAGCGTTTGGTAAAATCTAATGTTTAGACCTGAACATTAAAAACTAGTTGGAATTCTAGCGAATGTGATTCTGTTTGGTTTCCAATTTTAACCTTATTTTTCATTCAAAACATAATTGTTTTAGAAAAACTATGGAGATGATTGAATTAATCAACACTCTTCTTTACATTTTTTATTATAAATATCCATGTCTTACATAAAATAAAATAATTAATTAAATTTCAATATATTTTGCATAAACAGAAGTGCAACTCATTCACATAACCTAATCATAAATTGTTAGTCTTTCCCCCATTTCACTGTGGATGACTTGCTTGATGCACAACCTAATCTGTTGGACTTTCTCCTGCAACGCGAGCCAAGATGCAACTCAAGATGGTAAACCTTTGCCTCATTAAACAAGAGCGTGGCAATGATTTATTTGTTGGGCCTACCAGATTATGGTATCTTTCAAACTAAAACCCAAGAGTGTGGTAATCACTCATTCAAGACCACGTAAAATCCCAGGCGATAAATTGAAGGGGGGAAGATCAAATTGGCCCCGCAAGAAACATCAAAAACTGAAAATAAAAAGAAAAATGAGAGCAGTCAAGGATTAATTCAGCAAACTCCTTCAGGATTATATTTTTATTTTTTATTTTTCCATTTTTGCTATATTTATGCATTTACTCATTTTGGCTCATTTGGCCAAAAGGTTTAAAGATTTTATTTAAAAATTCAATGGGAATCAGGCAAATGCTTGTAAATTTTTTTTGGAATTAATCACTGTTTGTGTGTTTGCGGAAAAAATGAGGAGTTACAAACTTGTCATATTTGTTTTAGGAGGATCATTGTTCACATCATCTGAAAAGATTATGATAATTTACATCCAATACCATAGGTATGAAATACCTTTGATTAAGATTTTTAAAGGATATGCATAGGTATTAGGAATGGGTTTTAGGGGGTGATCTGTGAAATACAGATCTGAAAATGGACCAGGGGTCCGAACGTGAAGAACACGGATGAACAGATGGTGAAAAATGAATAACAAGGCTATAAACCCATTTAAGAGTGAGAACAGAAAGAAGATGATGAACAATGGTCATTGGAGACTTCATTGGAGCTATGAAGGCTGTTATGGGATTAGGGTTGTTAGGGTTTGTTAAAGGCTGGGCCCATTTTGGGTTTCCTATATATTTCCATAGGAGAATCAGACTCATATAGTTCTTATAAAGCTCATAGAGCTATGGAGGTTCACTAGAGATGCCTTACCATTGGCAATATCAGCAATGAAGAAGGAGATGAAAATGGATTGCTCTTTGCTTTTTCTCTCTTTTCTCTCTTTCTGTTAAGATCTCAAAAATGCCTCCTCTCCAAAACCCTAAGGTTTTGGTTTATATAGTGGGGAGAGGAGGCCGAGGGGGAATGCAGCTCATTCTTGCGTCTTGGGTCCGAGAATTATTTTCAATCATGGGAAGTCCCCTAAATAGACACCACGTGTCCTCTAGGGCAACGAGGTGTGATTTGTCATGGGCCCAAAATCACCTTGTGAAGTAGTGGGACTGTGGACCCAAGGTAGATTAATCTCTGAGAGAGAGGGAGCCATAGGCCTCGGGGAATATTAACGAGCCAGGGCTCGAGAAATATTCTTGAAAACGCTCCCATTTGACTTAACGGGGAGCTACAGGTTGAATTTACACCTTATTCTTTTGTGCGCGAAAAATCACAAAAAGGGACGCCAACATTGTGTCAATTATTTACGGAATCAAGAGGATCCAGAAAAAATTATTCCCTCAGCCTACTTCCAGAAAACAAACATATATTTCATTTCCCAAACAAAATACCCTAGAATCGCAGAGAAAGTAATCACAACTACCAAATTTTCTATCTTACCTAGCATCTCCTCTATTTTGGGCCGCGAGAAATCTACCTTCGTGGAAAGGCACGCCCCCGATGCAATGGCCACGGCTGCGCGGATCAAGATCCGGCGGCGGGCTCACCGGCAATCACATTCCCGGACGTGAGAACGGCGAATTTTGAAGAGGATTAAGGTTTTGGGAGATGGGATTGAGGGAGATGAGTGGTCTCCGGCCATTGCGTTGGAAGAATTAGATAGAGAGAGAGAGAGAGAAAGAGAGACGCCGAGAGAAAGAGGGAACGATGAGGGAGGGAGCACGCAGGGTTTTGGGGCGAAGAGAAATATTTGAATAAAGATAACGGCTATTTTCTAAAGGATACCCATGGATCCTCTTGATTTATAGAGGCGGGCAATTACCCACAGCCCTAATCATTTGTGGTAGGAAGTTTAGGAGGGGAGCCTTCACATTCACACAGGACCTTTTCAAATTTAAATAATCCCCATTTCATAAAAACATCATCCGATTGAATCGATTAGTTCTTAAATCTAATTTGATCCGACACTATTTAGGTCCATTTTATACACGACCAAATCATATGGGTTACCCATACATCTGTCTCAATCAGAACCGAGTTTCTTTTTTTCTAAAAAAGAAAAACCATTTGTTTGGGACAAGTGAGGAACACAAATTGAACTCCTGAACCAAAAAGAAAAAATTTCAGCCCACCAAATCAATGAATGAAGAGAACCGCTCCTTAACCTGTGCCCCCTTAAGCTCAACGAAGTGATTCTTCAAGTTGGGAGGAACTCTTTCGGGACCTGGAACAGCCATAGGACCCCAGTCATCAATGGCAACAAGTGAGGAACAGGAATATTAATCTGAACAAGCCGACCGCATCACTTGAACTGACCCAGGGCGCTCTCTGTAAACTATCTTAAATGATCGAGCACTGGGGTTAAGATGCCCAGTTCCGGCACCATACGCAGCAGGAGGGCTTCACGCCTTCACCCACTGCCCCACCGCTCTCAAAGATATGGCTCCCGGTGGCCCACTGAAAATACTGTTCACCAAGAGAGGATACCGCTGGGGGGCGGGAGGAGATGGTTAAGCAGCGTGGCAAGCGTGAGTGAGATTGAGAATGAGTAGGCGGGCCGGGGGCCTTGTCCAGCGCGTGGGCCTTGGGCCGATGTTGGGCCTCCAAGAAATCTTAGCCCCACGGTATTTTAGTTTTAATATTTTATTTTACGGTTTTCTACCTTTTTTTTTTTTTGTACAGATTTGATCTTATTGCTGATTTTTTTTTTTTAAAGAAAAGAATGAGATCCAGAATAAGATTTTTTTAGTTATCCCACATAATAAAGGGAAAGAATTCCTTTCAGAAAATAAAAATAAAGGGCAAGAATTAATTAATTATTTTACATTTGATTTTTTTAGTATAAATTTATTATTAAGTATGTGCTCACATTTTAGAGAAAATGACCAAAAAACATATAAAGGCAGTTTGGTGCTAACAATTAATTAATATTTATTTATATAGAAGAAGCAGCCTTCATTGTCCAAAGCGGAGTGGATCAAAACTTAAACGTATGAGGATTAGACAGATACTGATTTTTAAATGGCAGGGGAAAGTAATGCAAGTCGATCAAATCATTAGAGAATTAAGTATAATTTTTTTAAAAATAATTTTTCTATTTATTTCCACGTTTCCATTTTCCATTTTTCATATATAGTAGAAAAAATTCCTATAAAATAACTAATAAAATCAAGCCGAAACGCCTCTCTTCAAGGCCACCCGCGAAGGATAAGACGGGCGCTATCGAGAAAAACGAAATCCGTTATCCTCCAAACCAATGAATCCCAATATCCTCAGACCTCTCCCTTGTGCTCTAAACTCCTCGCCATCATCAATCATCCTCATCGGGAACCTGCCCTTCTCACCTCGCCGTCACCGATCCACCGGAGCTTCCCCCACCACCTGCGCCGCCGGAGAAGGCGGCGATGGCAGCGGAACCCTGCCGGAGCCAGAAGGGTTGGGGTTGAAGTTCCGGCGGGGGTCGAGAAGGCGGTTGAGGCGGCAACAACAGCAACAGATGTCGAATTCGGAGGACGGCGTGAAGGCTCCGGCGCGGCGGAAGGAGTGGGAGGAGATGAGCATGACGGAGAAGGCGATAGAACTGTACGTGGGAGAGAAGGGTGCGCTGTTCTGGCTCAACAAGTTCGCCTACGCCTCCATCTTCGTGGTGATCGGAGCTTGGATTCTCTTCCGCTTCGTGGGGCCGGCCCTTAATCTTTACCAGCTCGATTCCCCTTCTCTTTCGCCTTCTTCCATTCTCAAGGGTTAGCATTACCTGCAGATTTGAATGAAAAGAACTAGCTCGATTGCCGCAAGTAGAGCTAGGGACCGTAGCTAGTTGATTTACAACAAGTTGTTGCTTTGTTCATGTTTACAAAGAGTGTTTTTATTGGGATTCGGATCCAATGAGAGAACTAGTTTGAGCTTGTCAAAACTTGACCATATTAAGGATGGGCCTCTTCTTAACAAGCCATCAATAGCAGAAATCCTCAGCTGTTGCAAGTTTAATTGAAACGCCTAACATATCCTCGCGCGTATATACGATCATACTTTTCCGAAACAAACAAGTTTATTTACATCTGCCATTTATTGGTCACCAAATATTTTCACGTTAAAGCATCGGATAATCAGCAGGAGTAAGCACGTGGATTCTATTTTAGATGGAAACTAAGGTTCTTTCATAAAATTAGTACTGCTTAACAAAAGGGCGATAAGAGTATCGAGGGATTACGAAGTGGAATCAAGTGGCCTATGCGCAATATTTACAAAACCACTGGCTACTGGAGAATTCGCTATGTCACCTGGGAGCTGGGAGTTCGACCGTGACAACAATTTGGGCTGCAGGGCAAATCATCTGGCCGCAGGGTATAACTCAAATGCACAATCTGCAAGTTCGAAATCAAAGGCTCAGAATGATGATACATACTCTGCAGGTAATTGCATCACGGTGATAAATGGAATGCAAGGTGTGGACAGACAACTATACAGTGCAGCTTTGGAGTTGTTTCAAAACCCCATTTGGAGCAAGACATTTCTATCATTAAAAACAGAGAAACGACTGATCTGGTTGAAGGCCATGCTCACCAGTGCACAATGATGTATGACTTGGAGAGATAAAGAAAAAGAGAGAGACGGAAGGGAATGTATACCTCGATCTCAATGTATTCTTTCCAGACATCATCGTCAACCTCAACCATCTTTCGATGATAATCCCTACCAAAGCCCCATCATAGTGGTTTTACAATACCATATCTTTTCCTCAGCATCGAAAGGTGCTTTTTCAGTTCCTCCTCGTCGAATTTTTGAACCTGTTTCTGCATTGAATTCTTTGCATACTTTGTCCCACGTTTCCTTGTTGAAGTGACTGGGAATCACATCCAGATGGTACTTCATTTCATCAGCTAAGAGCTCTATGAATGCCTTCTCTAGGCAAGGTGACCAGTTCGGCCTTGACCGAACATCCTCTGATGGATCTTCACTGGACTATTCATCTGTTTAGAGTATGCAAGGAAATTTTCATGGTTAACATCATTCAAGAAAATAGAATGCCTAATATCTAAAACCAATCTGTCAATCCCCTAGACAACAAGAGGTTTTAAAAAAAGAAATGACTCGAACCACAGAAATCCAAATTCCATATTTGGATTGGTTCCTCCCATTGGCTGGATAATGTCACTGATTTTCTGATATTTTATCATATGTCTGCCTTTGGTGAGTGTCACCTGCTGGAAATGAAAGCCCAACTATGCAGTCACTGTATCCAGGCAAAGGCAATGACTTTTGGGGGGCTCCTATGCGCGTCAAGGTAATGCTTTTTAAACAAAAACTAGAACAGAAGATGCTACTCTCTCCCGCCAACACAAAAATGCATCACCTTCATACTCTTGTTCAACCCAAAACGAACCAGACAAGCCATATATCATAAACAGCTGCATCTCGACTTGAATCTCTTGCTCTCATGATGAGTAGTTGAAAATAACTCTACAGACGCAGCAAGTGATTCCTATTTATACACTCAGTGTAAATCTACATATTGGTACCTTCACTTTACCCAAACAAATTAACCAATCAATCAACGACATTGGTGCGCCACCAAATGAAAGGGTATCCACATTGACCTACAATCTTGTTCAGTCGTAATCTAGTACAAATTATAGGCAGATCAGTGCTTATGTAGTTTTGACCTTGTATGACAACAATTAGCAATGACCGGCATTCACCGATCCATTGTCTGACTGCTAAGGCAACATACCCTTAAGAACGGAGCACCGGACTAATGAGATGTCATAGACATTGTTCCATGAACACCTTGCTCGAGTTACAAGCTTAAGACCTAACTGCGAAGTTTAGGTCTAAATGCTGCGCTTTCATTTTTCTAAGTACACGCGACAAAAAGATGAACTAATCTGACTGTTAATATGGTAAGAACAAACACACAGTACGATTCAACCAGGATTCATAAACAAAAACGAAGCACAAATATCAGAATCAGATTTGGTGCAAAAGCAGATAGCATTAAGCGCTATGGTGTCGATGGGGATGTGTGTAAGTAGATCACGAACCATTTTGTGATCAGCGCGGGGCTTCGCGGGGGGCATGATTAGAGGTGAAGAGCGTGTGCAATGCGATTGCGCAGGGGAGAGTGACTCACTCTTCTCTGCACTCACCCTAAGTGAGTGCAACTAAGTGAACCGAAATTTAACGGCGGGGCGGATTCAAAATTATGAGTGGGCGCGAAAAGTTAGCGGGCGGGGAATCGAATATACTGATAATAAAAAATCAGTACGAGAAATATATTTCGTTGTTTGGTATTTAATATTTATCTCTACTTCTCTACTATTATAAAGGTAAAAAACCTTTTGGTTCCATCAACCAAAATTAATTTTAAATTTTAAATTTAAACTTTTTACAGTTATAAAAGTTATGGAAGTTATTTTCTTAACCACTCACCCCCAACTTTTCCTCCTACTCCTTCCACTTTTATCTTTTTTTAAGTACATACACATTCTTTTTATTCTTTACAATTTTGTATTTAATGTTTTATCTCTACTATTATAAAGGCAAAGAACCTTTTGGTTCCATCAACCAAAATTAATTTTAATTTTAAAATTAAAACTTTTTACATTTATAAAAGTTATGGAAGTTATTTTCTTAACCACTCACCCCTAACTTTTCCTCCTACTCCTTCCACTTTTATCTTTTTCAAAGTACATACACATTCTTTTTATTCTTTACAATTTTGTATTTAATGTTTTATATTCTAATAAAAAAAGTCGTTGAGCACGTGCATTGCACGTGCGATACGACTAGTATATTTTAACGATTAAAGATATTTTGCCCTGATTATCAATCGAATTATAATTTTTTCCGAAATTTTCACCTATAAACTTTGATTAGCCGATCAGAATATTGTAAGATATAAATATAAATAACGAGAAGTGAAAAGGGAGTATTGTGTGCGTTCGTTCCCAAAATGATGTCGCCTTGCTGAAAATTTTAAGTGTGTAATAAAATTTTTTAATAAAATGGCATCGTTTCGAAGGCAAAAGAACGCAGATTACGTGTGTGCAAGTGCATGCTCTCATCTCTGTAAATAAAATAAGTAAATATGGACCTTGACTCATGCAATGAGTTCCCCCATAAACTCTTCACCCTCCGCCGTGGCCTCTAGCATCTCCAGCGGTAATTCAGTTTTTTACTGTGACTGAATTTTCATTAACTTTACATGGGAATAAATGTTTGGCGAGTGTTTTCAATAGTAAGTGATAAGGCAAGTCCCTCTTAGTGGTAGCTAGAATATTATCAAATAAACTTAATCAAACATGTACTCAACACTCTAGGTTTTAAGCACTTAATTCGGCTGTCAAACAACCCCTTACCTTTTTGGTGAGTTGGGAGATTGTTTCGAATTTAGTGTTCTACATTAGGAATTTTTTTACCTTTTAAACCTCCTTTCTAATTGCTTTGTTTCGAAGCAAAGAGAAACCGTTTGCAGGAATCTTTCACAAAATTCTCTGGAGATTCTGTAAATATTGCATTCCAAAATCTAAAAACCAAAAATAATGGTATTTGCTAGCAATCAGAGAGAAAATATGAAAAATACGTGCAAGATAGAGATCGCCAAATGTTTGGGAGTTCATATCCAAAAGTCTAAACTAAGCAGTCCATTAACCTTGGATGGAAAACACAGCAAATGAAAAAATAGAGACAATAAACTATAACAACACACATAGTAATCTAGTTAGAGTAATACTATACGCACATCCTCCATACAATATAGAATCACACATATTTTAGCACGTTATTCTTTTGATGTGAAGATTATGTGAAGGATGTATATGTAATATTACTCATATAATTATAGGATACAAGTCAGGATAATCCGATGGAGCCCAATTAATTAAGGGTTACTTTAGGGGAAGGATGAGAAAAGAGGCATTAATAATTGGGGGATTCTGAATTTTTTGCATTTCACTTTATTTCTCATTTAAATTCAATGCGTCTTGTCACTTTTAGAAACTTTGGATTTGGAAAGTGTAATTATGAACTGAAATGAACTCCTAACTTATGAGACAAAATAATAATTATTTTTCATTAGGTTACTGGATTATCTTTTTTGTACAAAAATTAAGAATTTATGTAATTTTTGGAAAATTTAAATTGGAAGAATCGAAAGAGAGAGAGAGAGAGGGGAAAAAAGTAAACCCCCGCTCCGTTGCATCATTGGTACCATTGTTTTTTTTTTTTTTGGGTAAAAAATCATTACCACCATCGTTAACTTTTTAATGTCTCCAAAACGCGGTGTTGAAGTTGAACGAAGACGAACACTCACCGTCTCTCTCGGGGAGTCGAAAACCCCATCGCACGCCTGAATCCCTCAGGATCGGTAGGTGTCCTCTCTCTCTTCATCATCATTCGTAGACTTGTATGCGTGGTGCAAAATTACTGTGTACAGAAGTTATTGATTGTCTGTATCCGTCTCTCGTCTGGTTGTGTCTGATCTTTGTCGCACAAGAGGTTCTCTTCGATTGGTTATGCACGTATTCGGTTGAGAACGTGTTTTAGGATCAAAAGTGTGTTTATCTGTGCACTGGTGCGAAACTAGGGTTTTATTTGCAGGTTTTGTTATGCCGATTTCTCGATGGACTGCTAGTAGGTTATTGTTGAGTTTGGGTTCGTGGTTTGAGTTTTCAAGCCTGGATGTTGTTTTCTTCTGTGGCAGATAATCATGGGTTTTTATCAAACGCGGATAGTTCATGATGGAGTTACATGGAAAAAAAAAAGGGTTGGATTTAGAATAGCGTAGATTTATTAGTGATGATCAAATTTTAAATTATTTGATCTATCACTTGCATGGAAATCTCTTATCAGTTATACATTTTCTCGAGTATACTTGTCAAGTGCGCTACCTTGAGCTTGTATGCTTTTGCGTCTGTGAAATCAATGACTTGATCTTTGGTACTGATATAATATTCCGTGGGTGTTAAAAATTTTGCAGGCTTCATTCAGTGGTAGAATATTTTACCCATGTATTCTGTTTTATCCATCTATTGAATTTTTTAATTTGTCCATGAATAATTTTTTAAGTCAGATAGATGGATACAGTTCTGTAAGCCGACCGTTATGTTTACTGGTTTTGATTAGAGTGAGATCTAATTTGTTAACCCCCTTCACCTATTTGAAGTCCAATGCAGAATTATGTATCATAAAAATTCCAACCCCGGAGGACAAAGCTCGCTGCCCTGCGAGGGTTGAGGAGGGTTTTTATCATACGTAACAGATCCCACACCTTCATTTGCATAGAGGTTGTTTTCATGATCCAGACCCCTGACATTCTTATCACTAAAGAGCGACCATACCAGTTGCGCCAAGGCTCACGCCAGAACTATCACTCATATAACATAAAAAAATTGATCCCAATGGTACAGTATTTGATAGCTAAATTGCCATTTTGTACTGTATGTGCAGCTTTCTAATAGAACACTTGATGTATTTTAGTGGCTTCATATTTGAAGACATAATAAAGGAAGCTTACTGGTGTTAAACGTATTTGAGTGCATGTAACGAATCATATGAGAGTTATGGTTCAAACATTTGAATCAGGCTTTATGAATCTAGCTAGATAATTTAACATATACACAGGATGGACCGCTGGTAACAGCAGACTAGTATCAAGCCCATGAACGAATCTGACTGGGTCCTTTAAGCACTGTTAATGGCTATTTTAACAAGCTACTGCTTTAATTTATTAGGTATTTTCCTATATGGTTTGGACGGATTAGGTCATTGTATGCAGTGTTGCTGATTGGGGATAGGGAATTTGGTCGGTTAATTTACGCTATGCCTGTTTGGTTAATAAATTTTGGTTTATTAGTTAGGGCAAGTCCCGGCATACAAAATGAAGTCTGTTAACTAGGGACATTTGTCTTCTCGTTGTAGAAAACAAAATGACGCGCTTGATTACAATTTCTGTGTTAATTAATTTTTTAAATAGAAGTGCTCAGCTGATTTATTTTATTTTTCTTTTTCGTTTTGAATAGCCTGGAAAGATTTTTTCCAGGAAAATACCAATGCTACAATCAGCATTGAATCCGGATGTGAACTCTTTCGATATTTTGGACCGCTCACACTAAATTTTTCTTTGAACTTTTATAAGTTGCATGAACGTAAGCTGTATGGTTCTTTGCATTCATATTGCATATATTCAACTATTATATGAAGAGTGCTTTTGCTTGGTGCCCTACCCAGGACAAAATCCTGTTCCCATCCCCCTCATTTATGACCGGAAGTTCTCATTTTCTGTTCAATGTAATTCTAGAAAGGCGATGGCAGCAGAGGGAGAAGCTGACTTGTCAAGTTTGAAGTCTCAGCTAAACCAAACACACTCAATGTGGAAACAGGAGGTGGAACGACGCCAATCCCAAGTTGATGAATTGCAAGCAAAGCTTTTGGAAGTGAAGGCCTGTATAAAGGGATCTGAGGAAGAAGCAAAAAAAGAGTTAGAGGTTCTTTGGCGAAGAGTCAAAACTGCTGCGACATTGCTGACCTACTTAAAATCAAAAGCTAGAATTATGGCTGTTCCCCATTTGGCCCATACATCATGCGGAATCAGACAATTAGAAGGGGTGGGGCTTGTTGACAAAAATGGTACACCACTGTCTAGTTGGTCCAAGAATGTTGATGTTTCTTCATTCGACAACTCTGATGAGGGTGCATTGATTAAAGTTTTTAATCAGCATGAATCTTTTGATGAACAAGATGAGGCTTATATTGGTGAAATACTCAAGTCTGTGCAGATTGTCACAGATGTGATGGAATCTCTGGTTAAAAGGGTTATTATGGCAGAATCCTTAGCTGCCATTGAGAAAGAGAAGGCAAGTTTAAGTCAAGAAGAAATAAACAAAAAGTCTGTCCAAATTGAAAACATGTCCTCAAAGCTAGAAGAGATGGAAAGTTTTGCGCTTGGTACAAACAACATTTTGAATGAGATGCGGCAGAGGGTTGAAGATTTAGTCGAAGAAACATGTAGACAAAGGCAACGAGCTGCAGAAAATGAACAGGAGCTTTGCCGTGTCAAACGGGACTTTGAGGCCCTGAAATCCTATGTTAGTAGTCTCATCAGTGTTAGAGAAACACTCCTGTCATCAGAGAAGCAATTTCAGTCGATTGAGAGGCTTTTTGAACGGTTAGCATGTTCTTTTCCTCCACAAACTAAAATGTTTGACTGTATATTTCTGTTCTTAGTTGATATAACCATATTACATGTTTGCTTGATTACATACGATTTCTCTTCATAGGCAAATCATGCTTTGTTTGTGTGCTTTTAACATGTGAACCATTTGATGGTTGCGTAATTGTTCAGTCTCTTGTAACTCGGCAGCACATGATGGCTGCAATACTTTGTTAAGTCTTTGTTTAGTTTGGCCATTTTGGTGATGCATGATTGCCTTTCATGGAAAACAATTCATATATATTAGAAAAGAGTTGCAAGTCATTGTTGATACTTCATTGTGTCGTTGCAATGGCTATTGTATTTTTACACAAACTAAAATATTTGACTGTTTTTCCCCTCTCTTTTTCCCCTGCTAGTTGGAACGAGCATACTATATGTTTACTTTATTACACACTATTCCTTTATTGCTGATTTGCTGGTGCAATCATCTTTTCTTTCTTTGCTGCTAATGTATGAACTGTTTAATGGTTGCTTAGGCACTGTTTAGTTTTGTTCCCTGTTGGATTGTGTAAGCCTCTTGGGACTGTGTTTTATTTATTTATTGGGCCTTGTATTCTGGGCCCATTAGGGTTTCCATTATGTTTCTTGTTCAAGGGGTTAGGGTTTCCTAGTAACCCTAATATTGAGAATTATAAATAGATAGTCTTGGTGCCCGTATTAGGGTATCCAACTCTCCTAAAATTTCTCTCCTTTCTCTCACTACATTCCCATTTCCATGTTCTTGTTTCCATGTTCTCGTTTCCCATTGACAACAAGAAACATGTTTGGTTTGTACATGTTGTTTCCATTTTTTGCACGGGCATTGGTCTGATGGCCGTGACTGGAGTCCGGCAAAAGTGACCAGAATCCAGCAAAAGTGCTGGAAAATGGGTGAGGTGACCAGAATTTGACCAGAATCTGGCGATGGTGGCCGAGTTAGATGGTTGATGGTTATGGGTGAATTTGAGTGGAGGTAAATATTGTTTTCACAATTTTAAAAATTTGTGGGAGTGACATTTTCTGACTCCCAAATTTGTTTAGAACGTCCTCAAAAAGAATTTACAAAACAGCAATACAAACCCAAACATGTTTTCTGTTCTTGTTTCTTAAAAATTTGGAAATGGGAATAAGAAACAGGAAATGGGAACAAAACCTAGCATGGGCTTAGTTCTTCAGTCTTTTGTAACTCAGTACTTTATCGGTACCCTACTTTGTTGAGCATATTCTTTTGGGTTTGACCAACTTTTATGATGCATGATTGATTGTATAAGTCATTGTTCAGCCTTCATTTTTCTATTTTATTCCAATTTTTTTTTTGGAACAGGCTAGTAGATAAAACGACACAATTAGAGGGTGAGAAAATGCAGAAAGAGACTGAAGTTCAGAAGCTTATGGAGGAGAACGTAAGGCTGAGTGGTCTTCTAGACAAGAAAGATGCTCAGCTTTTGGCAATGAATGAACAATGCAAGGTAATGGCTCTGAGTGCTTCAAATAATATCTGATTTGGTTTTCTGATTAATTCTGTTTGATTCTGTTGCCATGTCTTGCTTTCATACCTGCCCCGGCATGAGCCATGATAGTGTGTCGTGTTGGATTGTGAACTGTTTGACTGTCGCTCCAATATTTATTTTTCTTTCAAAATGCACCATTCGGATGAGCCTGGTGAACTGTGAAATTGGTGGTTCTGTTACTGTCTTTGGCAAGCTTGAACAAGTGAATTGATTATATTTTGATTCAGAATGCACGACTTGGTGTTTATAAGCAGTAAAGATATGGTTTAATTTTAATCGTTGGAGTTGTCCTGTAGGTGTTGCCTCAGCTTGCATAAGGTTGTCATTTCCATGTCCAATGTATGTTCATCTTGATATTTCAGCGTTTTCCTATCCATACGGACAGTGCCTTCACAGTTGCTTTTATAGACTCGAATAATTACAAACCAACAAATTTAATAGTAATGAAACAAAATAAAGAGCTATAGTCTATAATGGGTAGGTGCAAGATGTTGGAAGTTTATGTAATTTAGCGGATGAGACGGCCAATGGGTTTGTATTTTTTAAATACGTACACCCAAACGGAGAGAAGATTAAAGTGTAGCTGAGTTGTAATTTAGCTGAGTTGCATATACTAAGATGAATGTGTGACAAGACTATGAAAATTATAATTACAAATGAGGATGTTCATGCGGAGCTACAGGTAGCTTCAAACGGAGAGAAGATTAAAGTGTGATGGTAAAGGACATGTAGCTCCAATTGAAGAAATGATTAAAAAGCGACGGCGAAGGTTACTTGTTGTATGCGGCAGAATCCTTTGAGGGCACTGATTAGAAAGAGCAAGTCTAGTGTTATGTCACCCAAGATCTGGATGCAAGCTGTAAGAAATGACATGAGTGTTACGGGTAGATGACAGTAGTTTGATCGGATCTATAAACTTCCGTAACAAAGGTTGTACAGGTCAACGTTGGAAGCTGTTAGGGAGGTCTTGAGATGATTTTCACTAGATAATTACAGTTTCTTTGAGATGGTTATATTGCAAATCCATAAAGGTTTCTCTCTTTAATTTTTCCTTCTTTATATAAAGAAAGTTAGGATGATGTAGCGGGTCGTTGCGATCTTGTCTTAATGGGGGATGGAAGGCAAGGGTAACATGGCCTTCACATGCCGGTGTGTAGGACAGTGTCACCATCATCCCAAAGACAATATACCTTGTGTTTCTTACACATATAGGAAAGTCTATGCTTCCTTGGATAATGATGTGCCATCCACCCCTCACCCCATGTTTGATTTTCAGTTCCCATTAAACGAAACATGAGCAAAGGGCCTCTTTATACCACGTTTTGCACAATCTAGTAATGCAAATCTGTGTCTGTAAGGCTCGTAAGTTAGTGAAACTTATCTACGCATACAGCTTCTGAGCAAACTTGCTGTCCAGATAAAGGGAAACGCAGAATTGAAGGCTGAGCCAAAAATGGCTTTTGAAAGTATCATTCTTAACTGAAAACAAACCCCATCACTCAAAGAGAGAGATGCATCACCGGTGGCTCAGTCCAACGGTTTGCGGCGAGAAGAAACGTTCAGTGATCCCTAACGACAGTAGAAAACTTGTCATGATTGCTCCCGTTGGCGAAGGCACCTGTTTTGAATAATTTGCGCCGAATCTTCAATTATATTGAAGAGAAATAGGATTGCAGCCTCTAAATCAGGGTCGTTATCGACAGTTTACTGTAGTATACATTACAAACCGACGTCTGTTGGGAAGTCAGTTTTCTTGCAATGTATTTTGTTTGCATTAAGATTTAGGTTCCCTCCCTAGTGCCTGTGTGTGCCCCCTAGTCACAGATCCCACATTCGTACCAACATTTCAGATCTTCTTTTTCTTTCTTTCTTTTTTCCTTTTGGGACAAGGAACTTCACCAAACCAGGGCATTCTGAATCACAGGATAATGAAATCATCCATTCTTTTTTACCTTTTTCCCATTTTGACGGTGTGGGGCTCAAACTAGGACCTCGCCATGACTCATTCTCCTTTGGACAAATGCGTTGACAAAGCTTGTCCACCACATTTATGAAGATTCAGTTCCCCTTTCTTTTGGTGAGGAAGCCCACTCATCTTTACCTTTACTTGTCCATGTTGCTTTTCCTCGCGTAAGAGAGAGAAGGTGAGACGTGATCATGTTTATATCACTTAATAAGATTTGCTTTTTATGCGGTGCCGCCATTCTTTGGTCTCTAAAGGTAGAACCCCCACCCTAGGGGCTCTCACACTTTGCCCCGATTAGTGTGGAGGAGGCAAATCGCGGTGACTCAGCAACCCTTATTTCAGCAAGAGGATTTTTTGCCTGGTGCCTTGTGGCAGTTAGGATTGATCCTAAGTCTTTGGTCTCACTTTACTGCTGGGTTCATATGCATTCTAAAATTACTGTCATTTTAATGAAAAATGTATTGTATTCCTATAATTATTTATTAAAATAATATCATCTTTTGAGATGCATATGTAATTAATTATTAATTGTGGCGTAAAGATTTTTTCCCCATGGGTATGATTCATGTATGGCTTCCTTTGGAAAAGCCAAAAAAGAAAAAAAAAAAAAAAAATCAAAGCCGATTACGGAGAAAGGAGAGCAGGAGGGTTGGGACAGCTGCCGAAAGTGAGTTTGGTTTAAACGGATCCTATGGTCTCCGTCTCTCAGTCGCACTGCTCAATTTGGCTTTAATCCTCTCAAGCCCTGAACCTTACATGTGTCAAGCCAATATCTAAACCCTTTTTTAGGAAAATTACACAAATCTCCTTTCTTAGGGTTCCAACGAAATTGCGTAGAGATTCAGTTGTTGCATTTCATCCCCTACATCCTAACATTATGCGCATTGTTGCTCTTAACATCGATTGTTAATGACTTTCGACTGATTTTTACGATTTCTGCTGATTTTCTTCTCTCCTCCTCCTCCTACGTTACTCCCTCTCTTCCCCGGCTCTTTTCCTTCCTCTCTCACTCAGCATAATTTTAAAGCTTAAACAGCAAAATATAACCACCGAAACTCTAGGAGAGACATTGCGATTTGGCCGAAGCCTTAGGAGGGGCGAGGCTGGGCCCATGTAATTAGAGGTTTCATTCCGTGATATCCTCCTCAGCCTCAACTGGAGTGACTGATAGGTTTCAAAGTACTTGGAGCGCTCACCTAGGCAATAAGTTCTTCTTGCTCACCCAATTTCTTGTCCGCTTGTGGAGTTTTATGTAATAACCTTACGTTTCTGTCCTCACCTCTCATGACGCCCCCACATAATGTACACACTCAAAAGGGGGAAGGAGGAGAGAACTGGGCCTTTCATTGGGTCGGGTCAATGACCCGTTTATTTGCATATGATATAATACCTTGCAAGTAAGAGTGAGAAATGCGAGGCAGGACTAAGACCCACGGGTGTGGTTTGGTTGGGTCCGAGGCTGACCCATTGAGAGGTCTGAGGAAGAACTAAGAAACACACGGGCTTAAAAGACAGGAGTTTGTTATGCTTGTACAATCCATTTAATTTTAATCAAAATTGAAGCAAATTAATAGCCACATTTGATGAACATAAGATCCACTAATAGTGGTCTATAATCCTCCCATATTTTTTGAGTGATTTAAGAAGGAAGAGGGCCCATTTTGTCAACAGGAGACCCAACACATTATAGCAAGCCTACCCCAATCACTCTGTTCCATACCCTTAACACTCCCTCTCAACCCCAAAACCATTCATCCCCCCCACCTCCCCCCCAAATTCACAAATAAATACCCTCTCCACCCCACCTCCACTCCCTCCAACACTACCTTCCCCCCACACACACATTCTCCCCCCCTCTCTCTCTCTCTTTCCTCCCTTTCTCTGACTTACTCCACTTCCCAAATTCAAAAACGAGCGAGCATGGCCATTAGGAAATTCAACAGAGTCCCCCAAACGGCAGCTCTGAAGCAAATCCTCAAGAGGTGCTCTAGCTTCGGCAAAGGTGGCGGCGCGGACCACTGCCCGAGCGACGTCCCGAAAGGCCATTTCGCGGTCTACGTGGGCGAGAACAGGGCGCGGTACATCGTGCCGATTTCATGGCTGGCTCACCCCGGGTTTCAGATGCTGCTCCAAAGAGCCGAAGAGGAGTTTGGGTTTGGCCACGGAATGGGGATCACCATTCCTTGCGAGGAAGACGCGTTCCAGTCCCTCGCGTCCATGATCGGATGAATGGAGGGATGTTCAATGCAACCGATGCATGGAGGAGGATTGAATTCCAGAAGCTGATTCATTCTTCGCACGCATGTGACCATGATTCAACCCCTTGATTTCATCTTCTCTTTGGGGTTAGCTAGATTTGTATATTGTTAAATCTTAGAACTAATACTAGTGGAGTGGAGGATATATGCACTCCTTTTCTTTTTTTTTTCTTTCTTTTTTTTTAAAGTTTTGTTACTCTGCCTCTAATGGTATGTTGCCTTTCTGAATTCCAAAATGAAATTAGAATGATGAAAGAAAGAATAGAGAATGTAATGTTCGTTCCTCCTCGATGCTTTCATTCCTAAATTCAGGTGTGTTCAACTAAATATCGAGTATTCGCACTTTTGTATGATCATCAAATCCTGGAACTCTGCTCTTCCTAATTCCATCCCGGATTTCCAAAGCTTTCAAACATTGCTACCCTAGCGAGCAGTTTCATTTAGATAGTCATGTGAAGTTTGCTCACTTTAGAGGGAGCTTAGGTTAATCAAGTTTCCTTTGAAAATTCTAGCTTGGGCCCTATGATTGAAAGTTTTAGCCTTTGGCTCCCTCAAAATTGAAATTATAGCTCTACCCATAGCGTGATTCCTAATATGGTTAGAATATTTAAATATGAGTATCCAGACCAAACCCTTATCTTTGGGTTTATGCGTGAAAAAGTTAAAAAAATGTGAGATCATAGACGACTAAAATGATTAATTGGGAACCGAATATTATATGCGAGAAGAGAATAGGAGTTTGGTCACATGTAATTTACGTGAATTCGTTCCTAAAATGGCACAATTTTATTAAAAACTGTAAATAAATAACAACTATTTTTAATAAAATTACATCACTTTGAGGGCGGACTCACACAATCCACACACATATTCTCCTTTCTCATATTATATAACTACTTAATTAATCAATTGAATGAAATTGTCATGTACTGACTAGACGTTTTGGCAAGAGTGACAAATCTTCTAAACCAAAGCGTATGGAGTGACGCATTTCTCTTTCCGTTACTGACCCCCAAAGTTAGGTATCGTGCATTTTTTTGATGTTGTAATTTAGCAGGCTATATTAGTCATTTTCCTTTCTTTTTTTGGTGGTCTGAAAGCTATATTAGTATTTATTTATAGGTTTTCTGTTATAATGGGGAATGAGCATGTATGGGTCCGCCTACCCATTTTCGTACCATTATTGTCCTTTTGTTCCAAAATTTTCCCCTTGGGTAAATTCTATTTACCTTGAAAGCGTTCCGTCCAATTATTCGCACTTGGGTCAAGTGTGCACTTAATCTAAAGTTATCATACTTTTTTTAAAAAAATTTCTTCAAAGGGCGAACTATGATGTTTGTAGATTAGGTACATCAACATGCACCGAGTGTCTACGGAACAAGTCTAAAAAAGGAGCAGGACTAGAATTCGAGAGAGCGTAACGACATTATCCGATCTCCTGGATTGTAATTGTTGTTATTAGGTTAATAATTTAAAAATGAATCTAGGTCATGAGAAAGCAATAAGGGTCGGTACTTTTCTACGAGCATCGAATAGTTTTGTATTGAGGCCATTAGCCGTTTTCGTTGGCCATTGACATCTACCAATTAGGGGCTGCATAACAAGTAGTTGTTGAGAATGAGTAATGCAATCTTCATGGGTTATTGTACTTAGATACGTTTGACAAGAGAATGGGCGGTCTAATATGGTGGCACATGCAGATGGGGACTAATTGTCCATTTTGGTAGGGCCTTATGACCAAATTCCCCCCTCGTCCCCACCCACAATCTCCCAATAAAAAAAAGGGGATGAGACCTTTTTTCTTTGTTTGTGACATGAGCCCAGGGTAAAAAGACTTGGGTAGTGACTAAGGACATGAGATTTTATATTTGTATTCACACATACACATATATATATATATATATATGTCAAGTAGATGTGATATTCATAAATTTTGGACACTTTTTATAATTTAGATAGGTGTGACGTAGTTGGTGATTTTGTGATCCAAAGAATTAGTTTCATTTCCATTAAAACTTCAAATACATTTACGAGAATAAATCGAGTTCTACTTCTGTTCGTCTTACAATATATATTTTCCTATATTTTTTTGTGTTTGGTTTCGCTTAATATTCTTTGATTTTTTTCAGAACCAAATAATTTTTATTTGTTTTCTCCGGTAGTAGGTGCTTTCGTAGAGACTTGGTCCAAGTAAAAATACTCGAAATGATCATGTTTTGTGGACGTTGACAAAGAGCCAGGGGATTTGAAATGATGAGTTCCTAGTACAATAGTGTACATTTGTAGTGTACGCTAATTCATTCAAAGTCTCCTTAATCTCTGTATAATCTTTGAAATTGATGTCAACGTATATGTAGGGCTTCCCAAATTTTCTCCTCATGATTTGTTCAATTGCCGTCATAGAAACTGGGTCACTCAATGGTGCAATGAATTAATTAATTAATGTACTCTTCTTGCTCATTCATATGTGTTATATAATATAGTATAATTTGGTTAGAGATTAGATTACGTCAAATCTTTTGATCATGAAGGAATCCAAAGCTCACATGTGAGCAGTGTTCAATAAGAAAATGCTATAACATTATCTCATAATTAAATGTGTGATCGTGTTTGTAACTCTTTATATATTTTGTTCCCACATCAAGGCTTGTCCAAACTCAACAAAAATACAAAAGAATAAAAGAATTAAAAAAATTATCGTATCAGCACATGGATGAAAGTTAATCGAGTTATTTATAGAAATACTCAGAATATTATTTTTCTCAATTTTTTTAAAATTTAATTGAAATTTGGATCGAATCATTCTTATCAATATTAATTAGTCATTTGTGTAATTAATATTACCAATTTCAGGGAAAAAGTGAAATTCACTTGATCGGTATTTTGAGTAGAAAAGATCAATTTAGGACCTACGGACGACGTAGCCGCCGCCAACTGACAGAAATATTTTGTTCTTACAAAGCCTGAAGTTCATGCCCTTGTCATGTCTTATGTATGTGTATACATATTTATGAAAGAAGTGTTTGTACCACTTGCTATTTCACCCTTGAACGTTGCCGATATTTTGGATTTATTTTTTAAAATTTTAACCGTATGAATTCAATGAGTATGAAAAAAAATAAAATGATACTCCAACTTTCGTGTAATTTTGTTATATATAAACATCTTATCCATTAAATTTAAATATTTTAAAGAATTACGATAATTAAGATCACTTACATGTTAGCAAAAGAAATGAGTACTTAATGCATCATGAAATTGTAAGAATATTAGCATAACATTTTAATTTTTTATACTCATTCGATCCATACAACAAAAATTATTTTGGGATAGCACAATATGTAAGTTACCATGTCATAATAGATTTATCGAGTCGTGTACAGAAAAGTGTTTGTATTAAGGCACATGAGGTATACTATTGTAGAGCACTCCAAGTTTCGGGTTCATACTGTACATTTCAATAGTACATAAGGAAATTTGGTCTTGCCCTGTTGCTTTTTTTTTTTTTTTTTTCATTCATTCAATCTCTATAGTTTAGCTCCCTGTTTTGAAATAAAACAACATTATTTCGCATGCCACAATTACACATGCGATCTTGCTACTTTTTCAAAGGGAATAAGGAGTCTGGGAAATTTCATGAACTCATTATCTATAAAAGAGGCAAAAGCATATTATTTGGATGGATTGAAGGAGCATGAAAATAGCATAAGAATCCATCAATTTTCATGCAATTTTTGCTAGCTCACGACTATCATTTAGACCGTAAAAAATTCAAAACTATTATAACGATTTAGATTTCTTGATATTTTACCATTTTAATGAGAATTTTATGACTCATCAAACTATACCAAAATTGTCAGGCTTTCATATTTTTTTTCATATTTTTCCCATCGGTACGTTTAGAATTTCAAGAAATCCAGTATTTAACGCGTGGAGCCTGATTAGGCCTCTTTTCCAAAACCATTGTAAACGGCGTCGTTTATGAAAAACCTCACGGGTGGTGGCATTTAGCAGCGGTTTTAGCTAATTTTCTCCGTAAGCACTTCACGAGGATATCGGTAGTTACAGGACCATAGAATCCCCGTTCGCGTGAAGCCTCGGACAAGAGAGGGCCCAATGAAGCTATTGGAATGGCGCGGCTTCGTCCCTCTCTCTCTCATCTGCATCCTCCTGATCGATTCCATGGCGGGAAGAGCTCTGTGCATACGGATTCCGGATCGGAAATCGGAGGCTTCGAAGGATCGACCGGATCATCCTTTGAGAGTCGCAGTTTTCGCTCTCGGGAGCTTTTGGAGATCCGAAGCCGCATTCGGATGCTTCGATGGAGTCGTTCGGACCACCGCTGGTTATGCCGGTGGATCCAAGATCAATCCCGCGTACAGAAGCCTAGGAGATCACGCCGAGTCCGTTCAGGTCTCCAATTTCTCTCCTTCTCTCTGAAATCTCGGGTTTTATTTAGAAATTCTATGAAATATAGGGTTTTGGAGACACAAACCAGTCAAGATCTCTGTTTAGTTGGCTGATAAAATTTGAACCAAATTAAATACCGTGAAATATGTAACTCATTAGGGTTTCGGAGACATAAACCAGTCAAGATCTCTGTTTAGTTGGCTGATAAAACTTGAACCAAATTAAATACTGTGAAATATGTAACTCAATAGGGCGTTGGAGACACAAACCAGTCGAGATCTCTGTTTAGTTGGCTGATAAGACTTGAAACAAATTAAATTGCGGAATCTGTTCTACGATATGTTCTCTATGTTTTCTTTTGCAATAGTTAGGATTAAATATGTCATGATCTAGTTGTTCTTATGATATTCTATTCAAATATGAGTAAACCATGCTTTCTGTGTGATCTGCATTTTACGAAATTGAGTGAAGCTTTCTAATATGCGAGAGAAATAAACAAGTTGTGATACCTCATTTCTTTTGTTGACCACTTGGATTCCCTTGTAAATGTTGATAGTGTGAGGCCATGTCAAGGTTGGATCTCGTTGAGGGAAACTGGAAGGGTATTCATAGGGTACTGCGCTCGCCACTAGGATCAAAATCCATCATCAAGATCCTAAAATCCCAGGATTGTTTAAGTGAATTGCATTATTTTTTCTCCTGTTATTCTTGTGGTCCCACTCTCATCCAATCTTGTTATTCTAACTATAAAGCATGTTTCTCTGGGGTGATCTGAATTCTCCAATGACTCCTATATATTGACTTTTTAGAAACTGCCATTTCATTTCTTTCCTAGTTGATATTTTGAAATTAGAAACTTGACTTTAACAGTTTGTGTTATTCTAATGCGTAATTCTGTGTTGCATGCTTTATTGACTGCACCAATTGGGCTCAGCATATTCATGTACATTTATTACAAATTAATCAAGTTTCACTCAGTATCTTAATTACTTTTTCTTTTAAGATTTCTTTAGACTAGAGCAGTTAGTAGTTGATTTGTGATGTCCAGTATTACTTGTTGGAGAATAAAAGGAGGGCTTTTTTGTGGAACTACATTTTTTATTGGATTGGAAATCAAATTTTCTGCATCAGTTGTAGTTCCACATTTCTCTCAGTATCAGCTCCTTGGAAGTGTTTTTTTTTTTTTTTTTTTACTCTGACGATGTGCTTTTTTTAAGGAAGCTTGACTGACATGGGTTTTTTTGAGTACCTCTTCGCAGGTTGAGTATGATCCTTGGCTGATTGGTTTCAGGGAGCTCTTGGAGGTCTTCTGGTCTAGTCATGATCCTACACAAGTATTTGGGCAGGGCCCCGATGTAGGCAACCAGTACAGGTAATATTCATATGCTCTGCCAGCAGCTCCCTTCTTAATCTCATACTAAGTTACCTTAATGCGATAGGTCTATTATTTTTATTAATGGAACCGAAGAGTCAAGATTAGCTGCTGTCAGCAAAGAAAGAGAGCAGATTAAGTCCAGAAGGAGCATTGTGACTACACAAATTCAACAACTTGGAACATTTTATCCTGCAGAACCAGAACACCAGGTTAGTATTGTGGCTTCTTTCTTCGCCAAACAAGTTTTTGATCTAGTTAAATGCCTCTTTTATTCTCAACTTGCCAGAGTTATCCTGTTTTGCAAAACTAAAACCCTTACTTGTTGAAATTTAGGAAGAGAGCAAGGAAGATGTTATGAGTTTAGTTTTTTTTATTTCTTCTCATTATCTTTTTTTGATTGATGGAGCTGGGCCCTTAAACAGATTTGTCACTGTGGGACCAGGTCTAACCTGTAAAAACTGCACATGATGACAATGGTGGGGTTCAAATATGCTATTGTTTTGGAGCATGTCTGGTCTTAGATGCTGTTTTAGATGTCACAAAAACTGAAAATGAAACCGAGGTTTTGCAGAAAGTTTTAGTTTTCTTGTCGTCTTCTTCCTTTTCAAACAAGAAAAAGCCAGGGGGGGATGCTAATTTTGGAAGAGAACCACTGTTGCAGACATTCAATGTGATTAAAAAGCATCAAATTGCACTTTTACCAAGTTATCTTTTCTCGTCATACCATGATAAATATTAATAATATAAAGCCTTCTTAGATTTTTTTTCCTGAGTTATTAGGTTCAGTGATGGGTCTTAAGTTTGATTATTACTTTAAACATTCATTATCATTTTAGCCCACAGCTGCAATTTGTTTTGAAAGTAACAAGATACCCTTGTTAAAGATTTCTCAATTTAGCGTTATGAATGGCCAGCCTTTAACTGCAATGCATGTAGTTTGCAATATAGGTTTATGACTGACAAGGACTCTGTCCCGTAATCTGCAGAAATTTGAGCTTAAACGAAATCCCTTTCTCCTTCAACTGATTGGAAATCTCCCACAAGAAGAGTTGGAGAAGTCAAATTTGGCCACAAAACTGAACGGCTATGCTGCAGAGCTTTGCCCTGCAAAGATTCAAAAGCAGATTGATTCAAAGATTAATGACATTATTGGGAAAGGCTGGCCTGTTTTGAGGGAAGTATAGTGTAACATTCTTGTTTACACTCCTTGTATTGCACCGAGCCAATAAACGTGTGCTAGGGACACTTTCTTCTGCTCAATGAAGGGCTCACTCTCATTCCCCAGAAGCTCTGCACCATGAGCACCTGGTGAGGCCGATGAGTCTGCCATTCACTGGGTCCAGTATTTGTACTTCCCATCCTCGCACTAACAAATAGGCACAATGGGCTTATCAACACACTCTATTAGCCGTGTAATACATACAGTATCCAATTGTTAGTTTTCTAGTGAGATCTCAACATGGGCTCCGTACATACCTCAGCAAGCAAGCTCCTAGTACTGATTCCCTAGTTTTTTTGGGTTCAAACGAGATTCTGCTCCTCAGCAGGTGAGCTCCTTCTACAGATCCCTGATTTCCTCCTGTTCAAGGTGACTTTCTGCGCTTATTCCTTAATCGATCCAAACACTGTTGTACAACATCCTTGCAGCTGCACTGTATTATTTTTTCCCCCCCTATTCATCGTGTTCTTTTGTTGGCCTGGGTGACGAGGGAGGGGGTTTTGATTAGGGTTTGGACGTTCACCATCTTTGAATACACTGTGCGGTTCTTTTTTCCTTTCAGGGTGATTTTCAGTATGCGCCAAAGGAGATTGTGTTTACTAGCTAAAGTCAAGGTTTGTGTGTGTGTGCGTGTTTTTTTTTTTTTTTTTTTTGCCTTTGAACATGCATTTTCAAGATGATCAACAGCCAGATGTGTTTAGCAGCAGTAATTGAGTTATATGCAGTTGGATTAGTGAAGACTGAAGATGAAAGAAATATATATTTTTAAAAATTGTCCCCATCTGTGGAGCGACCAACCATAACAGGCGGCCTCAGACCCAACGTGAATGGAGATTAGACTTGAAAATTTAGCGCGTATTTAACCCAAAATTATTTTGAAAGCCAAACAAACGTCAGTGTTTTTTTCTTTGCCCTTTACGAACTATTATAACGTAATGAAGTGATCAGCCATCAGAAACATCCCAACTTTCTGCTAGACGTTTTCCACAAGTCAAATAATCAAGGTGTGCTTGGCTGGCAAAATTGGGTTAAAATCAAATTTGGTTTTGACTCAAAAATCAAGTTTACAAAATTGAGTTGGGTAGATCAGAATGGTCAAAAGTAACGAGGAAATTTGGGCAAACTTGAGTGGCCAATTTTGATTTTATCATGATCTTACCATTGCAACTTTTCCTGTGCATTGGCAAAATTAAATTTTTATTACTTTCAAAACTTAATTTTGAGTGGTTAACAAACACCTTTCTTGATAAAAAATTATTTGCAGTGTCATATTAAATGATATTGTTTTAAGTTCATTTTGTAAATTTTAATTGTACAAATTAAATTGGCATGAAAAGAATAATAAAGGCAAGTGTCAATTTCAATAATCGACCTTTTTTCTATTTTAAATTCTATAAATGTGTTATAGAAATCAATTTTAAATATTTTATAATTCAATTTCGTAAAGAAGTCTATAGAAAATAAAAAGTTAATGCCTTTTCATCTCATTTTAAATCTTAGAAAAAGTATATAGGGAATATGCATATAGAAAATAGATAACTAATGTTTTACAATTTAATTCTTAGGTACTTATTGTTGAAATCAATTTTTAATGTCATTCATTTTTATTTTTCTAAAAACATGCATAGAGGATACGCACGTGTATAGAAAAGCGGGTAAGTAATACGAGGATAAAAGTTCAACAAAATTAATAGAAGAAGCGGGGAGTAGAAATATTGGGAATCCCTTCAAGCGGAAATAAATTTTAGGGTTAATAAGGCGAAAACTTTTAAAATTAAATTATTTATCCAAAAAAAACTTTTAGAATTTAAATTAAATTTCACGCGAAAAATTAAGACAAGACATGATTTTCCGTTAGGAGTTGCCCTGAAATGTCAGCGCTGATGACGTGGCGTTATCTCGTTGGTAGGCTTATGACAGGCGGTGGGGTTTCGTTTTCGCCAGCCGTATATGTTACAAGAATCTAACGTCCAAATGTACCGCTGATCTCTCTATTTCTCTCTCTGTTGAATATTTTTTGGGTGCGAGAATAGAATCAGATCGAACAGAGAAAGGGAGAGCACCGACGATCTTTCTGAAATCAGATCGAACGAAGAGAGAGGAGAGAGAGAGAGAGAGAGAGATGTCGTCTGAAGATCAGATTAGGGCATCGCACATACTGATAAAGCACAGTGAATCCCGAAGGCCAGCCTCATGGAAGGATCCGGAAGGTCGGATCATCAAGAACACCCCTCGGCAGAGCGCCGTCGCTCAGATCAAGAGCCTCAAGGATGACATCGTCTCCGGAAACGCCAACTTCGAGGACATCGCCTCCAGCTACTCCGATTGCAGCTCCGCCAAGCGTGGCGGCGATCTCGGTCTGTTTCTTGGCTCTCTCCCTTTCCAATCCTTTTATCTACTCTATTAAAGAATAAGAACGATTGGGGTTTTATTGCTCCTTTTTTTTTTTTGGCTCTGTCTGCTAAGATGGCTGTTGGTTTTAATAAGATTCAACGAGAACTGATCTCGAGTTTGACAATTCTCGCCTAGGAAAAGATGTATCAATTTTTTATTCTTCTTTTGTCCTGGTGGCTTAGGATGATGGGATATCGCAAAAGTGATTTAAGATGAACGAAAACTAGTATTACCATATTTCTTTTCCCTTGTTTGAACAAATGCCGATGATTCTGTTACGGGTATGGCATGAGGATGCAAGATATTTGTCCTTGGGATAAGGACAATTGGGGTTTTGATGTTGGTTGTCATGCCGCAACAATTTATTGAGGAGGAAAAGTTGTATCAGCTCAGGCTTAGGATGGTGCAATGTTGCAAAAGTGTTTTTAAGATTAGCAAAAACTAGTATTAGCATATTTTCTTTGCCTTGTTGAACAAATTCTGATTATTCTGTTATGGGTATATCCTGAAGATGAAAGATATTTGCCTTTTTGAGGATTCTGTAGAACTCCCATACTATTTTTCCATTCCATGTTATTTGATCGATTGCCCATATATTGTAGCTATATTTTCTTGCTTTTAATACTTGCAATCACTTCTCTATTTTTCTAATGATCAACGGGTTGAGCAAGGAATCTAGACCAAATTTTATATAATCTCTCAGAAGACACTTCACAAGTTCTCAAAATTGCCTTGTTAATTTTTGGAAGTCAAGAATTAGGTTGATATATTTGATAAGCTAAAGACTTAAATTTGAATCCTGCTGACTTTTGAAATAAATGAAGTTTCTTGGAGTTGGATGGATGAGGAATAGGGTTAACTTGTAGGATTCCACTAGCAATATTTGAAAGCTGTTGGAGTTGGGGGGATAAAGACTAGGATTTAACTCATGTTGTAGCTTGAAAGGGGAGGAAGATTTGGCATGTTCATATATCTAGCGAAATAAAATCTTTAAAACTAGATTAGCCAAATGGAAGTCGGGTAGTAGGCATGTACTGGCTCATCAGCTTTGGGAACTTGCAGGACGACCTACGTCAACTCTAGGTCTCTCGAGAGAATTGGATGGGTTGTGTATTTTGTGCTTGAAGATTTACAAATTACATAGCCATTGGATATTGATCAATCAAGCAATTTTTCCAGGCTATTAAAGGCATTGCAAGAGGGCAATGATAGAGTCTGTTTTTGAAACAGCGTACAGTACCTGGAGTTCAAATGAGTGTCCTTGTTAAGGTTGCAACCTAATGAATTAACGTTGCAGTTATTTCGATTGGGTTATTTCACTGTGCAGCAAAAATGCTCATTCTGCACTTCTTTTATTTAGCTTTGAGGCGTCGATAATATGCCTCTTCTTTTTGTGTTTATCAAATAAAGTATGGGAAAAGGGAATTCGAGGCTTAGCCCCCAAAACTACGTAGTTTTGCTTAAAAAACAAATTACACCTCAAACTTCCTCCCCATGCTTTTATCCTCTTATCTCTCCCCTTGTTTTTTCCACACTTTCACGCTCCCTTCCTCGGTCTCTATTTTTCTTAGCTGCTTAATTATAATTTTCTCCACTCTTGCTTGAGCATAGAACTGGTTTAATGTCCGTCATAATCCAAACCTTGTGGATAAAGGCATCACTGAAATTCAGTCGTTTCCATATACTTGAATGGAAGTTACATTTCAATTTCTCCTTCAGAATTTTAACTCACATGTCAAGTGTTCGATTAAACTTCTATATTAATTATTGCACTTCTTTCGCTCTCTCTAGTTTTATAGAGCTACTGCATATTAATTTTCTTTTGTGATGGATTAAGTTGAAGTGAAAGTTTGCCTGTATTTGAAGACCTAAAGCCCTTTTATTCTTCTGTGATGTAGATCAAAAAAAAAAAAAGAATCCTGCAGAGAAAAGAGAAAAGATAAATAAGTAAATCAAACACAACAATAAAAAGAAAAATGAATAATGCTTGGAGAGAATTGAATTGGGTGGTCGGAGGGAGGGGCAGGGAGGATTGATGGTGTAATGTTTATTTTTATTTTTTGTTTTTTAATAATAGTTTTAGGGCTTAATTTATTTTTTTAATCAAAATTATGTAGTTTTGGGGGCTGAGGCTTGCCTTAGATTCCTTTTTCTCATAAAGTATACCCCTTATTTGCTCTCTTTAGATGGATAGATATGCTCTTGCCAAATACTATTAGGTTAGCCTCCGTCATTTGAACTGGCATGTGTGTGCTCCTTGAGTACATAGATGTTTAAGCTAACTTTTTCAGAATGCACAGAATGTTGTTTAATTCATCTCTGGCAATTTGTCTTATCTTTAGGGCCACCATCAATTTTGTTGTGTTAAAATTTCAATTTTTTAATACTATTATTAGAAACTGGTGGTTAAAGCGGATTTTGAATCAAGGTTGCAGAAGTATAGAATTCAAGGAGCTGGTTTCCTGTATAATGCAATTTAAATCTTCTCTAGGAGCATGAATTTAATAGCACTGACCTTCTGCTCCATTTTCTCAAAACCTGGAATCATTGAGGGGTCCTGTTCATGCCCCAGGCCTTCTGGGCTGTTTATGAATTGCTTATTTATGGTGAATTGCTCAGCCCTCAATCTTGTGTGGTAGTTAATGGCGTAAATTCATAGAGGTTCCTTCCTTGCATCTTGTTGGACCTATATCTGCTCTTAAGCATAAATATATATAGGGAAGTACATGGATCCAGTTTCTGTGCTCTTCAACACTATAAAATTTTGACCATTGGCTGGGACCACGTTTTAGTACCTGCCAAACTAAATCTACTTTCCCCAGGCCCCCATTTTTTTTTTTTTTTTTTTGGGTTTGGTTAATTATTATGTGCCACAAAAGGAACTAAAGTTATTTGGTTCTAAGCTCCAAGCACTTATCTTAATGCTTGTAAATACTGCTGCAGGGCCTTTTGGTCGGAACCAGATGCAGAAGCCTTTCGAAGATGCAGCATATGCTCTTAAGGTTGGTGAGGTTAGCGACGTTGTGGATACGGACAGTGGCGTTCACATCATCAAGAGAACTGGTTAACTGTTGAAGAATAAGCTTGATAAGCTTGTGGGTGTGCAGGGAGACTTGTTTTGTGTGTAACCATTCATTCTTACGGGGTGAACTTTGCGTACAAAGGTCCCACGCATGGAGTGGAGAAGGTTTAAACTTTGATTGATTTGGAAAAACATTGAATTTCAAGGATGATTTGTGTTTGTGGATTGTTGAATCTTTGATGATGGACAACTAAGGATTCATGGTTCTCTCTCTCACGCTCGGATAGGAAAAACAGAGGCTGAATTTAGTAAAATATTATTAATAATAATAATGTCCTTGTTCTGCATCGTATGATCTACTGCATGTTGAATGGTACTAATTCAGTCGAAGACATTTAATGATTTATTTGTTAAAATAGGCTGGTGAAAATAAATTAGAGATGGATAAATATGCATAATTCACACGGAGGGGGTGAAATTGGGTATGGAACATGCTCGTCCCCCTTGCGGTCTGATGATACAACCCATAATTAGTGGATTGTTTCTACCTTCCTTTTTCTGTAATTTGTGAAGTCATAAAATTTTCCAGTGCGCACACATAAATATGTTCAAGGTAAGAATAGGCATTACTCTTTAAAATGACTTAATAATTTTTGTGGTACTGTAACCGTAGATGAAAATCAGGAGGAAGTGAAAAACCCAGGAACAAATTCAACTGGCTCAATATTTTGATGATGGAGGGGTGGAATTTAATTGAGATTTTATCTTTTTTGGATATTATTAGTTCACCATCCATAGATGAGAGTGTCGGCAACTCTAATGAATAGTATTATTCTATTTTGATAGTTCATCATTCATAAATCTAGTCTCCGCAATTCAATCACCCCATAGGACATTATAAACCCAATGAGAACCAGTGGGTGTTTCTGTGTTCACGAGTTTCAGTAGCGCTCAATACTGATCTCATTGCAACAGCTCCTTGTATTTGAACAAATTCTACCACCAAAGGAAACGTCAAGGGGGGGAAGATGATGAAAGCACAGGGCACGTTGCAGTAATCATCTTCAGAAGCATTCAAACCAGATCTGAATCAATCCAGCAAAATCTTTTGCCCGACACATGCATACCAACGTAATATTATGTGTCCCCAGTTCAGTTATCGTCCAAAAGACATTACAAACGATAAGAGGACCGACCAGCAGCTCTTGCATGTAATCATAAATATCACTACTCATCAGCATTACCATTTGAATGAATGGATTAAAACAAATTGTAATGGCCCAGGACACCACCGGACGAAACTTGAAAAGAGGAGAAAAAAGAAACAACACAACACATAACAAGAATCATCTTCAAAAAGCATTGGGACGAGGAGAGAACTAACATGAACCCAGCGGGAGCAGAGAGATCGAAAGGGATCGAAGAGAACTGATTCCATCTGTGAGGAAACGAAAAAATAAAAGCACAAAAGAGGAGAATTGAATTGAATTGAAGCTCACACAAGAGGACTAATCATGGTTGCTGTTGAGCATCCAGGTAACCAGCATCCACAAGAACCTTCTCTCTCTTGGCCAATTCAACGTCTTCGTCCACCATCATCCTCACCAGCTGCTCGAATCCCACCCTGGGTTTCCACCCCAGCACCTTCCTCGCCTTGCTCGAATCGCCCTTCAGATTATCCACCTCCGCGGGCCTGAAATACCTCTGGTCGATCACCACATGATCCTTCCAGTTCAAACCCACGTACCCGAAGGCCACCCCCAAGAACTCCTCCACCGAGTGCGCCTCCTCCGTCGCCACCACGTAGTCGTCCGCCTTCTCCTGCTGCAGCATCATCCACATGGCCTCCACGTAGTCCCCCGCGAACCCCCAATCCCTCGACGCCTGCAGGTTCCCCAGGAACAGCTTGCTCTGGAGCCCGATCTTGATCCGCCCCACCGCGCGGGTGATCTTCCTGGTCACGAAGTTCTCGCCCCGCCGCGGGGACTCGTGGTTGAAGAGGATTCCGTTGCAGGCGAAGATCCCGTAGGCCTCCCGGTAGTTCACCGTGTACCAGTGCGCGGCGCACTTGGAGGCGGCGTAGGGGGATCGGGGGTGGAACGGGGTGGATTCGGATTGGGGAGGTGGGGTGGATCCGAACATCTCCGAGGAGCCGGCCTGGTAGTAGCGCACGTGGGAGCGGCCGGTGGCGGCGATGTGGGATCGGAGTGCCTCGAGGAGGCGGAGGGCGCCGGTGGCGACCACATCGGCGGTGTAATCGGGGATCTCGAAGGAGACGGCGACGTGGGATTGGGCGGCGAGGTTGTAGATCTCGTCGGGGAGGAGGGAGTCGAGGGAGCGGCGGAGGGAGGAGGCGTCGGAGAGGTCGGCGTAGTGGAGCTTCATGAGGGCCTTGTGGGAGTTGTGGGGGTCGATGTAGATGTGATTGATCCGTTGGGTGTTGAAATTAGAGGATCGCCGGATCAAGCCGTGCACCGCGTAACCCTTGCTCAGGAGGAACTCCGTGAGGTACGATCCGTCCTGTCCCGTGATCCCCGTGATCAGCGCTACCTTGCGCTTCTCACCGCCGCCTCCGTTCACGGCGGATTCCGATCCCGATCTGGCGGTTTCATTCTCCGACTCCATTTTGTTCTTCTTCACCGTCCGGAGAGAGAGAGTGAGACAGACTGGGATTTGGTGTGGTGCTGTGCGGTGGAAGGGAGATTTTAAGAGCCGTTTGGAGCGGTGGAGATGGTCATACGGTGGACTCGCTACGCGCTTTCCCAGATGGGTCTAGTGACCAATGACGGCTCACCACGTGGAAGAAAGGAGTCACCTCAGCGGTTCCCGACGTGGCATTAGGAAAATTTGTCTATGCTAATGAAAATCTCCTTAGTCTTCTACTTATGATCATCTCCTTAATCTTCAACTTATGATCATTAATTAATTAATTAAAAGTAACATTTGCATTGATGATCTTGAATTCACATATATATATATACATATATATCAGTGCGGGCATGTGCAATTGATGATATTGATCATTATTATTATGATAAACTTACTGATCTAACTCCAAGGTAACTCGATCTCCTCTGTCAATATGCCAATTCCTGGGAGTTTCTCTTCTTTTGGGAACGTCGGTGCCTCTATCCCACTTGCTGGTAAAGAAGAGAAAAAAAATCCCAAGATTTTCCCAACTCAGCGATGGCTTTCTTCCATTTTGTTGTGGCAAAGATGGGAAAAGTCACAAATAACAATCCACATTTCCCCATTGTTACATCTCCTTAACCAGGCGCAAGGAAACTGTTCGAAAGATTTTTTTTTTTTTGATAAATGAAAACTTTTATAAATCAAAACACAACAACGCCGAAGCCACCAACAACAACGGGCACAACCCAATGAAAAAGAAACCAAGACCACACCCTCCTATACGTGACCAAAGTGTCATAGAAGTACAAAGACAGGAAGGACAGAGGAAAATAAATATAATAACCTTACGGCTAATCAAAAACAGTCATCCGGAGATCTCAATTACGCTGTTCAAGAGAATATTACTGCTTACAAACTAGATAACATTTGATAAAATTTAACGTTCATACCTAAACACTCAAAATCAACCTAAATTATGAAGAAAATTAAAATTCGTAACTAAAGTTACTTAACCTTAATTTGTGATCTCATTTGATTATAACAATGTTCTAAGGAATGAATTATATTTCCAATTATACCCTAATACTTTTTAAAATAATTTTTTTTTATAATCCTATTCATCCATATTATAATCCTATTTTATTTTTTAAATCATTTCTTCTGAATACTTGCATTTTTTTTCCAATAAAGTAAACAAATTATTTTTATTACTTTTTTGTTTATGTGTCAGAAACATGAAACGAAAAAAAGGGGGAAAAAATGCATTCAACTTTCTCCTTTCATCTTCTCTTTTCCGATAGCTCTTCCTCCTCCAATCTTCCAGCTTCCTTCTTCAATCTTCCAGTTTTTTCTTTCAACCTTTCATCCTTCTTCAATCTGCCAACATCCTTCTAATCCACCACTGCAACCTCCATCCATTCCCAAAGCCTGATTTGGGGGATTTGATTTCATTTCATTCCCCAAATCGGGGTTTGATTTTGATTTTAGGGTTTGATCTTGAATATGGGGTTTGCTTTGAAATCAAACCCAAATCGGGTGGTAGTACGTGGTGGTAGTGGCTGGGGGAGGTGGAGGTGGTGGTGGTGGTGGTGGAGGTGGCAGGAGTGCGGTGGCCATGGATGGATGTTCATGTTGCGGGAGAGAGGGATAAGGACTATGTTGGGTGAAATAAAGGAAACATATTAAGGGAAAAAATGTAATCTTATGTTTGAATACCACAACTGACCGAATCAGATGTGGAATTAGGTCTAAATCGATCAAATGTGTTTCAAATCCATTCAAATACGTTATGAAACGATCCGAATGGGCCTACATCTGACCAAATCAGATATTGGCTCCATTTAGACCCTACTAAGAGCAAACAACCCGACACCTTAGTCTAGCTTCGCTTCTGTAGAAGGCCAGCTTCATTTTACAATTGTCTTCACAGAGGACGAGCCGCTGTTGATATCTAGATCAGCAGCAGCTGCTGCAAATGGTTTTACCATGGATCGAAGCAATTCAGGAGCCTCGGTAGCGATCCTCTTACACAGTGCATCGCCACTGCTAATCACCTCCTTCAATCTCCCTTTCATTTCCCCCATATCCACCTGCAATGCATGAACCGGGCATCCGTTTTCTGAAATAAGAAAAAGAGTCGGACACAAATCAGCAGAATGATGTGAATTTAAGACGCTGAGGTCACCTTCCGATAAATGCTGCAACGCTCTCTTCATTGCTGGGACGGAATAATTAAACTGCCTAAGAAGTCTGATTGCTGAAGCGTTGACCAATTCTTTCTTGTTCTCAACCTCTTCCTGCAATTATCACCAAGTCTCGATATTCCAATATTTTGCGACAATGGACAGGTATAGCAGATTAATTAGTTTCTCTGAAAATATGCACACCCTTGAATGGGGCCAATAAGACATACAAAAACATGATGCTAGAAGATCTTGATCATATCTATAACCTTGCACGTTTATGTATGAAAAAGCAGTCTGAATGTTTGCAAGACCCAAAATGCTACCCATATGGAGCTTTCATGAATTTAAAATCGTATGTTTTTATGGAGTCACTGCAGTTAATTACAACACCAATTCCATGCCTTCACAACATCAAAGTCATTAATATGCTAGCAGATGCTTGTTTATAATTGTATGGGCAAACCTGTCCCCTGCAAATCTTTTGAGCTTTCTCCTCATGCCAATCACGGTGCATTGAGGAAAGCTTAAGAAGCACCTTTGGATTTATAGAACCTAATTCAAACATTAAAGAATAAAGTTTTAAGTTCACTCTTTTCAACCTTTTTGCCTTGGACACACCAAAACGATGAACAGGATATAACACCCAGGCATAGAGAGTGCATGACTCTATAATATCTAAGCCCGATTTAGTTTTCAAGATATACACTCACATAATCTTAACAAAAACTGTGTAAAAAAATCTGACTGCATATTTTCTGGCCCTGTAACTATAGATGCTACAGCAGTCAAATTAATCTGCTCAAAATCTACATAGGTCAAGCAACACTCTCGAACATATACTATCACACCAGATACCATCACCCGGTGAACCATGTCTCAAGATTGAAGAAGGTGCACCCACTTGGAATTCACCTCCCAATGGACCAGGTGAGGGCTAACAAATTGCCCAAGCAGAACACTCCAAAATCAGTAGGTTTGGATAGGATAACAGAATTATCAATCCACTAGTTCAGTAAGCACACGGCCACCATGCACAACTGGAATGAGTTCATTGAAAGGCTGCAGCAGTGTTCAGCTTCAATATCTTGATGACATGAAGATCCAAAGATTGCAACTCTCCACTCAGAGTATCACCCCAAAGTTAGAATTGGGTCTCTTCTGTCTAGTAGAACATAAGACTTCTAGTTTGACCTATGCTAGTTCATCTAGGATATTGACTTTGACCTCAATCACCAAGCACCACCATAAGATGTTTCTCGAACTCATGTAAACTGGGGTGCCACAAGTATGAATTCTCCATGCCCAACAGCCACACGTCCCCAGCACCCATAGTAAGGCAGTTCCAGGGTCTGCAGCAGCGTGGGCATGAGGAAAGCATGGTGTTGAATACCCCAGAATTGGTGCCTGGTTTCACGTAGTCACAACACCCTGAAAGCACCTAGTTTCACCGTCACAATGTAAACCCATGAGACCAACCTTTCTATCCCTAAGTTCATTGGAACCCAATTCAGCTAGGCAAAAATGGTGAGACGCCAGTTGACAAAAATAAACTATATAAACACCAAGTATGGCTTCGAGCCCTTAATTACCAAGCAACAAATGAAAGATGCAGTAATGAAATCAGTGACAATTAGTGAACCCAGGGCAGAGGAAGAGGAAGGTTTTCTCACTAGAATGTCAGCCAAGCTGCTCTCCGCAGGTGCTGACGTTAACATCGACGCTGCCTGCGATTAAGCAGTGGGAAATTAACACGCCCAAAAACCTTCGAAGAAGAAACCCGAATTAAAAATTGTGGGTTTCCAGCGTAGAAATCTCACGATTTTGAGGGACTTGAGCCTCTCTAAGATTAGATCTTCATCTCCTACTCTCCTGGAGACCCTAGTGATCTCATCCACTGGCCCCTTCGCATAAATTTTGAGGGAAGAAAAAATAAAGGAAAAATATAAAATCGATCTGTGGATAAGAAATTATGAATCTGAAGATACCTGTGAGCTACTCCAAAGCACCCATGGACGACGAGTGATTCAGTTATACATTCGATTCATCTGAAACCTCCATGACACGAAAGAAGGAGACGATGAGAAATAAAAATGGATTTTGGTTTATTTTTCAATTCGAGGCGGACGAAAACGTCGTCGCTCCCGGTAGACCCCCGTGGTTGTATAAAAATTTCAGGAAAAACCGTTCGCCAGGAGAGAGTACGCAGCGGCTTCATGATAGACCCGCGGTTGTATTAAAATTTCAGAAAAGCCACAGAAACCGTTCGCCTGGGGAGAGTACGCAGCGGCTTTATATAAACATCAATATTGTCAAGAAACAGCAACGTAAGGTGTAAACTAAATTCTTCTTGTTCTACTTTTACTATTAGTTTCAGGGAATGTAGCTTTTTATTTAGAACTATAAAATTACGTCAACATTGATATTTGTCAAAAGAATAGAATGGTTAGAAGAATCTGTAGTCAAAACAAGAAATTTATTGAGGTGAGAAATATTTATATGAACGCAAATGATAAAATTTTGTTTTATCAAATTATATCTATAAGTCCTTTAAATCATTGTGACAAGATCTTTTCTCAGTGGCAAAGCAGGCCCAGAACGGTCTGCAACATGATAGCTCCATTTGACTTCAGCAAAGAAGATGTCCTTGAAACAAGCTGGGCTTGTAATTAAGAAGCAAACTCAGACTTGCATTTCCCCCTACTTAAGAACTTGGAAGATAAAGATAAAACAAGTACCATTGATAAGTAGTCGGACTAGCCCAACCTCCCTACTTCTATACTTATAACTACTTTTGATTCTTCTCCCCAAAATGGAAGGTTTCTATCTTCCCCTACATTAAAACTCGATTCATTTCACCTTTCGAGTCCTCCATCACTCTCTACTTAATGAATTTGTAGCGCTTCGCACCCTGCTCGGCCCAGTGGTCAAGTGGGATTGACAGATCATGACCATCAGCAGCAAAATCGACCCGGTCCAAACCCAAGTAATCCTTCCATTCGAGCTTCCTGACTTCAGCTTGCCTGTTTAGATCCCCATGCTTCTTAGTGTCTGAATTCCACACATCTTTCCAGCCATTTGATGAGGCGATTCTAACTTGCTTGCTGTGATCTTCTACCCGTTCTTTACCCTTCTCAGAAACAACTGATGAAGCAGGTGGGGCACCGAACCCGGGCACTTCCTGGGGATCATGAGCATCTTCAGCCAAGTGGGGGAGATGATGCACCATCTGATGGTAGCGAACCAAGTTGTTATGATTGATGATACCGTCCTGATACTGAAGAGCAGCAATGACATTATTTCTTTCCATTATGGCACTATCGCGCTCAACTAGTGCTGCATCTCGCTGCACAATTGCCATGTCTCGTGCAGCCAGAGCTGCCTTTCTCTCATCTACTGCCATATTACGTTCCTGGAGAGCAGCATCCCTCTCGGCAAGAATGTTCAAGTATGATGTCATCATCGCTTTTTCCCTAATAAAGATGTGGATAAAAGCCCGTCAAAACTCTGATGTCAAAATTATTGTGGGTGAAATTGAGATATTGAATTTAAATTCCTGCAGATGCTAGATAATGGGTTTCACAATAGGCCATGTTCAGATAAAAGGTTACTGCGCTATTTTTTGAAGGTATAACTGATCGGGATACTTTTTCTAAGGGGTATTATCACAGGCAGGGGGGAGAACAATTCTTCTGGTGGTGTGAGATCAAACCATTGGGAGGTAGAACCAAAGAGAGAAACCCATCCTCAAGTATGATGAGTACTACAATTACAATTAAATCTCAAACACAAACGACCAAAGACACCAATAAATGAGTAGTTACGGCTGAAACTTGAAGAAACAAAAATATTAATACAGCAGGACACAAAAAGCTTAAGTGATAAAAGAAACATAATTTAGAAAGCCTGGCCTGCAGAACTAAACAAAAGGAAATGGTACCAGTTTGATGTTGATAACCTGCAAACCCCTCACTGCTCATTTTAACAGCAAAGAGCAACCCCCCCCCCCCCCCCCTTCCTTCTCTTCTCTCTCTAATATAACTCATCCTGTACATTTTTTTTAAAAGCGAAAAGGTGTGTCCTAATTTTGGGTCGATGATAAATGGGAAGCATATAAAGCTAACTGTTACAGGAACTGTCCTCTTCTCATAAACGTCAGTCTTAGTCAGCCAATCCTCTAGAACTATTAATGGCCCCCCTGATCATTGTCAGACAATAAGCATTGTTTGGAAACAAAAGCACAGGGATTTCAACAAAAGTTAAATAGATTTTATATCCATCATTAGAAATGTCAACAACACTGAGAGCGATTTCAAGAGTTTAACTAGAATGGATGAGGTAATGCTATAGAAAGCAGCTAGATAGAGGCAACTGAAATGACACACGAGGAGCACAAACTAATTTTACGTGATGCCTAATGCAAGCGGTAGGGTGATCATGTACTCTACAGTAAGGCTAGGGGAGCTACTGGTAGATGAACAAGATTGGTTGGGTGGTAAATTGCTACTAAATAGCAAAAACTATTTTAGAAGCATTTAGGATCAAACTTGAAATTTTTTCAAGAAACCCAGATCCCGAGAAGCACGGGTGGAAGCCTTGATAAACCAATGGCCTAAGACAGCATCCCCATGGTCTTCACTTGTAGAATATGAGCATTTTAATGAACAATGTGTATGTGCTCTCGTTTTGTGCTGTGAAGAGTGATGGTTTGTTCAAAGCCAGGAAAGATTATCCACAGCTGGATTCTATTCATCAAAGGTTCTGTAGATGTAGAGCAAAAAATTTCAACAATGTGGGGTCACAAGATTAAAACCACCATGAACAGTACCAAACCAACTATCCTCCAAATGCTAGAGAAGTCGAACACAACCAGTTCCTTTACCACTACAAAGGAAATAATTAAGTCCACCATTCTAGGGCAGCAACATAGAAGACCATAATATATGTCTAAAATGTTCAATGTCCAACAGAAAATAAGAATGTTAAAGCAATTATAAGCAATTATAATAAGAATGTTCAAATGAACAAGAGCAACTGTAGTAGCAATATACAATGGATGCAAACAAAATATTATAAGAAGGATCACACCCAAATTGGATTAAAACGTTAATAAATGAATTGCGAAATGAAATAGATAATACAGAAAAAGAAAAAGTAAATTGAGGAAGCTTGCTTATAAGAGAAAGGGTTTACCAGAGAAGCAATGGAGAGGGAGAGAGGGAGAGAAGAAGGAGAAGAAGAAATGTGGAGCGGAACCCACGCCCTGGTATATTTTATCTCCTCCCTCAATCCATTTCTTGAGCTGTTTCTATCAGCTTGTGGATTGGGCCCAGAGTTGGGCCCTTATTGCAACGTGGGCTCAATCAAAGCTCATGGGCCCACTTCTCACCGCCCACCTATTACCCGTTTTACTTATTAATCAGCAATAGTTATCCCTAGTATATTTTGATTTGCATGCCCATGAATTGGGTAAATAGATTAAATATGAGTACTAAAACCGATGAATCATTACCACTAATACTGAAAATCGGTGCATCCGCGTATTTTCTAGTCCTACGATTTTTTGTTATCAGCTAAATTTATATGGTTAATTGAATAACATTTTTAACATTTAAATTAAATTAATTATAAGAATACTAAAAAATGAACTCCATGCAATTAGATTTAAAATTATGTAGAATACATCATACCATAAGATTATAAACCTTTGTTTTATCTTAAAAAGATGATGAATCTTTAAAATAAGTTAAATTTTCTAGGGTTAATCTTTTCTTGCACTTAAGGCACATGTATTTTATTTGTCATATTTTTGCTTCTTATGTGTTGTGCACTTGGAGTTTTTTTGCAGACATTTGGTTTTCATATGTACTATTTTTTCCCTCTCAGTGGTTTTCTCCTCTGGGTTTTCCTTGAAAGGTTTTCAAAGAAGCATATGATTTCTTTTATTCGATCCCTCGGGAGTTTATCCCTAAGCTTTTTCTAAGGGTTGCCTTTGTAGCTGCCTTTTGTTTGTGTTTTTCTTTTTCTCATCAATTCAATTATTCTTTTTATCGTTCAAAAAGAAAAATACCTCTCATTTATTTTCATTGCTTTGCGAAAAATAATTTTGGTGATGAAGTTCACAAATTTTTGTATTTATCTAGGGCAATTAAGATTGACTAAGGTAACAAAAAAGATAATTAAGGATGGTAATTTACATGAGTGGCTCACTTGTCCCGTTCTGTAATTTAAAGAAACTGCAGAAAGAATTTCAAATAGTAGTTCTAAATAGTGGTTCGTTCTTTTCGATTGAGCTTACGAGCAAATCTCCAACAGGACAGGAACTAGTGGTGAGTGGTAAATTAGTACGACCTTAGTAGCAAGCTGCTCCTTGCACTCTCACCCACCCTGAACCCTTTACTGATCGGAAGTGGGTAAACAAATGGTCTAGTTGAGCTATTCAAATGTTAGTCGCTAAATCGCTCATCCATAAGTACATGAATTTGATTTAAGAGAACTTAACCCAATTATGAAAATAAATTTAGTTTAGGATGAAATTTGTCCCAATATACCGTGGAACGGGCAAAACCTATGGTATTACGTGACGTATAGTAAAACTCAATGGAATGAATTAAAATATAAAAAATCTGATAATTCTCTAAAGAAAATAACTCCGGCCTCAAACTCAATATATTTATTAGAGGCGTGGGTGTATTAATGTATGCCGTTGACTAGATATCATCAATATCCCTTCACAATTCTCCAGCCAATCCACATAAATAAATATAAACTAAAAATATGAAAGAGGAACCCAAAACGAAAAATATGAAGAAATAAAAACTTATCGCCCCGAGAGGCATGCTCCTTGATTTTTATGGGATTGTTTTTTTTTTTTTTTTTTCTCACAGGTGCCTTTGTTTGTATCTCTTCCACTTTATTTTTATATAAAAAAAAATTGTAGTTCGATCTGCAGCTTAAAGTCTCATCGCATTATAATCTACCTTTTCTGTGTTGTCGACTCAGGCGAAAATGCTTCTCCGGCGACGGTGGGGTGAAATTACACTTGTACGGTGCACCTTTTTCCTCATAAAAGTGTTCGATCCGTGTGACGTCACAGTGGCCAATCAAAGGCCGCCTCATATTTCTTCACCGAAGCATGCGGCTCCTATAAATAGAAATAATCCTTTTTCCCCGGCGAATCGCGGAAGTCTGATGTCAACCACCGTCGAAGCCAATGCTCCGGCGGCGGAGGAGCCCGTGAAAGAGAAGAATCCCAAAGCTCCCAAGGAGAAGAACCATCATCCCTCTTACTTCCAGGTAAAACCTATGTCGTCAATTTTGACTTAGTTTCGATGCTTCTGCGCCTTCGCGAGAACCTTATTTGAATCTGTGCTAAATTCGTTGAATCGGACAGTCAACAACCGATGATATATGATGAATTCGAATGATACAGATGATCAAGGAGGCTCTGGTGGCTCTGAAGGAGAAGAGCGGATCGAGCCCTTACGCCATAGCCAAGTACATGGAAAAGGAGCATGGAGCGGTACTCCCAACGAATTTCAAGAAGATTCTAGGGCTTCAGTTGAAGAACTCCGAGGCGAGGGGGAAGCTAATTAAGATCAAGGCTTCTTACAAGCTGTCGGAGACGGGGAAACTGGAGAGGACGGCGAAATTCGAAAAGAAGAAGAAGGTTGGGCCGGAGAAGAAGGTTGGGCCCGTGAAGCCCAAATAGGAGCCCAAGTCCATCAGGTCGCCCGCGGCTAAGAAATCTAAGAAGGCTTAAGATGAATTAATAGAGAATTAATCTAAATAATACTGAAGAATCAGCGCTCTTTGTGTTGTATACATATGATATAAGCTGACTCTAACGTAAATGTTAGCCGGTCCCTCTCTTATGTGTTTGTTTTTTCTTTTTCCCCTTTCTATTAGTGATTTGTACTTTGCTAATTAATACAGTCTTTAAGCTCTTTTTGATGTTCATGTTATGGAAGGATTAAAAAACCCAATCTATACTATTATAAAAGCAAAGAACTTTTTGGTTCCATTAACTAAAATTAATTTAAATTTTAAATTTTAAATTTTAAATTTTTTACAGTTATGAAAGTTATTCTCTTAATCACTTACCACCTAACTTTTTTTTTTTTTTATTTCTTTCACTTTTATTTTATTTTTAAGTACATATTCATTATTTTTTTTTATAATTTTACATTTAATTTTTTATATTTTAATAAAAAAGTTATTGAACAAAGTTAAAAATTTAATGATTCAAAAGTCAAAAGTTGTATTACGGATGGGTCTGGTCAACGCACGGTCTCAAGACCCCAGAAGTTAGGGCCACGTTTATGGTCAACACAAGGCCCAGGGCCCAAAGTGAGGCCCTTGTTCGAGTAATCCATACATGAACTTCATTTAGCCCATGAATTTAGCCCAGATGGGTTGGGCCTTGAGGAAGCCCATTTATTCAGTTAAGACGACTTTGTTGTAGCCTACTATAATCAAAACGGCATCACTAGGGAAAAAAAAAAAAATCGATTCAAACATCGAAGTAAATTGAATTCAAGAATTGAGCTCGACGGCAACTTCTTGGATGATATCATTGTCGCCATAAGAGCCGTTGGAAAGTTATTCACCACATTAAAAATGTTCTAAGTGATCATTATCCACTTGGATGATATCATTTTTTCTTTCACTTACTAATAATGAAGGTGCGTGAGACAATATTTTTCCAAGTAATTAAACACTAATTATCACTCATCAATTGTACAAGATAAGTTTAAGGTAGTTTTCCCCGAAGCATGGAACCATATAGTAAGTCAACTTCGGGCATGTTGCTCACAGAAAGTCCAAATCAGCCTCACGAAAAACGGAAAGTATAATTTTCTGAGTAAGTCCTGTCATTTTGCTATTTCCAAGCTTAAAATGATTGTACTTTTCCGACTCTTTGAATTCGTTCGAAATGCCATATCTTATCGAAGAAGAACTTTTTTCACAAAGAAAAACTTTTTTTTTTTTTTTCCAAACTAGCCAAACTGTTAAGGAGTTGAAAAGTTCATCAAATTAAGTTTGGAGAAGATTAAAAAGCAGGGTGGCATCATGGGTATGATTGTCCACCAGGAAGCAATCTCCATATGGTCAACTGTGACACTAATTAGTTTCCATGTTCTAGCTTTCTCAATCCCTATCTTCTGTCCTCCACTCTCTCTTCCCCCCCCCCCCCCCCCCTCTCTCTCTCTCTCTATCATTTTCCGAGAAAGGCCTTAAAAACATGCACTTGATAAAGTCTAACAGGGTTGCCCCATAAGCCTTTTTATTAACAGGCACACACGTTTTGGGGACCCGACCCGGTCTGACTTATCCCCTCCCTTCTTTGGTCTCCCTCAACAATCATTCAACCCTAACACAACACCTTCCTTTCGGCACATCCGATCATGGTGATGGAATCTAGAACAGTTCTCACTGGTGCTCGTATGCTGAAACGTGATTGGTTGGACCAGAATCGTGGGTCCCTGGTCTTCTTTCTCCCCCTTTCACATTGGGCTCGTGAAAGGGATCCCTCGACAGTCATTAATATCACATTGAATGGGTTGATTAAACTTGTGTCACCACGTATGTGGGAGCATTAAACTCGGAGGAAAAAATTATAAAGATGAAGGCTTAAAATGTATCTCTAGAAGGGATTACAAGAATATGGGTCAGCACAGTTCCCCCGAACATTGAATGCTTCTACAATCTATCTATATTAGTAACATTGTTTTGCCGCTGCTTTATGCATGAATAATACTATGCATGCGCTCTAAAACTTATGAATTGTGAAAATTTTACATAAAATTATAATTCCAATCCTGCCTTACAATTCTTGAGTTTTAGGTAATTCGAGGTATAAAGTAGAGGCACCAATTATAACACGTAACCTATCAATCTGCCCATATGATAACCTGATCCAACTCGACCTGCTCATAACCATGGCACGTTCTTAGTTGGCCAGGCTGTTTTGACCTATACCCCACTCAAACTGTCCTATTGTTATTTTCAATTAGTTTTTTTGTTTATAACTTTTTGGTTTAAAATTGTAGTTATTATTAGATATTGATTAGTTTATGAAAATATCAAAAGAAATGTAAATTATACTCGTAATATAAATCATTGACCCGTCAACCCATCTGACTTATTCATAATTTTGGCCCCTCAGACTTGTATTGACATGTCCAATTGTTCATTTGTGGCATGCACCATAGAGTATAACATTTTCCTTTATGTCTTCTGTTTCTTTCAAGAAGGAATAAAATTTGTGGGAGAACTAGAGGGTGTAGTTTAAATCATGTGCGTATAAATTTGTGTGCGGGGAAGGAGTTGAAGGCATGCGAAGGGGACATGCATGCGAAACAGAAGCCACGTTGCTCAGCGCATGCTAGACAGGCTTGGGGCCCACTCACACAGGCGCATATATCCACATCCCTCCTCTCCCATTAAACCACTGTGCATGTTTTTTTTTTCTTTTTTTCTTTTTTTCCCCACCCATAATCAATTTATCCAGTGCAAGCTTTTCTACTTATCATTTCCTCCTACTCCTTTAATTTATTTTCCTGAAGAAAAATAACACATAAAATATTAAAGAATTTAGTGAATCTAATGTGTCACGTTAGTGTAGCACTCAAAGTGATATCGTTTTGTTAAAAAAGAAAACTTTTACAATATAACATCATGTGATAATACTTTTAATAAAACGGCTTCATTTTACTATGCCACTTAATATAACACACTACAAATACTTTTCTCAATATTCATCGTAGTAAGGAATTGAGCATGAAAAGCAGGTAGCAGCATTAATTCTTTGAGGCTGATATATTTAAGTTAATTCTATAACATACACATTTTTCTTGAGTGTAAGAGAAAAAGTGAATGAGGTTTTGTGGCATAGGAATTAAAGGCCGAACTTTATATAGGCAAGATATGATAGTGACCAAGGGGTGCTACATAGATTGAATTAACTATTCGTTTGGTTTACGGAATGAAATATAATGGGTATTCCATAAAAATATAATTTATAAGGCATAATTAATTCGTAAAACATAAGTGAAATTATTACTCTCACAAGCTATTGGTAGAATAGATAAAGAATGGACAAGAAATAGCTGTTACCAATGGTTAGGGACGTAATAGTTATTACTTACCTAATCCAGTCATGGACCTCAAAAAAGTTGATTCATTACGTTACATACTCTACTTATGTTGCACTCCATGAAATATCTATTTCGTGAACCAAATGTATGGTAAGTTAAATACTTTTTTCTTTTTTTCTTTTTTTTTTACTAGGCAGTGAAATACCTACATTACCTACTTAGCTGAGGCCCCTCAAATGATCACTGCTATAAGACACAGAAAATTGAGAAAGTGACAAAAAATCAAATCCATATACATAGGCAAGGGATGGAAAGATCCACTTGTTAGTTGACTAATCACCCAATCTCTATTAATAATTACAGTAGCCTTCGTTTGTAATTCTTTTCTCTCTCTTTTATTTTATTTTTCATTGGATTTTCTACTGATTGAAGAAAATTCTAATGAACCCCATCTCACATGTTGTTATTCATGTATATGATCATAAGCTTAAATTCTAACCCAAGTGTTACGCCTGGTTCTCTCAGCACCCAAATTCGGGTTCAATGATCAGGTACTGTAACAATGTTTAGGTTAGGCAACGGAGAGAAAAGAATAAGGACAGAGAGATGCATACTTATATTCAACAACATTATTTGTACAAAATTATATGTATGTTCCCATGATGCATATATCTCATCAATTAACATACTAAACACTATAAGCAATATCTCATTCATAATCAACAACTTCCCCCTCTCTGTCTCTGTCTTTCTCTCTCTCTTCATTCATCTCCCTCCTCTCTTATCAAATATGCAAATCCCAATATCACCACCACCACCACTATCCAAGCCCGAACTCATCAAGAACCCATTCATCAGCTCCTTCCCCATATCCGACTCATCCTCCTTGCAATTATCATTATAATCAACCCCATAGCTCGACACCCCACCTTGATCACTCAACTGCGAGGCAACAAACTTATCAAGATCCCTCCAATCCCTCACCTTCTCCCCATTATTAGTATTACTATTAATTTGCTCTACCACCTCCTCTTCAAGAACATTATTGTTTTGATCCGGCGAAGATGATATCAGAGAGACCGACGACCTCGGCCGCTTGGCCAGCGGCAGCGATGGGCTTTCCAGCTGAGGCAGGTCCACGAAATGGTCCGACGATTGCATGAAATTACTTATAAACTTATCCGCTTCCGCTGCCATCTCTTTCTTGCACAAGAAGCTATTTTGAGTCATGGGGAAGTTGTTGGGGAGCCTCCGCTGCTGCTGCTGCCTCGAGATCATGTAGTGATCGATCGGATCAACGACTGAGCTCGCACCACTTGGCTCGTCGTACAAATAGGTTGGGTCCCACCCTTGATGGTCAATGTTCTTGGTTTGGCCACCGCCAGTGGTTCGCTTCTTGAATGCTCGGCACACTACCCATCCTTCTTCCTGTAAATGCTTCGTACAATAATCAGCAATAAAACCACTGGCAGCCTAGATGTACTATTATTATACATCAATAACATCGCACAAACGAAATATCTAGAAAACGAATGCACGGTACACAAAAGCGATCAGAAAATTCGCTTGGCGGGCATCTCAGAACTTACTATACATCTTTTATAAACATTTTGTGTGTGTAGAATGATTGTGTTATCACTTCTGTTCGTCAATAAAATGGTGAGAAATAGATCCTTGTATTGATTATTTGGCGAGCTCAAAGAGATAATGAGAATAAAAAGGGACTTCGATGAAATAAAGGACCTTACAAAAAGCTGAGAAGAGTGCAGTAGTTTACTTTGAATTTGCTTTATGGACGTGGTGAGTAAAGGAGACATGTACGTAAGAGTCAAAGGCACGGCCAAACTAACTATGAGGTGCAGCGGAATTTTTTACTTTTTGACAATCGGAATAAGAAGAAAGCGCCTACCGGAAAAGGGGTTGAAGGGATGAGAATGGTTTTTTCATGCGCTTTGGAAAAGGAAGGATAAAATAATAATAATAATAATAATAATAACATCAGTAACTTTTGACCTTGTTGAGAGGCAGTAAAAGTTGTTATTCCTCAGCATTCTGTGAGGGTGGCGAGTGGTTAAAAAAATATGTAAATAAATCATCTCATTCTCATAAAAAACTTATGTTCTCATGATCCCTAAGTGAAACTAAACATGAAATATACAACACAAAGTTGAAGGTGCCTGTTCATCAGTTCTAAAGCTTTACCAGTTAAACATCTTTCAAAAACTTGATGTACAGAGAACTAAAACACACTTGCCTGTGGGGGTCCGTTTTCATCGGACTCAAGTCGATATTCGTGCATGATCCAGTCGGACTTTTGGCCATTGGGGGCTCTTCCCTGGTAGAAGACCAGGGTCTTCCTCATGCCGATGAGCTTAGCCTTGTTATAAACGGCTTTGTCTCTCCCCGTAGCCTTCCAGAACCCAGCCATTGTGGCTCTATTCGTCCTCGTCCCCGTCGGATACTTCTTATCCTTGTGGCTGAAGAAATACCACTCATTCTGCTCTTCGTATCCGATCCTACACCTATCTGTTTTACCCAATTCAATATCTATATTACTTCATCAATACTTAGAAAATTAAATACAGTCAGTTACACTAATGAAATAAACTAGCTAGCTAAACCATCCAACATGTACTAGCTTCAGAAGGGTTTTATGGTTTCTTCCCTCAAAGTTGATCAGAGAAATGAACGCAAACGTTAAATCCATAATTCAGCCCTACAAGAAGTTACCATGAGACTAACCCTAGAAAAACGACCCCTCTACACTAATGAACTCAATTTCCTATGTGATTATATACTAAAAACCTACGAAGATAATGTTTTAGAGAATTGAGATAGATGAGACCATATTTGCAGACCTTGGAGATCCCATGGTTCAATTCGATAGAGATCGATTTCTCTAATGACATCAAGATCTATCTTTTGCGACGCGATCTTCTTTTTCAGGTAGTACCCAACAAGCTCCTCATCCGTTGGATGAAATCGAAAACCCGGTGGCACGCTGGATTCCATGGCCTCCATCATCCTCGTTCACTTGCTTTCTGTTTCAAATTCACCACCAAATTGAGAGAGAAGAAGAAGAAGAAGAAGAAGAGGAGAGAAACTCTAGAAACTGAAAAAGAAGACAATTTAAAAAGGCAACATTGGGATAAAAAAAAATACATAGAAAACAATTGTAGCTGTAGGGGAAGTAATAAGAAGGTGACAAGTGTTATCAGGTATAATCATCATCACCATTTTGGTGGTGAGCAACACTGACCATTTACCTCTGAATAAGAAATAAGGAAGCGCGTGTTATTAATTAAACCCTTTTTATCTTGCTAATGATTAAACTTCTAGGGATAATTAATCAACTAATTAAATTAGTGAGTTAAAAGAAGAAGAGATAAAAAGGTAAAAGAGAGCGGAATGATGAGAGTGTTTGGAGAGAGTAACCGCAAGAGAGAGAGGGAGAGAGAGAGAGAGAGAGAGAGAGGCGATCGTGAGAACTCAGAAGAGACAGACAGCTAGTGGTTTGCGCCAATGATGTTGTCTTGTGTAGGTAAATGGTGCGAATGATGCATCAACTATACACTACTATTATTACTTTTTTTGTAATCACTAATAAATCTGAATTTTTTTTTCCAAATGTATGAAGTTGAAGATGGGGGAAAAAAGGGTTCACTGGGAATTAATGAGTGAATGGAGGAGAAGGGGGGGGGGGGGGACGTAAGCATATTCGACGCGTTTCTCGAAAAGCCAAGAGAATGAGAGGACCCAAAAAGAGAAGAAGAAGGTGAGTTTGGATAAAGGAAAAATGGGGGGGAGAAAAAGAGAGAAAAAGAAATGCAGTGCTAATTAGGGACCTCGTTCAGGGGACACTGAACCTTTTGTCTGTTTGTCTAGAATTTTCACGGCATGCTCTTCTGGGCTCTTTGCTTTGGGGCGCGGACACTCAGAATTTGCTATGCTAATTATTCCTTGGAAATAATCTACTGGTAATTTCAGAGAGAGAGCGAGAGAGAGACAGAGAGAGTTAACTGAAGTTCATGAAGCATGTTATAACTTACCGGTGAATTCACAGAGAGAGAGGGAGGAGGGACTGAATTTCATGAAACATGAGAACACAAGATGGGAACAAAGTTCAAGGGAACTCCCAGAAAGCACGCAACACACAGTTTAGTTGAGGAATAAATTCCCCCCCTCTCTCTCCTTGTTTACCCTTAAAACTAATGCAACGAAATCAGCTAAATCTGTCCTAGAGTCTTCTCGTGTCGTGCATTTATGCTTGGGATTGGATGCCTTGAAGTCGACGAATGTAAAGCAACGTTGAACAATAAGGATTAGAAGTAGAGGAATGAAAGATGTTGATGCAGTGAGAAACAGTGGTTACATGAATTTGCAGACTGCGCAAAGCATATTACCTGCTGCGATGATCAGTGGGAGGTGCTTGGTGTTGGGCGCTTATTTACTCGCTCAAGACAGATTGGAGTGAAGAGGAAGAAGACAAAAGGAATTTGTCATTGCAGACGGGAGAGAAAAAAAAAAGAAAAAAGAAAAAACAGCCCACCAGTGTTAGAGCGAGAGAGAATGGGAAGGAACTCCGTTCGGTGTGTGAGACACAGAATATAAAAAGAGAAGAGAGAGAGAGAGAGAGAGAGAGAGAGAGAGGACCGCTCGATTGCGCGCATGGGCTGATGGTCGTCCCCAGCGGTTGACGTCACCTCACCCCTTCCCCCTAGCTTCCTACACAAATTGTCCTTTCCCGAGAACATTATGAATTTCTCCTTCATTCTCCCTTTTTTTCACGCAACACTATTTGTTGTCACCTCATAATTTTATGCCCATTAAATGTAGGGATCCATTATGTGCATTTTTTAACCATATAAATTAAATTAATGTGAAAAAAATAAAAGGATATGTTCATATAATTTAACCTCTTATTCATTAGATATAAATATTTAAAATAAGTTATGATGATTTAAATATCTTGGTTGCATGAAATATAAATTAAAATTTAATCCATTATGAAATGATATAAAAATGGGCATGCCAACTTATTTGTTTGCGCTCATTCAATTCCTAAGGTTGAGGCTTGAGAAATGAATATCATATCATCATTTTAGGGTGACACGTTATATGAAACACTTGTTGCGGCCCTTAAATGTAATAATAAAATTCATATCCATTAGTTACAATTCTTTTTTCAATTATCACTTTTTCATGTCAATTTGTTTCAAAGACTGTCCCATTTTCCTTTTCTTTTTTTCGTGGAGTTGTTGTCTTAAGAAAATATATGTCCCAAGTACAATTTTCTCTTTGAGAATTTTTGGCAATATTTGTAGTGCTACACTAACATATCTAACTTTATAAGGCGACATATTATACATATATAAGAGTAGATTTACTCAAAAACTATTACTCTTGACGAGTGCAATTTTTCAAAGAAATTAGTTAATCCAATTGACGAGTCTCACACCCTAAGAATAGATAGCCTTCTTCAACCGCTGCAGCTCAAATTATCGTGAAAATATCACGAAACGCTTTCGAGTTATTATCTTTCTCTTTTTTCCACGTTATATAAGTATAAGAGACGCCTTGCCACGCTGGCACCCTTTTAGCCACGTGTTGCCGCCAAAACGACAGCATTCTCCCACGCCCGCTACCCACCTCCTCCGGGTGACATGGCGGCGTATTCGTCCGGCTTACCTTCGCTTTCAGGGCCGTATTGGTCATTTCATTTTATTACTGGTGGCCAATGAAATGATATTTGTCGACAAGTATTTTGGGGAAGGAACAGTAAGGAACAGAGAAAGCGTAGATTAAGGGGGAAAAACTGTGGATGCCACGTGGAAGTCAATGGTTGGCGATGAGCACAGTGCTTTACGTAGAAGAGAAACAAAGCGAAGGCAAAATCCCATACGATAGGCCCAGCTTTCGATTACGACGAGCCACGTGGGCCCCACTTCCACCCTCTCAAATGAAATAAAAAATCGCCTCAATTTAAAGTATTTTCAAAAGTAAATTCAACATATTTGTTTGTGTGTTTTTAAAACCTGAGGGCATTGGCACCTTAAGTGGTTTGCTGCTAGAACATATTTATTCTTTTTAGGCCGCATTTGTTTGTATTAAATGGGTTCTAAATAAATTTATTCTCTTATTCGGTCAGAGATAAGTTCATTTAAAGTATATAGTGTGCGCTCTGAATGGACTATAAATACTTTTGATCGATTAAGACGAAAAAATATATAATTCGCCTAAAAGCTCCGTTTAGCACCATTATGACATTTTTGTCCCTTAAAAGGGGTAAAAATTACATCCATATATATAGCTTTCTAAACCAATTGGTGTTCCTTTGCAACTAAGAATAATTTACTAATAAAAAGAGTATTACTAAAAAGAAATAGTGTTCATTTTTTAATTTATTTTTTAATTTGATCAAATAAATTATTTTTTAAAAATTTTATGAAAGGGGTACAAATAGAAAATAAAGCTCATTCATATGTTCAGATAAATGGTAATCGAATAGACCAAAATTTTCAGATTTAGACCCTCTAGTTATAATCTATATCATTCAGTGATATGTTCAACATTCAGAACTTAATGCTTAATTTTATCAAATGGGCTTAGTCTTTTTTTTTTCCCCTTCAATTTGGACTTATTGTTTATTTTATATGTTTCTGTACATTCTTTATGTAAATTAAACTTGAAAATGCAAAAGTATAATCCACGAAGAACTTTTGAACACTGTTCCGGATAATATGTAAAGTTTTACCTACCATCTAGTGATCCTTTAATTAAACATGATGAGTTAACTATTATTAAAAAATTAGAGAGAACAATAGGTCCTAAATGCTTGTCCATGACACCGCCGCAGTGACAATGTTTCATAGGTCAAATCCTTTAAAGAAGGTAGTGGTAGAAATTTTTTACTCCCACTATGTCGAAGCACTTAGTTCTGAAAAATCGAACAAGCATTGAATGCTTGTCGCTTATTCCTTAACTACATCAAAGTTGTTTTCTATGTCTCCAAATCACAACACCGTGTGGAAATTACCTTTAATTTATTGATCCCTATTTGTTTAAACATGTTTGCATGTTATTCCATTTAATTAATCGAACGCCATAAGCAAGATAGGGACAAAATGACACACTTTATTGGAAAATACATATATTATAAGAAAATTTATCATGATTGTAATATATATTAAGAAAAATAATATAATTAATCTGAAGAAAATAAACTCAAGTTTTCGCTGGGAGAAGCATTGAATGGGATGATGAGACTTATTGTATTTGTAATTAAAAGAAAAAAAAATACTACATATATAATAGGCTTATTTCTAGGTTTAGTCCTTATAAGATTGTGGTCCGGCCCCTACAACTTAGGGTAGTCTAATATTTTGTATGTTTGGACTTCTGAGGATACTGAATCCTGACTCCACCCCTAGCACAGCTATTCTCTGCCAATTAAATGCAAGTTTAATTAGAGAATGTTACTTTCATTATTTCGATTTCAAGCTCCCAATTGTAAAGTTAAAGGCTCACGTTATTCTTTGAATATAAAAAAGAATTTAAAAGGCATGTGCAACATGCTAATACCATAGTTGTGAGTGGTGGATGCCCAAAGGAGGGGGTGGCTAGGGTCACGTCTTAAGATTTTGTGGGTTGTAAACCATGATTCTAAGATATTTGAGGGCCATAATGTAATGTCGGTCTCATATTTAACATAAGCATGGATAGATGCCATGCCATGCATGATGGGGTCCCTATACAGTGCGATTTCAATTGAGAATTATTAATACCTAATAGTTCCAATACCATGTAGCCATAGCTACTTAGTATTAATAAAGAGGGGGTGACCAACGCACCATGAAAGTCGTAGTAGATATCAACATAATCAATACCTCTACGTTAATCATACAACCAACTATGGTTGGTTTGGCACGTTTTTAAATTTTATTTTTACATACCACAAAAGGGAAGTAACTAAAACTAGAGAGGGCCGGACCAATTCGCGTGCTACGCGTCTCAAGGGCTTCAAAGGGAAAAAAAAAGAACAAAAAAAAAGTTGTGGAAAAATGGGGCCAATAATGAATTAAGTAGAAACGCATATGAGTACATTCATACAAATGTTGACAGCTGTAAATGTAATTTCAAGAACAAAAAAAAGAAGTCAAATTTTGGGGAGACTTTACCTATGAAAAATGGTGAATTCCTATGGGAGAAAATGACAGAAAAAATCTGCTCTTTTTTTTGTTTTTAAATCTTTTTATTTGAAAATTTATTTATGATTTCTTTTAACAAGCTTACAAATTTGAACGAATGACGCTCTTTTAGTTTGTTAGAATAGAATAGCTATTTAATAAGAATATAATATATAAAAATTCTCAAAGATAATAACGAAATTATATATTATAAATAGTTAAAGGTCAAATATACTCAATAAATTCATGATCTTCATAACAATACTATTCATCACAAATACTTCAATCTTAATTCGTGTTATATTTTATGAAATAAATATTTTACTATTTTATCATGCAAATCAAACTTATATTTAATAAAATAACTACTGTATTTCCGATCTATTCCATTATCGTAAGAATCAAACGTGGTATAGGAAGAGGGGGAGAGGCGATGGACGGCTTAGAGATTAGAGATGTGGACGCGTTGTTCCACGTAGGACGGTGGTGGTCGGCCGTGGTCTCCAATCATGCGACGGCCCTCATCATTGAATATCACCAGAATGACTCGAACAAAAAATAACAATAAAAAGAAAAAATAATAAATATGTGAAAGAGGGAGCCACACCACATTATTGTAGCCCCGCCCTCACCATAATTATCTCTCTTCCTCCCTCAGCTGGGGCGGTGAGCCGCCAGAGCCTCTCTCTCCCTGTCTCTCTCCCTCCCCCTTCACTGGGTGGAGCAAAATAAGAATGTGGATAGAGAAAGAGAGGGTTTGCGTAATCTGCAAAAGGGAGATGTCCTCTTTGCTTAAGTTGGACATCGACTCCTCTCCAAGAAACTCCCCCCCATTAATTCAAGAATAGTTCATTCTACTTTTATTAATTACTCTTTTACAATTTCTACTGCCGGTTTGATTTTATTACAAATTTAATTTAGTCTTTTTTTTTTTTGAGTTGATGGTGGTTGGTGGAGATAATTCAGTGAATCAATGGTTCTAAACAAACTCTTCAGCTTCACTCCTCCCCTCTCTCTTCACAGGTACCCCGCCACTGTCTTTTTATATCTCTAGTGTGATTCACAAGCCTCTTTAGGGGGCTCGATGAACCATGATTGCCCCCAGTTTTTAGCTTTTATAGTCGGCATTTCTTCTTCACAAAAAAAAAAATGAATATTAAACAAATGCTTTAGATTTGGGTAAAAGGCTATGATTAAATAACATAATCTTTGAACTTGTAATTTTATGAAAAGATTTCTGTAACAAACTCGTAACGGGATCAGACAAAAATATCATTGATCAAAAGTTTTCACTCTACGCATCGAAAAACGTCAAGCGTAATCCATCGAATGTATTGAACGAATTATCTTTCTACACATTATAATATGCGTTGTTTTCTTTCTCATAATAATTTTTTTATTTTGAGTTTTCCATTGCGAGGCTTCTTAAAGAGTCATATGACTCATATGTTAGTCCCACAATTTACTTTTTGAGGAATTGCATCTGCAGTTTTTTTTCTCCTTCATGTGTTTCATTTTTATCTTTTCCGATAAAAAAAATGAAAATATGATTGCAAATATCTCGCACAAAATATTGGTTTTTTTATTTTTTCCGGTTTTCAGTGAAGAAAATTATTTTATTGTAATTCCTGGGTTGGTTAATGATGATTGATGATGATCATGATGTGAATTAGGGTAGTGGCCATCCTGTGGGTAATTAATGAATGATCAGATCTAAAAGCTAGTGCTCAATTGGAAACTGTGCGAGCCCTCATCAGTTGGCACTAAAATTTACCTGCACAAGGTTTGATTTTAGAATCATTATAATGTGGGAGCATGGTGTACACATGCGAGTAGGAAGCATTCGCAGGGAGAGCAAATGAAGGTTGAACCTCAATGAATGTGGTGACAACATGTTGAAGGAGAATGGAAGAGAAAAACACAAAACAGTGAAAGGTACAGTCTGAGTTGATTACATCACGCAGAGAAGAAAATTTTATGTACGCCTGCAGCCCAAGGAGTGCATGCGGAGGGTTTTCACTTTGTGTACTGGTCAATTTTTGATTACTTTAATATTTTATAAATAATGGCACGGACTGAAGAATAGTTAGGTGTTGCCTGGGCTGCCTACTTGGGTCGATACAAAATCCTAAAGGAGATCTTTTCTTCCGATTACGGATGTGGTCAAATTTTATGGTATCTCATAACATTAACTACGGACTCTATCAGCACACACGATCAATGATAAGTATATCGTAGAATAAACATAATGAGGATGGCTTCTGCTCACGAAGAAGTGACTCACTTTCTCGATGAGAGTTGGAGGTTATCCCCAAGCGCCTTTGTCGAGTTACTACTATATTTCAGTACGTATTTCGTTATAAAAGTTCTTTTAGGGAAATTTATCAAAAAAATGGAAAAAAAAAAAGAAAAAAAAAAAGAGGGGGGCACCGAGGGAGATGAGCATGGGGGGTAAAGGAATAGGTGGAATGATGGTTACAGGCAAACCGTGGGGGTCCTGGCTGAAGGTGGGTGGGCTTCCAATGGTCTCTGGTTCCGACTCTGCCTCGTGTTCATGAAAGCACTCTTGGTGGTGGTGGGGCTACATGGTGGGGCCCATCTCTCCACATCATCACCGCGATGATGACACGTATGAATGGGACTGCTTCCGACTTTATAATGTGCGAACTGTCGTTGCTGTTTGGGTTCCTCTCTGATACGACTCTTTGGCTTCTAGATGCTTTTAAGTTTTCCCCATTATGATTTCTGCTGTTTGTCCAAAAGAATAAAAGCTAACATCTAGAGGTCACCAGAACTGTTCTGGTTTTGGAATGGGAATTTTCAAATTTTGTTGTGATATCAGAGATGAGAGTGAACCGCTGATTCGTGATGTCCGAGAGTTATTGAATTGTTGTTGGAATGTTAAGGAGTGTTACACCTTTAGTTAGGATAGTGTTCATACATATTAAGTGGCGATGCATAACAATTAAAACCTTTTTTAACTCAACTCACGCAGGGTTTGAGTCCTTTGTTTGTCTAATAGGAACAAGATGGCTCGTCTGCTCCTTTATTTTGTTTAGCTCTTTTCTCACCAAAAAAAAAAAGAAAAAAGAAGAGGGAGATGACGATGGATATATATATATTAAATGGCGTACAAAGAAACAAAAACCAACCACGGACGCAATTCTTATTTTGGTAATATGATCCTAACTCGAAATGGGGGATCAATTTAATTGTACCTTTTCATAGAAAAATCTCTTGTCAGTGATAGAACAAGATCCATTTTGCATCATATACACGGGATTCCTTGGTTTGGGCGTAAGCTAAGACAAGGTTCTCCATGGAAAAAAAAAATCAAAGAAATAGGAAAAGAGAAGATTCAAGAAATGTGTAATGATCAACATAGGAACGAGCCCATTTGATATTTTGGCATTATCGCCACAAAGAAGTTGAGTGAACCACTAGGCACAATGAATCCATAGTATGTACTTACGCACATAGTATATGCACATAAATAGATCTTATTAGCATAGTGACTCGTTCAGAAATTTGATCAATCAAGGACACTTTTAACTCAGTGGTAGAGTAATGCCATGGTAAGGAGTAAGTCTTGGATCTTGGGTAGAGACGGGCGATATTTTAGTAGATAAAATAACGTTGTAGGTGTCGAATTGCTTTAGCTTGCACCTAAGATGCCCCTCCCCTGATAGTCAAAAGATTTTTGAATATGATGAGTAGTAGTACGCCCAAAGCCACCAATCATGTGGGAGTCGTAGTCTCTAATTGAATTCAAAGGGGTTTTCGACTCTTGCCATCTTTGACCGTAAAAACCTTTATTTAATGTTATTGAGAGGTCGGGCTGCGTGCTTGGCGTGCGGACTTAGAAGTCCCGCGTCGGCTAATTGGACTTCTAAACAAAAGTTCAATTGGCTGGTCGGCTGACCTAAGGAACGATGTATCGCGTCTTTTCGCCAAGTGGCTTTTGATGTTTAAAAGGAAGGCAGGGTGGTTATGGACTGGCCTCTATATCAAGGCCACCAGTAGTTCTTTAATGAGGTATTATGGTGGTGAGTTTATTACCAAGCTCCAGACTCTTCCCCACCCTATTTCCCTCACTCATTTTGTACTACTTAAAGTCATATAGCCATTTGATTCAAACTTAGGATGGCGAAGCTATTGAAACCATAAGGTTTAATGAAGAGGTATTATGGTGGTGAGTTTATTAACAAGCACAAGGCTCTTCCACATCCTATTTTCCTCACATGTTGTGGCCAACCTAAAGTTATACCACTGTTTTACTGTCAGACGATTCGAAGGCGTGATGGTAGAGCTAATCAAATCGTAAGGTTTGATTTTTCATTATTTTCCCTGTTTAGTTTTTCGGCTTCCCATCCATTGTGGGCACTTCTTGCAAGGTATTTCTATGAGTTTTGAAAGGGGATGATGCTAGAAAGAATTTTCATCCAATCATTAATTGGTAGTGTATTAGCAAATGATATATATATATATATATATATATATATATATATATATATATATATGTATGTATATGGGCTCACGATGTATTGCCACCCGAAATAAAGATATTGGGATTGGATTTGTCAATCAATTCATAACATTTCGACCACGGTCAAAAAGTCTCATTTCTATGGTGGATCAATTCTATAACATACCGCTGAGCCATTTTTTATTAACATAATGACACCAAGCCCATATTGTAGCCCATGCTATTGAATCGGCTATGTTATTTTTGATACCAAAAATTAAGAATTGTTTCCCTCTACTTGCGGCATTAAAAACCAAATTGCAAGGGGTTTTCATCCCTTGTCCATTCTTTCCCTTTCCGTACCACAGCAATTTGGAATTAGGAATAGAGAATCTAGATCAAAGAAGTCTAACCGTTGGAATAATGGTATCCGGTGTTATTTGATTTGATACGTTTAGGTCAGTAACATTGGTGAATTAGGTCAAGGTACGGAAAGAGAGGGATTCGAACCCTCGGTAAACAAAAGCCTACATAGCAGTTCCAATGCTACGCCTTTAACCACTCGGCCATCTCTCCTACATAATGATTTGATTATGACCCAGAAACTGAGTGAATAGCGAGTCATCGACCTTTTATTTACACACTCAAACAAATACAAATTTGAAAGTTACAGGTTTGGCAATTGTGGCTTTTATGGTCCCCCCACCCCCCTCCCTTTAAATTTCACATATCCAAAAAAAAAAAAATTGTATTTATAAACTTAAAACATAATTACATGCTTGGTACAAAATATTTATTTATATAAGTTAAAAATACCTAATACCCGTCCATAATTGGATCCATAACGAAACCAATATAAACTGAGGGATCAAATGGATAGAATTGAAATAAAGAGTCCGAATGAATTGAGAATTGGCTAAAGTTCAAGGTGGGAAATAGTGTTAAGCCCATTTTGATTGAATGCAACTCAATTGGGCCTCGCCAAATTCAAAATTTTTAATGGGCTGAAATATAAACCTGGAATCTAGGAAGAGGCCCAAACCCTAACTGTGGGCCGCATAAATGTCCGATGTCTGTTCCAGATCCCGCTGCCCGAGAGCGTCGGGTAACCCGTGATCCACACTGAGAGAGAGAGGGAGAGGGAGAGGGAGAGGGAGAGAGAGAGGGCTTCAATGGCGCCCTTCTTTTATCCTGAACTCTTCGATCTTCTTCGACGATGCTCGTTTTTGTTCTAGCTTTTGTATCTAAATCTTCTCTTTCCAGTATGAATTAAATTGTATGGTTCTTGTTTTCGGTACAGGAGCTACCTATGGAACGGCGAGGAGCGCCGTAGGTGCGTCGTCGATGGGGCGTGATGAGGCCAGAGCTAGTAATGAAATCTATGGTTCTAGTTGTTGTGCACAGTGTTTTAGGTATTTATGTCTTAGTCATTGCCCTTATTATCAGTACTGGTATTAAACTGAAGCCGAAATAGTATTATCTTTTTTGTTCAGCATACTGTTGGTGTGTTATGATCTACTTTTGTCGGTGGAGCTTGGATATTGGCGTGATGAACGCTATGTCCAGATTGTGCTTCCTAAAGTATCCAGTTCTTATTATACCTATTGATATTGCTGGCTCTATTGCCTCTTTTTTTGGTGTTTTGGAGTCTCCAGGGCATTATTTTCTTTTGTTCTATGAGAGGTTCCCTACAAATTGGAATTTGATTTTTCTTACCTTCTAAGTGATATTTTCTTGAGTCGGGTGACTAATCAAGCAAAGGTTTATGTGATAATGGATCCCAGCATAATGTGTATTTGGTATATTATAGATTCTGTAGTAAGGTTTTTGTTAACACTTGCACAATGTCCGATTCAGGGCCGCCTCTCAAATCTGTGGACAGGACCACTTGCCAAGGGCCTTTAGTCCAATAGCATCTCCTCCACTCATACGTGCAAGGAGGTGGGAAATGTCTCAGGTTCACAACCTATTCGGTGCGTCAAAAAATAAATAGACGGAGACATACCAAGTCAATTAGGTCTTTCTTTCGCCCATGCTGGTGATTCCTTTTGCCACTCTAACCTAATAATTTAGAAAAAGAACTCATTAAGTTCCATACGCCAATGACCAACCATGAGCACCTTCTTGTTATGTATTTGCTTCTAAAGCTGTCTTACACTTTTTGGGTCATTAACATGGTAAATGGATCATCAGTCAACCCATTGCATTTCTCTGTTGATTCAACAACTCGAGACTGATGGAATTTTTTGCTGTTCCAACCTTGTCTATTGTATAATCGAGGAATTGAGCCATTTGATTCCCTAATGCATTCTGAGACTGCCACCCCTTACAGTTGCCTTGGTACACTTAAGGCTGACTAGCATCATTGATTTGTTCTTGCTCCCTTTTTTTTGTACTTTACTCTTAAAAAAGCAGTACAGCTGTAAAAATATATGTTGGTGCAAAGACTTTTACAATCCTCGGTTCATGGTAATAGCTATTTCATTCCTAGTCGATTTCCATTGAATAGCTTTTACCATGTTTCATTCATTATAGAGCTTAGGATAGTTATTCCTATTCGAGCATTATCCTGGGGCAATTAAGAATATGCATTCCATTCCCATGGAATGTCTCTTCCATTCCGTTCTGCGAGCCAAACTTTCCAATAGCATCTAATCTCGTGCATTGACACAGATGACATGCTAATTTCAAAAAAAAAAAAAAACTAGAATTTTGACACATCGGGACACATTGAGCACTACTATCCATGAACAGCTGGTTGTTCATGGATAGGTGTCGGAAGTGTGTTAGGCCCGACTTGTATTGGACACAGGCTTGAATAGGGTGTCCATACTACATAGATCTCTTAAGAAATCCGAAAAGGATGTTAAAACTTTTTATGCTCTCTGGTTAAGAAGCATAACTGTTCAAGACGAACATATTTAATGGTATTACCAGAATGGGCCTTTGTTAGCCTGCATTTGAAATCTTTCTTTTTATGTGCATATGAAATAGAAGATCATCGTATTCCAGAACTACTTCAATCCTTTAAAACTGTCTGATCTTGCCCTTGCAAAGTTTTCAGCAAAATTGGCCTTCGTCACTTCTAATAGTTTGGGTTGGTCTTCAATTTTTTTTTTTCACAGCTGGTCCTTTTCGCAGTTATGTTCAACATTAGTAACACACATGTGTCTTTTCTTTTATTTCTCATCGGTTTATTCAATATTATATCGATGGATTGGTTGATTTTGCTTTTGACTATTTAGCTCAGTTCTTTTCTTGAATAAAGCAGTTATTTATTATAATTCTTACGGTACTGGGTCTACATGTTTCTCCATATTTATTTTCTGTGGAGGAAAATATATCCTGAAAAAGCCTCTTCATATTCTTGTAGAGCAGATGCACAACAGCTGAAGCTTTTCGTTGGAATGATTCTGATTCTCATTTTGGGCGGAGGCCTTTGCTGGACAATCCAGAGCAGATTAGAGGATCAAGGTATCTTGCCCAATTAGGTTGTTGGTGATTTGGTAAGTTCGATTCGATTCGGTCTAATTATGCTTGGTTATATATATATATTTACAGTTATTTTTCCGTCATATGATTTAGTTGTTTAGGTGGTGAATTCCTCCCTAAAATTGTTGAGTTCAGAAAGCTGACTCTATTCATTTTCCTACGTGGTGTTGTTGCTGTTTATGCAATGCCATGGTTGACTGATTCATTCAGATAATGATGCCTTCATGAGTATCAGTCGCTGTTTATGCAATGCTATGGTTGACTGATTCATTCAGATGATGAAGCCTTCATGAGTATCAAATGATTATGGGATTCGGTCTGGTGGCAATCCAAAAATTAAGATGATTGGCTTCACGAAATAAAGCAGACTCCTCTTATAATAACAAATAAATAAAATAAAGCTAAGTCTTCTTATAGTAACAAATAAATAAAGCCAAGTCTCCCCATAGGAACAAATAAATTAAGTAAAGCAAGTCGTCTTGTATCACTGTTGGGTTGCCATTTTTAAACAAAATACAAATGAACAAGAAGACGCGTAACGGCCACTGCACCGGATTTGACATCACTCCACTTGTCAGAGTCGCTGTTGGAGAAAAAAAGTGTAGTGTTTGTTTTTCTCTCACCCAATAATTTTATGTAGATGAAAAATATTTTATTATAAAATCATAAAAGATTCGTGTGATATAAAATTTTATTTTAATTAATAATAACATGTAATCTATAAATTTTTTATAATTTTATTATAAAATTTTTTTAGGCTTTCCTTCCCGCGTTCATATGTTTTTGTCCGCCTCCTTCCCTGAAGTATGTTGACCTTTTTTTTTTTCCCTTTTTTTTTTTTTCTTGTGAGGGTCGTTTCAGGAGAATCTCGTCCAGTGGGGTGCTGCTTTTGCCTTCACTTGAAATTTTGTAGGTGCTCCAATCTAGATTTGGTATGAGCACGCATTATACGGGCATGACCACCTAAGATCCCTTCCAAAAATTCCACCCATTTAAATTATAATTATTATGATTGTTTATGAATACGAGTGTTTTATCATAATCCTTTTTGTTTACTCGTAGTTAATCAGTACGGCAAGACCTAAGATTTAGTAAACGGCTAATTTATCCGCTAAAGTCATCGATGTTGATGAAGTCAAGGATTTAAAATATTTGCAATATTAAAAGAGGGAAACAATTACCATAAATAAATAAGTGCAGCCTGGCAGGCCCACCCAACATAATAATGAATAAATAAAAACGTCTGCGCCTGGCGTAGCATAGTTAGCGGGTCGTCAGGCTACGTGACCCAAAGTAACCGCCTTTTTCGTCCTTAGGCGGGAAAATGAAAATTAAAGAATTAAAAAAATTAAAAGAAAAATATAAAAAGCCTAACTGTGGTCCCTCACTTGGTTGTCCACATTCGTCTGCATTAACTGCGCCCTGTCTGAATCACTCTCCTTGCTTGACTAAAACCCCTCATCTGCGCACACTGTTTCGCTGATTTTGGCTCCTCATCATTGTTTTTGTCTTCAAATAACTCTCACTGTTCCATTCAGGACAAAGTAATCCAACATTACGATATGATATAAATTTCAAATACGAACGCAGCTTGTTTTTAATTTTAAATAAAATAAACTCTATACAAGAAAGAAAGAAATAAAGAAGAGATATAGGCCAAGGTAATTGTAAAATAAAAAAAATAATTCCAAAAAACCTTTATTAAAACACTTTTAATAAAATAATTTTGAGAAAAACAGAATGGAAGAAAAAAATATATATATAAATGTACATCATATGTTTACGATAAAGTCGCATACAAAAATAAAAAATAAGAAACGATTGTACAATAAAAAGCCTGAAGAAACATCCAAGCATGTAGTTCTTGTTTCTTTCCTTTCATGTGATTTAAAGGATTGATTTAAAAAAGGAAGACATAATATGTGGTGTGTCTTTATTTAGAAGAAAAAAATCCCAACTCAATATAAACTACGAGAAATTTTTGTAACAAAGTTAATTGTGTATTTATCAATAAGAATGATGCACGTCATAATAAACCTCACAAAAAATAATAAATGAATAAGGGATCAAATTGATTTCAGGAGCCCTATTGCAAATTAAGGGCCCATGTATCAATAGTAGCTTTATTCATTACTTCGAAAATGAAATCAAATTCTTAAAAAAAACAAAAAAAAAAGGGACCCATGTGAAATTTATTAAAATTCACGCTACTCGAATCCTGGCCCTAGGATGATGCTTCACGAGTCAAAAGCGCCAAACTGCTCTAAAATTGAATTCAAGTGAAAATTAAAAAGACGGGGAGAAAAGAAAAACATTCAACTGCAGTTACAGTTCCAAAATAAAAAATTTAAGAAATGCAAAAAAAGAAAAGAAGAAATCAGGAGCGAGACCCGACCCGGGTTTCCTTTCATGCGGGGGAGGGCTGTGAGGTTGGGTCCGCGGACGACGGAATATCGGGTCCGACCCGGCAACCTTCGAGCATGAACACGATGTCGGGCATCGTCGGACGATCCAACGGATACGTCGCGGTGCACAGTAAACCCACTTTCACCCCCAGCAAAAACTCTTCCCACTCCGAGGATTCCGGGTCAAGCTCCAATAACCCGGGTTCCAGAAGCTCCGATACTTGACCCTTCTGTAACTGTCTCTTCACCCACTTCACAATGTCATCATCCTCCTCCGTGAACATCACCGGGCTCTTCCCGGTCAACAGCTCCAACAACACGATCCCGAAACTGTACACGTCCGATTCCTTCGTGGATTCTCCGGTGGAGACCCCCTCCGGCGAGGCATACCCTAGAGAGCCCGCTTGCGGGGCCGAGGTGGAGGCTTCGCCGGGGCGGGTCGAGCCGGCGGTGAACGGATCGAGGCCGAAATCGGAGAGGTGGGCTTCGAAATCGGCGTCGAAGAGGACGTTCTGGGGCTTCACGTCGCCGTGGACAATGTTGGCCGTGTGGAGGAACGCGAGGCCGCGGGCGACGCCGAGGGCGATGAGGTGGCGCATCGGCCAGTTCAAGACGTTCCCGTCTTGGTGCGACGCTTCTTGGAGCAGCGTTGCGAGGTTTCCGTTGGGCATGTAGTCGTAGACGAGTAGTCGAACGTCGGGTGGTCCGGCGTAGTACCCGCGGAGCACGGTGAGGTTACGGTGTTTCACTCTCCCGAGCGACTCCGATTCCTTGCGGAACGTGTTCTCGTCGAGGAGGGGAGCAGTGGGGAGACGGCGGATGGAGAGCACCATCCCGTCGTTGTACGAGGCCTTGAAAACCAATCCGTGCCGCGTTCGACTCAGCACGTTCTCTTCGTCGAATTGTCTCGTGGCTTCCATCGTTTCCACGAGAGTGATCTTGTTGTTGAACATTGTGAGTTTCGGGGTGCCGCCGCTGTCCGTGCTGCCGCGTCCCGCGCTCGCGCCGGAGCTCCGGCTCTGCGTTGGGCTCCGTTTCTTCTCGCCCGACGCTGCCTTCGCTTGGAGCTTCCTCCGCCACCGCAGCAAGCTGAAGACGTAGAAGCAGCAGAATAGCCCTGCAAGGCAAGCTCCGCAGAGGATCAGCACAATTAACAGAGTCGTCTTCTTCTTTTCGTTACCAGTAATGTTGGTGGTGCCCTTACACTCCACATTTAAAGGCTTCCCGCATAAGTTCTGATTCATGGAGAAAACGGATGGGTTGTTGAACCGAGAACCCAGCTGTTCCGGGATCTTGCCGCCGAGATTGTTCTTTGACACATTGAGGTGTTTCAAAGTAGTGATGAAGGTGAGATTTGGGGGAAGCTCCCCGCTCAAGTTGTTGGTGGAGAGATCCAGTGTTATGAGAGTTGACAAGTTTGACAATGAGCCTGGGATTATCCCAGATAGATGATTCTTATCCAGCAAGAGGGAATTTAGAGATGAACATTTGGAGATCTCCTGTGGGATGTTGCCTGTTAGGTTGTTCCCACCCAAATCGAGCTCATTCAGATGAGAAAGCCGCCATAGATCCGCAGGAATGTGGCCAGTCAGGGAGTTCGACCGGAGGGAGAGGATTCTGAGATCAGAACAGTTGCCAAGCTCCGGGGGAATTGGTCCGAAGATGCGATTGTGAGACAGAGAGAGAACTGATAGTGAACGGAGAAACCCAAATGTCGCCGGAATATGACCTGAGAAGGCATTGGAACTGAGATTCAAATAGCTCAAGCTCAACAAGCTGCTGAAACCTTCAGGAACGTCCCCAGATAACGCATTCTCTTGCAGAGCAATCACTTGCAGATTCGGCAATCCTAAAAGCACAGACGGTAACTCACCGGACAGGTTCTGTTTGCTTAAATCCAGGGACGTCAGTTTGTATAGGCTTCCCAAGCTCGCCGGGATGCTTCCGGAGAGACCATTGCCGCTCATGTTCAGAACCATCAGCTGAGTCAAATTCCCAATGTGGTCTGAAATTTTACCCGAAAACTTGTTCCCGCTGAGGTCCAGTGTAGTCAGATTCCTCAATCCCATTAGTTCATCTCGTACATTTCCATTCAATCCATTTTGCCTTAAACTCAATGTGGCTAGCCCCAATAAACTGCCGAAATTCGCCGGAACCGGACCTGAAAAATGGTTTCCCCCAAGGGATAGAGCATTCAAACCCCTTAATTCCCCAAAGAAAGAAGGAATCTCCCCTGCAAATCCATTTCCTCCGAGATCAAGCACTCGCAAAAGACCACATTTCTTAATCTCCACTGGCACTGCGCCTCTCAAAGAATTATTCGCCACCCTCAGTTCCTCCAGTGCAGTGAGGTTCCCGACCTCACTCGGAATCGGACCGGAGATGGCGTTGCCTGAAAGATCGAGAGCCGTCAAGGACAATAAATGTGTCAACCACAGAGGAAAATCCCCCTGGATCCGATTGTGCTGAAGATCCAAAACCTGCAACACAGTATAACACCCCTCTGTCTCGGGCGCAACAATGCCCGTGAATGCATTAAACCCTAACTGAACCTGTCGCAGTGACGGCGGATAGGACGAGACATTGCAGAACATGGAGGAGGGCACCGAACCGGAGAGATTGTTGCGCGAGAGCGAGATCACTTGAAGGCTCGAGAGAGCTCCGATCGCCGCCGGAATCACGCCTCCGATGGCGTTCCCCTCAGCGCTGAAATGCAATAGCGAGGAACAGTTGGCGATCGCCGACGGGAGCGTTCCCTCCAACAGATTGTTGTCCAGCCACAAGTACTCCAGCTGCTGAAGCTCTCCAATGCTCGCCGGAATGTCGCCGGTGAATTGGTTGAAGGATAGGTTGATGAGCTGCAGATGCGACGCGTTCGCGAAGCTCCTCGGAAGCTGGCCGGAGAACCCGTTGGAGGAAACGTCGAGGAACCGGAGGCTCTGAGGGAGGAGGTCACCGGAGATGTCGCCGGAGAGGAGATTCCCCGCCACATTGAGGACTAGGAGGTGGGTGAGGTTGCTGAACTCCGGCGGAAGGTCGCCGGAGAAGGAGTTGTACTGCAAGAACACGGTGCGGAGAAGGGTGCACCTGGAGAGGGACGAGGGGATGGTCCCGTTGAAACTGTTGGAGCGCAGGCTAAGCCTCCGCAGCTCGCGCAGGTCAGCGAGCCGGTCGGTGAGCCGGCCCGCGAGCTGGAGCCGGGGGAGGCGGAGCTCGATGACGCGGCCTTCGCCGGTGCACCCGACGCCGCGCCAGTCGCACGGCGCCGATGACGTGGATGAATCCCAGCCGCTCAGCGCGCCGAGCGGGTCGTGGAGGTTGAGCTTGAACTCCGTGAGCGCCTCGATCTCCACCGCCGTCGCAGCGGAGCGCGGCTGCCGCTGCTGCGCTTCCGTCGAGAAGGGAACAAACAAAACAAACAGAAAGAAAAGAGAAGACATAGCTACCGGAAAACAACAGAAATCTCAGGGATGTCCCCGCCGGCGATTCAGCCGAGGTTTGGGAAGGGGGAAGGGGGAGCGCACATTAGCATAGATCTCCTCGGAGAAGCACACACAGAGGAGACTGAGGGGGAGACTGAGGGGCGTTGCCATGATAAGCTGCGCCACCGGGCGCATTCTAGCTGTGAGGGTTAGTAAAAACCCTCTGGAGAAGGAAACGCTTTTCTTAAAGCAGTGGGCCCGGGAGACTTTTCAAAAACATGATACGGCGGAATCATTGTGGTGGCATAGAATTGGACTTTTTTGACCCCACATGGAGATTTTGAATCGAAAAGAGACCACCAAAGATTAAAAAGGATTAATTAGCTTCTTCGTTTTTTTTTTTTTTTTTTTGGGTCTGCGTTATTAATCAAAGTTCTCTAATATATATATATATATATATATATATATATATATATGTACATGCATGGAGATATGTCCTCCACTATATAAGGCATTGTTTGTTCTTTCTAACTTGTCTCCAATTTTTTGCCTTTCCCCTCTTTCTCCCTGAGACACCAGACCATTTGTCCACACATCTTTCCGCTAATGTCAAACTTGGCCCCAACCAATTATTACCCTCACATCTCCTCCTTGTTTAACTTGCGGTCAAATGTCGGTTTACGTAACTTTAGCCTCGCGTTACCCAATGAGCTAGCAGCAGTCACACCCTCGCTCATTAGTAGTATTAAGAATTAATTGATTCTATCTTTATGATTTAGATGGGGATGTAATTGTGCCTCAGTCATTGAACCCAGTGAAGCTAGTGGTAGTCACTCCCTCCCTCGGGCCCCGGGTTTATAAAATGGAAGGAAAAAAAATAATAAAGGAGTACATTCAGAAATAATGAAGTTCCCAAAATAACTTCATTGTGATAGCAAAGCTACATATTTTTATAAAAAATATTAAATAATGTAACTTTTTTCCTTAATTTCACTCACATAATCTTAGGTCGGGTGGGTTTAAAGTGTGTAGCATAAGAAATCAAATCTTATTACGTCAAATATTAGCGTTGGTTAAGACTTCTCCTTGAGTAGATCGATGAAATTGTGATGAAACCGATAGCATCGAATAAATGCCTAGCAATTCTTCCGATTCCTTGAACCAAGTTGATGCTGGCTATGGAAAGGGTAGGATGTTACTTTCATTTGTGTACATTCCTCCATGGATTCATGTAATGAGATTCTTTTTACATTGTTGGGGGGAGGGGCCCTATTATATAAGAAGCGGATGTCCAAATCTACACTGTTGGCATGTGCTACGCAACGAGAGCATGCCCGTGAGAATCATGTGTAACCTACCATCTACGCTAGCTAGGCCTTTCATAATGGAGCCAACATAGCCTATAATGTTCATTTATTGGCACTGGTTCCTTCATGCAATGACAACTTATCATTTTTAGGACGAAATTACCTTGTACCCACGATGAGACTACCTTTGATAGCCCAACACATTTTATGGTGCATCTAAAAAATCTTCCATTGAAATATAAAGTTAATGGTAATACTTTATAATATAATTCTCACGACTGAGCTTTGAAAGTTTAGTACTCATTTGAAACCCAATGAACGATGAAGCTGATGGGCTTCACTTCAGGCCCACTTGGGCAATGGAAAGGTCCTAGTCCAAGCTACATATAGCCGCCCCTAAATACAGGTTGTGCATGTGACAAATGTGCAGTGGTACTTTTCGGATTGTATGCTTTGTATTTTAAACCCATTAAACCCATTAGGTATTTTGACCCGTTATGATTTTCTATTACATTGCCTTGTTCAAGTGTCTTATTCAAGTGTGATAGAGTTTCATTATTCAAGGGTGATAAGATTTCTTAGTAAGTGTAATATTGAGTATTATAAATAGATAGTTTTAGTACTTGTATTAAGGCACCTGACTTTTCTCTCTAAATTTCTCCCCTCTATTTAACTACATTATATTAAAAAAAAATGAAGGAGAAATGAGAAGAAAAAGGCCTTTACCAACTGGTTGGTGGAGTTCATAGATACTTGCATGTCCTCTAATATTACAGCAGATAACACAGCAACGAAATTTACAAGGCCCATTGCAGCCAGTTCCAACCATGAGTTGAAAATGCACAATATAAGCATATCTCCTGAGATCTGAAATCATCCCCTTATTAAAATGAAAAATGACAATGATCTATGGCGCGAGCTTACCAGCTACAAGTGAGGCATAATACTTCTCCTCCAACTGTAGCGTTCCCTCGTGCGCCGAGGCGTGAAGTTTAGCCCAAACATCTCCTTAAGACCCTCCCCTGGCTCTGAAAAACACATGACTCTTGCGATGAGCATGGCACTTTCAGCAATGTGATCCATGTTTTCCATGTCAGTCCACAAGCAATATGCCAGTTGTAACCTCCTGTGTTTCGACTTCAACCCTATGCCCCACTTGAGATAGAGGCTCTCTCTATCTCGAGCAGACAGCCGCTTCTGCATTCGATTGCTGAGCATCTCTCTCTCACGAGAAAGTTCCCTCATTCTATTTACAGTAGGAAAAGAAAAAAAAAAAAAAGAGTATCCAACATCAAAGGAGGATTTGTACATGCTTTTAGTCTTAGTTCACTCTACTGTGGATTCAGAAGATGCTTCTAGGTGTTTCTCAAGCTGCCCCATTGCCAATTGATTTTTGGATGGAACCCTGACAGGCAATCACTGTTTTCATTTTGTTCTGTGCAATTTTTTCAATATTGTAACGCCAAAATAGGCCTCTTGTCCGATGACATCTCCTTCTCTTGTATGTGCAAGTGTGTGGAAAAGGTTTCAGGTTTAAAACCTATAGCTCGTATGCATCTACGATGAAAGAAAAAAGCCCATACTGGGAAACATTAATAGTACCTCGAAGCAGGCGTGAGAGGCCGGCCATCTTCAACAGTGTGATTACCCCGAGAAAATATGTCATCGAGGAAGGAGAGTCTTCTGAGTTCTACCTCCATGTAAATAGAGTCTGCTGGATCGCCTTTAAATATCAAAAAGAAGAAGGTTCTGTGAACCAAGGACACATTGCATTTGTGCCAAAGTTTAATAATCTCTCCCTGGAGCCTCATGAATTCTGCAGGCCAAGACACAGGACTCCCTAAGTCTCTTTGAATTGGATCCAAGCCAACAACCTTCACATTCTTTATGCATACACTGCACATAGGTTCTGTCTCCTGCATATCACGCATCGTAACACATCTTAAATGAATGGAAATATCAAAATTCAGAATTGTCATCGTGCAGCTTCTGATTTTAAGTGGTTCAATTACATTTTCTTGAAGAATTTACAGTACTAGTTTCTTCCAAATTTTGACAGTGATACTTATTTTGGGATTTGGGAGTATGATTTGAAGAATCTAAACAGATTTGTTTCATATAGGAACCACTCTATGGGTTTCAACAACATCTTGAGCACAATTGAAAATAGTGATTAAGGGTTATTATCAAAAAATTATTTACACAAATTTTAAAAATAAAGGACTAGTAAGCAAAACATCCTGCAAAAAGATTGCTGATATTTTAAAACTCACCCCAAGTCGACCTAACAAAAACAGGCCTCCACTCCCACCACAATGCTATTCACCTGTTTTATTGTATAACAGAGATAATGCATTCCTTCATAGTCTCTGATTAATTCTTGGCCCCTTTTTCTTCTTTTAATGAATTCAACGCAAACCAGGTCAGTCTGACTATAGGACATTTGATTCCTTTCACTTTTTTTGGCTCCCTCTTACTGTTAGTACACAATATGCCTAATTGTTTTTTTTTTTTCAGTAATGTTTCCTTCCAATTACTCCCCTTCTCCCCCCCCCTTTCCCTCTCCATCTCTTCCGGACTAAGATATTTGGCAGGTTATGAGGAAACAGAGTCCAAAGGAAATTTTACCTTGCAATCTCCTTGTTGCTTCTCATATTGACGCCCAGTCATTTCCTCCAATCCTGAAATGGCTCTACTGTTGCAGGTGGCATCATCGTGAGTAAGAATGTTAGCAACCTGGTCTGTAAGTTTCTCGCCTGCAGCACTGCTTTCAGAGGTTTGAGAACCATGTCTCGATAATTTGCTCATACTTGAACCATAGTTTAACAGAGGAAGATCCATTTGAAAACACTTGGGCCTTCCTATAGAGTCTTTCTCAGCGTCATTTGGTGGAGTGTGCTCATTTCCTAGATTTCCAAGACAAGATAAAGAAAAAGTAGACATGAGACGAGCATCACAACTTCTGCTCCGAGTTAACTTCGTATTTTCAGAGTTAACTATATCTTTTTTGAGATTCTTTGGAGTCAGTTCTTGAGGAGACGGAACAGAACAAGCAGGATGGATGCAACTGAACTCTTTATCTTCGTCTATCTGGGGTTGCATTGGTTCCTGATTTGCTCTTTCACCATATGTCAAAGCTAACGCTCCTGCATTTTCTTCATCAGATGATACACATCTGGTCATGCTTGAACGGTCAACCTCAATGCACTGAACTTCCTTGCAGAAAGCCTCTAAATTCTCATCTAATTGTTCTTCAACCTCCCCTTGATCCTGATATGAGTTAGCTCTGAGAGACTTAGGAGTACTAATCAATGGCATGGAACCGTCAGGCATAAAGTTGTCTTGGTGGATGGGAATTTGTGGGTAGTTGTCATCAGAGTTACTCCTACTGTACCCAGTAGAATATGAAGTGGTGCACAACTTATTGACACCAACATCCAATAAGTAAGCGTCTGACACTGAATTTACATCTTCCCAAGATTTTTCCACTTGCAACTGAGGGTGATTTTGGTCAAACCCTTCCTGAAAGAGTGAGTTAAATGAAGAAACTTAGCAATTAAAACAACGTTTTGACGTCAAACAGGGTGGTTCACTTAAAAATAAAAATAAAAAGTAACAGCATATACCCATGTGATAGAAGGCTTATTGTTTCCAAACAGTTGAATCAAATCCTCGACCTGGAATTGAGCATGGTTTCGTTGGAGAGATAACTCTGTTACCTCTTCCTTGAGCTGCATCAGAAGAAACACAATACATTCAGAATTTTACCAAGAGAAGTTTCTGTGTATAGCTTCAATGGCCAATCTTGTGCATATCCTAACAGAAATACTACCTAAAATACTAGTGCTACATGCTTCACCAAGTTCAAGCAGTTTTCCATCACATAATCAAGCGAACTGACTTTTAGATTCTTATTGAAGTTGGAAAACTGGGTGCTGTTGTGATTGAGCGTACAGAAATACACTCACACTCGCTTACATAGAATTTGTCAAGTAGCAGAAACCATTACTAGTTCCAATCATGCTGATGGAGAAGGTGAGGTAGCAATAGGTAAGGATAAGTACTCAAAATCAATCCTTCAATAACATTGACCATTTTAAAGAGGTCATTGACTCTAAGGATTCACTGTTGGAAGTCTTCGATAAGCTAATTTTGAATTTGTGTTCCTTGGCTAATTCTTATAAACAGATACAAATATTAAGCGACTCAAGCAATTACCATGCTCTATATACCATTCAGTATGTAACCAGACAGTAGCTACATGACAGAATGAAAGTGTAATTCTCAGAATAAACCAAAAATATGCACTTTGATGCTTGCAAGTCAAAATGTTACCTTTTCGATCTCAACGTCTTTGTCCCTCAGTAAAGCAGCAGAATCAGGGGTGATTGCATTTGGCCAAGAACTTGTCAACAAACTCTCCAACCTAGCTACCTCTCTTTGCAAATGCTTTACTAAAGCTTTATCAGACATGACTATGTTGACCTGTGCATTTGTAGTCACCTCCTTGGCACAACTACCAAATAGGAGGGTGTTTCTCGATTGCTCAACATGGCTTCGTGCAGGGCTAATGGTACAGATAATGCAAGATTTGGCATTGCCTCCTAGGGAGGATTGCAGTATGCGTGTTAACTTTGAATCTCTAAAAGGAACATGTCCATTTCTTCCTTTGCTGCATCCAGATATTGAATTACACTAAAAAGTTAGAAATGAGAACTGTACCCTATGCCACAGCTTCAGTTGTACAAGAACTAGACGGGAGGAAAAAGACATAGACACTCATGCACAGATGCTACACTTGTTGATGTTGTAAGCCTAAGGTAAAATTTCGTAAAGGAGTGGTTATTGTAATAATACCAAGCCAAACCAGACATGATAGGATAATAGAACCCAAAAAGCATGTGAAAAACAAGCAGACCTTAGCTTGCGGATGACTGTACCCAAAGTCAGTAAACTCCGATTTATATGGCAACCTTCTTTCAACCTTGCGCCAGCCGATAATGTTTGAGAGGCACGCTCACTTCCCGCAAGGTCAACAAAATTCTACAAACAAAGAAGTTAAGATAATTGTTAATGTCACATACTGTTCTTTTCCTACTTGTTATTATCACATCATCATCAACTAACGGGAAAATATTGCTTCATACCACGGTAGCTGTAAGGGTGCTGGAGCTTTCATTGCCCAAAAATTCACGATTAGAGCTTTCAATCGTCTGCAGAAAATGCAATGAGAGTAAAACACTCAGTCCTATTTAAGTGATATCAAATTCAAAATTTTTTACATGAATAATCCAGAATGTGGAATCCACACCAGTCTAATAATTTGATGAGATCTGGAGCTTGTTTCATTCAGGGAGGTCTCTCCAATTTGTCTTTGAGCTGCCATCAAGCATATACACATTTTAGAAAATGTTATCGTAATCCATCCACTAGAAACAGAGGTTGAATCCAAAGTCTCGTTACCTTCACACACAGAAAGTAGCTCTTGAAGATGGCTCCAGTCCCTCACAGTTTCCTCTGTGAGCCTCTCAACAACAGTCCCTCTCTATCAAATCAACTAGTATTGGTGATACATATAGAGACATGCACACCCACGAACAGACAGAACATATTAAAAATGAAAATTCACCTCTGGGTCATCTAGAAGTCTACGGGGAGTTCCATCTAAGCTGAGGAGGTCTCTGACAGATTCATTATAGATCTCCAAGGCAGAAAACTTCAACGTAAATGCTCTTTCCGGGTGCTATAAAAATTAGAACCATAAGAACTATATAATGTAGATGGATTGATTTTTTCTTAACAAAGGGAGAGAAAAGACCAGCAATATTGTACATTCCAATTACCCTTTCTATATGGTCATATATCTCTGTTACAGCATATTGGGTAATTCCACTCATTGTATGTGTCTTTCCGCTGCTTGTTTGTCCATATGCAAAAATACTTGCTGGAAAACATTGTTGTTCGAAAAAAATAATAATCAATAGAATTCTAGGTAAAACTAGAAAGACAAGAGCTATAACAAATTGTATAATCACCGTTTACACCATCAATAACTGAAAGAGCAACTTCCTTGGCTCCTTCCTCATACACCTGCCTTGTGGAGCAGTCGGACCTGAATACTCTGTCTATCAAAACAGTAACCCCAAGCAAAGAGAACACCATGAGATCATTATATATATATATATATATATATATATATATATTTTTGTGAGCATTGACGTTAATTCCATCACTAAGGAACATTAAAAAAAAAAAAATCCCCTCCTAAATCCATTACTATTGACGCCAGCACAATTATAAACCGTCCACTTAACAGGCCTTGTAAGCAATCCAACACATCCATACTGAGAGGAAGTGAAAAAACAAATAAATGAAATCTTATACACTGGAATTCAATGCAACCGACACTTATATGCATTTAAGGGGAAAATTTTTGATTATGTCAATTGAAATGTGGATATCTAAACAACGCTCTACCCAACAAAATGGGCCGCCACAAATATTTCTATGGAACACATCGAATTAAATTCAAAGCTGTTCCATAACGAGGTGAAAGGATTGCAGTATGTACCAAATGTATAGGCAGTTGGATACATTGATCGATCGGGAAATGAGAGATTGTTCTTGAATATGATGGTATTATCATTGACGCATTCCCAGTCTGATGCATCATTCCTCCCGATCTCCTTGTCGTTCAAAGGCCTCAACCGAACTAAAACCACAATCTTCTCCTCACAACTACCGCTCGGCTCTTGACCTACCTCCTCTCCATTCATCGTCCCCATTTTCCCACCTCCAAAGAGAAGAAATGTGAAATCGTGAATCAAGAGCTCCTCACACTCCGAATTATGGCTCTTTCAGCAACGGTGTTCTGGTTCAGATTCTTCGAATAAAGCGGATCCGATTGCTACTTTTGCGTAGACATATGGGCCACCGCCCATCATCAACCCAATCATCACCTGCAAAACAATCTGATAATGCATTCAACTATTACTTATTAATCCGAGCTCTCATTCATGGAGAAGACAAACGAACAGGCGGCTAAATAATTTATAGTTTTGGAGTTTTCTCGCAATGGTCCCCTTTTACAGACAGACACTGTATTCTCTAATAATTCTCCTTCTTGGCTCTGAAATCAGGACTCAGGGTAGGAACAGAATGTTCCTGAGAAAAAAAAACAAGTAGATAGAGAAAGAGAGACAGAGAGAGAAAGCTCTCACCGTGCTAGTTCAGAAATCTGAGTTTCCATGGAATTTCTCGGCATCCAAACAGAAAAATCTGGGGAAGAGAGAGAGAGAGAGAGGAAGGAAGGAGTAGGAAGTTGAGTGTCTCTGAGCGTCGGGCATTTCTGTTCCAGAATAAATCTGAGAATATTATTTTCAAAGGAGATAATAAATGAGCCCTCTTTTTCTTTTTCTTTTTTTTAGCTGAATCAATGGGGTTAACTTAAAAACAAACTTCATAACTTGTTCTTCAGTTGATGCATGCAAGTTAACTTTACCATTTTCATAATTAAGAATGCATATTTGTTAAAGAAACATAATAAATTCACATATTCATGTAGTGCATGCAAGTTGGCCCTGAATTTGTCTGAGAAGAAAAATAGCAAGGAGATGCACCTAAGTCAATCTTAATTATTGTTTGAAACTCCTCTCAAATCAATGATTATATTGTATTATGAAATATCATTGACTATAAACATAACGTATGTGAAAAGATTTTTATAATGCAATAATTACATAATTCCTACTTTTTTTATTGAGAATTGAAGCTTTTATAATAGCATCATTTTGATTAAAATGTTATGATATTTAATATTTTAAAGTAATATATAATAATATTATTATCAGAATGAGATCTTTTCAGAACCCCAATTCATAAGTTAAGAACTCATGTTCTATTTACTCACATAATTCTAACAATAATAAAATGCACCAATTGCACGTTAAATGCAGTAACTACATATTGGGTGCCGGGGGGGTGGCTTTGGGACCACTTGGAGGAGCCTTTGACTCAACAGAGTCGACAGCCCACGTGGTATGACTAATCACCCTCCGTCCTTGATCACTCTGCCACCGTGCATCGGTCCAAAAGAAATACTCCATTTTCTTCTTTCTAAATTATAAGATGAAATAAAATTAGGCGTGCGGAGAAAATAATGTTTCTTCTTAAAAGAAGGAAGAAAATTATATTCAATGTTTCGGAGTCCCATCATCACCCACATGCAATTATGCGTCTGCATTAAAAGACACAAGTCCTAATAGTTTTTTTCTGCGTCCTTCGCTCATCATTTTCATTTCTTTAGACATTGCACCATGTGCTGGTGCTGCAGCCGTTTGTAGAAATTTTACCAGGTTTATTTAGAAGGTGGGCGAGGTATAATGCTTTAAGTAATTATTTAAATTTTAATAATTTTAAAATATTATATGAATTTAAAATACTTAAATCATTATTTTAAGTCAATATATATAGAATATATATAATTTTTTTTAAAATTAACAGGCTTCACAAAGCAAAAAAAATATTGTGAAAATTACTGTTGTTGTGGTTGCGGAGGCCATTTTTACTTCATTCTCCTTTGCAAAAGAGAGAAGAAAAAGGAGAAGCAATGGCCCCATCTCTCAACAGATTATTATTGTATACCCAACCCATTTAGTAGGGGTTTAATAGTGTAGAAAGGAGACCATTAAACCCCCAACCCTTTTAGATTTTGTAGGCCAATCATGGGGTCTATTTAACACTTTTAACGAGTCCATTATGAGGTAATCTCAAAATCCTTTAGTACTTAATACTTTTTAAAAGGTCTGTTCTTTGTAATTATGCGTTCAGTCGAGATCACTTTGCTAAATTATTTATGAAAAATCTCATAATGAGTTTTGTGATTTTATGAAATTTCGTATTCGTAGTTTCTGTTATCAACGCACTAAAAAGTTAAAATTACACACCACACTATGTGTTTAGTGATTCTAATCGTTACCAAACAAGCCTATATGTTCTCATGTTCGTCCTGCTCCCATAATTACCTAACCAAAATGGAGTAAGCCAATGTTATTAATTATTACTCAATAGCTTACCAGAGACAGCTTGACACCAGCTCTAATTAGAAAAAAAAAAAAAAAAAAAAAGGGGGGGGGGGGGTGGGGGTGGGAAGCAAAGCTGCCATTTGCTAGCTGCCATTTACTAATGGAACAGGTATGCGATTAGGTAAGAAATTTGCATTTCTCATGTGAAAAAGTAAAAGTTGACAATTATATATCATGCTCATGATAATAAAAGAAGATAATAATCGAACTCAACTTTGTTATTAAATGGATTTATATAGATTAGGAGTCCAAGGGCTCGGGCTGGATGCCACATGGTTCATCTACGGTCCGGATTTAGTGATGGCTTACCCCCTCGTCGTTTCAGCAGTCTCGAATTGGGGCCACTAACTACACGGAGGCGACGAAGCTAAGGTTCAATGCATGCACGAAGAAGGGTAAAAATAAAATAAATTTGGTTAATACTAATGAATAATCCATGCGATGGCTCTTACTTGGGCCACTCTCGTCCAGGGCCTCGGGAATTTTGGACTTTTAAAGCGCGGTCCAGCTGATTAGTGGGCCTTACACTCCCATGAGCCCATTTTTTATACTACTAGCGCCCATTGGGCCTCATCCCCATTGTGCTTTTGATACTGTGGTTCCCATGAGCCCGTTTTGCATTTTGCTCTCCAACATCGCACAAAAAGAAGCAATTTTTTTTTTCTTTTGTGATGTTGGAGTTCAAGCAACTTTGACCCGCGTCCGAGTTTCAAAGTTACATTGTTTTACTGTAAATAACACCTATTCACTAAACATTTTAATAATACGATATAGTTTTGGGACCGGAGTCCAGGCTCTGGAACTATTTTTTGTTCTTTATCTTTTAAAATAAATAAATAAAAAGAAACAATTTTCCATAAAGTCTATGCCACGTTCATCCATAAACAGATGCAAGACTAAGGGGAGGGTTGTCATGTTGTCTGAGGAAACATCACAGAACTTTCTCGCGTTTTGGGTCCTTCCCACGTTCCATCCATTTGCACAGAACTTACTGAGCTTGGCTCTCTAGCTTTTACCCTTCACTCTTCACTTGAAGAGGCTAAACTAATGTTTTGGAATTTGAAAATAAAAAATATTAACGACAACCTGCCTAAACACAGATGAAGCACAGTTTATCAGTGCCAATGGAGATGTCTCTCTAGCTGAATCCTGCATGGACAAATCAGAGCTACGGGCCAAGGAATGTGATCCTGTCATCAGTTAGAGAGTGAATCTGCCAGGAAAGTTCCTCGCATGTCATTTTCACTCCTCAGCCCGCCAAGAGCTAGCCATGCTCATCTAAATTTGAACTCGAGCCTGGGAAGCGTTTCCTCTCCATCCTTCTCTATAAAATGGCTAGCACTAGCCGATGCAGTTCAAGCACATTTTCATACGCACGAGATAGATTAAGTTCAGAAGGATGAGGCTAGGTGCAGAGATGGAGATCGAGGAAGTTGGGAGCTATGAGCCACTCCCCCTGCTTTCTCTGAATCATGTCTCGCTGTTGTGCAGATCCGTGTGGGCCTCAGCGCAATTCTACATGGATGTTTTGGGCTTCTTCCTCATCGAGCGTCCCTCTTCTTTCGATTTCAATGGCGCTTGGTCAGCTTCTCCCCCTTCCTCCTACACCTATATGCTTGCAGGATTAGCATTATCATTGCATCTGTTTGTATAAAAAAAAAAAGGGACAAATTACTTAACACTGTAATCTTCCTTTGTGAAGGTTATACAACTATGGCTTTGGGATACACCTGCTGGAGAACCCATCATTGGAAGATGCTGGGGATAGCGAACCCCGGCCGATCAACCCCAAGGACAACCACATCTCCTTCCAAGTGAGTAAAATTAGTAAGATAATTAATTGAGTTTAAATACGACTGGTCTTTTTACGAATAAAATTAATTTTGTGGTGAGTTTGATGTTTTTGAGCAGTGCACAGATGTGGGGCTGGTGAAGAAGAAGCTGGAGGAGTTGGGAATCAGGTACGCGACGGCAACGGTGGAGGACAGGGGAATCAAAGTGGATCAAGTGTTCTTCCATGATCCAGATGGGTACATGATAGAGCTCTGCAACTGTGAGAACATTCCCATTACTCCCATCTCCTCAGCGTGCTCCTTCAAGCCCATTAAGGAGGGAAGCTTCATGAAGAGACTGGGAATGGAGTATAACAAATGTGGATTCATGGAAACTGCTGTCATGATGGAGAGCTTGAGCATGGATATGATGAACTTCTCATTTTAATTCCAGCTCCTGAACAAAAAAAAAATGACGTCTTTCGCTTGTTTGAAAAAACAAAAAAAAAAAAAAAAAAAAAAATCATACCTGCCTGTGAATCTTAAGGTCAGAAGCGGTCCCATGCAGCAAAGGTGTTGCTCCATGTGGCGTGTATGTTAAGAATGTCACTAGTTAAGAGTGAGTGTGGTTCTTTCTATGGTATGTCATGAAAAATGTGAAAATGTGTTTGCAAAAATAAGAATTTGTAAATTTATACTGAGTTGTGTTTTTGTTTTGGGGATGAACAAGCGAGGAACTTATCATTTCTGCTTTGCATCATGAGAGCTGCAAATATTCAACTGTAACAAAACCATGAGCTTAATCAGCATACGCCGAGTCATAAAGATTGAAGATTCACAGACCAAAAGAGAAGTTAAGTCTTTATATGATATGGTCTACAACAACAAAATTGGGGCCTCACCCTCACCAAAAGGGCCATCACTACTTTATGTAAGTTGAAGAAACCCAAAGCAGTACATAGGTTATCAATGAAGTTGTCACTTCCAGACTCCTAGGACCTTTAAGAATTGGTGGAATCACAGACACCATGAGAAAAGTTCCCAACAACCACGACACGATAAAAGCACCCACCCTGCACCAAGATAGTGAGAATTAATCATCCATGATTATGGCATTTGAAATCTCATTACATCATTTTAAAATTTCTCAATAATTTGGCAATAATTCATGACAATCCGAACATTCAATAAGGCCACGTTTAGATGGCATGAATGGGAAGGAGAATGGCTCTCATTCTCATTCCTATGTCATTTCATTCACATTTTCATTTTATTCGTATTTTCATTTTATTTCCACCATTTCAACACAACCTAAGGGTATGGACAAATTTTAAAACATGGCATAGGTGAATTAACTCAGTGTGAGCTCTAGCAACTAAATGTGGATAATGTTATTGTAAGTCCCAGAAAAATCTCTAACACCCTACTTGAAATCAAATCAACAATGAATTGAATTTGATTTAGAATTTAAATCCGGTGTTTAAGAACTAACCAAAGTCAAATCAAATCATTTCAATTCCATTGTTTGGAAAGTTATAAAAATCATAAAAATGTCTTAAGTTGACAATACCATAAAAATGTATAATAGTTTTATTTTATTAAACAAAAATATCTCATCATTAATAAATTTCTTCAACAAAAATCAATTCAAATCCTCAAATCATCAAGATAAAAACTAGTGATAATATTAAAATAATAATATGAAAAGTTGCATAATATGTGATATTAATAATAATTTTTTATTATTTTAATGAAAAGGGGGAGGAAGGGTGCAAAGAAATGAAAGGGGGGAGAAAGATAGCAAAGAAATGAGGTAAATAGGGGAGATGAGAGAGGAAAGAGAGAAAAGAGGGAGGAAAGATAAAAGAGAATATAGGAGTATTTTTGGGCTAACATAATTTTAAGGAGTAAATCAAATTAAATCCACACAAATGAAATCCTTTTTAGTCTGATTTGTAATGGTTAATAAATCCTTGCAAATCCATCTTTAAATCAAATCAATTCTTGTTTTAAACTTTCTAGACATAGGATTTGTTAAGTAAATTCAATTCCAAATCAAATCCATTCTTGTTTTGGGGTTTCCAAAAGGACCATAATTCAGAAAAACAGATATGCCACTTACCCATAAAGAAGTGCTCGGATTTTGCTCTTCAGCCGGTCATATATGAAATATAAAGTAGCCATTAGAGAAATGGCTACCTGAAGAGTAGGGCCTTCTTCAGTAGGAAAGAGAACTGTGAGAAGTCCAAGAGCTATAAATGCGAAGGCTGTTTTTATAATGAAGTTTGTGGATGGAGTCTGGAATCTACTCACGACTGTCTGCACAATACGGGACTGACCGACTTCTCTAACCTTCTTCTTTATGTTGATTTTAGGGTATTTCCTTTCATAATACTTCTGCATCAATATTTTGTCATAGGCGGATTCAATTGCTTCCACACTTGGCTTGTGGCCAGCATACTTCCGTATTAGGAAGTTCCTTGCAGCTTGGATTTCATCTTCCGAAGCCTCCTTACTGATTCCAAGTCGTTTATATGGGTCTCGAATATTAACTCTAGGGAAGCTTGCTGCAATAGGAAAAGACTGAATTTCAGGCAATCTCATTAAAATTTAAGAAATTCACAGTTAAAAGAAAATGATTCAGCAATAATAATCCTAGCTGTACAAACACATATTTATAGAAGCTGATGAGAAACCAAGATTAATGATGCAGAAAAAGGTAATAAGAAGAAAAAATATTTAGAAGACGCTGAAATTCTGAAAAAGGGGTATAATCATCCATGACTCAATTAGTCCAACACTTATCTACAAATCCCAAATCCCATGGGCATTCAGCCCTCTATCTAGTATCACATGCATGCAATAACATATTTTAAGAATTAAGAATGAACCAATCAATTTGGACGTCAGGAATTCACAATCAATAAGATGTCATTTTCCCACCACCTCGTATTTATCAACAATATGACTTCAACTAAAATGATGGAAATTAAGGAACGTCGGCTGAGTAAAGCTCCAAACTTTGCATGCAAAACATGCTATTTTGCCACTCTCCACCACTTGATTCTTGCGTACAGAAATTAAGCATGGTCGACAAAGAGTCTTGCTCATTTTCTCCTTCAAAAGCTAGACTGCCCCAAATGAACATGCATCATTGTTTTCTACTATCTACCCATGCACTTCCAACATAATTTTTGTCACTGTGAAAAAGATGAATCCCTTAGAGTGCAATCAATGATAAAGATACAGGTAAGAACTGTTACCAGTTGGCTCATTTGCTGAATCACCACCATAGCTAGCACCCATGGCACAATTGATCAACCGTAGTTGTTTAATATTGTATCTCCATGTAGATCCAGCTAAATAATTTCTTTACAATAATAAAAAATGAGAAGAAAAAAATATATATGGTACGGACATCCAAACACAAGAAAGTTTTGAATTTGCAATAATCAAGCTACACCTGTCTAGACAGAGAAACTTCAACTTTTGCTTGAATGTACCAGAACCCGGGAAAGCTGAAACCCTCTGATACGTCAATCCTGGGCTTTGTGCAGGTAGATGGAAACAGTATCTCGATGGAATACCAACCATTCCAGACATAGCCATCTGTGTCACCTGTCACGAACAGGTAATTTGATAAAAACTATCCCCTGGAAAGGAACAGCTGTATGTCTAAGTTCTAAGTAAACAATCGAAAGCAGGCATTTAAAAAAAGAAGAAGATATAAATCAAATACTGTGCACCACACAGCCTAGTAATTCATTCTCCACCAGGTATCTACTAGCACTTAACCATATTTGGTGTTCGGTGTCAAACTTAAAAACCATCGCCAGGCATTGATCTCCACGTTCTAAATATTTCAAAATCTTTTAGCTATTATGTTCAGATATCATAGTGCACCCCATGGGAATAGGTATGGGAGGAAATTGACAGAAAATTTTATTGCTTCACATGAGCTTACTTATAGATTGGTTTCTGGAAAGTAAACCAACATTCCCTCCAAAATGCTGAGGTGGGCCCTGATGTACTTTCCATTATGGAACAACTCCAGCAAACTTTTCCCCTTCGAGAAAAAGTCATTGTTCTAATTATTCTATGCATTCTCCCAGATATAAATGAGTGGTGCCGAAGAAGTCGTGAGGTGGGTGGGGACTTTGGTGTCTTGTAGGAAGGTACAAATATATCAAATTATATTTTCTTTACATAGGAAGACATTTGTCTAGTAATTCTAGTCATTGTGGAAGTCATTCTACCTTCCTCAACTCGAAATAAGTGGCGTAAGAAAATCTGTCAATAACTATGTAACTTATCATTTTGATTCCATGTAACTGATTCCAAACTCAGAATTAGAGCTTAATTTTTTTTCTTTTTTAATGTTTTTCTAGTTATTCTAGAGATGAATTCTAACAGGAACTAGTAATCTCATGGAATTGTTGCTCTGCCAAGAATCAAATGAAAACTGCAAACCCCAAAAGAATTCCAATATGTTTCCATATTATCTTGTTTCCTTTATGTTCTTTCCAAGCCTTATCCGGAATGGAGGCATTTTTTCCAAACCCAAATTTGCACCCAGTAGAAAGGACGATGGTGGGAGAATCCCAAGCTAAGACGAAAATTCCTGTGGCAACTGAACGATTTGAACTTTACAGCCTCATCCAAGATACTAACACAAACCCAACAATAATCAGGAGAAAACAAAAACCATGGCATATTTCAAATCAAGATTGCGGGAAGGGAAGGGAAGAACGGGATCCGCTCATGAGTTACATCAAAATACGGAAGCATCTTTTGACGAAGAAGCAAGTGCTGCAAGCAACAACAGCTAAGAAAAAAGAGGACATACCAGATGAGAGAATGCGCCAAGATTTTGGGGATGAGATTTTCGGGAACTATCAAAATGGTATTAGATTCTACAGAGAATGCAAGTGAGATTGCTCAATTTTAAAATCAACTGCGAACGGTTAGGGTTTAGAAACTAAAACCCTTCAGCGCAGCGACAACGCTGTGGCGTCGTACAGCAGGGCACATATCACAAGGCAATGTAGAAATGGAGACTCAAGTTTTTGATGAATTATATTTAAAACGTATAACATGACGCTTCCGTTGTAGTCTAGTTGGTCAGGATACTCGGCTCTCACCCGAGAGACCCGGGTTCGAGTCCCGGCAACGGAATACCGTTTTTGATCCGTACAAGGCTTTTCTAATCCTTTTTAATAAATTCAGAAAAACTCTCTTTGTTTCCTTTTTTATTTTAAAAACAAAGAAAAAAAAAAAGAAGAAGAAATTGTGCAGGACGATCGGTGCATGTGTTGTTTATTAAACTAAATTAAGATTGTACGGGGACATGCACACGTGTTTTTTTTTTTTTTTTTTCCACTTCAGTGTGGTAATTCAGGTGACGGCCACCAATTGTTCGACAAAATGCATGTGAAAATTGTGCACTTAACATTCTTATGGGGCTTAATGCTCGTCACAAACTGTGATTCTGACTGAGCCATGTTGATGTGACGTGTTGAGGTTCCTGAAGTGTTGAGTCCCGAAACACAATGCCAATATGCTGGGTGAGTAAATTAGTGAATGCAGGAGAAACCATCCAATTCCGGAGCAATACCATCTGAGAGTAAGAAAGGGTCTTTGGGTTTACGAGTGCAAGCAGTACGAGTTACATAGGTCTAGAGGATAATGAGCCATCGTGAAACACAAGCATTTACGAGCCAAGGGCATCATAGCGCACAAACGTCTTGCGCTTTCAAAAGGGTATTAATGGGCTAAATGTTATGGCAGCATGAATCAACTGTACAAATCATTAAATTATATATTTACATTGTGAACTGTTCCAAAATACTTCACAAACTGTACATTATGTCGTGACTCGAAGCGAAAGCAGCCGCATCTTCTGCCTGCTCTCAAAGAAGGCGGCCTCCCACCAGATAGCCCTAATTAATTAAAACAACAAAGCAGCATGAAAACATCAGATCAAGGAAACCGTAGTAGTATGAAACCAAGATTCAGCCAGTTACGTTTCTCAGGTTGTTTAACAAATTATGCCTTGAATTAAATGAATTTAGAGCAGGAACGAGGTGACAACTAAACCCCAGTAATATAGATATTTCAAGACACTGCAGTACAGCAATGGCCAAAATCAAATCAGCCAAAAACACCAGTTCACATTTAAGAGTCCAGACTGGTCTCGAGCCTTTTCTGAACAGGTGGATGTCAAAACATATTCATAATTGGCGGGGGGCAGGGGCATACAAGAGAGAGCATTGCCAGAAGAGCAAAGGGTGCAATAGAGTAATATACACGTACTGTATAATACTTCATCATGACTGGAAGAGAGTTACTGTTGCAATGTAGCCATTCTTCATAACCTGCAGGCATCAAGAGGAATAAATAGTCAACCCCTTGCGTAGCTATACCATGAAGTGAAAATGGAAAAATGACTAAGATTATGCAATGCTAGCAAGCATAAAAAGATCAACATAAAAAGGTTTTCCTCTGCCAAAAACAAATAAAAAATATCCATAATATTTACCTCGAACGCAACATTTTGATAACCATATACAAAAGTTGATCCGAAAGGATTGCTAGTAGAACCTTGTGTTTGGATGGCCGCACGGCCACAATCCCCAAGGATCTCCTACAAGTTAAGAAAAATATGTCCTATAAGCAATTGACTAGAGAGCACAGAAAATTTGAGGAAAGGAACTTCAAGAAGAAAACAGCTAAAGTAAATTTAGAAATAAAACCATTACCTTCACTTGGTCCCATTTTGTGCTCGAAGTAATAGAGTTTTTAGAGCTATTTGATTCCTGAAAAGAAACCCCAACTGTGGGCAAAAGTAAGGTATTGTGTCAGCCAGTGTTTGTAAGTAGTCTCGATGTGGAATTATATGAATAAAAGACATATTTTGTTTCCCTACTTGTACTGTGAAAGAATATGAAAAAATAAAAAACTTACAACCAGAGCCATAGATAACAAAATTGCACTTTATGTATGAGTTGAAATCTGCATGCCCAGGGTAGTTTGCATGCAAAACAAACTTCTTGATTTTATGGGTCTGCAAAGTCAGGATAATGCTCTTGAGTAATAGCCAGCACGAAGATTAAATGCGTAATGTCAAGACCATGTTGAAGAATACCTGGCCATCAAATAGTATGTCCAAACCACGTGTGAAATAATTGTAGAAATAATCACCGCACAAAGTAGTCCGCGGACGTGGGTCAGAGGCAGAGTGAATCACCATTTGATCTACCTACACAATTAACAAAATAAATCTCCAGAAGAGTAAACTGATAACGCAGATATAAACAGGAGAAAAAGATCCAAGTCACAAAACAATGATATCCAACATCCATTTGAAAGAAGAACGAGGACCTTTTTATAATAGTATTAGAAAAGTTGGAGCAAGAAGGCCATAGCCTTTTCACATCCACCAGGTTCTTTCAGTAATCAAGAAATATAAGAACAGCTGACATAGCACTACCTGCTTTTGGTGGATTCCACAAGGGCGTCCTAGTTCGGTCCACACATCCTGCATGAACAAGAAGTATGGAATTAGCATCAATAGTACTTAATCTCGTAAAGGAATACGCTGAGAGAACATTTAATTTGCTCCTAAACCCTGAAGTGTGTCTGAAACTTTGGAACATTAAGAGTTCTTCACATCCTAACAGGCTGCAAGGATAACCAAGAAAAACCCAACACTGGCATTACTCACCAAACTTTGGACCAAACCAACTAAGTCTATTTGGTTTAGGTTTTCACGTCCATACTGACCAAACCAAACCGATCGAACTGATTAATTTATTCTATCTTAAATCACTTCAAAGCCACATTTTTATCCTATTTAAGGATTAAAATTTATTCATTGACTTGAATAAGAACGACGCCTTCAAAGACTAAACAACTGAGAAACTAACCTCATAAAGCAATAACTTTTTCCCCAAGAAAATAAGCTAGCGGTCTTTCCGAACTGGCAAACAAAATCAAAACTGACTAACTTAAAGGAGAAAGTGAACTGATTCAATGACAATTTTGGTGCAATTTCAGTTCAAAACCACCACAAACCAAACAGTCTGCACCCATAGATTTTGGTAACAAAGAATGAACCACTATTAACAGATAATGGACAGCAGTTTCAGTTGAAGCTTAATGAATTGAAACATATGAGAGCAACCCCTGAAACAAATATCAACAGCATGATCATGAGTAACATTCCTGGAAGAAGAACAAGATCAGCAGTGATGACATACTTGAGATTACCCAACAACAGGATATTCAAAATCAAACTTACTTGTGGTGATGCTCCAAACGAGATATGCTGGCCACCAACTGTAAACCATACTTCTTCTCCTAGCTGCATGAAACAAATAATTTACAGAAACATCAAATTCAAACATTAGAAGAACAATTATGAATCATACTTTTTCCTAAAAAGTTTTTAACCATCTTTTCCCTAAATTCTTAACTTAAATGACCTCTTTAGGAAGGTTATTTGACATTGATAGTTTTATAAAACAAAATATGGAGAAGGAAAAAGCCTTGTCATTGAGGATGATAAAAGAAATAGCCCTAAACAATCCGTTTTTGAATCCATGACGAATGGAGAATCAAAGGTCCAGAAACTAAGTAATGAACTGAAAAGGCTCATGGGTTTCTACAGCCACTGTTCCACCTAAATCCATCCTTTGACTATGGCTCCATTTAGAGCTTCTCAATCAACCAATCAATGAACACAACATTGTACGATTATATTAAACAAGAAATAAAATCCAATTAATAAACATAACAACACAGATTCTTTAACCTCAGCCCAAGATTGGGCCTGCATGAAAGACAACAATGGAAAAAATGATATTTAGTACAATCAGCACTTGATACCACAATAATATTTTAGAAGCAAAAGGTCAACCTCGGCACACAAGGCTTGCCGCTTTGTGAGGGTTTGGAGAAAGTCATCAATAGTGCACAGCCTTCCCCACGACTCAAACCCATGACCTGTCGGACATAAAGGACCAATTTCCCGTGCTCCCTAATAATCCCTTTTTTTAACGGGGAATCAAAGGCACAATAATTTAAAATTCCTAACCATACGGAAGCAACAACATAGCAAACAAACAAACAGACCAACATGCAATCAGACAATTATAAATTGACTGGGTAGAGTACCACTAGTCACTGACTATGCAAGATGAACTGGTGATAGATCTTCTGTCACAATAAGCTTCATCATTTAGTCCCCTTTGACTTGCTAGTAGGATAGAGATTTAAGGTATCACGGAATGTTTTAGAGGGGCATCAAGTTCATAAAGACTTGATTAATGTTTTCAAACAGCTTAACCTGCCCCTACGACTCAAACAGAGAATGAAGAAGACAACAGGTAGAACCCATCCACTGGAATTTGTTGAATCAACATGAGAAACTCGATGCTAACGCATGAACAATTGCAGCCAGGAAACTAATGAAAGGGCAGTAAAGAAAGTACCAACCTTAACATGCACCTCCTCCATGTAGAGACTTCCAGGAGGCAATGGAGGAGCAGACGCCTTGTCCATTAATGATCCTACACCAACCTTTTTGTCTGTAGAACCATCATATATGGAGACACGACAAGTAACTGGAGTAGTGCCATCTGGGAATTCTAGCGGCAGTTCCGCTTTAGCAATCAAACAGGAAATAATAAAACAAGGCATCATTGGAGTTGCTACTCAAGTAAAAGTGGATGGATATGATATGCTCATGTAAATGCAGGTGGACAGTTACTGCTGCAATACCTTCTCCATCATGGCAGCAATTAGTATACTGGGTTGGAATGGGAAAAGCAAAGGATAACCCCTGAAAAATACAGGCATAAAATTTTGGGAAAATCAGAAACAAAAGAGAAGAGCGAAAAGCTTAAGAAACTTTAAATTTTAAATTAAACTAATATATTGTGCCACATTAATGTCTTCTCAAACATACTGGGTAGAACAGAGTGTAAATGCCTCTATCTTTGTCATAAATTCCTGGAAATGTTGGCCCAAAAAGTGCATATACAGCTACAAAGGTAGCCAGCGTGGATGGCCCTCTGAAAGTTGAGATGATAATTAGTAATAGTTCATCAGTCTATAATGAGTGAAAACTGAAGGTAACAACCCACCCAATCAGAGACGTGGCATAACGCATTTGAAGCCGTTTGACATCAAAGATTTCAACAAGTCGAAGCCTCTGACACAATTACAGGTCGTGTTAATCAAACCTTAGTATTAATCAATTATACACGTACTCTAGAAAATGCTACTCTACAAAGTACAAACACAAGAATTATAGATTAATTGTTAATCTACATGGAAAAATAAGCACTTGAATCAGAGTCTTATAAACAAACAGATGAAAAAAAATCTGAAATCAAGATTCTAAATAAGCCGAAGAATGTTTCATTATTTGCTTCCAACTTAGATCTAACATGACATGTACCCAGACATAAGATGAAAACAAAGAAAATGGAAGTTTTAGTAGCTTTTGTTTATTTGGAAACCAAAATGTCAAACATGACCCAAAATTACATGTTGACATCATTTGCTAGTGAAACTTGGCCAATGCAGAAAAGAAAACTTAAATCTCGACAAGCGCAAAGGATACCTGTGACCAAGGATCAAAACGCAGGTGAAACCCATGATCTGGAAAGCTGATAACAATATCCAGTTTAAGAGGCTCCTATATACAGAAGACACATTAACAAGAGGAATATGAAAACTAATTTCCCCAGTAAAAATCAAACATAAGCATTCTTCAACGAGTTACAACTAGCGCAAATACGTAGCAGGCACATTAACAAGGGGTTTCTGAAAGGTAAACACTCAATTCACTGGTAAAATTCAAATTACAAACATCCTTCAACAAATTACAACTATTGCAATACTGATAAAGAAACAAGTCAATAAGATGTTGCGATATGCTCAATGAGGTAAATGCTCATCTGTGCACGCTTCATATAAATAAAACATGATTCCATTGAACAAATCAAGGTACTTAATCTGAATATAATGGAAAGTTACAGGATATTTAATCGTCTAAAAGATGACCTTAATCCAAGTATGATGGAGAGTTAGAGAACCATTAATCATATCCTGGATGGGTGCCAAGTAAAATTATGATATGAATGTTTACAAGATGAGCTGCCTTTAAACATAAGTCCACACGCAAACCTCATCGAGATACTTCACGTGGACAACATCGTAGATATGAGGCTGCTGTTCTATTTGCGCAAAAGCTTCACATATTGGCATGCCTGGAAAAACACAAGCCATACAACCCTAGTTCAATTCGCCAGTAAAACAATCAAAACCAAAAGCAAAAAACAGATGTCGATCTATATGCAAGTGAATCAACACTGAGATCAGATTCGGATCAATCGTGCGGAGAGAGTTGCTATAAAGTAAATCGATTACGAAAACTGGTTGGAAACGATAAAACAAACATCTCCTGAACGGTAATCGCAACAAATTCAAACGGAGAATCCAGGAACATAATTGGAGATTACCGAGGGAGAAAGGTCCGATCCCGAGACCGGGGCGGAGATCAAGAACGATCGCTCCCATGGCCGTGCTCTCGCACCTGCGTCTAGGTCTTTGTGGCATCCCTTGTTTATGATTTGTTTGTTTGTATTTTCTCCGTCCTTTTCGTCGTCAAGCCCCTCTCAGGCCAAGCGGCGTATAAATGCGCGAACGCTGTTGTGCACGGGAGGGTTTCTTTCGACACAATCTGGAAAACGTCTCCAGCACGAAATCAAACCATCGTATGATTCACTAACCCTTTTTTTCTTCTGAAGAGATGTGATTAATTAACCTAATCATAATGATTAGTGAATGTTCAATATTTGTTTTTTCTGGGTTCTGTTGTATTTTGACTCAGCCAAAAGAAAAAAATAAATAAATAATCATAATGATTATAATGTGATGAATCTTCCATTTGTATGTCTTACCATATTATCTTCTACAGTCCCTCAATCATTATAAATTTTACTTAAATGTAATAATTTCAGTTCTTTAGGATTTTGAGACAATAAAGCAAATTTATCAAATGAAGTGAGTGGAGCTGTACGATATAGTGGCATTTTAAGATATAAAAGTATAAAATAATATGTTCTAAGTAGCAGCTCTAACATAATTAAAAATAAATAAAAGCATTTAGTTCAATATTTTCTCTTTTATTTTATATGTACTGTTTTATTAAAAAATTTTCGTGTTACGTTAAGCATTTAAAAGGTAATTTGTATATGTATTTAAGTTTTAATCCAACGACTAAAATTTCATTTAGTGATCTATGCAGGCTTGCAAAAATATCCCCCTTTTGTCTCTTCTCTTTTTTTTCATTTTAATAATTATGTTGAGCTCATGTCTTCTCAAGCAAATTTGTAACACGTAAATAAAATAATAATAATTTCACAGTATTAATGATTTCTAATACATACCATCAATATTTACAACATCTATCACAAATTTGCGTCACAAAAATAATTTTTACGTGCTAAAATTTTCGAATCCTTCCAAACCAGAGATTCAAACAATCACTCTCTAACTTTACATATTTTTTATGCATCACCTACTTCTATCGATTATTCTTTAAATGTTCCATTGAAATGTTCATTAATTCACTGTTAACAAGAATTAGTAAGCAAATTTAGTTGAAACTTTTATTTTTCACGGACAGTGACATTATATTATTTATGTCAAGGCCAAACATAATTAAATTTATTATTATTTTCATCAAAGATCGGACCACTTTATGTGACGCATTTTGATTAACAATAACGTCTTAATAATATGAGCATATTGAAATTTCACTCATAAAGCTTTCTATATTTTTTTCTTTTGCTACGTGTCCTTTTATTATACTTATTTTATCATTTATACTCTCATTCATTAGTTTAGACTTTAATTCTTATTGTTAAATTATTATATATGGTCTTGTATAAACTGTATTTTTTTATTTTCTTGTAAATTTTTATTATGTCAATGAAACAATGAAAAATTAGTAATTTTTTATGAAAATGTTATCCTTGAAAATATCTTTCAACGAGAATATTTTTTGTGAAATAATTTATTTTTTGTGTCAGAAATTTGTTACCTCCATATTAAAGGGGAAAATGTCACATCTAAGGGTGGAAAAAAAAAATGTAAAAGCAGACCAGGAAACGTGTGCACCGAATTAAACAGCAGAGCGAAGGTTAGTTTTTTTTTTTATAAAAAAAGTCAATGCTAATCGACTTAACAATTTAAAATTATTAATCTTTTCCTCTTTTTGTTTTGGTATGGCACAGGCACTAAATCTTCAGTTTTATCCGTGTTTTTCCATTTAAAACATAGTAATTTAAATTAAACCCACGCAAGCGTATCTCTTTAGGATCTTACTAATACACTTAATTATAACAAAATAAAACTCCAAGTTCACACGTATGTCAAAAATTTTATGCACATGTTCATGTCAAATATGTACTAATTTCCTTCATCAAAAAAAAAAAAAAAAAACTCGATTGAGTTGTTATTTATTTATAAAATCTCTAAAACAGCATTGTAGACTGAGTTATTTTTCAAACCATCCCATGCAGTTTCAATTATTTTTATAATACCTTAGTAATTACATAAATAATTCAATAAGTCTCCACCATTTCATTCAACTCCATCCAATTTCACAATGGAAATCAAAATATAAAATATAATAAAATATGAAAAATAAGGGAAAATAGGAAAATTTAAATCATTGTAATTAGAAAAAGATACAAAGAGATTTTGTAATTCTAAGGGTGATGATTACGTTAATTCGGATTGTGGGGGCTCTAGCGTACCGCCATCGCCGCACTGGCTACATCTATCGCTGCAATTTGGAACCAGACTCTCTCCCGTTCATGTGTACAATCTACTGTACAGTTTTTCAAATTTTTTATTTTTGATTGATTTTAAAATAATTTAAATAGTAAGCATAAAAATAACACACAAAAATACATATGTATATCAATTTTTATAAGATTTGGAAATCTAAAACTCCTTCATCCTAGGCAATGAAAATTTAAAATAATTTTTAAATGCTTAGGATGAATAGGTTCCATATTGCCAAATCTCATGAAAATTATTTTCATTGGTATGGTTTAAATTATTTAAAAATTTATCAAAATTCAAGAAATTTAAAAATAGTACAGTGGACTGTACACATGGACAGGAGAGAACCCAAATCCCTGCAATTTACATCGTTTCTATAGTCAATGATGAATCCAATATTTGGAGGACTTCAAAGATTATAAACCACTTAGGTCTAGAGGGTTGAATAGTATGGGAAATCCGTCGTTGCCTCTTATTAGAGTCTACGGCCGAAGATGAGCCCACGGTTGAGGATATCGTGTGTGTTACATAAATATGAATTTGGTTAATTGATTCTTATGAGTTGAAGCCTATTAACCAATATATCTCATATATACTGTTTACGAGTTTTTCAGGGTCAAGTTGCAAACTTGTTGATTTTTGATTTAGGGGTTCAGGTCCTCATCATCCCAAAGGAAGATGATTCTTTACATACATTATCATAGGCAAGGAAAGGAATATCCTTGATTAGGATGTGGCATTGAATAAAGGGCCATAGACCCTAATTTGGAAGAACATGGGCTGTTGTGGAAAAGATGATGAATAGTGAATGAATGGGTCATAGACCTATTAAAATGGAGGAGCAAAGAAGAAAAATGTAGAGTATGGATAGTGAACGAATTGGCTATTTGGCTTGGAAGGGGTCGGACTCACGAGATTTTCTATATATCTCTTTAGATAATCAGACCTACATAGTTCTGGGGGGTTGATGTAGGACGGGTGAAGTAACCTTGGTTTTATCTTTTTCTCCCTCTTTATTATAAGCGTTGTTTCTCTATTAAAGAAGTTCTCAACCTGCAAAACCCTAGAGTTTTGCTTATAAAAGGGGAGGACAGGATAAGCCTTGGGCCCAACATTCATTTCCTTTATAATGAGAGAATGGGAAAACTTTAAAAGAGTGAGAACCCTTAGGTCATTGGTTCAAAAGGTTTCCCAATAATGGATTGAGTAATGAGCTATGAAAATGTTAACAAACTGGGAGCCTAGAAAATGTTAATGAGCCAGGGTTCAGGAAATGGGGCAACTTTCCATTGACTTAGTAAACGAGAGTTTGAAAACAAGTTTATTTTGGTAAAAAGGGCGATTTCCTTATCATGGCAACGAAAAGCGGTGTCAATATGTACTACATACGTTGGCTAAAAGTAATGGAATAAATATTCTAAACTCAATACTTAAGGTCCATTTGGTTTACCAAATCTGCTCAGTGTTTGCTCAGGAATGTCACATCTTAGGGTTTGGTATAACTCCGAAATGTGACACTCCTGAAATACTGAAAAAAAAATAGGCTTAACATTTATGAGTCGAGAGATAGGAGTGTAAGATTTCGAGTAGGTTGGAATGTACATATGAAATATAATGTCGAAACTACCTTTATAAATGAACATATTGACAAAATTCTCATTTGAGTACATAGCTCGTATAGCTTAAAACAATATTAACAATAATCATAGTAGTAAATAAATGTATTATTCATAATAAAGAGTTGATAATATAATTTTAAGAAATTTGTGATTATATTATATAAATTCTATTTTTAGTTAGTAAATGTTCGAATTAACTTATCCATAATTTAAAATTTAAAAATAGGTAAAACTTTCATTTTAGTGTTAACTTTGATATTAATATTTTTATCATGTAAATAATTTGTTATATTTTATGTTATGAGTGCTATTATTATTATTTTTTTTGTAAAACGATATTGATATAAAACTTTAACATTCTTGAAATCTAATTATTTTTATACCAAACATAATAATATTACATTTTGGAAAATTCGACTAAATATATCAAACGGAAGAATGTTACATTTTTGACATTGTATTTCAGACATCACATTTCAAGAAATGTGATATCACGTGAGAATATAGGATTTTCCGCACTATACAGGCCCATGAGGTATAATACATTAAACAGTTGGCTTAACTCTTAATTTTGTTTTAAAGATAAGGAAGAGGGAGAAAAGGAGAAAGAGCCGTCGCCGATCCTGACGAAATTCATGGCCCCAAAAGGAAAAATCGCTCACCGACGGAAGGAGAGAGAGATGCTGCCGCCCCTCCCTGTAATCCATGACCGAAGATGAATCAAGAATTCCGTCTCCGAGCAAAAGGAAGAGGGAGATAAGGAGAAAGAATTGCCGTCGCTCCTTTTCCAAGTTCACGGTCAAGGGAAAAAAAATACATGGAGGGAAAGTAATGTTTGAGCTAAAATTTTAATTTTCTTAACTACCATGATTTAATTTTTCTCATTACTGTCATTGTTTCACATTTTATTGCTTTTTTTAAAAAAATTATTATTAATTTGAATGAAATTGAATGACGGGAATTTTGTTGAGCCGTTTTTTTGTAATTATAAGAGTGTTATAAAATTAAATTAAATTACATGACGCCTTTTGAAAACTAACTCGATAACAGAGAATGATTTTATTTTTTTCCTATTTATTTATATTGGGAGGTATATTTAATATTTTCACTTTTGAAGATAATGAAGAAAATGTTGGTAACGGTGCTTCCTACAAGTATTTGACAAGTAATCTCTCATAATTGGGAAATGTTACTTTTGAAATTTGTACGGATAACCACTTCATACAAATTCAATAATATCATGTTACTTTTTATAATAAAAGAGATTTTATAAATTATAGTTCACCTTTCTTGTTTATATCAAACCGACAATTAGTTTGATATGTTAGGTATATTTTATAAAAAAAGTTAGGTGAATTCTATATTTGTTGTATATAACTTTAAAATTGAGAAAAAAAATTAATTACTTAGAAATATGAAATGAATAGAGTAATAAAACTTTTTGACATTTTTATAGCAAAGCATCACAATTTTTGGGTGGTTGCTTTTCTAATTAGACGAAATTGGAGTCATTATTAACATTTTCTGGGGGCACGGGACAAAAACGGCGTGAGGCGGTCAGAGGGTCAACTTTTTTGCCGTTTTAACAATGGGGGTGGTACAAAAACAGCACACTTTTTATTATTCCTTTTCAGAAAGGTGGTAAAAAAAAAGGGCATAAATTTAATACCCTTTTTTTTTTTTTCTCTTGTTTTTTTCTTTTGAGTTTGGTTTGACGACGAATTTCTGATGTGGGCCCAGAGACAATGTATGTGTCCCCCTTTTGAGGGGAGCCACGCGGCGCGAGCGCCGGGGGGCCTGGATTGTGAGAATCCAATCACCCCCGCTTTGACGCCGTGGGGAAAACAAAAGCATTCAAAGTCTTCCCTCGTTCCTTCACCGCCATGTGAGAATAGTAAAACTCGTACTCCTCTTCTCCCCTCCACAGCTCCCCCAATCTCCCACGACTCCCCCTACATCCCCCCCGGGGTGACGTAACGATCGTCGGTGTCGTCGCGCACTCGAACTCCTCTCCTCTCTCTTCTCCTCCTCCTACTCCGTTTTCCGTGCACATAGGTGCAGCTCGGGATCGGACGAGAGAATCTAGGGTTCCTTCCTGCGGAGCTGTACTAATTGAATCGGCGCGCTCAATCGCGCCATGGATCTTGTGAGGGTAGACGACCCTAGGCCTGATCAATTTGTGTCGAGCCAATGCGAACGGGGTCGAGAAATGGAAGATTCGGTGGTCGTCGGAGCTCCGGAGCTGATCCCCGCGAACAGCGGTGGGGCCGGAGACGATGCTACTGCGCCGGAGGTCCGACTCCAAGTCGTTGAAAACAGTGATGGGAAGCGAAAGCGGGGGAGGCCGCCGAGGGGCCAGGGGAAAACGGCAGCGGCGCCGAAGAAGATGAAGGACGAGGAGGACGTGTGCTTCATATGCTTCGACGGTGGGAAGCTCGTTCTCTGCGACCGACGGTGAGTTTGGTTGCTTGTGCCATTTTCCCCCTTTTGATCCATTACTTCGTATCTGCTAGGGTTTTATCACACCATAGTTTTCTTTCACCTTCTACCATTTGTTTTTTGTTTTCGATCGGTTTCTGTTTCCAGTCATTTTCTCATCTTTGTTGATAACCGCTTGTTAGGGGTTGCCCGAAGGCATATCATCCAGCTTGTATTAAGCGAGACGAGGCATTCTTTCGATCCAAGGCTCAGTGGAATTGCGGTATGCTTTTATATATGTTGATTGGCACTGGCAGTGATTCTCTACGTGGAACTGTTCCATGCTTTAGTATAACAGCGCGTGAATATAACGTTACTTATCCTTTTGGTTTTTCCTCCCCACCCTCCACCCCAAGCTGGGTTTTATGTAGTTGATAGGGTATTGGAAGTGCTGATTATCTGTCCATCTCTTAACGTTTGGAATGTTGTGGAGGAGAAATTCTAGATTCTCTGTTAAACTTTTCGTTAGATATTTGCAAAATACAAGCAGTTCCAGCACTTAAAGGTGGCTCACCCACAGTGAATTGAATTTTACGATTGACTTGGGCAGAGACAGACTCTACTAGACGATGCCTCCCATCATATTCTCTATGTCCATTTGTTCGTAAATGACTTGAACGGGTAGAGTTCTATTGGTTGAACTGGAAATTTTGTTTATTTGTTTATTTCCATTTCTTTTTTCTTCCTTCTCTTTTTCTTTTTTTCTTTTTCTTTTTTCCTTCTTCTGATTCTGAGTGCAAGTATTAATTTGAAAAGTATATGCTAGTTTTAAGTGTTGGCAAGCAATGCTGCCTTGTTAATTTGTTCAGCTATTCAATAGATAGATATGCAAAAATGTTGCAGAGGGTTTATATAGATGGTCAGTGCATTCTTTAACTGCCATGTCCTGTGTTCTCCTCAATGACCGGGCATTTCAAATTTTAAATGTTTCATGGAAGCATTATATCTGTTAGAATGGTAATTGGCATGAAATGCTTCATTTTGGCTCAAGGACAAAACAAAGAGAAATACAGTTACGATGAAAATGTCAAAAGTAAGAACCGTATGCAGTAAGATTCTGTAGTGTTAGTTTTTTTGTTTGTAATAATTTTTCATTTATTTTCTTTATTTTATGTATAGCTTCTTAATGCAAATTTAGTTATGTATTTATCACATGCGAAGGTTTCAATTGTGCCTTCTGCAATCAATGGCCTGTCAGTAGCAGGTGGGGCCATATTAATTGTTTTCTGATCTTAAACTGGTCAAAGCTGGTTTTAGTGTCATGAGAACTACATTTTTTTTTTCCCAATCTTGGATTTAGGTAGATTTGAATCTTTTTCTTTTCTTAGTTTTCCTTCCTAAATGGCATATTTGATCTGTATAACTGAATGTCCTATCCACTTATCATTTCCTTCGTAATATCAACTCATTCCTAATTCAAGCTTGCAATCCAAATGACATTGAAGCTTTTATAGGGCTGTGTCCAGTCGGATTAGGTCAAGTTGTCGTTCATGCAAAAATGCTCCGCGCTCTTGGGACCTGCTTGATAGGGTAAGCGGTGGTGGCTTTAAGGGGCGGCTTTGAGGATTCATACTTGCATAGGCGTTTGGGTTTGATTTGAGAATATCAGATCCCATCTTATGCGATTAGATTTGTATGAGAATCTTGCTTGATTCCCTCAAGGCATAGCTTAAGCGGAAAATATTGTGGTCTGTTTAGAGAGATTTAGGGGTCAAATCTTACCCATTGTAAAACAGTAACAATAATCAGGTTCTGTCAGCAGTTTTGCTTTCATAACTGCTAGTTCGCAAATAGGGTAATAATGCTTACTATAATGATGCCACACGTGATGCCAGTACTTATCATTGTACCAGTAACTAGCTGTAGCAGTGCTGTATTGCCAGTTCTACCTTTCTTTGTTATTTTTATGCTTGCCAGATCGGTGATGTCCTCGTATGATACCATTTTGGTTACTCTTATTAGTTATTGGTCGCCCAAGATTTTACATTAATGCTGCCTTTGCTAGATCAATACTGTTCTTTATGAATTTTATCAGCAATTTTGTCTCAAGTAATATCTACGTATTTTAGCTGTTTTATATATATATTTTCTTAGTTCTGATCTTCTGGTTCTATGGTTTTTAACAATTTTCAGTCTTGTAATTGTTATGCATTTCAGGTTGGCATATATGTAGCATCTGTGAGAAGGCAGCCCATTACATGTGCTACACTTGTACATATTCCTTGTGTAAATTATGCATTAGCGAAGCTGATTTTTTTTGTGTAAGAGGGACCAAAGGTTTATGCACGACATGCATGAGAACTGTTATGCTGATCGAAAAGAATGTGCAGGGAGATAAGGAAACGGTATGCTGATTATTTTCTCTTAGGCACGTGGACAATTTTCCCCTCCTATTTAATGTTGCTTCTGCAAGCTTAGGTTTTGCTCAACTTTTGGTTTTTTATAAGGGAAAAACTAATATGCAGCGGCTACAAATAAGTTAGGTGCAGGTGCTGCCTTGTGATGCTTAAAAAATAAACAAAAAGCAGCAAGACTCAAATCAACGTTATTTTGATATATATATATATATATATAACTTCTCTTGTGTGTGTGCTGCACCTACATAAGGTGCAGCCGCTGCACCAAAGTTAAGCCCTCTTTGTAATTAGGATGATTTCAAGAGAATCCTTTGAGATGGACTTACGATCCATGCTCCTGCATTTTGTAATTCCAAAGGGACTTACCATTTCTTGCAGTGTTTTCCATTTTCAATTTTATGGGGTGCACCAGATGGCCGAACCACTGAGCTGTCAACCTGAACGGTTATTTTGTCTTAAAACCCAAGTTGTAGAAACTTGGTTGGATCTCAGATCGAAAATGAGACACTTGACAACCTTGCCTGCTTCTACTTTTAACATCTTAGACATGTATGATGAAGGCACATGCAAATTTGCACAGAGAAAATATGGAGTGGAAAGTGTTTATAACTCGATATATATAATTACTAACTTGTAGCATTTCAATATGTTGTGCTGACATTGAAGTCACGCATTTGTGAATTTGGTGACAAATGAATGAACACAATTATCTGAAAATGCTGGTTCCTTGTATGGATGAGCCACTAAAGCTAAATCATCTAGAACAGAAATCTTTTCCACATCTTATAATCTTATATATTATTCTATTTTGGGTAGTTATTCTTATTTTTTGAAAAAGACCCGAACATGGAGCTCAGCACAAGCATACTTGATGCTGCTTCATGTTTGGTAATGTTTTTTCCCCCTGCACCATTTAATTTGGTCTACATTTTTTGAACTTTGCATTCACTGAAAGTGCTTGCCCGTGTCTTAAATGTTTCCAAGAGATGCTCATATTGTTGGCCATTTCTTGGAGCCTTTGTCATGCTTCTTCCTTTGTACCTTTCTGCTGTAGGTTCATGTGGATTTTGATGACAAAAGTAGCTGGGAATATCTCTTCAAGGTATACTGGATCTACTTGAAAGGGAAGCTGTCTTTAAGTTCAGACGAGCTTACTAATGCTAAACATCCATGGAAAGGGGCTGGTGTTTTGCCCTGCAAGGGAGGATCTTTGGGTGTACCCTATGGTGCTAGTAACAACAGTTCTACAAAACGAAACATTGTAGGAAATACTTCTAAAAGAAAGATGGAGAAACTGCCAAATTTCCCCAACAAGGAGGATGCTCAAAATGTGGTAGAAGCAGCTGTAGACAGGCGAACATCTTTGCGTGAAGGTGTACAATGGGCGTCAAAAGAGCTCTTGGAGTTTGTTGCACATATGAAAGGTGGTGATACATCCATTCTAAGCCAGTATGATGTCCAGGCTCTTTTGCTGGAGTATATAAAAGGAAACAACCTGCGTGATCCTCGTGTTAAAAGTCAGATTATATGTGATATGAGGCTTGGAAAGCTGTTTGGGAAAGCACGCGTGCGTCACTCTGAAATGCTAAAGCTTCTTGAGTTTCATTTTCTGATAAAAGAGGTTTCACGAGTAGATTGTACGCAACAGGGATTGGTTGATGTCATCACTAACCAAGCAGTGGCCAATGGGAGCCAACCAACAAGCAGTGGAGATAAAAGACGTAAAACACACAGAATAGGTGACAACAGAAGACAACAGACTAATTTAGATGAGTATGCGGCAATTGATGTTCACAATGTCAACTTAATTTACTTGAGGCGTAGCCTGGTGGAGATTCTTATGGAAGATCCTGGGAAGTTTTCTGAGAAGGTTGTTGGTGCAGTTGTACGAATAAGAACTTTCACTGTTGATCAAAAGCAAGATATGTATAAGCTTGTTCAAGTTATAGGTATTGATTAATATAAGCAGTGTTAAACATAATTTCTAATTCCAAATATTCATATAGGAAATATTTATATTTTTGTTGACATTGATATAGGTACTAGTAAAGCAGCAGTACCCTATAAAGTCGGCCAAAAGATAGCAGATGTGATGCTTGAAATTTTAAATATAGACAAGAGGGAGGCTATATCAATTGATGCAATATCAAACCAGGAGTTCTCTGAGGTGATTGAAGACTTCATTAAGCACTTCTTTCTTGCTTGACCGTGCTTCAATTCCCTCCCCCCCCCCTTTTTGTGTTGATGTTAAAACATTTCAAATTAGTTTTGTTTTGCTGAGAATGTAAAATGAGAAGAAATACAATCACGCAGGCATTTAAGTTGTTTGCCATCAAAGAGTTCTCAAACTCAATTTCAAGTAAAAGGTGAGCATATTTGACCTTGTAACGGGTCTTACATTTTTATAAGAAGGATGATAGAATACTGTTAAGTGCTCGTACGAGTTCTGCTTATCCTCTTAGACTGCTTGTCTTGTATGTTACTGATGCAAAGTGCTCGATGAGTGCTGTCTCCAAGAATAACTTAACCATCTGCATCTAGTATGACTATGTTGTTCAAGTATCATGAGTTAACTGGAGCGCTATGGGTATATAGGTTTCCTTGAAGAGCTGGTCACTGTTTTCTCAAGTTTTTCGATGTAGACCCTGATAAATTCATTGCTAAAAGTTGAATCCACGAATGTGGGAAGTACCTTTGTTTTTATTACCTATGCCTCCTTACGTAGCCTTAGAAAGGAACATATTGCTCCTCTATATCTCCCCCACCCTGCACCCTCTGCAACCCCAAAAGAAGGGAGCTTTTAATGTGTTTGTTTTATTCTCAGGGCGAATGCTGGAGCTTGTACCAGAGCATAAAATGCGGACAAGCTAAACATTTGACTGTGGTAAGCATCAACATCAGTGTGTTTCTATCTGGCTAAGGTATTATTTGTGGCATCTTTAATGTAATGAACTGGTTGCAGGGTGAAATACAGGAGAAAGCGATGGCACTACGGGATGTGAAGTTGACTGATGTAAGTTCTTCTCTCTAAATGCATGATACATAATGTTAATATGCATCTATATTGGGTCGAGAACACTTAAATCTTCTGCTATTTGCTCTCTTCCTATAAAAGATATTGCATGATTTTATTCTTATACTCGAATGCTTTAAATTTCTAAGTTGCTTGGCTGATGTGCATGATGATATTTTTTTACATGTAGTGTTTGCAATCGGAAATATTGAGGCTTAGCCAACTTCATGATCGAGCAAGTGAGAAGAGGCGTAGGAATGAATATCCTTATCTATTTAAATGCTTTTTAATGTAGTATTATTTCTCAACTTTATGGATGCTTGCCTTAATATGTCATGTAACGTATATAACAAAAAAGGGTGCATCTTATATGATGGACATATGGGAGGGATGTGTACATTGATCTTGTTCCTTTATGACGTGAATGAAGTTTGTTGTCTTGGAAGTATACCGAGTTTGTATTTAATGAGTTTGTTTTAGAACCCCAAAAAAGTGGTTTAAGTTTATAGAATAGTTTCTATGGAACTATATAGGCAGAATGCTACCTGTCCTATCAGGGAAATTGTGTAGGGTATTTTCCCCTTGTTTATAAAATGTGCACAGTTAGAGCAAGGGTGGGGGTGTAACATTTATGATAACTTGTGGCAGCATATTTCAATATCTTTAAATAGAAAAAGGATATATTATATGCCTTCATGGTTTTCGACATTTTGTTGGATAGTACCATGACACATGTAATGCCTAGGTTTGTGAAAATTAAAAATAATCACCATGGTTTGGTTGGTTGTCAGATACCTAGTGCCACCTCTTTCCTTGGGGTTTCGTGCTGGCTATGAGAAGATAGTGGTTTTAGCATTTGAGTATTTGTGCCAGCATAGAACTTAAACAATATGGTTTTAGAGAATTTAACGTGGAAAGAAGAAAAAATCAATGTCAATGCTTTGTTGGACTTGGAGTTGGGGGCATCATCAGAACTGGAAGTGCTGGCAATACACCTTGCCAGCGCTTTAGTGGTGGAAAGTCTACTTTGCCTTCTAACCATTTATCAGTGAATGTGAAGGATGTATACATACATATATATATATTTCCATTGTTTCTTATTATCAGTTGTGGAATCTTTGGATCAACTAAACTATTATTATTCACTTTTAGCTTTAGTTCGATTCAAATCAATCCTCTTTCCTGAGGCCCTCATTGTTGTTCATTGCCCATAAGTCATGACTGAAGTGTATTGAGCTGAATTCCTCTCATCTTGTACTCAACTAGTTTTAACTCTCGTTTGAAACTTTGATTGTGTATATTCTATATTTCTATCTTGCAATTTAAAAATTATCTAAGCATTCTTAAATCGGTTGTGCTTCAAAGTATGTTCCTTCTTGACTGTCCTTCCTTCTTACTTTTGCCATCAGTAAATGGGGTGTGCTTCAAATATATGTTCCTTCTAGACTGTCCGTCCTCCTAACGAGTGCCATCGATAATTGGGCTATAAATCCCCCTTTTATGTTTGATATGATTATTAAGTTGTGGAAAAAAAGACAACTTCAGAGTCCCAATCCTTTCTCACTATCCCTGCTGTTTGTTTCTTTTCCTATTTCTGGTTCACAAGGTTGTGGAGCACCGGAGGAACAGTATTATCAATGAATGGAAAATATGTTAGGGATTTATATTAATTAATATACTGCACATTTTTGTTATATGGGAAGGGAAACTGTCATATCTTATCCTTGACCATGTTCCAAGCTTAGGGAGAGTGTGAAGAAATTAGAGCTTCTTAACACTCCTGAAGAACGTCAACGCAGACTGCGTGAAATCCCAGAAGTACACTCTGACCCAAGTATGGATCTTAGTTATAGGTCTGAAGAAAATGCTCGAGAATCAGATGGGAAAGAAGGTACTTAATTGTTCCCAACATAAATATGGTGTTAGTTTTGGTTGATGTTTTAGTTTGGCAATACTTACTCTTTGGTTACTTTTGTTGTTGCATGCAGATCTCTTTTCAAGTTCAAGAATCAGTAGTAAGGGAAGTGAGTCGATCTCTCCCTCGGGAGGTAGTGATGTTTCAAACAGTATTAGGGCTGTCTCGCAGAATATTTGTGAGCCAAACAAAGACAACCCACATATAGGGGGAGGTAGTGATGTTTCAAACAGTATTAGGGCTGTGTCGCAGAATATTTGTGAGCCAAACAAAGACAACCAACATATAGGGTTTGTTTCTGGGCCTCATGGGAGAGCAAATGAGCTGTCGGGGAAGCAGGGTATAGATGCAAATAAATCAAATAATTGGGAAAAATCGGAGAACCAGACTGATCTTTCTGGTTCAACGACTGTTGGTTGGAACAAACAAAGAGAGTTGAGATCTGGATCATCTCCTGTGGTTGCTCTTGAAACATTAGCATCAGTTCTTTCTGCGGAGATAGCATCTTCTGTGAACAGTGTTGATACTGATGAAAATTGGCATTACCAGGACCCAGATGGAAAAATACAAGGCCCATTTTCAATAGTGCAATTGGGAAAGTGGGGTACAGATGGAAGTTTTCCACCTGATCTGAGAATATGGAGGATGAGTGAAACACAAGATAACTCTGTTCTTTTGACGGATGCATTACATGGGCTGTACCATAGAGAACAACCTTTGCTTTGCGACAACTTTTTGCAGTCTCAGGAAGTTAAAGTTGCCTCTGATGATAGGAGAAGTCATTGGGAGGGAAAGGGTGAGGGCATGAATTTGACTTTGACAGATAGTAGGGAAAACAGAGGGCCAAACTGGGATGAAGCTACTACTCATCCTAATATTGATGGTCAATTTTCGAGGGAAGATGAGCATTGCTCCCAATCTAGTTGGAAAATATCTGCAGGTCTTGCTAATTTGAAGGAAAAACACACCGGAAGTCTTTCACGTGTTAGTGATCTATTTGGTGGCAACGACTCTTGGTCTGAGCAGCCCCAGGTGCATCATTCTTTTCCCTCTCCTATGGTGTCGAGGGAGCGATGCGAAACCGTGCTACAGCAGGGTGGGGAAGGTCATGAAAGCGAAGGACAGGACTCTGGTCATGATTATGAAAATCAAAATTCGCACAGATCGATGGTGTCTCATACTCATGAGGAAATGAATAATGAAAGAACATCCAGTAGTTGCCATTCTGGTCAGTCTTCTGGGCAAAATTGGAAACCTCCACCCCCAGGTAGCCCTTTCGATGGATGGGCTTCGAACTCCACTGTGGCAAAGTCATCAGAAACATCAGAGCAACAACAGCATGAGAACAATATTCCCAATTTGCCTAGTCCCTTGCCAAGGGAAGCTGATATGGATCAGAAAGGTTCGATTGTTGGAGATAGATCCCCTGTGGTTTCGAATGCTCCTCATCAAGATTCAGGTCCTTGCGGAAGTGTTGCTTCTAATTTAGTGGGTAGCGGGGTGCCGCTTCCTGAAGTAGCTGGTGAATGGGGTGGATATTCCCCTAACTCGGGGAAACCCTCAGTTGATGAACGGGACTCTGCCCTTGCTTCTGCCTCTCTGCTCAGACTCTCTGAAGCAGCCATTGATCATGCAGCTACCCCAACTTCAGATACTGGCCATCCGACTCATTCTTCCACTTCCCACGCTCCCTCAGATGCACCAAATTGGCAGGTGATTGTTTCTGGAGCTAACGAGTTTAGCTCCTTGGGTGAAGAATCTGTTTCTGATCTGTTAGCTGAAGTTGATGCAATGGAGCTGGACGGTCTGCCTTCCCCTACTTCTATAATGAACTGCAGCGGAGAATTCCCACAGGGTTCTAAGACCGATTGTTTTAGTTCCATCGAAATGTTGAGTCCTACGGTTGAACCAGGAAAAGGTGATGCCCTGAGCTCCACAGGTAATCTACAATTACCTTTTAAATCGACCATGATGGATGAATCAAAACCCCAGGGTTTATCGGATGCCAATCTTCTTAATTTCCAAAAGAAGTCCAGCATAGAGTCCTCCACAGGTGCTGAACTCCAAGGTGAAATAAAGCCTACCGATGTTTCAGTGAATCAGTGTGAAACAGGCTCGGGTGTTGAACCCCCTGCATCCACCAAGGGTTGGGAAACAAGTGGTACAGAGAGTGCTGACAATGGTTTGGGAGCAAAACAGGGCAACACAAACTCGGGTCGGGGTGGACCACACTCTGAAACTGCTGACAATGGCTTGAGACCAGCACAGGGGAATGGGAACTCGGGTCGGGGTGGAACCGTCTATGGAAATAGTAATGTGGGTTGGGGAGCCGTTTCGGGGATGGCACAGGCTGCAAACATAAATCAGCGCAGTTCAGCTACAAATTTGGGTGTATTGGGGAGCCAGCCAAAATACCCTGGGGGTGGGGAGAGATATTCTAGTACAAGAGATCGAGCTAATCAGGGGAGAGAATCAAGTTTTGTTAGGAGTAGGCCTTCATGGAACAGACAGTCATCGTTTGGGAGTGGAGGTTCTTCAAGACCTCATCACAAAGGGCAGCGTGTTTGTAAATTTTATGAGAGCGGTTATTGCAAGAAAGGATCATTTTGTGATTATTTGCACCCGTGATCACATGGGTTTTCGCCACAATCGAGTGAATTGAATTTTCTCGGGCCATATTTATATGGAGATGCTCCAAGTTCTAACCCTTAGTTTTTAGCCTGAGAACTGCAGTTGCAGCGGCCGAGTACATGTTTGTTCTTGGATAGGCCAGGGGTTCCATAGTTGTATTATTATATAATTTAGCCATGTTCCTAAGCAGATTACATCATGTGCTTGGATGGCAGGTGTTGATACTATCTTCCACCTTTGGTGTAAATTGTAACATAGAAAGCCATCATATCTGGAATCTCGGTTTGGGATTTCAGAATTCATTTGATCATCTTAAATGCTGCTGGCAAAATTTTTTGACCACTTTTTTCGAGCCATCAGTGATATGTTTCCAGACGCCTTCTGCACCGAATTTGGTGGCGTTTTCGGGCGTTCCCCGTTCTGGAAACTAGTTATCGAAGACTGGATGTGTATTTGAAGTGTGAATTTGTATTAGCTTCCGTGAAGACAACAGATTGCCGTCTTTGTACGGACGGGTCATCCATCTGTTCAATGTTTGGCATTTGACAACCTAATGCATTTGCATTTCCATGTTACGAGAAGCTGTTTTTTCTGCTTTGAGAAATTTATTTTGAATAAGTTTTTATTTCAAGCTTCTATACAAGGATAATTGTTAGCTTTTATAAGTATATTTGAGTTTTTTGAAAATTTGACAAGTATCTATTTTGTTCCTCGCTAAAAAATTATAGTTAAAAGCTCCTCAAACTGGTCGTAAGTAGGTTTTGACTTCAATCCAGGAGTGTTCTGTTTTTTTGTTAATTAAGTTAGAAGTGGTATTGGGGTAGAAAATCATAGATTTTCTTATATTTTATTATTACTTTGCCGATCAAAGTCTATTTCAAGTTTTGAATTTTATTTCAAGTTTTCGCAGGATTGCAATGTTCAACCGGGACTAGTTGTGCACAGCTCGCGTGGGCACGAGTGTTGCAAGGTGTGGTGGAACGTTATGATCAAGTTATTTTACATCGAATAGTATGAAATATTTGATGTAGATTGTTATAGTCTTACGTTTACCCTTAAAAACTAGCTTTTTAAGGTGATTTCTCCTAAAGACATAACATTTAGTATCAGAGCTAACATTATGTCTCAATTGCAACGACAACACACGGTGATGTTGGGATTGCAGTGTTCGTTTGGGATTAATTGTAGCGCAAAGCTCGCATGGATGCCAATGCTATAGACCGTGGTTGAAAATTTTCTTATTAATATTGGTTCAAAAGAAAAATATACTTTTCATCCCATTAAAAATTTTAAAAGGTGATTAGAACATTTTGCTGTGTTTTGTTATTAAAAAGATATTGTCGCATTAGTAATTAAACTGAAGTGAATAATTTTCTTAAAAACGGCAAATGAATAATTCCCCAAGTTCATCCGTGCTGTACTCAAATGATCTTTTCTCGAAACTGAAACAGTATTTCAACTTCCGAAGTATTTTCAACGTTCGAAGCGTTCATTCATCGATTTTGCAGTGGTGACCTTTCTCGTCCGCAAGTTGTCACAACACAACCTTAATTCGAAACTCCTTGTAATTTTTACCCAAATCGGAGAAGATGATCGCGAGAGCGGTGCCCTGATTGAATTGTTCAGTACCAACGAGAACGCACGATGCCGTCTTCGTTGACGCCGACGCAGGGCTATGCGGCGGGCGCGTTGTTCGCGTTCGCGCTTCGCCAGGCACAGATCCATCAGACAAAGCCGCTGGGATCGAATGTAGACGAAGGCGAGCGCAGTAGCGATGGTAGCAGCTGCAGCGACTCCGTTTTGGATAATCCCGATTTTTGGGTCCACGATTACTCCGGGCTCCTTCGTCCCGTGTTCAGGTGACTTTGTGCTGATTCCTTCTCACTTGGAACGCTGTTTCACATTCTGGATTCATTTTGAAGATTTGTGAAGAAACTATGTGCATATTATGTACTTGTTTATGTATTTGAGGGCGAGTTGTTGAATTTGAGTGCTCTGCAGATTTCTAGAGATAGACTCGGCAGCATGGCCTGGAATCGAAGAATCTGCGGCCACCTCTCCCGCTCAGCATCATGTTGGCGCGGTGATTTTTTTATTTTATTTTCTTCTTTATTTTCATAGTTAGTTTTGATTTTCGATTTCTGGAAACAATGTGTGTTTGAAGTATGCCTATAATGTTGTGGAAAATCAGCTTTAATAAGTTTAAGTTAGAAGTTGAAAAGCAGTTATGTAATGCTTTATTTGGTTATAGATGGTTGATCATTATGCATCGTTTCACAGTTTGTGAGGTTATTGCTAGAAGAAAGTGATGAAGGTTCTTCCTCGAGGAGAGACATGGAACTTGCTTTGACAAAAGCGGTTGATCGCATGGTACAAGGTATGGAGACAAGTTTTGCATCTCAAGAGTCTAAGAAGGAGAAGCATCGTAGGTATGAAAACGAGTGTAAGGAGAAATTTTCCAATTCTGAGTCGCAATCAATCCCTAAAGGGGAGAATGCATCCTCTGAAACTCCCAAAAAGATAACCCGCAGCGTGTCTGGAATGGATGAGGCATCTTATGATTCTGGTAGTAAATCTGATGAGATGCTCATAGTGGAGGCAACAAGGCTAAGTCATGAAAAGAAAGTGTTGGTTCTTTATGAGCTTCTTTCAGCTTGTCTTGCAAATATGCCAGACGACAAGAAAAAATCTGCTCGCAGAATTGGCTATGATTCTCGGCATCGTGTTGCTTTGCGGTTGCTGGCAACATGGTTTGATTTCAAGTGGATAAATATGGTATGAAAATCAACTAGGCAATTATCTTTAGCTGCTTATCATTGTAAAGTAGTTGTACTAGTCATCCACTAATAGTGATAGGGGCGTGTATTATAGTGTATAAGAAAGGTTCTGGATTAAGTGAGAACTGAATCTTGTTGATCCTGCTTTTGAATTTGCCTCATGCTGTGGAAGATATGAAGGAGGTATTAAATTGATTTTTCCTGATAATTATAACTCAATTAGAAGATCAGGATATACTGGGACTGAAGAAGAAATGCTGGATCAATGTATCGCTAATTACTGTTTTACTCCAGGTCTTCATTTCTTATTTTATGAAACCTGGTAAAAAAACTCATAGAATTTTGCTACCTTGATTGTAAACGTTGATATGCCCATCGTTCATCTGACTATATCCTGTGGGAGTTCATTCTTTAGTTACAATCCTGAAATTTTCAGACCAGTCTCATTTTGAATTGATTTCTATGTAGAGCAACAGAGGATCAATATTTTTAGTACTGTGGTCTTATAATGGAAGTTTAAGATCACCTTGAATTTATGGAGATACTGGCTGCTCTAAGTCAAAGCTACCTAATTAATTAATGAACAACAATAATTTATATGGGCCAGTGTGTCTGTGAACTCTTTCTTAGTGAAAGACAGCTTGATTTCATGCTTTCTAGAACCTTTAAAGAATTTCTAGCGTACAAGGCATGTTGGAAAGTTTTGTTTGTTCTGGCCTTAAATATGTGAAAATGCCAGATGCTGATCTATAAATCTGGTGAAATTATTCCTACACTTCTTTTCATAAATTGAGGGTGGTGATAGTTAAGAAAGAAAAACAAGCCATTATAGTTGTGTTTCTCAAAGCATCCTTTTGATTTTAAATGTTAGCCTATAATTTTCTTTTTCTTAGAAGATGATGAAATTTGTGTTTTCCAGGAAGCAATGGAGACTATGGTTGCTTGCTCTGCAATGGCATTAGCAAAGGAGGAACAAGAGAATGAACAGGAGAACAGTTCACCCAAGCGTTCATGGGCTAAATGGAAACGCGGAGGTATCATTGGCGCAGCTGCCTTAACAGGAGGAACCTTAATGGCCATTACTGGTGGTATGAGTTCCTTGGAATATTGTTTTTGGATTTGTTGTTGATATCCCTGAAAGAGCTGTTGGTGCTTGAATGCTTTTTGACATTCAGTTCACAATTCACTCTTTAACAGGTTTAGCTGCCCCAGCAATTGCTGCAGGATTTAGTGCTTTAGCCCCTACATTGGGTACTCTTATCCCTGTTATTGGAGCAGGTGGGTTCGCTGCGGCTGCAAGTGCTGCAGGAACTGTTGCTGGTTCTGTTGCGGTTGCTGCATCATTTGGAGGTGAGAAATAGCTATCTTTTATGGATTTGTTTGCAAGCTAGCCAATTGTATTTTTCAAGAGATAGCTATGAGATCCATTTAAAATCAAGAGGCATTTGAAGTTAAAATCAATTATTCACATGGCTAGACAGAGATACCTTTAAATTTTGATGGTGACTTTGTTTTCTAAGTTTTGCATTTTTCTCTTCTGCAATGGCTATATGTGGTGAAACTGTTCTTGCTTATGTACTGTTTGTTGGTTCTGTCAAAATGTGAAAGAATTTGTCATCTAATTGAGCGACTGGATGGTGAGATGAGGATTTTTACAACAGCTGAAAAGTTCGTATACATTTAAAACTATTTGTGCATTGGGTGCCATTCTGATTTTGAGGATGAATAATTCATGCTTCGGTTTCTCTATTTTGCTTCTTTTAATTATGTTGGAGAGCTCATAACTATTTTAACACTTACTTTGATCCAGCTGCTGGTGCTGGACTTACAGGGAGTAAAATGGCCAGAAGAACCGGCAATGTTGATGAATTTGAGTTCAAAGCTATAGGAGAAAATCATAACCAGGGTGTGAGTTTTTAAGCTTCGGTTATCAAATTTTTGTAGGCTCTGGCTGAGAATTTTTTCTGAAATGATATTCACTTCTTTTTTAATTTCTTTACGTAAATGTGGATCTGCTTTATTGAGGTTACTCATACCGCAGGCCAGGCCTTACAGGTTGTGGTTGGAGTGAAAACAGCATCTATACATATGGGACCATTTGTCTAACTCCCCTTGAACCAGGCTGCCATTGTTTTCTTTTTTATTTTTGTCACTGCTGGTGCCTTTTTTTTTTTTTTTTTTTTACTTGTATCTTTTTCCTTGCACTTTTTAGCTCTTTCAGAAATTATAGCTCACTAAACTGCGTCTTTCAGAGACTAGCAGTTGAAATTTTGATCTCGGGGTTTGTGTTTGAGGAGGAAGATTTTGTAAGGCCTTGGGAAGGTCAGGATGAAAACTTGGAAAGGTACATGACCTTTTTCTTCCCTTTATTTCTCCAGTAAAAGGCCAACTCCCTCCAACCCTCCTCTGGCGCCCCCCCCCCCCCTCCCCCAAAACTCCCCCAAACTCAAAAAACCCACCCCCCCAATGTGATGGCCTTGTATTTTATTTGTCGCTAGTTATTCATATTTCACCAGCTTGAGCCCTTGTTTTTTCTATTGTTTGATTTAATTAATATGAGTGTTATATACTAATACAGGATATGACATTAATTATGGTCAGTAAATGATAAAAGATAAGGCTGTGCCATTTTTGTTGTCTGGTTTGTCATGTTTTTCTGGATGTTGTCTTTTATTCCTCTGCTTGGTATGGCATCTGATTTAACCCTTATTTGAAAAGTTTATTCTTCATGAAGTGCGATGAAAAGCCAAATCATGTTTTGGCTCAACAAATATGGTTTGGATACATCATAGACTTTGTGTATTGAATTGCCAGGATAAAATTTTAACCCTTGCCGTCTGGTTTATCTGTCTTTCTATCTCGTTTGTTAATGTCTTTTAATACCAAATAGAACATAATGGAGTTCCGAGACAGCATTTTTATTTTATCTATTTCTCACAACTCGGACAATTCTCTAGGTATGTGCTTCAGTGGGAGTCTAAAAATTTGATTGCAGTGAGCACTGCAATTCAGGATTGGCTTACCTCAAGTAATTGGTTTGGAGTACTTGCTGCTATTATTTATTAATTATGGTTATAAAAATTGTATACACGGTTAATCTTTCCACTCTTTGCTGCAGGACTTGCGATGGAGTTAATGAAGCATGGGGCCATGATGACTGTGTTAAGCACACTTTTGACAGCTTTGGCATGGCCAGCAACATTACTTGCTGTTACAGATTTTATTGATAGCAGATGGACAATTGCTGTGGACAGGTTTTTGCTTCTCATCCGACTCTTTTATGAATACTCCAATATGGGAGTAGAGAGGAAGACATCACTATTCTGTTTCCATGCATGCTGTAAGCACAGTGTGGGTTGCTATTACATGTCTTGAATAAGAGCACGACAGAAAACTTTTGATAAAATAATGACCTATTGGTTGTTCTCTTGTTGAATTTTAAATCTTGTAAACATCTAAAAGCTGTTATGTCCCTTGATTGTAGAATAGACTTTGCATGAACTGTTTATCTGTGTGTATGTGTGTGTGTGTATAGTCCAGAAGCATTGACAATTTCCTTTCCCCCATAACTGATGAAAGAGGAGCTATTTTGGTTTACTCTGATCTTATTTTGCCTTCTCCCTCCTATAAAGCCAAGTAATTGTTTGGTGGAAGTTGTAAAATATCTTCAATGATCACATGGAAAACAGTCAGCTTTTTACTTTGTAGAAATCTCAAAAGTGCTGTTCGTTAAAGCATATAAGTTGACGCCTGCTTGCCAAAATCTCAAAAAGCCTTTTACCAATCGGTGAAACCTGGCATAATATCGAAAGACGAAGTGGATGTAATTGTGGGATCAATCTTAGGCTAATGTATGAAACAGGCAGCTGGTTGTCCCTCCCTAGGTTTACCAAGTTATTGCATTCTTTCATTTATTCCCATGCCTCTAACTGTTCCTTTAGGATACTTGCTAATTTTTCATATGGACTGCCACAGTGGCAGTGTTCCTGAGTTTCCACCTTTTTGCTGGTTTTTAGGTCAGATAAAGCAGGAAAGCTGCTTGCTGAAGTTTTACTGAAAGGATTGCAAGGTTACAGGTATCACATCCAATAGAAGATAAATCCACTCAAAACTTGAATATTCTTGACTAAAATTTAAATTCCCATGCTTGACTTTCACGCATCTTTCAGGCCCGTAACATTAGTGGGTTTCTCACTTGGAGCGCGAGTTATTTTTAAGTGTCTCCAGGTTTTAGCTGAGAGCAAGCACAACGGTAACTGGTTCTCATTTAGGGATATTGTCTTTGATACATATGGCTGCTCACTGCTTCATTACTATGATGCCTTTGATTAATTTTTGTTAGCTGGAATTGTGGAAAGAGTTGTTCTTCTTGGAGCGCCCATTTCAATTAAGGGTGAGAACTGGGAAGCAGTCAGAAAGGTGATTGGTTAATTTTAATCTTCAAATTTCCCCTTTCTGTATTGAGCATCTCCCGCATTGTTCATTATTTTATTATATCATCTTTTATCATTTCTCATTCAAAAATCTTTGATTTGCTCCCTGTGTTTTGCAGATTGTGTCTGGAAGATTTGTGAATGCTTACTCTACAAATGATTGGATGCTTGGAGTTGCTTTTCGTGCAAGGTACGCGTTATGACAGACCTTTTTGCCCTGTATGAGACACTAGCCATCTATTTATGTAGGAGCTCACTTAGAAATGGCAACATTAACTCAATCCAATCAATGCTTTCTCCTAACTCAACTGAAGACCAACGTAATATAGCTTATCATTGAGAACATAATGAAAGCGGAATGCAATTGAAATTGGGCTGTCATGTAATTTAGAGTTACCCTTTAATCGTCAGTATTTTGTAAAACAATCATCTTGATATGGTTAGTATTTTAACAGACGTATCAAGATGAGCCAATTCAGGACTGTTATAAGCGAAATAAAAATAAAAGCAAAAACAGCCTGAGCATGAACATAGCTCAAATTGAGCTGTGAGTTGCTCATACAACCTTTTGGATTTGTCTTAGCTCAACCTTAAACCTGACAGCTGATCTGTGTTGCGGCCCATGAAATTTCTGATATATTGCATCAATTAATGCCGAGTGGTTTTAACAGCCTGCTTACTCAAGGACTTGCGGGAATTCAACCAGTTGAAGTGCCCGGAATCGAGAATGTAAGTGTATTTGTTCGATCACGGCATTTAGTATATACATCCCTCATTACTTAATGTTCCAGTTCTATTTTTTCCAAATGAAATGCATTCGTTTTGGGCTGTACAGGTCGATGTGACCGAACTTATCGAAGGTCATTCTTCGTACCTATGGGCTACACGAGACATCCTGGAGTTGCTTGAATTAGATACCTACTTTCCTGTTTTCAGGAGCCGAGAGGCCAAGCTGTAGAGAAGGTTATGAAAAAATAGAATGTAACTGAAACTGATGAGAAAGCTTTGGTTTTTTTTTTTTTTTTTTTCCCTGGGCCTTCTAAACTGCAAAACCGAACAAAAATAATGTCACGTGTACTCATCTTTCTGTATATTTATACATTTGTCAAGCTTCTCTTAAAATTATATGCTGGGGAGCCAACTGGTAAAAAATGATAGTACTATCATAATGATATAGAATAAACGGCGGAGAAACGATTACTTCCCAAATTGCTAATATTTTCCTTACCAAATTAGAGAAAAAAATTGTTGGCTGTCTGCCTTGGTTTTTACCGCAGAAAATAATAATCATAATAAAATCATAATAAAATCATTTGGTTAGTAAATGATGTCAGTTTATTAAAACTAAATTTGTCCTCTTGAACAAAACAACGTTCCGTTAATGCATATCAACACTGTGCCAGCAAAAAAAAAAAGGAAAAGGCAAAAAAAAATGGAAAAAAACAATAAAAAGAGGAGATGAATATGACTGATTAAAATTTGCTTCGTCATCCAGCTTTTTTAGCAAAGAGACATAAACACCACGCCCAGCCGAACCCAACAGGTGGCGGTTCTAGTCCTTTACCCGAAACCCGCTCAGACGGCGTCGTCCCGTAAGTCGCGAAGACAAAGTCGGAGGAGATAGGGGAGCGTGGGGAGGACACAGCAATAGCAGCGATGGTGGTGGAGGTGGGGAAAGGCGAAGAAGGTACGGGAGCACCCGAAAGACCCAGCGAGATCCAGTCTAAAGGGCCCAAGGGAAAATCATGCAAGGGTTGTCTCTATTATTCATCGGTTCTCAAATCCAACTCTCACAACCCTCGCTGCGTTGGCATCACCCGGTCACTTTCCCAAGGTCTCTGTTCATTTTGATATATAGTTTGCTTAATTGAATCTTTTTCTCCATTATATGTATGTTTACTATTCAATTTAGGTGCTCAGATCGTCTTTTTTGCTTACATTGGGACTCTAATGTATGGGAAATTGGGTGTTTGTTCATCAAATTTCGTGTGTCGTGTTGTTTTTGCCTTCTCTTTGGATTGTGTTGTCTGTCGGGTTTGTTCAGTCGATTTCATATGCTTGTAATGATTAATTTTCTAGTAGCTGTTAAATTCCCTATATGATGCATATGTTCGTGCTCCATTTTATTTTTCTTTTTTTATCTTTATCTGGCCACCATAGGAGTCATGGCTTTATACGAGTCCTGTTAGTTTAATCCGGTTAAAGGGTGATCTTTTCAGTTGATATGCATCTTAACTTCAGGACAAGTCTCCATCTTTTAAATATTAATGTAAGCCAATGTGCCTATAATGAGATATGCCTTTGGAAGTTATTGTTTCACCACAGGAGATGATGCAGTTTTAGGATACATATATATTATTTTATCATTGAATATTATGGATTGATGCTTATGTTTAATTTGTGACTGAGAGCCTGATCTTTCTTTTTCCTTGGGTGATGGGGAATAGGGGAGTGTGTAACATTAGTTGGTCCTGGGACAAGGTTAAGGTTTCAAACCCTTGGATATATGTTTTTGCCCATTGAAATGAACTGGCCTTTACAAATCCAACTTTCTATGCATTTATATGTATTTGAGTTTATTATTCTTTTGACCACTATTGGATTGATCTATAGATGCATGGTGTGTTGTCATGTGACCCATTACATTAGGAAACCTATTGTCATTTTAGATATGTAAATTATTGATAGTAAGATTAGACTAGGTCAATGGGGGACAAGTGGCAGCCCACTAATTAGTAATGTTGACCCATGCAATTAGGGAACTCATGAATTTAGATGTGTACACCCTTGGATAATGTAGAGATTCTGAGGTAGAGGCACAGCCATGAAGTGTTGTCCGTAAACAATGGCATCTGCTGTTCATGCTAAAATACATGTAGCATGGTCTTCTTGCTAATTGGATTTTGCTTAGGCTTAGATTTTCATTCTTTTAAAATCTCAATTAGGCTTTTACATTGCTGCTGGGTTTTTGACCTTCTGTTTCTGTGGTTTATCGCTCCTTGAATATTGAACAGCCGTCTTATCATGAGTGTAGTTTAGTGAAGAAAAATTCCTTTTTCGTCTCGCCCTTTATACTGTCTGGATAATATTAATAGGCCTTGCAGTTAAACATGAAAAGCATTGGATCCTGCATATCTTTGTTATGAGCATCAAGAATTTGCTTCCTAGTATGCAGACTCTGGTGTAACTTATACTTCTCGGAATCTTCTCATGTGCTACAAATTGTACAACCTGGAACTTACTTTTTTGAATTGAAAGTTCAGTTTTAGCACATTGATTGATTCTGATGCTTTTGTTTGTTACTAGTTCCAAGGTATGTTGTCAGGGAATCAGAGATGGAAGCTTCCAAAGAGGGCCGGAGTCTTGCAGATTTTAAGTATGCTTGTGTTGGTTACTCAGTGTACTTAAATAAAAAAGATGGGTCATCAGATCTGAAAGAGACTCCAACGGAGTTGCCGGTCTGTGTTGGCATTGAGGTCTTTTCCCCCAACCCGACTTATATACTACCTTTTCTGGTCTCGTTCTTTTTGATGGGAGTCAGGACAGGGGAAGGGGTGGTTGCAACTGTTGCTGACTTTTGCCAAGTTTTGTGCATAACTTACTAATCATAAATGTAACCTTATTGACATGTTTTTCTTTCCTGAAGCTTTTAGTGGATAAAGGAGTTAGTAGCGCAGACCATGCTCCTGCTCATGCTCATAACAGAGAAGGTAAGAGGGCATTGCATGTTTTAGAATTTGTTATTTATTTATTTATTTATTGTTTTTTTCAGCATTTCAAACTCCAGTAATACCGTTAGGTGGGACTTGTTAGTCTATCTTTCTGGTGTCTTCTCTGTTTATTGTGTTGATAAATCTGACTGCATTTGAGGGGACCCAATCTAGTGATTTTCATAGGCAAAAATTTTTGTTCATAATGCCTTAGGGTTTTGTTTCACATACTCACTGATGGAATATTACTCTAATTTTTTTTTAAAATAATGTTGTGAATTGCGGGAGAGACTTGGAGTGCAAGTAGTGGCGCAACTGAAAAGGTTGCTTATTTGCCACTGGAAGGTCATGGCTTCGAGTCATAGAAACAATCTCATCAAGGAACGCAAGAGGATGGCTACAATAAATGGTCATCTCACAATGCAAGAAGCCTTGTGCTGCGTGATCCAGCCTGTTGTGAGAGAGACTGTTATGAATGGAGCTATTAGATGCTAGAGCAAATCAACCACAAGAATCCTGAAGGCTGCATTATTTATTGTTGTATATCGCGCAACTAAGGAGTCTTGCCAATTGCCATATCACCAAAATTTTCTGTTCATTTAGCTATTATTTTTTCTAATTGCCTTTGATATGCTAGTTCCAATTTCTTGAAAGAGTATAATTTTGCATTTCCTGATGCCCATTTATAGGCTTGATAGTTGAGTGGGAAAAAATATTTTCAGGAACCTCTAATGATGTAATCTGTGATGACTAAATTGATTGTTGGAAGTGGTAGTGAGTTGAGTTGAGAAGCCATGGTGTGTCTGTTTCCATTCATTGTTGTAGTATTGATCGTTATTTGTTTTGTTTGTTCGTTCTTTTGGTTTTTCATGCAGATGGTCGCCGATATCCTCAGACAAGACCACATAAACCAGCACACGCTGTGGGGGATGAGTTCCTGACGAGGCAAGCCCACAATATCCTTTTTTAAGTTGATCTGATTATGTAATCTTCATGTTTCTAGAATTGGTCTACATGAACTCAACACACACAGGTTGAAAACTTATATCATGTGAATAATGCAGGTTCACAAGGAATGCGAGCCTAGTTGCATCAGGAATGGCCAGGAATATGCGTAAAGTGGGCAGTTATGTAAAAGAAAATGTTGATAATATTCTTTACCCGTACCGAAGGCGCCCAAAGTAAGACTGTTGAGGCTGTGGGTAGAGGGGGTAGGGGATTGGAAGAATCTGTGCTTCCAATATCTTCTTCTAACCCCGTCTCTTATCTATATGTATTAATAGAGAAGTAATGGGCATCGGAGGGGAGAGGTGCTCTTGTTTGGTTTGTCTAATTTGATGGACGGTTTGTTAAATTATGCACAGTATTGATTGGCTTTAAGCATCTGTTGTGTTATTAGGGCAATAGGCCGCCGAGAAAGAGACCTATTTTTTTGTCAAATATGATCTCATTAAGCTATATTCTAGCAGACAAGGTTGTGATTTTTGTTCATGGGGTATTCAGGTCAAAACGGCGTCGTGTTGATTCGTCGAGCAGCATTTCTGTTTTAACTAGCTTTCCCTCTGTAGTTGATTGGAGCTAGATCACACCATTGTAATCATTATAAATAGGCATGGTGGCTGACAAAAACAATAATAATAGTAAGGCATGGTAGTGATGATCAGAAATTCACCAATAAAATATAGATCCCAAAAAAAAAATAAATAAATAAAAGGAGGATAAATTATCAAGCAAAAAACCCGCGAAATTGATAAATATATTCAGGAAAAATGTTTCCATTAATAATATTCCTATGTTTTTTCGAGTAATTGAGCTGCTGAATTAAATTCCCCTACAACCACCATGAGCCGTTCGTTCGATGAGAGAAGCAGATGCCAAAATTAGAGGTACCCTAAAGGGGGAAAAGAAAAAAAAAAAAAAAAAAAAAAAAAAAAAAAAGAGGGAAAACTACAAGTAGCGCGCTGCAACGGAAGCAAATAGCGTCCCTTCATTGCTGCGCCAAACATTCAAATCCACTGAAATCTGCCGATCATCCCTTCCCTAAATCTTCTCTTGGGGAGCGAGAAGAACAATTTTCTGTTCTTGTTTGAGAACTACACCGTCTTCAACGATTCCGCTGCTGCTTATATTTGTTTCACCCGCATTCTCATTTCTTCGCATTTGAAGATCTTCGATCCTTTGAATTTGACAATTGAATCCAGCGATTAATTCTTCTGATCATTCACACCTTCGGAAATTTCGGCCTTTCGATCTGGACGGGTAATGCTTTATTTCTTCAATTGATTAAAGGAATGCTGAAATTATTCTAGGGTTTGGAATTGTTCTGAAATCCTTCGTATAAAGATATTGCGGATTCTTCGCGAAAAGTATGGCCGTGGCTGCTGCTTGCAGGCGGGTGGGGAGATTGGGCACGACTTCGGGCTTCGGATCCTACAAGTTTAGAGATTTTTGTGCTTCCAATGTGGAATCTGCCGCGGAAATGTCCTCATACAATGTGTTTCGACTATCGTCTTCTATGGCTTCAAATACACGATACTCACGATTCGGCTGCAGGGACATGTCTCAATTAGTGAAATCTAATGGGAGGCGCTTGTTCCTCATCGACACATTAGCCCTTGTATGTGAATTTGACCACCTTCTTTCCCTTCCCCCCCTTTTTTTTTTCCCCCCTTTAAAGTCTTTTCCTCAACAGTTGATGTTTGCATTTGTGATTGCAAATGATATATTGTGATGCTTAGATGGAAGATTAGGTGGCCCGTTTGGTTCTTTGACATGATGATTTTGGTTCAACTCATTTGTCAATGTGACATGCTGCATCATGTGTAGGTTAGGAAACTTGAAGCCCAAGGAATACCCTCAAAGCAAGCCGAGGCAATAACAGCTGCCATAACCGAAGTACTGAATGATAGCTTGGAAAATGTGGCTGAATCCTCTGTTTCAAAGTCTGAGATGCAGAAAGTAAATAAGATTTGTTCTTTGCTATCCTGTAATCCTTTTGCCAGAGAACTTCTATTTATATTGTTGTCATTGAATTGTCACTTTTCATGTTTATTAATGAGTTTATCTTTATTAAAAGTTTTTCTTCCGTGAAGTTGCAAATGTTGCCTTATTCCTGTCTAAATGGTTACCTGTTCTCTATCTGTAGGTTGAAATGACTCAAGATTCTAATTTGTCCAAATTTAAATCTGAAGTTCAAAGCTCCCAGGTTTTGACCTGTTCTGCTTATTTAGATGAAGTCTCAGTTTATAAGTGTGGTACTGTTTTTGAGATTTTCTTTTCTGGTTATAGCTATATATAAATATTTTGTTCCAGTTAGTCCTACACTGTAAAATATGAAAGCCAATTGGCCATGGGTGATTTTATTTTCATATTCTTACTGATGTAAATAATTTCCTGATGGTTGTGCAACTTTTAAAATGGAGACAAGCTGATCATGAACATTCATTTGGAACTTTAAAATTATCCCAGAACCATCCATGCCAAGCTGAGGAGAGAAAGATTTTGATTATTTCATATCTTTGATTTGAAAATGGAAATTTTGTGCATTTCACATCTCAATTTGAAAGCAGCACTATCAGCTTTCCTGAATGTGGTGCATTTGTCTTTTCAATTGATGTGTAACTATGTTCCTGCCGCTTGACATTGATGATGTGTTATAGTTTTCTTTTTTAGAACAAGTATCAATCGTGCATGTTACGCCTTGGTTGTAGATTGTTGGCCGAGAATCTAACAGCTTAGCTTTTATGTGAAATGGTTGCTTAACATGGCATAAAAGCCACAGCTGCTACAAGTTCTTGGATTTAAATTTTGTTGCCTGCATCAGCATATCCAAGTTGTATATTATTATTCCATCAAAGATTGTTAATCAATGTGTGTAGTATATGCTCTCCATGTGTTATTGGGCCGCACTTTAGGAGGGAATATTATGGCTGGATATTTATAAATGGCCCACAATCTGACTGGTTCTGATGAAATGGGCCTCATGGCGATTTTTAAAGCTATCACTTGTGTTGCTAATGGCATTTCCAGTTCCTCTAGCATGGAGCCTGTGCTTATAGCACATTTGTGGCATCTTGATGCCTTGAAAGCTGAAAGAAGAATTCTGAGTGTAGTAGCCAGCTTTTGACAACTTTGTGGTCCCCTGAAGGTGTTTTACCTTATTATACTGTAGTTATTGATTTTAAGTTAAGATGATGACGAGCCCTAATTCTTCTTTATCCCACCTCATCCCATCCCACCTGTTTAGCACCCAAGCCAGGTGTCTTGAGGGTGCTCATAGCTCAAATATTCACAAATGATGCCTTCAGTCGTCTTTCTTTTTTTTCTTTTTTTTTTTTTCTTTTTTTGCTAGGACCTTTCCATGGTCAGCTTTAGGTATCCGGGCCTGGGAGTTGCAAATGATCAGTCAACATTGCTTTGCAAACAATTATGGGTTGTTACAAGTGTCTTGGTTTGTTGGCAGATGTGAATGCATTATAATAAGAACCCACCGCTTGAATCAACTCCCAACATTGGTCCCTCGTGTCCAAAATGCTGTTGAATATTTGATCAACTAATATTGGCCAGTCACCAAATTCTCAAACTATTTGTTTAGGGTCTAAATCTAGAATCTTGGGCACTATCATTGGGCATGCTTCCACTTTAGCTGGTTCATACCATACCCAAATGCCTCTATGAAGAGGCCACGGCTAAGCTAATGATTCTCTAGATGGAAATCCATGTCAGGTCAGGTACCTATAGAGCAGCACTCATTTCTGCAACAGGCTTCTTCCCCCTTCCCTTCTTGTTTCATTTTTTTTCCCCTTATTTTTCTGGGTCATCCATCTTTGGAAACCTTGAAATGATTGCATGCCTGAAGAGACAGTAGTCCATGGTTCCCGGCCGCCCCCCACCGGGGCCCTGGGGCTAATGCCAAATGATTCAAGAACATGATAACAGTGGGGAGAAATTTGAGGATACATTTGTGTTGGCTATGGGCATGCTGGTTACTAAATCCCTGTTGAATCAACTTATCCCCAGTTACGGTTTCATTAGTCCTTTTTCTTGCTGTTTTCATGTATTGTATGGATTTTTTGTGATGTTGACAATGATACAATTCATAACTCACATTTCCATTTCTTGGGCTACTTGTAATGCAGGATAATCATTTCTCTTTGCTGCAACATGAGACTGAAAAACTTCGAAATGATATAGAGAAATTGCGCAATGAATTAAGGTGTGGTTCTTGAAGCTGACACAACAAACATTTATTGCTTTACTTCGACATGTGAATATGCTTTGCATTATGATACTCATCGTCAATATTCAATGTGACAAGGTATGAAATTGATAAAGTTACTGCCGGACAGCGTCTGGATCTGAATCTTGAAAGGGGGTAAGGAAAGTGGACAACCAAATCCCTTCTCGAAGCACTGCAAGCAACAACCTTTTTTCAGTCGAAACTCTGTTATTATGATGTTTCTAATTTCCACTTGTGCAGGAGAATACGGGAGGAACTAGCCAGTCAGAGCACAGAGACCAGTAACCTCACAAACAAACTTGACCGGGTAAGTAATATGAATCGAAGTCATCATTGTTATGTTGGTTGAGCTGGCTGCTGTCATCCTCAGACGATTGTTCGCTTCTCTTCTTCAGGAAATTCATGCATTAAGGGCTCACTTAGAGGCATCAAAATATGATGTGATAAAGTACTGCATTGGTACTCTCGTTTCCATTTCTGCTGTCGGACTTGCTATAGTCCGCATCTTGATGTAGGAGTTCTGCAGTTAATGGTGACATTACCCCGAAGTGAAACAGCATGACCCTTCCATTTTTTAACCGAAGGTATCGATTGCTGTTACAAGGGGGAAAATGAGCCAGTTTTTTAGAGTGGTTCAAGAAAGCGTTTAGGCCTTTGTGTTTGTTAGCCTCATTCATTTTCTCTTGCTTTCAAAGCATAACTGGCTGTATTTATTGTGTGTATAACATTAGTTACAGTAATAAGGTAACGAAGTGGTGATGTAACATTAATGTCCCTTGTAGTTTGGGGATGAAGGTAGGCTCATGCAAGGAATTTGCAGCATGTGCCTCGCAAAAAACATAGAAGGGAGAGAAACCCCGGCCTTCCGAAGGTCTTGCTGCATTCGCACCTTAATGTTTAAACATATATACTGTATTTGATTAATAAGAAGAGTTTCAGTGGTTGTATATGAGGATCTTCTGGATGTGATACATTTTCTTTTTGTTGTATGATATGAAGAATGTAACTGAGAATTTCCTGTTCCTTACACCCATCCTCCTGCTATCCCGATCCTCCAAATATATGTGCTGAGACTATCTTATTCCTTACTTCCTGCAATCTGGCTGAGAATGCCCTATTCCTTACCCTATCCTCGTACAATCTGGGCTGAGAATATCCTATTCCTTGATCTTATCCTACTACAATCTGGAGCTCCAGGCAGTTACCCTAATCCTCCTATGCCCCAGGGTGAGGCCAAGGAAACTATCCCCATCCTTCTATTTCTTGGGCCGAGGATATCCTATTCCTTTCCCTATCCCCGTACTACCTGGGCTGGGCTGTAAGCAATTATCCCTATTCTCCTTGTACTTGGGCTAGGAGAGTCTTCTATTCCTGATTCAATCGTCCTATTTTGATTGATTGAGGTCCAAATAAATTACCTGGCCTCTAAAGCAGCATACTTCCGACTAAATAGGTGGATTATCTTATCCTCAGAGGATATTTTTGCCAAATGCTCATTTCTGTTCAGTTTTGACACCTTGTTCTTCATTAGTTACTTTGTTTAGTGTTGCTAATTTTCTTTTTTCCTTTTCTTGTTTTCCCTAACGAAAGTATATACCATAAATTATGCGGTTTTTACTAGATCCAGCTAACCCCACACTAATTGCCACAAGGACGAATACGAGTTGGTGGTTTCAAAAATTGAGTCCTAACGAATCAAATCTTTCCCACTAAAGCAATCCTTAATCAATGAGCGAGTGGGTGAATTAGTTATATCAATTGGTGGTTGCCAAACCACCAATTAAGGGAAAATGGGTAATGCCTTGATATCAGAGTGGATACAGGGTATACATTATAACGCCGAGTAAAATTTCTTTGACACGATACCACTACATCATCAAGTTATGAATCAATGACAATTGAACATGTGTACCAATATATGCTAAATAGGGGTGAAAGGACCACTTATATGGACCCCACTAAAATAATTATAAGACTCACTATTAATCACATATTTATTTCATAGTTACTTGGAGAGAAGTTTTTTTTAACAATGCTCGGTGGACATTTGCCAATTTCGGCAAAGACGCGTTTGGGCAAGTTCCCATCGCAAATGGTTGGGGCACTCTGATTAATTATATACTTTAAATGCGCAAGGACCGAAAAACACAATCCACTATAAGCAGTGTTGGTGCCCTATTTGGCGGCTCTCATGCATGTCTCGTTTTGGTCATTGTCCTTCCCTTTTCTTTAAATAACTTTATTCATGTTGAAGATTAATAAATTTAAACTTTATAGGTTTGAAAGAGTATAAAATAATAAAAAAAATCTATTGAATTTCATTCAATTTAATAATATTTAGGATTCTCGCACAAAGAATAAAACTCTTAAAACAATTACAATGGTTTGGTATTTCTTAATTTTTCACCCTTATGATGATAGTCTTAAATATTATCTAATTGGATAAGATTTAATAGGCTTTTTTATTATTTTGCACTCTTTGAATTTACGATGCTGAAATTTATAGGTCTTGAAAGTGTACAAAGTTATTTAGGGAGGAGAGGGAAAGAGAGGATTTTATTATGCGCTCACACAAAACCACTAAATGTGATTCTAACCATTAGATTAAAACTTATAATCATACCCTATCTGCTACTAAAATGCCAGCCTCATTAAGGTATATCCAAACATTCAAAGTTTACAACTTTGAGTATGGCCGTTCTCATATGTGAATACTAGAATTTAGGTAGAGTTATTTTCCACTCGATATTAAGTTGGTGTACACTGGTATACTTGGTAAAATTCAAACCAAGCATGGTTTACTATTGAAAAAAAAAAAGAGAAAATCTGAGTCTTTTAGTGCAGGCACAAAATGTACTAAATAGCTAATGCTGTGGAAATTGCAAACATAGAATAACTTACAACCCTTGGAAAATGTGGCAGAGCTATCCATTGCCTCGCTTTCAATGTTTCCAGATGGGTTACGATCCCACTTCTAGAGCAAGATTTCTTAATTTTTTTTGGAGCAAATCTTATAATCAGAAGCACGAGATATTGTTGGAAAATCGATATAGTGATTGGTAATGGGTCAACATTTTAGCTTATCAACATCTATATAGAGAAATTGTCATTTGAATGTAAATAAGGTTAGTAATGAGAATGCCACCTTACCATAAAATCCAACAAAAGAAGTCAAACGTTACGGATGGTGAAATGATCGAAGTCACTCACTACTTAAGTCTTCAAATCTCAGGTATCAGTTGTTGTCCATTGATTTTCACAGCTAAAGGCTTGAAAATGATTGCAGCTGCAATTAGGAGAAAGAAGGTAGATCAAGTCTGTAAACCAGGAGTAGATCATGTATTGTTCTTGGACTTCTTCAAGTGATGAATAGGCATGGAACCTCGTGGCTACAAGAATTTGACCCCCTTGTATTATTATAAGCAACAAATAATAATTATTGTCCCAACACCAACAAAATTAGGATTTGGATCCTCTCCGGTATAAAATTGTGCAGTTCTGTGTAGTTTTCTAATATTTTTACTTTTGATAAAACTTGAAATAATTTGAACCATACGGATGGAAATAAAATACAAAACTACTAGTCATATCGATTTTTATGAGATTTGAAAATGCAAAACCTATTCATTCTAAGCATTGAAAATTTAATATAAATTTTAAACATCATCTATTTCAATGCTTAGGATGGATAGGATATGTATTTTCAAATCTCATGAAAATTGACATGCCCATGTATTTTTATATTTTATTTTCATCCGTATGGTTAAAATTATTTAAAATTTTATTGAAAATTAAAAAATTATGAAACTGCATCGAACTGCACACCCTTTGAACTGGTGACACTCCGGATCCACAAAATTAAGGGCCTCTGTATGGGGAGAAAATTTTGTATGGGGGCGTTAGAATGTAGAAAGCTCACCATTGCCATAGTTATTTATTTATAATATATTTATTGGAAATACAAGTAATTATTGAGTTTCACATGTGGGTTCAGAATCCCACGTCGAAAGAAGTTGGTTCATTGAGCTGCTAATGCACTCGCATGCACTCAAGACTCAATAATCTAAGATTTTGGGTCAAGTTTAGCTTATTCAGCTACTATTAGGTTCACTCAGGTGACACTCCTCAGTCCCAACTGTACTCACATTTTTTTATCAAGTATAAAACTGGTATTGAGTGATCATGATTCATAAGTATAAATCCTACGTATTAATATTGTGCATGTATAGTAAGCATTATAATGTCATATTTGTTATGTCAGATGAGTGGAAATGATGCCATGAAATAAATTGGGATTTTTAATCAAGTAGGATATTAAAAATTTCACCCATTGTTTGGTAAAAGATCAAATTAGGACTGGATTATTTAAAAAAAAGTCTCATCTTACATTTGGATGGAAACAAAATTGGATGGGGTAGAAGGTTTAATGTTCACTTTTTGAAAGCTTCCTTTTGTTCTTCAAAGGATAATGTAGTTCCTTTTCATTTTTACATATCACATTATTAAAATAATTTATAATATAACATTCGCAAAAGGGAAAAAATGATTAATGTGTGTTTTTTGGTATTCAATCTTGTTATCGTATACTTTTAGCATTGAAAAGGGGTAATAAGGTTATTTAACCATCTTGTACCTTTTGTGGGATTAATAATCCTACGAGGGTCCAATTTACTCAGATTCATTCTAGACCCATCAATATTTCCTTAGGTCTAGAGCCAACTGGTCTAAATAGCGAGTTCGAAAGTTGAAACCAAATCTAAACCCACTAAAACCATTGAGTAAATGGTCTACCCTGGACCTGTTTACAAGACTTAAATTTTATTTTGATATCTCTTCAATCTTTATTCCACTTTCTTTTTCTATGGTTTATATTGTGGAGGTGTGCTAGGCACCTTCAACACCTATTTTAAATCTTCCAAACATTATATCAATGAATAGAAGACCACAAAATTAATAAAAACCATAATACAAATAAAATTATGTTCCTTCTTTGTATCTTATATTAAATTAGAAGATTTTTATTAATGAATTTTTATTAACTCAAGTTGATATAATTCCAAATCACATGAAATGTTGAAAATGAGGATCAGAGCTTTAACTGGAAATGGAGGATTATGTTCTTTATTAATTAAAACAATTCATTAAAAAGCAAAGTAAGAAAGAAAATATAAACATAAATAACCCAAATAATTCCTTTTACTCATGTAAGGAAGTTGTTATTATACTTTTTTATTCACAAATACAAAAGAAAATAGTGATTACACTATAAAGGTTCTTTTTTTATCCAAATGAGTTCAGGTTCAAGTATAAGTTTTACTAGACCCGATCCTTATACAATCTAATAGTGGGTCTGGGTCTGGGTCCGAGTTTTGGTCTAGGCTTATATATAATAGACTCAGCCCAGTTAAATGGGTTTGGGATGGTTAGAGTTCAGGTTTGGATCCACTGACTTTTCCTTGAGGGAACCCTCTGGGATGCATAGTTGTCGCCCTCGTAGTATAATTTTTATCTTATCCCATATACACCACCAAACATATAATAGGATGAATTTTATTTCATCCCGTGCTTTAAACTAGCGCAATAAATATGGCCTAAGAGTAGAGTGTAACATTTAGGATAGACACACGTTTAACGATATAACTTAAAGTGCGGTTGAAATTGGAGGCTAGATGAGCGCTGAGCGGGGGTGAAGTCGATGCTTTGCGTGTTCCTCATTGAGGAGGAATTGGTGGATCAAATCAAAATCCCCCTCCTCACTCTCTCCTTCCAACAAGACTTAATTATTTTCAGAAACTAATTGTTCAATTAATAATCATAGCACCCACCAACTTTTTGGTCGGTTCTTATTGAAGGAGAATTATTAAGGTGGTTAGCTTTCTGGTTTTGGGAGAATTAATGAAAAAATATTTACAAGCGTTGGTGGATGTTTTTAGACTTTTTTAAAAGCCATTATAGGCTTGCTGGAGATGCTGATATTGGGAGAAAAACTTTTTTGGTACGGTATTATTTGCTGACACGACATTACAGATCAATAAAATCATTGCATAATAGTAAATTTGAATTCGCCATTGATGATCTTCTTTTATTATTTCTTTGTTTTCACAACAGACTTTAGAACCCTTGTAATGAAGTATTGTGTATTCTTTTACATGGTAGTTAATTACTTTTTTTTTTCCCTCAAAACTTGGTCTCTTTTTGTATTTTTTTAATTTTATTTTCCCACCAACATTTTTCTTCTTGAAATCTTTTACTTTTTATAAATTTGGACTACAAATTTTTGTATGCTCTAGTTATCATAAGGAAGAATCATACATCAATTAAAATGAATTTCGTTACTTAAGTATCGGTCATGAATTTTACAATAAAAGGTCTCTTTTTCTTTTCTTTTACAAATTTTTTACTCACAAAGGAGGATAATAGGCTAAAAAAAATATCTTGTGACAAATTTATTATTGAAAAAACTTTCTTCAAACATTTTATTTTTTACAGATTTTTTGGATGAATTGTGAATAAAAATATTGTAGGCTAAAATTGCATACCTTTAAAAAGGTTGGACTATAATCAGCTAATAGTAAAAATTGGGCTAGATTTGCAACTTTTATCAAAGATCGGGTTATAAAACATAATTTGACCTAAAAATTAATAGTTCAATTTTTGGCCACCTAACAAATTATATATTTTTCACTCTCATGGATGGGAATTGGCCATTTCCCATCATAAACCCTAGTCTTGTTGTGCAAGCAATGCACCTACGTGGTGGATTTTGCCCAAGCCTCCAAGTTCAAATACTTTTGAGTGAGCCCTCAAAATTTAGGGCTAGTTTGGTTCACGAAATCTATTAGAGAATATCACATTCCAGTGCTTGATATGATTTTGAAATGTAAAATTCCTGAAATTTCATACCTGAAAAAGGAGGGGTTTAACATTCTTGGGTTGAGAGATGGGAATGTGAGATTCTGGGTAGTACCCATGAACTAAAATATCGAAACTGCGTATAATGAACAGATTAACAAAATTATCATTTAAGCACATAACTCATATAACCTATAATAATAATAACAACAACAACAACAACAATAAAAATAATATATTATTTATAATAAAGAGTTGATAATACTATTTTTAGAAATTTATTGTTATAATATGTAAATTCTATATTTACTTAGTAAATTCTTGAATTAAATTCGACGTCTTTTAAAATTTTAAAATAGGCATTTTATTTTAGTGTTAAATTTAAAATAAGTATTTTTTTGTAATCATGTAAATAATTTGCTATATTTTATGTTATGAATATTATCACTTTTTTATAAAAGGGTATTAATGGAAAACTTTAATATTTTTTTAATCTAATGGTTTATACGAAACCTAATAATATCAGACCAGATGAATTCGACTAAGCATACCCAACAGAAGAATGCCACATTCCAGGCATTGCATTCCCAAACATCATATTCCGGGGAATGTGATGCCTTTGCGAACCAAACAGGCCCTTAATTTCTCCTTGAATTTTTGTTCATGTCAACCTCAATGATTACATTTTGTTTTAGGTTGATTCGGAGCTTATTTTCATTTAGAGTGAATATCTTAATGTTTTTATTACGTTTTAATTTGAATCTTGTTGTTAATGTTCGTTATTTTAATGGATAGAAAATGTAAGCGTGTCCTTTTTTTTTTCTTTTCTTTTTTTCTTCGGTTTTTTTGATAATAAAACCATATATTTTTATTTTAAGTGTTAAATTAAGCTTTGACTCCTATTTCAACTCCTATTTAATCATTAGACTAAATTAATTCTCATTCCTTAAAAATTACCAGCCGTGTTAGATTTGGAGTGAAATCTATAACTTGAAGAAATTGCCACTAATAAAATGCACTAACATTTATAGTGTTTAAATCATCCTTTAATAGTTTCAGAAACCAAATCTAGCATAATTGCATTTGATTTAGCTGGCATTTCATGAGGAATATGAATTAATTTTATCGAATAATTAAATTGAAGGGTGAAATCTAACTTTAAATGAGGTACAAACATTGAGATTCACTTTAAGTGAAAGCAAAGTTCAGGGTTCAACCAAAAACAGGGTGAAAACTTTAGGGTTTAAACTAAATTTCACTCCTATTCAATACTAGAATCTTTAATGCAATACTAAAAGGAAAAATGATGTAATTCACTCCCTTCAAAAGTTAGGCCCTTTACTCGATACATGTGAAGTTAGCTTAACTACTCTTCTAACTACTCTTCGTATATGAAAAATTAAGCTCTTTCATAAAGTTTCTCCCTTCTCTCATATTAATTCAATAGAAAGGTAAGGGGGGGGGGGGGGGGGGGGGGATACAGTGAGGAGAAAAATGCATTCCAAAACAAATATAAGGAGTGAAACTTAAACGATCTTATGCTTAATTATGTGCCTCTTTTCTGTTTCAGCATTGATCATAATAAAAGGAATTTATTAGCCGAAATCTGGTAGCGCCCACGAATAAATTTTTTGATCGTCTCACCCCCCAAATTCAAAGAGCATAATTGAAGGGCTTGAGCAAGTAAACGTCATCCTTCTCAAGATCTAACATCATCGGAGGTCAAATGTACATGTCACGGGACTTTTTTTATTCAAATCTAATCATTTCGATAATTCAAGATTATGTTGACCACTAGTAAAAACTTTTTCCTAGTAGGTGAGGGAGTGTAATGTATTTTACTCTTTATTTTTTATCTTTTAAAACTTTAATTTGGACACACAGTCAGATTGTAAATCAAGTATGAGTCTTTAATAAGTTTAATATTATGAGCCTTTTATAATAAGTTTTAGGAATCCATCTATACAGGAAAAAACTAGCCACCCCGTCAACATTTTATTATTTATTTCAAACAAAAATATTTTCTATGAAGTAGACAACGCCATAAGGGTATAATTGGAATTTAATAGTTGAACTTCTCTTCCCCTCCCTTCCCTCAGTAAACCAATCAAGGGTACGACCATTGCCTTCCCCTCCTGTGAAAACTAAACCAAACCTGGGGAAGGGTTTTAATTTAACCTCTGTTCCCCTTCCCTCCGTCCCCTTTCATTGCCTGCCATCACAATACGAAGCCTCATCAAGACTACGTATGCTTTATTATGTACGAGTTTTTTTGTGGGGTTAGATTGTATCCTTTTTATTTTTGAAGCCAATGACATAGGAAAATTAATCAATCCCAATATTCTTCTTTTTTTTTTTTCATCTTCTTTCAATTCATATCGTTTAGAATTTTCATAACGAGACTTAAATAACGAGTGCTTGTCTCTTTCGTACATAAAAAATTTAAGTAATTTTTTAAACTCCGCATCCCCCCCCCTCTCTCTCTCTCTCTCTCTCTCTCTCTCTCTCTATATATATATATATATATATATATATATATATTATGTTTTACTCGAAAATGTGAACTCCTTTAATTTTTTGCCCATTTTGGATCCGCCCAAACCCAGGCTTGTTATAATTGTGTTTACTGTTCTTAAAATGACTGCTTCATTTTCAATCTACATAAATAAAGAAATCTCGATTTGATTGTGCAATAAATTCGCAATCACAAAAGATGTAGAATATCATTGCAATTTCCATTTTGGTACCTCCGAAACCAAAAATAAAAATAAAAATAGGAATAGTGGATGAAAAAAAAGAAAAAGAAAAAGCAAGAAGAGCTGAAAGTCGCCTTCATTTCATAAATGTGATGGTCCCGATATGGCCACCTTGATTGCTCCCACAAGCCATACTGGTGTTATTGTTGGGTCGCGTGCTCAGCCGATATTTAGAAGTTTGGTATTTATTTGTCAATTGTTTTCGTACATGTTTTACAATTGAATTCCATAAGGGTAAGAGGTGTACTTTATAATTTATTGATAAATAATTATCATGAATATAAAAAAAATCTCAATTCTTTATTTATGTTTTAAACTTATTAGATTTCTAAATAAATTTAAAGCTTAAATAAATGGTAGAAATTTTTTCATATGCACATAATAACCATCCATCAACAGGGTCGCATGTTTTGCCACTTATGAGGAAGATAAAAAATGAGAACCATATTGGCTCTGAAAAGATTTCAGTTGTCAATGAACATTAAGATGAACGTGCTGGTTTAGATTGTGATTTATTTAAAAAAAAAAAAAACAAACAAAAAAGATCAACGTGCTTGGGTCCAAAAATATTAAAAGTCTGAGTTTAATTATTGGCTCCATGCCTCATTTGACCCTTGGGAAGAGGATACAAAAATCAAAAGCATAATTAACTCAGTAGACTATGAAACATGGAAGAATCGGTCCTCAACCCCTACAAATCAAGATAAAAGTGAGAAAAAAATTCTTGATCTGTTTGTGCATGAATACCGAAACTCAATTGCACATTAAAAAATTCTAAATCTGATCATTTATTTAGTTCGCAGAATAAAATAAAATAAGTATTCTTTAAGAAGTAACTTTGTTTAAAGTTTATGAGTAAAATAGCCGCTACTGATTGACAAGATTATAATAACTTTTACAACCTGTCCATTTCCATAAAAAATATTATTTTAAAATATTATATTTTTATGAAATACTTATTTTATTCTAGTGATGAGCAGTAATTATCATTGAGGGGGAAAAAAAATAAGGATAATTGAGGTCACTAGGAGCACCCACGGGAACTTCTGAAAATAATGGCATTCCCATTTTAGGGCCAAAAGAGTCGGCATCTCATTACGGTCTCATCATACTTAGCACTGGGCCAGTCAAGTGGTTGCAACTTTGAAATAAAGAATGGCGTTGTATTCATCAGGAAAATTTATTCCGAGCCAAACACAAATTTACTTTCTTGCATGTTTTTCTCAAGAAAAAGACCCAACACAAAAAAAAAAAAAAAAAGACCAACAGAACGACATAGATTTCTGCATAAGAACAAATGCAAAAGGTTTTTATTGACAATGGAAAGAGAATCCATGTTCTCTTGTTCTTTGTGATAATTTCTTTTGTTGTCACCGATTTCTTTTACTTTTATTTTCCTATATGATATGAAACAAGTCCTTTTAATTCACAGTTCACCCTCTCGCTGAACAACAAGTAGAATTGTATGAATATAATATGTAAAGATTGAAAGCTACCCGTTTCCTCAAACGGATGTATCCATGGTCAGTAAATGGGGCAGAGGAGGCGGGGGGTGGGTACGGCGACGAGTCGGGTCCTTCTCGGGGCGGTTAACCCAAAAATGTCGTCCATGTCGAGCTCGCGGGGCTTCATACCGTCGGGGAGCTCCCAAGTGAAACAGTGGAGGAGGTGGGCGACGGAGAGCTCAAGCGCGTAGAGCCCGAGCTGCATCCCGGGGCAGGATCTTCGTCCCGACCCGAACGGGATGAACTCGAAGTTGCTCCCCTTGAAATCGGGCACCCCGTCCTTGAGGAATCTGGAGGGCTTGAATTCATCCGGGTCGGCCCACGAGCTCGGGTCTCTCCCGATGGCCCACGCGTTGATCATCACGCGCGAGCGCTTCGGGATGGAGTAGCCGGCGACCACGGCGTCCTCCGCCGTCTCGTGGAGGAGGAGTGGTATGGGCGGGTGGAGGCGGAGCGTCTCCTTGAGGGCGCACTTGAGGTATGTGAGCTTCTCGAAGTCGCTCTCCTCCACGCGCCGGTGAAGCCCCACCACCGCCTCCAATTCTTCTTGAACTCTCTTTAGATCGTCGGGGCTCCTCAACATCTCCGCCATGGCCCACTCAATGGCAGACGCCACCGTCTCGGTCCCACCAAACATTACATCCTGTGTCATCAGTACACCACATCAGCACTATACCGTAATTCCGAATCACATCCAAATTGAGAATATTAATAATTTTTGCTGCAAGTCAAAAAAAAAAAAAAAAAAAACAGAAAACATTGTAATTTTTACGGCGTACCATGATGATGGCTTTAATGTTGGCTCTAGTGAGTTTAATAGAATTCTGTAAATCGTCAGATTCGCTGACTTTTGCAGCCTCCTCGTCCGCGAAAAATGCCAAGAGCTCGTCCACCATGTCCGTGTCGACCTCCTCGTCCGGAGAGGAGCGGTTACGAGAATTTTTCCTCTTCTTCTCCATGTGGTCGTCGATGATGACGTCGATGAACTTGTCGAGCGACTGGCGAGCTTTGACGAGCCTCGAGGTGAGTCCCTGCGGGTCGACCCACCCAAGGGAAGGGATGAAGTCGGCGAGGTTAAAGGCCCCGAAGAGCTTGGAGAATTCCTGGAGGATGGACACGAACTCTTCCTGGCCCTCGTGCGAGATGGACCCGAACGCGGCCCGGTAGATGATGTTCTTGGTGACGGTGAACACGAGCTCGCCGAAATTGACGGGGGAGCCGGCGCTGGAGGCCACGGTCCTGACGGCGGAGTCGACCTCGTCGCGGACGGAGTCCCAGGACTCGGCGCGCTTGCGGCTGAAGAGCTTCATGACGCAGAGCTTGCGCATCTGGCGCCAGAAGGGGCCGTAGTGGGCGAAAGCCATGTCTGCGCGGTCGTAGGTGAGGTAGCTGATGGCGATGGTGGCGGGGCGGTTGGAGAAGATGTTGTCCTGAGCCTGCAGGACCTGTTTCGCGATGTCGGGGGACGACACCGCCACCATGTGCACGTTCCCCATCTTCATGTGGAAGATACCCCCGTACTTATTCGCGAGCCGAGCGAGGCCGCGGTGCGTCAGCTGGTCCATCATCCCCATGTTCCCGATCACCGGCCACCCCTTCGGGCCCGGCGGGTACGGTCGCCGCCGCCGCGACAGAAGGACTAATAGTAGCGAGAAAGTCACTGCAAAGAGGAGCGACATGGAGAGGAGTTGGGGAGATGGTTGCACTTGCACTACCTCAACGCAATCCATGATCTCTCTCTCTCTCTCTCTCTCCCACTGTCTCCCTCTGTCTCTCTTTATATTTCCTTTTATCTGTATGCGCGTGTGAGGGGGGAGGATGTTCTTGTAAGAGAGAAGGTCGGGAAGCAAAAATGTTGCTAATTTTTGCTGGATATTGGGGTGCCTTAAATAGAGAGCTTGAATGGAGATTTTTTTGCGGCCCAGAGAGATTTTTCTTTTAATGACTCCAATGCACAGTCTCTTGCTTCTGGGTAGGTGAATGTTTTTTTCCTGAGTTTTTAAAGAAATTTTAATCTGTCATGACGTTGTTGTTCTGTCCGTGTCCGCAACCTTACGCCGTCTGTCCTTTTTTTTTTTATTAGAAAAACACATGTATATAAATGTGTGTCATTAATTGGACTATTTGACGGAAAATTGGAATTATTTATATTTTTTTTATTTAGTACATGAAAACACATTTCAATTTGTACTTTTAAAAATTTAAAGTCTTCCAACGCACCTTACATGTTTCCTTTAATACACATGTGCATACCTTTTTAAGCCGGCAAATATTTAAATTTTGATGACCCCCGTCACAACTTACCCCTGAAATAATTTTGGTGGTGTGAGATCCGTCACAACTGTCTTCCAGGGGAAAAAGAAAAATTACGTTAGATGTGGCAATACACACTAATCTTGCAACCTAATTACGAGTGATTTGTCTTAACCTCTCATTACTATTTCTCCTGTTTTGTATAGCCCCACCATAAATACTTTTCATGGTCCTGTAGAATTTTATTAAAATGGAAATGTTAAGATTAGACTGTGGCTTGAATGATAGTGATTTTGTTTAAGCATTTGGCAATTATATTTAACCAAAAAATATTTGAGTTTTCACACCATGGAGCATGGTATCGAGCTCAAACTAGAAGTCTAGGAAACTTTTGACCGGTAAAGGGGGTTTTAAGCATGTGTGGTGCGAGCTCTAAGATTGCTTTGCCAGGATGTGGACAAGCTCTACGCAGAAGATTATGTATATATGAACGGCAAGAACTTTTCTTTAAAGGAGGAAACATACACGTTATTTGGCGAGACCTTTTGTTAGGGGCATGCAAAGCTAGGCACATAGTCATTAGCTTTTGGGCAACTTGAACTTCGAAGTAGCTGGTGATCAATTAGCATAATCAAATAATTTCGCCATCTAGATCTCAATTAACATGATGGTGGTTGCGGTTACCCTTATTATTTAAAAATCCATCTTTACAGTTCTGGCAAAAGCACAGAGATCGTGGGTCAATCACATGCCTCAATCGGCTCATCTAATTATGGTTATTACCATTCCATTTAGACTTAAAAAAGAAAAAAAGGAAAAGGAGAAAAGGTTCTATCCGCAATGTCTATGAGGATAAAAACAAGAGATGGGTTTCGCGTGGCGTCTTAAAGGGTTAATTGCATTGAATTAAATTTTCGGCACTGACATTCAATGACTTTTTCATTAATATAATATTATGTATAAATTATTTTAATACAGAAGATTAAATACAAAAAAAAAAGAGTGAGTATGTTTTGAAAGGGATAAAAATGGAAGAAGTGGAAATAAAGGGGGTAGTTGAGAGAATAACTTTCATAACTGTAAAATATTTTATTTACAATTATATTCGGTTAGTTTTAAGGAGATGTTGAAATGTTTAAAAGAAAATAAGAGTATTTTAGATATTTTAGAATTTTAGGATTTGATTAATGAAAAATAACTATTTCTCACCCAGCCCCTTTCTAATAGTATAGATTAGGGTTTATGCACTATCTAACTATAAATTTAGCTAATTTAGCTTTGAAGTTCTCAGTATGTGCTGTAATATATGTAGGAGCATCGAATCTATATCTAACAATGAATATATTTTTATTATTTTTATTTTTTGCTTTTTCTGTAATCAATATTCTGTCATGTTGTCTAGATCATACATTTTCCGCTTGAATGACATTGAACAGCCACATCACCACACATTTGGATGCATCAATGGTGACTTACAAACCTAATATGGTGCATGATTTCATTTATTATAACATCCCGAATGTAAAAATTTAAGATAAACATTTTAAAGAAATTGATCTTTTGCCGGTCTTTTTGGTACTTGTCCTTTGTTTGTCCAATAGATTACATAATACATATTTAAAATCAATAAATTTTGACCATATAGATGGAATCAGCAATAAATAATAAGTGAGCCTATCAGTTTTCAGACAATTTCAAGATTTATAGGGTACCCATCTTAAAAATAAAAACTCACAAAAAATTTAAATCATTATAACCTTCTTATAATTGCTTCATCGTCATTTTGTACTCATCCAATGTGTGTGCTTGAAATTTCAAAATTCGGAACATGCATTAAATCATAGAGGGACAAGGAGAGAACAAGCACCGAAAAATAAGCAGAAGTGCTTGTTTCCTATTTTTTTGTATTGCACTTTTGGAATGAATTTTCATACCATATCAATCATAACCCTTGGCGTATAAATAATACTAGATCTTTAATTAAAACAGGCCTAACAATATCTATTGTTTCCTCCCTATCCGTAGAATATCAGGAATTATTAAGCGGTTTAGATCTCACGTTGGAGACCTTATTGTTCCTTTCCTTCCATAAAATCCAAATAATAACTACAATGATAAGCCTAGGAGTGGTTCTCAAAGTTGATTGCAAATATTACGGCAAAATTAAGATGGTAAAATTGATCGTCCATAAATTTAGTAAGTAAAAAACTTGGATACACCGCCCTACACACGTTATTGTTACAGTAATTAATGCTGCAGTAACTACTACAGCTAAAATTAATGCCACCATAATTACTACGGCTAAAATCAACGTTACAGTAATTACAATGAGTGACGTGGGTAACCATAATCACTGGAGGCGTTAGGGTCCCCAAAAAAGGATTAGGACAAAGGAAACCGTGTCATTATCCCGTGAGACACCAGAGCCATCGACGCCGTTGTCTCACCATTTCAGTTTTCAGTTTTGTTTTGGCTTAAAGTTGCATAATATTTACTCAAAATAATTACGTTGGGTGTAAGATAAGATTAGAGAGATGCTTTGTATGGCGTTGTCGCGTGGTCTACTACCGCTATAACGTCATTCTACGTTCTACAGAGTTCCATCTTCGTTGACTGGGCTCAGCATTTGTGTGATTTCTCATACGCTATACTGTAGTGCGTGCGTGTGCGTGTGCGTGTACGTGTGTGAAAATGTGAAGGGCGAGTTAAGAGTTGAGGCACATCCGTCATGGAGACGATGAGTTTGCGTCAGTCGGAGGGAATTAAGGCGATAGCGACAGGCTTTAACATTTCTTTTCCCTTACCTAACCCCCCTTAATGGATCCGGGGCTCTGCCGCTCCACGTGTCGGGATCCGGTGACTCTTTGCCCCGTCGTCTCGCAAGCTCCTCCTCTGAATCTGGAGAGGTTAGATATCTATCAGCTTTCTAATCAAGAGACAGGGGCAGTGGGACCCCCTTTAGATCTTACTATTAAAAATTTTTTGAAGGGGGTACAAAATTACACCCCACCTATTAATTTATTATTTGTGAGTTAAAACTTGTAGATTTATCCATCTATTAAAGTTTAAGATAGGATTGAGTTGTTTTATATATGATTTTAGTGCTCACTTTTCATTCTTATTTAGGGCCTAAGATTACCTGTATTTATCGATTAAGATTTAAAATAAATATTTTGAGTAGATCGGATTTTATAAAATCTCAAACTTTTAAAAAGGAAGAAATAAAAAAGGTCAAAAGAAAAAAGTGGGCTGCTGTCCGAGGCTAGGACGTGGGACCCGCTCGATGACTTCCGATTGCCAACCTACATTTGGGAATTTAACGTGATATAATAGCCGTGCACGCAGAAATATATAATTTTTTTGAGATTTTAAAATATTAAACTTAAATTATTTTTATTACTGTAGAAAATAAAATTCTAAATATGCTTACGGTAAATAAGTTTTATATTTTTAAATTTTATAAAAATTAATATGTTTATATCTTTTTATATGTTATTTTCATTTGCATGGATAAATTCTTTTAAAACATTATTAAAAGTAAAAAAAAAAAAAGCCGCACCACGAACTACACAAATGGACTCGCCCATCACTCCCATAATATTTGTGAAATGTGGAACTGAACTTGTGTTTTTCTGCAGGTAGTGATTATTTTAATCCAATAAATTACTTGTGTTTTTCTGAAGGTAGTGATTATTTTAATCCATTAAATTTGTCGTCTAATGCGAGGAATATTATAGGTGCTTTTTAATGGGCAATTAAAACGCACATTTTTTGAACGGTTAACCACCAACAAAGAAAGAAATTGGTCGAAAAGTTATTAATATTATTATTGTTTGAGCCTCATTTATGCTGCTGTTTATTTTTGTTATTTTAGCTTTTTACCTATAGAAGCATGTCCACAACAAATAGGTTTTCACACTAACACGACACGAGAAGAATTTTCTTGGCCGTTAATTATGAATCGGCAAAGTTAGTCATGCGTGTTATTAGAAAAAAAATTCTAAAATAATATGATTTAAAAATGCAATTTCCAATGCAGGTGTATGGAAAAGAGATTTCTCAAAATAAGTTTAGTCATGTAATTGGTAATTGTATGACTAAAATTAGTAGTTAGTCAAGCAATTAACAATTGCGTAACTAAAAGTTGGCTATGCAATAGTCAATTGCGTGAGTAAAAGTCAGCCCCCATTCAATTATTTTGCGCACGCTTTCCTCTTTTTCAAATATACTCAATTAAATGTAAAAATTATTTTGTGGATTAGCGGATAAGTTTTTGAAACAAAATTGTAAGTTATTTTGGAAAGTACGAATCAACTCATTACCGAGAATATATTATTCATTAATTGGTAGATAAAATTTGAAGGATATATTACCAAAAATGTAGTATTCAGTACCATAAAAATTAAAAAGTTGTTAAAGTTCGATTTTTAATGGGAGAATGAAAATTTATTTTTTTAAAAGAAATATAAACATTTGATTTTTTTTTCCAACCTTTCCTATTTTTGACGTTTGACTTTTTTCCCACTCTTTCATTTTTTTTCAAATATTTGAGAGAACAGAAATTTTGGGCTTTTCCACATTTTAGAAGAAAACTTTAGACATCATGATATCGCCTCCCAAAAGTAAACAAGCAAAGGAAAGAAGACACCGGCCAAGAAATATTGGAAAATGTCATTTTAAGAGGATCGGGGTACAATAATGTAACTCATTAAAAATCTCAAGATATATATATATATAAAGTAAATAATTTATTTCTGCAATTTCTCATTGAAGTAGCTTCAACGTGTGCGGCCAAATGATTCGGTAGCGTGTGCCTATCATGCTTCAAATGTGAAGGGGAAGAAAATAAATAAAAATTTATATAAATTAGAAACTTTCAGCCTCTCACTGTCATGAATGCATGCCAACAACCTAAAACTTGTCATCGTGAACACATGCTTTCCAGAGGTTGTGCAATTTTCGCAAAACCTTTTGACCGATGGTGGCGCATAGGTCTGTTCTGCTCTCAAAGCATTTTATTTATTTATTAATCTGATTACATCTAATATTTGAAGCAGTTTATGCTTGCTTTCCTTTTTAAATTAGGTAGTTAAATACAGGTAACACTTGATGAAATCGAATCGAATTATCACGTAATCCATCTGAAGTGCCCTACAAAAAACATTATTATCTTTTTAATTCATTTCATGTGACAATTTTTTATTTCCTATCCATGCAATCTGGAATTAAAGGTCGGGACCTTGGCAGATGAAATCGAATCGAATTATCACGTAACCCATCTGAAGTGCCCTACAAAAAATATTATTATCTTTTTAATTCAATCCATGTGACAATTTTTCTGGAATTAAAGGTTTTTATTCGGCTACCATGCATTATTTACACGTGCAAATAGTCACGGACATTATAAAAGCAAGACTTAACTCTGAGTTGGAACGATTTGAATAGTGATGAATTCAAGCCTACAGCTGCCCTAGTTATTATGACAAGAGAAAGGGGGGCGGTGAGTCGTTGCGGCACCTCAAAATCAAATCTGTATAAGTGTTTTTGGTCAAACGCCTCCGCCCCCGGCAAGATTATCAAAAGCTCCCCCACAAGCCATGACTCGCAGCACTCGCCCAAAAGTCAAGACTTTCACACAACCCACTCACTTCCATCTGCCGAAGTAGGAGTCAAGGGTGAGTTTGTTTTTATGTACCGATAATCTATTTTTGTCAAGGGGAGAGGGGAAAATTCTATCTGAAATAGTTGGTTGTGATTTAAATTTAAATTCTGGTAACTATTCAAAATAAATAATTCAAAAACAAGTGAATCAGAGTGGGAATCCACAATTTGAACACCGTATACACATGCACATGCAAACGCTAGTCGTCAAAAATAGCAGCTCCGTCTTAGTAGCGACCGGATTTGCATCGTAAGTCGAGGTAGTGATGTTTTCAAGTGGGGGTAATGTAAATTCGAGGGTCTCTCGTCGTCTTCTTGGTTGAGGGGCATGTCCTTAACTAGGAGGGAGGAACTCTTCCGATACAGTATCCTTGTATCACCGAATTAGAATCAGTGACAGTTGAATATATTTACTATTAATGCATGCATGAGAAGGATAATAAATAGGATCACTCGTATGAATTTCACTAAAAATATTTATAAGCTTTATTATTAATAATATATTTAATTAAAATTATTAAATATGTATTGGATACTTTTTTCCCCTCAATTAAATGGGGATTGGAGTTTTCCGGTTGAAAAATCTCAACTGCTCGAGGGGCTTTGTGACGATCAGGGCCGTTGAAAATGTCGGCATTTAATTAGATTGGTTTGACAGTCAACTAAGCTGAGTCAGAGATTGAGACTGTTCAAATTTCAGAACATTAATTGTGTTTCTCTGTTTTCATTCTAAATTCAAGATATTGAATTTAGACATGCAATGCGTACCGAGCACCAAAGCCCGAAATCAAAAGAAATTGTACGCGTGGGTGGTCCCAATATCTTTGTCTTTGAGGTCTATATACCACGAAATATGGAAAGAATGGAAAGATAACAAGTGTAGTTTCCCGAGCTTAGAGCCATGATTCAACCCTACTAAAATGGCTACCAACCACTTTATTGTTCAAATTTTAGAAAATACTTCTATTTTACTTTACATCTAAAATTTACTACCTATTTGATTTGCGAAATGAAGTGAAATGGAATATATATTCCATATAAATATAATGTAAGATTTCTGACCTTAAAGTTAAAGTTAACTTTAACGGTCCTTAACGTCAGTATTTTCCTTAAATATTTTCCATGCTTAGTCATCTAATATTATGAGAATTTTTTACGAGGAAATTTTTTTTTTTTGCATGTAGACATAAAATTTTTGGGTTTAGTGTGAGATTACGAAAGCACCCTAGGCTGTTAAATCATAAATAAAAATAGGAATAGTAATATATTATTTTCAAACCCTAATAAGAGATTAGATTTCATGCTGGAGGAACCGAAATCAACTCAGGTTTCAAAAAAGTGCTTATGAAAATTATCAGAAGAGAAAATATCTAGCAAGTGATTAACTGAACTGGTTGTTGGAATGAGTGATTGTGAGACATAGGAGGGCCTATAGAGAATTTGTTGTGAAAAATGGTTTGGCTTCTAGATTTTTGTTAATAAAAATGATCAATTTGCCCTTAATGTTTTCAAATGTTTAGGTTTTGGAGTAGAGGTAAAAATGAAAAATTAGGCAAAATTGCTTTAAGAGGACCTGACTTCCTTGGTAATTCATTGGGTGAATGGCTAGGGGGAAAAAGAGAGAGTGGAAAGAGAGATGCTTTTAGAGAAAGCTTGCATTTTTGGAAAGGCCATTGAAGGAAATGTGATTTTGCAATAAAGATTTCAAATTCTCCTCAAAGCATAGTTGTAAAGCAGGAAACTTACCCTTGAATCTTAATTTTCAAGCCTTAATTCCAACTCTTGCCTTGTTTTCTTTTAGTAAGAAGTTGTATGTTAATTTGCACCCCTGATTTTGAGTTAAATCATGGTGATCCTTAATTTCCATGATAAATTTTATGGTGGATTTATAGTTGAATGATTTAAGGATATTTCATGGAAGTAATATGATTAATCATCTCAAGTAGTTTAAGTGTGACAAAAAATGATTAATGGCGTTGGTTGATAATTTCTACTTATGTTACGACTTTACCTTAGTAATTCCCTTTTTGGGGGCGGTTACTAGGGTAATAGCATTTAGGTCTGAACCTACTTTTGTCTTCAGAATCAGAGATGACAGTAGTTGAATAGCCGATGAAAACAATTGATTGTTGATGTTTGATGAAGGGATTGATTAAGATTTGGAAACTTGAAGATTAATTAAGTGAAATCGTCATTGACGAATAGTAAAACACCGTGGATTGAATTAATCGTTTGTTGTTAGTTGTTGGTGGGTTGCTATTGTTTGAAATAATAGATTATAGTATGTTCAATAGAGATTGTTGAGTGAGCATTCTTGCTATTGCATTTAAGACTAATATTTTCTTGCCTTAAGTTCATTTGAGTTGGACTACCGTTTGTTGGTTGTGATCCTTTGGACCCCTTGACCCACTTTTTCTGAGCCCATGGTCAATCCTTTAAAGGAACTCTTTTTCTAGTACCTAGGTCTACTCGATTCTTTCACCAACTAGCACCCGAAACAACCATCAATAGCAAGGTGAACAAAGCTTTGTTGATCCCCATGACTACCTGAGTCGCAAAACTGCATAGGTTTAACTCTCCCATGGAGATATGTAGGAAACCCTATAAGTTCGGCACGTTTTGAGCCAAAAAAACTCCTTTTTTCTAGTCCATAACCCTTTTTCTTCCCCTTTTACCAGTTTTGGATCTATGATCCTCCTTATTACGAAGTCACCTACCCCATTGACCCCTAAACATGATATCCTAATCAAAGGTATCTCATGCCTAAGGCATCAAAAGTAAATCATTATCATTTAGTAGGGTGTTGATTATCATTTAGTAGGGTGTTGTGAACTTGATCCTCGAATCAAACAATAGTCACGTTTATGCCTGATCCTTTTTCTCGGCAAATAATTTATTTTTATCTATGTTTGGTGATAAATGAGACAAATGACATGAAACTAACAATAAATACTCACCACAATTTAACAGAGACTTGAACTTATAACCTCGACCATAAACATTGGCAATATTATTTTCACTTATCCAATTAGATATTTTATCAAGTCACATAACATTCACAATTGTACGAAGTGTTGGGCAAAGTTACTAGTGATGGAGTGAGTTCATAACATCCCAAAACTCTTATATTCGACGTGCCACCTTCAAGAAAACGTTAGATGCATAGGAAAGAGACTGTAAATCATGTCATGAGGGAAACTATACAAAATAATTTCAATTCCAACAAGGATATGTCTAATAAATTCATTACGTTTGAGAACGCATGAGTTAGGAGCACAGGGTAACATCCCTAAATATCAAATAATTAAAATGGTAAGCTGTCGTCGTCCAATAATAAAACACTTTAATCAAAGCCGCCAATGGGATGAAGGCGTTTTGGAGTTGTCAGTATCTCATGAAAGCGACGTAGTCCAATCAGGATTTAGCTTACCAACGTTTAACACACTAATCGACCAATTAAAAGAGGTTTCATCTTTTCTAATAAAACAACTTCAAAATCTCAATCAGTGAGGATCAAGAAGAGGCTTAGCTTGCATTTTAGTGGATTAGGATCGCGATGGCTGCTTCATACCTCACGCATAGTCATTGTGACCTCACCCATTTGTAATTATTATTTTCATTATGCACAATTCTTTGATCCATATCTTATAAACCGTTCAACAAACACACACGTAATTTTAGGTTGGAAAATGGGGGAAAAGAAAAAAGAGAGGTATTTTCTAGGAAAATATTGGGTTTACATGGTGGGTACAGTCTATGTGCTCATTTTAAGCATATCTTCGATTTATTTTATTTTCTAGTGGGGTTGCATTCTAATACATAATCATCTCCCAAAAATATGTCTTAGAATTTCTCTTCGTTTAAATATAATTAAATATCTTTTATTTAAGCACAATGAAAGGAAACAAAGATTAAATTTGCACCTAGTAATACCCGCGCCAAATATCATGGACATCTATAATTCACGCCAACTTGCAAAACCCTATGATCCCAAATAAATTGGGAAATAATTTAGAACATTTATATGGTGCCTCTAACATCAGTTGATACGTATACCCAAAGTTGCCACAAATTATTGATGACCGTGACATGTTCGCCCAATATTTCCTTCTCTAAGACTCTAACGCAATTCATAGTTTAGATAAACATGAACCGTATGAATGTGTGTGCATAAAAAGGAACCTCCCTCCATACATAGTCACCTCGATAGTGATCAGATTCATTAATCAATTAGAGTAGAATGACTGCGAAGCAATTGGTAATTTTCACGTTTTACTTTTTAATTTACTCAATCTGGGTGGCTTGTAGAAGCACCCCACCTCGAAGATTGCTTTTTTTGGTTGGACACCACAATCAAGCTAGCTGCTTAAATTATACATTCAGTCCATTTTTAAAAAAAAAAAAAAAACTAAAATGAGAAAATGGAAAAACTTAGCAAATTGGGTCTTCCCTTTTTTCCTAAAAATAAATGGTGGACTACGGGGAGACGGGGACGTGATGCATTTAAGATGGGCCGTACAAAGTCAAGGAATTTGAAAAATGCTACGAGTCAAAGCTCCAAAGTCAGACGAGAAGAATGAGTCTCTTTTTTTTTTTTCTTTTTTTAAAATTTTATGGATTGTTTAGGTTTTGATCTTTCTGTGCACTAAAATTGAGAAATAATCATGAAAGCAATGTCGTACAAAAGTGGGAAAGGCCTACACATGACTGACCGTGCCAATGCCGGTCGAGGCCTTCAACTTGTGTTCATGCATTTTTGTGCTTCTCCACCTTAATAATAAGAAATAAATAAATAACAGTGGGATGGGTTTTTTTATTATTATTTTAAACCAGTAAGCTATGCAAAAGGGACTACGGATCTGTTTACTAATCCAACTGAGAACGTGATTTGAAGACAATTACTTGTTAGCCAATTAAGTTTAGTTTTGATCATGTCCAATGACTATATAGAAGCTCTGGAAATGCTCGACTTATCACCCTGTTGTACTATGTGAGTATTTTAGCAAAATATTTATTGTTCACTTAAAATATTCAATATACTTTTTTTCACTTACAAGTATCTAATTTTCAGTTTTATCAAACATATCTTAAATACTGGCATATAAGCAAAAGTTATTAAAGCTCAAACGGAAGCGACTTACCTCCCCATGCGTGACCAAAAAAGAAAAAGATAAAAATTTGTTTGTGTTAAGTAAATATGATAAAATTGGAATTGCATGTAAAATTATAGCGAGTTTAATGCCAACGAGACGCTTTATTTCTTGCATGCTCATCTACTCCAACCAGTGTATTTACTACTCTAGGCATCTTTTTCTCTAGTTTATTTCCCTCTCCTTTGCTTCTGTTGTTTTTCAGTAATGGAGTATCAGGCGACCTTATTGTCTACTTTTGCAAACCCTTACCCCCCTCATGGCTTTAAATTGTGTCCACGAGGGGAACGAGCCACGAGGGTTTTCAACAAAATCAATCCTCCTCCCTTTTCCGATATGGGACAGTGAGGGTGCCCTCCCATGCGCCCATCCTCTGCTCCCACTATTGGTGTCGGGGCTCGTCTCTGATACCAACCGTGACACCCCACGTTTTGCGCACTTTGTAAATATTGTCTACTTTGGGGAACCTTTATCCCTCGCGACTTTAAAAGGCATTCACAAGGGAGAACGAACCACAAGGATCTTTAGCCGACTCAATCCTCCCCCCTTTTTCAATGTGAAACGGAGAGAGTATGCGCCCATCCTTTTAACTAAGTCATAGGGCATTACAATTTTAGTAGACAACTTCTTGGTTCCCCTCTTAAATCCACCAAACAATAAAACCTGACAAAACATCTAAATTGAATATATTGCCAAAAGATCAAGGATTAATGGTCCACAACACCTTGAAATTGTAGCCGAATACCAATTTGAATCTAAACTTGCAAAATTGTACCAATTAATTTTAGTAGTTAACGAAATTAGATTTCTATTAACCAATTAACCCATGTGGGAAAAATTACCCTTATTCTATGCCACACGATAAGAGTTATTCTACTATTTTAATCTCACATGACACGGAATAAGAGTATATGTTGCCACATAGCAAGTTCAGGTTTAAATTGACATCGGATGACAAGCTCAAAGTTTTATAGGCCATTAATTCAAAAAGTAAAGGCATAACCAATCTTAAATCAGAGAATCCTCATGTATTTATAAAGGAAGAAAAAAAAAAGGACCAGAGAGCAAAGTTCCTAGTTGTGTTGCCAAAAAGAAAAACTAAAGGAAAAAAGAAAAATGCATACCCATCATATTAATATTAGGTTCTCTAAGGCTTTTTTTTATTTTTTTTCCTCCTTCTTCTTGAAGAACAAATCTCCCTACTCTAAAAGGTGCATTCAAACGAATAATAAGTATAAAAGTACACATTGTCAAGCGCCACCAAACATATATGATGACCATTTGAATCTTTGAAGAAATCTTAATTCGGAATTTCACCATTTCTCATTCCGGTCAAGATGATGCTGAGTCCAAACACTTGAATGTGCACACATGATGTGGAAACTAGATTGAAACGCAGGGAGGCTTACAACATAGAGCCCCCTCCTGCTATAATATTGTATAGATGCATGATTTTAAACGGGGACGATTGCCAAAAATTCTCCAAAAATGTCATTTTTCTGAACTTTGAAAATAACAATTTTGAAATTTTCAAAGCTGGAAGTTTCACTTAATCGATTACGCGATCAGTTTGATTCTGGCGCTCCCTGTTTCTCGACTCTTTGACCCTTAAAGGCATTACATAAATTTCAAAAATCACTCTTTAATGGGACACCATGAAGTTGCTGTTGCTACGAACCGATGCTGTGTTGGGCCTCAACCTGAACTCGTTCTGAATTAAATTGGGCCAACTTCTACATATTCTGATGTCCAACATGAAGAGACTGAGTCTCCCACCCATTAAGCTATTGGGCCTGCAAGGCTATCTCACCTTTGCTGCTTTCTCTTTCCTGGGCAAATGTTAAAGAGAAATGGACCCGAACTCCCTAGATTTTTGAAAAGTCATGGATTTGTAGATTTGGGTAATCTGAATAATTATTCTTTAATCATGGCACAAAAAAGTAAAAAGAGAAACTAATTATGGAAAAGAAAGGGTTAGGAATGTCTAAATTCACAAATCGAAGATCCATTTTGAAGAGGTATAACATCTTCAGATGGAAAATGTTTGCTGCACAGAAATTTGTGCATGAAATGTGTACAAAACAGGACACGAGCGGCCGAAATGCATTTAATAAACAGGGCCCCCATCCATTGTGTACACATTGTCCACATTATTGGGCCACAACCCTTGTGGCAGTTGCTTGGGCCGATGTTCTACCGTAAGAGCCCAGTCCGTTTTGTGTGATAATTAAGCCCAAAATTCAACATTTGGGCTTCAATACGTAACACTTTTCGCTACTGGGCATCTTCTATAGACTGAATGCTGGGAAGTGTACTAATTTCCTACTAATCTTTCCAAGCTTGCTTTAGACACATTTGTCGATATTTTTATTGATTGGATACACTTTAGAATAATAAAATAAAATAAAAAAATTTGAACAAGCTTTGTAAAATTGATTCCCCACGCTATAACTGGACAGTTGGATCACTATTTTTGACCCTCAAACACAGAACAATCGCACGCAAGAGTCACGCAGCACCGGTTCGGTTAATTAGAACATCGGAAACAAGAAAAGGGAGGGAAAAAAAAAAAAAACTAAAGTCAAAAAGGTTGGTAGGGTATGAGTGAGGGAGGTGAGCACAGTCAGTACTCACTACTGCCAGTAGTAGTATTAGTTGCAATTGCACTTCTAAATAATGTAGAGAGCCACGGGGGTGAGATTCTTGCGTAGCGTCTCTCCAAGGTGCAATCACGAGAGGACCCTTATTGACTACGCCACCACTCGCACACATTTTAAAACCTTCTGCCTTTTTCTTTTTTTTTTTTTGCCTGAAATTGTTTATTGGAATTTACATTTTCATGATAATGGAGAAGAGCCGTACTTATAATTGAGTAGCAGGTTATCTTTCGATCCAAGTAATTTCCACCAGTCACTTGAATTTGATAAATCAAGGATAGGTGGCCCACAAGAATCGAATCGTGGTAGGATCGAAGAAGTAGGAAATCTCTCATCTGTCTTATTGAAATATTAATAAGATGCAAGCTTAACTTTATAGATGTTCCATTAATAACGCCTTCGGGCTTCGACAGCGCGATGTTAAAATTTAGGTCAACACGCCAAGCACAGGCACCATGGACGGGAAACTGGAACGAAAGTGGAAGGGTACACCCGCATTGATGGAGATCATTTTGTTGAGGCTACAGACCATTAATTCAGCTGAAAAAGGTGGTGAGGGAGGATCCCTTAAATCTGAGCCTTCATTACGGAAATTTCCAAAGATTTGAACGAAAAAAAGTATAATTAAGGGGTGGTGGGATAGGGAGGAAGGGGAAAAATCTTGCCAAAGAGCAGCAGATTACACAAAAAGGGGAAACACAGGCAACAGGCACACATGGAGTCCCACATGACATAAGTGGACAACCCCCATCTTCCCTAACTTTGCCCCTTTTTGGGTGGTGGTGGCAGTGGTGGCGATGCACCACAAGAGACGTTATACAGTGGTTGGAATGGGTGGGAGATTACAATCACCCTAATACCACGAAAGCATCATGATCCTCTCCATCCAGCTATCCCCCACGCTTCCCACTTTTTAGATTTTTCTTTTTTTTCTTCTTTTTTTTTCTCCCTTCTCTTCCAAAAAATTACTTCCCATAATTGTAGTCTCTCTCTCTCTCTCTTATGGGTGTGGGCACTGTAAATTTCTTTAAGAGCGTAAACTCCTCACCAGTTTCTTAAATAATAAGATATTGAGTTGGCTTTGGATTGTGAAGAAAAGAGTCGAGCAAATGAGAACATAATTATGGAACACGCCATGTTTTAGAAGGGTTAAGCATGTGGGGTCAACAAGTAATTACTCTCTAAACTAGGTCCTTTGCCCTACCAGCCTCAATGCCACGTCTCTACACCTATTACTTCACTTATCCTGAATTTGATGACTGTGATTGTATTTAGAGCCTATCCACTAATTTTAAATTTAAATTTGAATTTAATAATATAAGTAATCTCAATCATCCGTACGTTGTGCTCCAAACGGAGTGACAAGTGCAATTGAATGGCACAATTTTTAATCCGTCCTTTTTCCCCTAAGAATAGTTAATGTCTTCCCTTGCTTTGGTCCCTTATATTTCGTCCCACCAAGAAACAGTCCCTCATCCTCGTACCCTGTGTGAGTAAAGAAAGGTGCACCCCCTTCCCTCCCTTGAATTGAGGGTCGTTGGGACTTTTATCCGAAACCCCTCGAGGGCGCATGCTGGGCCAATTTTCCGATTCGGGACCAACAAGGGGGGAGAAGAGGAGGAGAGGTGGTCCGCAATAATGAACGCAAGAGCAGTATGATGCTTATGGGCTTTGAGTACAATGGAGAGAGAGGGTCCAGCTCACACATCCATCCACGGGACAGGAAGCCTACCCTATGATCACGGGCCAACACTTGCACGACGTCACCAATTAGGAAGCGCACAATTCATCAAACTTAACGAAGTTTAACAAATTCAGTGATCAAGCTAGGGTTAATCTCAACCCTCCATCTCATGATCAAACCGTTCACAGCTCTTCGATTGTAGGCGCCCCCCCTCTCCCTTCCTCTCTCCATTTCCTTCCCTCCTGACCTGCGCGCTCATAATGTTCTCGCCCTCCAACGGCATTCAAATTCCCCCACGCACCCAAAGACTACCCTTTCCCCACACTCTGTCTCCCATTGTTAACTTTTTAATGCCCCTTTTAGCCTCGGCCCAATTGTACATCAGAGGAAATGATAAATTAAGTTGACCTGTAGAATATAAGCGCCCCTCGATTTTCCAAATACGGTAAATGAATAACAAAACAATCTGAATATGTTAAGAGAGTGAGAGGAATTTAAATTTCCTTAAAACAGAGGTGTACATTAACTTGGGAGTGCCCCTAACCTTTTAACCCCTGCGTGCCTAAAAACCTACCGCAACTACCCCATAATCATCAACCATGTACACTCGAACCGGAACCAACTCGGGCCTCATCGAACCGGTTTAATCCGGTCGTCCCCCCGGTTCTTCTTTCCCCTATTTGGCTTCTTCCGTCTATTTCTCTCTACCTAATGATGACCACTCTCAGAAACTCTGAACCGCCAGGCCAGGCTCCGGCGGGGCGACGACCTCCTTCTTCCGCCGCATCTCCAGAACTTTCCGGTGGCTGTTGGAGTGCAAGTCGCTGGAGAACGTGGGGCTGCAAGCGGGCCGGTATTCCGGCAAGAGCCGGCCCGACTTGAACCGGACCCCGCAGGCGTTGCAGAGCGTCTTGGCACCGAGCGGGCCCGTCCTCCACTGCGGCGTCTTTTGGACCCCGCAGTGGCTGCACCTCCGCGGCGCCGGCGGCGCCGTTGCCTGTGCCCCGTCGTCGCTGATCCTGTTCACCGGCTTCCTTCTCTGCTTCTTGGGCGCCGGCGGTTTCTCCGCCCCGGGGTTGAGGGACTCGGCGGCGTTGCTGTTGTTGACGGCGTAGATGAGCCAGGGGCTCGAAGGGGAAGAAGAGGTGGAAGAGGTGGAGGAGGTGGAGGAGGAGTCGCCAGCGGCGGAAGTGGACCAGGAGCGAGCGCCGGGCCGGGCGCGCTTGCTCCTTGACTTCGCCGGGACCGGCGTGGTGAAGCACGGTTTGGGGGATTCCGGTTCGGACCGGTTCTCCGTCTCTTCCTCGGGTTTCTGAGACAAGTTCCCGGCGGGGGTGTAGGTGAGGGAGAAGGAATCCTCCACGAAATGAGACAGCCACTCGAGGTCCGCCAAATCCTCGGCCTGAAAAAAATGAAAATTCAAAAACAAAACCGGGTCATTTTCAGAAGCGCAACCACCCAAAGAACCCCTAAAATACCCGTTCAATTCCAATTTCCTTTCTAGAGAGGGAGAGAGATTCGTACCGGAACGCTGAGTTCGCTGGCAGGGAGAGACGCGAAGTCGTCCTTAGGGGTGGAGTTGCTGTTTCCGGTGCTTTCCATGTGGGGGGAAACGGAGGCACCTGCGCCGCTTTTGTCGTCTTCTTTTTCTTCTTCCTGGAGTTGTTCTTCCATGCCGCCATGAGAGAAGTCAAGAAGGTCGTCAACGAAGAATTCGTCAGCGGAGACCCCACTCTGGACGGTACTCGTCCATAAATCGTCACAGAATTCCTCCGGCGCAGCCGCCTGTGTCGCCTTCAAGCTCTCCTCCGGTCTCAAACTGCTCTTCCTCAGCGCCCTATCCACACAATCCATCTCCGCTTCTTTTCCCTACAGAAACCCACAAAATTACCCCCCAAGACTCCGTCAATCAAACCCCCCGAAAAACATAAATAAATAAAAAGGAACCGCTGGGACCAAAATCCCCTGATAAATTCAATGAATTACCTGGAGTGAAGGAGGGGAGGGGGTCTCGAGCGAAGATCTGGAGGAGAAGGGGTTGAAATGGAAGAAAGAGCGGTGGTGAGTTCGGTGAAGCATCGAAATGAGGGAGTTGGGTCTTCTCTCCGGAAGGATCACACTCAAAAAAGTGCCCGTTTCCCCGCTCTCTCTCTCTCTCTCCCTCACGCACCCTTAAGTGTTCCTCTCTCCACGCACACTCCCTTTCTCTCTCCTCCCATCTCTCTCCCTTACAGTTGTTATTTATACTTTCTATGCGTTCTTCCCCATAACGTAACTTTTTTTTTTTTGAACTTCTTTAATTTTGGTTCGTAGTTGGGAATGGCTGCAGCTGGGAGGTGGGACGAGTCATGAGTTAGGGTTTTGTTTGGGCTCGGCATTCAATAATTTAATTAACTGCGCCACGTTGGACCCTTGCCCCGCGCAATTACTCCGAAATTCCCCTTTCTCTCCCCCGAACAACTATTCTTTTTTTCTTTTTTCCATTCTTCTATTTCTTAGTAAATTCTACTCCATCTTTTTTTTTTCTCTTTTTTTTGAAAGAGATTATTTGGGGAGGGTGAATTGTACTTTTTATCTCCCCATTTCACACTTTCAATCCCGAACTTCGAGCATAATTCAAAATGAGCCATAAAATTCATTTATTTAGCATTTTAAATCTTAAATAGACGATCGTCCATTTGAATGAGCAGATAGTACTTATGATATTTTATTAATTTTTTATTCTTTTTATTAATTTTTTCATTAATCTTAATTCTTTTTTATGATTTGTATTTATATATATATATGAAGAGTGGCTTTGGATGAAAAAAGAGAAAATTGATCAATGAAAAAATTTGAAAATTAAATTAAATTAATAAAATACCATAAATGACCTTAATTTTGCCCACTATCCATGTAAAGTTTGAAATGTTAAACTTTAAAATTAGTTTTAGGTACAATTCAAGTTTGGAATGTTAAACAAACGATTTTATGTACAATTCAGGACTTGGAGGGACGTAAAAACACATTTTTCCCTTATTTGGGTAATCAGACCGTAAACCGATTCGGTGTTTGATTTTCTTCGGGACAACAAATTTTTTCCGAATTCCACGTGCCTTCTTGTGATTTGATTGGCGCTCCTTCCTTTTTTGGCTGTTTGCGATTCCTTCCTTTCCCGCTCACTTGTTTGGAATTTTATTATTATGAAATTGCCCCAACGACATATTAATGATGCAACTGGGCCCAATCTTCCTTGTGGTTGCAAAACATCTTTATCGTTTAATAAATATAAATTAAAAGTCAAACAAATTAAAACAGAGCCATGTTGTCTTTCTATTTTGCCATCACCAAACAAGGTAATGTGAAAATCATGACTTTGTTTATGCAGTGGACAGCTCAAATTGGACAAATGTCATCCAATGGTAAAAACACCAATGACTAACATTTTCAGATTTTTCCAAATGTATAAACATTTTAGTAATAAATCGTAAGTTTTCTTAATTAAAAGGACGCATCATTAAGAGGAAAAAGAAAAAAAGACTCATACAATCGATAGTCAAATCTAAACAAACAGACTAAAATAGTCTTTCAGGCCTATAATACGATTTACTTATTAAAAATGCTTTAATGTGAAAGGTTTTGTAAGTAAAGACTTCCGAAGAAATCTCACTTCGTCCTGAAATGAATTTAGAATACCACCTCTTTTACAATAATATATACAGTAAAATAACTTTTTCTAAACCCTGTTCTCACCCTAATTATCACTTAATCCTCCTTTTTCTAAACTCGAGTTTATTAACTAAGTCTAAGGTATAATCAATGAACATTGTGCCATCAATCTTTAGTATGGTGCATGCTGCTAAAATTGTTTCTCAAACCTCAAAAACATTAGTTGCGTTAGGATTATCAGTGTGGCTTAATAAAGTAAATCTACTAGTATGAATCCAATTAGATATCTACTTTGCTAGGTTAAGCAAGAATTGCATAAACAATTACTTCCGAGTATTAAATTTGGAATACATAAATAGCTGCATTCAATCGATATATACAATGAATACACTAGAGTTTTTGTGGGTTAGTGAGCTCTAACCTAATTAAACCCATTTGCAATGTAGCTATATTACATATCAAACATACTTCATAGGATAAATCAAGCCCATTATTTTTGCTGCATAATGGTGTTTTTTCATAATTAAACACATTTAAATATTCCATGGGGCACTGAAAGCCTACTATTTATGCCACGCAACACTCGAGTGATTATCATAGTTAAATATCTTTAAATGGGATGAGTTTGTATACTATAACCCGACATAGTTTTTTATGTATTTTTATGAAATCGCCGTAGGGAACGACTAGGGAGAAGCCATAGCAACTGATCAAAGAGGAAATTCTAATCGGACCCCAGTTGGGAGAAGATTATTCCCTTTGAAATGTTACAACAAAATTTAAGGGTTCTCAAAATTACTAATTTTTATAGAAGTAATAAAGACATATCACGTTATTGTTTCAACTTTACCTTTTATCGGTAATAGGGAGGAAGAGTTTTTTTGTTTAAATTTTATCTTGAAAAGCAATTTTTGAATTACTTTTTAAAATATTCCGATAGTTTAGTGCCAATCTTAAAGAGGACTTGACAAGGTCAATTATAGTCGATTTTATTTATTATTAAAAAGTTTGCTTGTTCCCTCAAAACCTCGACAGCTAATTAATTTCATCCTGAATTAATTTTAAGGGGTATATTTTTTTGATCTACTTTTACTTTTGACGAGCTTCATTCCTTTAAACGTATGATTCAATGTAACGCATCAAGACTTTGCCATCCCACTCACAAAGTAAATGAATTATTTTCGGGTGGGTAAGGGAAAGAGCTATTATGCACATGTTTCTGTTCCTCATTACATGTTTAATTGCATTTAAAATTTATTATAAAAGGAAATTTTCGGAGACACCTATTTTGTTTTAATTTTATATTTCTTGAGCATGGGATTTCTTAAATTAGCTTTCCGCTCGCACCGGCCAAGAGCCATTGTGCGCAGAGCTACGAGCCTGTAGTTGAATTACAGAAAGAACATCTCATAATGATCAAAGTAGGCGATTCGGCGACAAGCATGGCTTGGAAGCAAAGCAAGGAAACGTAAATGACAAAAAAAAAAAAAAAAAGAGGGAAGAAGAAGAAGAAGGAACCGAGGATTGGGGGCAGCGAGAGCTTTTTTGGTTTGGGAAATTTCTCGGCATTTTCAAAGAAGTCATGGGCAATTATGGAACCGAAACAAAAATATGAAGAAAGATCTTTTAGGAGGCCGGCCTGTGGCTCTGGTGGTCTCGCGCCTCTCACTCAAGCAACTCCTAAGCTGGTGGCAACTGGCAACCACCCACATGCCGCTAGGGGGGAGCGTACGTGCGGAGGGAAATTTCGGTCCATATCGAACATTTAATTGGAAAAGATAAAACAAATAAAAATTTTATGGAACTTTCGGATGAGTATTATCATTTTCAGTATATGTATGGTTTCCTTTTTCTCTCTCTCTCTCTCTGTTTTTTTTTTTTTTTTTACTTGGTTTCTAATTTTTCCCTACTGAAACTTTCGGGAAATTGCAGGATTTGATTCTTTTTTTTTTTCCCTCCTTTCTTCTTCCTTTTTAGGTTAAAATTTGATAGAAACATACTTATACAAGTTTGTTTTCTTACTAAACAATGTTCAAAAAGTACAACATATTTAATGTAAGTGTGCTCTCTAACTCAAATTTTAAATTTGTCTCCATCTAAGTCCCAATGAGCATTGCATATGAAGTTCATTTTTATATTTAAATTGATCACTTTTAAGTACGATGGATTAAATTGGTTGACATTAAATATAATCGATAGATTTTTATAAATGTGAAAAAATTTAAATTATGTAAAAAAGAAGGACCAATATTACATGTACATCCTTTGCATAACTTTCATATCGAAAGTAATCACGCGATAAAATATATGTAATTTTATATTATTATTTAATTAAAATATTATTCTAAAAAATAATATATATTTTATTATATTATATTTTTAATATAATAACTGTGTGAATAATATACGTATAGTATTATTAAAAAAAAAAGAAAAAGAAGGGGATGCGTCTAGCCTTTAAACGAACCATTGATCTTCTCATGTTCGACGGGGCTCACTATCAGTTCACGTGTTTCAGTTCCCATTGGAAGGATCCCTGCCCAGCGAGGCGGGGCCCACTTTTAGGATAACTAATTAAAGAGAGGATTCCATTTTTAAAATTTTGAATTTTGAAAAATAGAGCAATTACTACTACAACTAGCGCTCCACGTGGGCCACCGTCCCGGCACGAGAATTTTGAAGGCCCAGCAGCGCCAAAATTGAGCCAGAGAGAGAGAGAGAGAGAGAGAGAGTACGGAATCTTCCGAAATTTTCAAGGGGGGAGAGGGGGGGTTTCCTAAGAAGTGTCTTTAGGGATACGGTTGTTTTGATGATAAGGTTGATTCGACGAGGGTGCCTTGAAATTTCTCGTCTTGCTAATTACGGGACAAATGCCCAAGTCCCACGACTAACTTAATAGCTCCTTGCATCGGTTTATATATTTTTTGTACTTCAATCACGTAGACAGGCTAGGGAAGTAGTTTCTAGAGTGCCATGATATAAAGCATCTGAGTCAGGTGTCGTGGCTAGTTTTAATTATTGGACTGTTGTTTCTAATTTCTTAGGTGGCGAGACTTATTTTGCAATAATAATCAAAATGTACATAACACCGAGTTCTCACCAAAAAATTCAATGCGTTCATGAGTGCATAGATTGGTACTTGGTACTAAAGAACAACACACACAAGACACATTCGTCAAAAAGATTACATCAAGATGATATTATGTGCCACTCATGCCTAACTTGTGGTACTAGGAAACGCTGGTGGTTGTCTCTTTTTTTTTTTTTTTTTTTTTCCTTTTTGCTAATTTGAAACACAAGTCACAATTTTAGGCAGTGGTGGAGCCATGAATTTTATAGAGTAGGGGCATAATTTAATATTTTTTTTTAATAGAAAAGGTAATATAATGAACTCTAAAATATAAGAAAAAAGTAATTAAATCAAATAATAGACGATCCGGATGAATTTTTATTTTGAAATCTTTTTATAATTAAGTCATTGCTAAAATCCATTTTGGCTAAAGTTTTAGAAAATAGTTTTATTTAAAATAAACCGTGTTGCCATTTAGATATTAAATGTAAGGAGCTTTTAGAGCTTCTAAAGTAAATCCACTCCCAAACTGAAGCCTTCTTTTCTAAAAATTGCTACTAATCATTTAAAATGATGATTTTTTTTAACAAAACGATATCATTTTAAGGACGAACTCGCAAGACATTTTCACTTTTATAGGAACAAAAATGTCTTACAAAACAAACAGCACCATAGTAGCAGTTGAGGGTGGATGGGGAGGGTTACATGAATTGAATATATAATTTGGAGAACATGTTCAAGGAAATTATTTTCATGAAAATTTGTTAATTTTTGGTTGTTTGGTAGACATAATGAAAATTTACAAGAAAATAAATGTATAGTTTTTATAATAAAACATACAATATAATTTAGGAATAAGAATTAAGATTCTAAATAAATGAATCTAGCAAAAATTGTAGAATATGTACGGTAAAAGAATAAGTGAAGGTGGGAGGTTTCGAGCATGAAATCTGAAAAGTATTAACAGAGAAAAATTGTAAAATACTTTTCATAAAAAAATGATTATATTTTCCGTTAATTTATTTTTTAAGTAATTTTCAAATATCAGAAAATATGAAAAAATATTTTTCTTCAAAGAAAGAGAGGCTGAACTTTGTTGTGCATTCTACATTCTTATGCATTGCCCTGACTTCTTTTTTAATCTTTGACTTTGAGTTTATTTCTACTTTTCGACGGTACCCAAAGCCTGCTTCGAAGTTCGCGTAAAAGGGGAGCAGAATGCTAATCAGTAAAAGCTGTGTACAATAAAGACGATGAATTTACATATAAATATCTTTAAAAATAAGTAGTTTCTCGAAAATCCATACAGGAAATAAAACTTTTAAAAGGGCTGCATGCATTACAATACACTAAATTGACGAGTTTCACGAAGACAAAATGGCCAAAAAAAAAAAAGGCCTATTAAGAAAAAAAGTTACCAAAAAAAAAAAAATCTATGATTCCAAAAGAATAAATTTGAAGGATTTAATCTTGGGGCTTCAGTCATTGCAGGCTAACTAGTTGGGAGACCGACGAAAATATAGTTAAGGCCCAAATCAGACAGCGGGCCAAACATTATTCAACGCCCAAGCCCGTCCTCAAGAGGCTCCGGACCTTGGCTTAGGGCTCGGTCTGGATAAGCATAGAATAATTTCTTCAGGGGCGAACTTAAATTCGAGTTTTTTTGAATTTGGCGGCGCTAGAGCTGTAAACCATGAAAAGGGCGGGACACTTCACGTGACCATTCATACGTAATCATTTCGGAATTTTCAAATCCTTTGCGGTATCGGACAGAGATGTTGACATGACATTATTAATACAATATTTACCAAAAAAAACATTTTTAATACAAATCACATAGAGGAGCAAAAGAGTGACCCACACTCCATGATTCCTAATTCGTAATTTTTTCTGTAGCCAACGGGTGTAGAATAAATAAATAAATAAAAACTAATTATTATAAATAATTAAGGGCGTAATAATGAAAATAGACCGGCTATTAAATACCCGATGACCTGTGGAACCGGTTGTGACTTTTATCGGTCAGAGTGCGACCATGCGTGTTGACAAATGGTCCTCCATGGCATCTGGCAAGGAACGATCGTGATATCTTTAGGTATCAAGTGCACTCTGAGTGTGGTCATAGGCGTCCTGTATCACTTGCAAGCTTAACCTTTCAACTCTGCATCAATGATTTAGGGGGGAAAAAAAAAGCACCGTTGTAATAGCAGCATCATACATTAAAATTAAACTGTAGATGAAGTTGAGTGAAAACACGGATGATTCTGATAATATTGAAAAATGTCCAACTCTCGATTGAGCTTGGGCATGATAGTTGTTAAAAAGTTGGCCTCTTCTCTCGCCCGTTCAATTACTCTGAGTACGAAGTTTTCTGTTTCTCTCTCCAAGCAAAATCCAAACAACTGTTCCTTTTTTCCAATTCCATTTCTATTTCTTAGTAAATTTTACTTTTCTTTTTTTCTTTTCAAGGAAATTATTTGCAGGTAAATTGTATTTTATTTATTGGAGATAAGGCCGTTCTGCACATTCAATTTTGAACTTCGCATGTAGTCCAAGCGAGTCGTGGAGTTCGTCTGTTTAGCTTTTTAAACCTTATATTGGTGGGCGTCCATTTGGATGGATGGAATGGTATTTCTTTAAATTTTTTTCTTTTAAGTAATTTCTTCATTGGTCTTTTTGCATTTGCATAGATGGGGAGGGGGTTTGGACTAAAAATGAAAACAAAATCAATGAGAAAATTAAGAAAATAAAATGAAATTCGCAACTACCATAAGTACCCTAAATTCCATTCACTTAAATAGACCACCGTCAATGTAAGATTTGAAATACTGAATGAACGAACTTTAAGATTAATTTTTAGCTACATCTAAAGTTCTAGATTTGAGGCACAGAACAGTAATCATGCCGGATTTGGGTGCTATATTTGTGGGATGTGGAGATGGAAGCTCACGACCGCATGAAATTACCTCACTTACTTACCAAATGTGATTCCCGGAAATGTGATTCTCGACATATGATATTCTTTTGTTTGGTGCACTTATTGTATCATCTGAAATGTGATTATTATGTTTCTTATAAATAATCGGATTCAAGAAATTTAAAGTTTTCCATTAATATCCCTTCATAAAAAATAAAAAATAAAAAATTATTTACGTGATAAGAAAAAATATATTTTAAAGTTAATACTAAAATAGAAGTTTTGGCCATCTTTTCATTTAAAAAAATGAAGAATTTAATTCAAATATTTACTAACTAATAATATAATTCATATAATATAATAATATCTATTATGAATAATATATTTATTTACTACTTTTTATTATTATCATTATCATATACTATTTTAAGTTATATGAGCTATGTACTTATGAACTTTACCAATATTTTCAATTATAGGGGTAGTTTAGACTTTCTATTTTATTTGTGTATTTTGACCTACTCGATATATCATATTCACACCTTTTAACTCAAAAATATTAAACCTTCAATTTTCAAGATTATGATATTACAAGAATGTGACATTATAAAAATTACACGTTTCAAAGTCATACCATGTTACACCCCCATGCTCCATATACTAATAGGTGTATAAGGGCACACACTCAACCATAATCCATAACATAGTTTCTAATATTGATACAAAAGTCGAGCCACGTGTCAGCATGTGGCAGGAGGAGTTAAAGTGAAATCGCAAGACGGCATCTGATATGTCATGTGGGCACATGACACCTGTCCTTGAAGTATTAGGAAAATTAAAAAAAAAAAAGAAAATGCGGACGACAATCGCAATTTCATGTTTTCGAGCCTTGACACGTCAGATCGGGCGTGTAAGGGGGAGGCAGAGAAAATGCGAATGTCATATTCGATTTTTACAAAACTAGGTTAGACAAAAAAATTTTTAAAAAGATGGGGTATGTTAGAAAAAAAAAAAAAACACCCTTTTGAGTATATCGAGAAAAAACTCTCATTCCCGGCTTCTCAGCTCTCCTTTTTTTTTTTTTTTTCCTCGACTCTCTCTTGCTTATTACTAGATGTATAATATTAGTTGAGTTTTTTTTTTTTTTTTTCTTTCTCACTACCCAAACTTCCATGATCCACCGCCTCTCCTTTTCATTTTTTTTTTTCATCTTATCCTTACATGCATCCGAACTGGCTAAGTTGTCGTAACTTAACATATAATATAATAGTATAATATGTTATAGTTGTTAATGCTACTTTTCGTTCTCTTGGAAAGAAAATTGATTTTTTAATCAAATAAACTCACTTTTGAATTCTTGTTGACCAAATTAATAGGAAATTGCCTCATTTTTGACCAAATTAATGGCTTAACCTCTAAGGGGTATCGTTTTTGGGCTCTTGTTGACTAAGTCAATGAAGAGTCAACATTCCCAAGACTATGGCTCAGCTCCTATGGGGAATACTTTCTTCGGACTCCATTGACCAGGTCAACTAGGGATGATTGTTTTTGGGCCTACGGCTCACTCCCTAAGGGGTTATGTTATCAGGTGGGGCTTATAGACCCACATTTCCATCCCTACAGCTCAATTCCTAAGGGAATATCACTTTTCAGCCCTTATTGATTAAGTCAACGTGGAGTGCTTAATTTCCGAGCATATGACTCATTTCCTAAGGGGATATTATTTTCTTTGGGCCTTTGACCCACTTTTTCTGAACTCATGGCTCAATCCTTTCCTAAGAAGCCTTTTGGGTCCATAACCCATAGGTTCTCACCCTTTTAGGGTTTTCTCATTCTCTCTATATAAGAGGAGGGGATGTTGGGCTTAAGGCCCAGGTAGGATGTGCCGCATCCTCCCCTTCACTTTATAACTAAACCCTAGGGTTTTACAAGGAGGGAGGACACCCTAATAGCCGCAGGAGGAGAGAAAGAGAGAAAGCTAAGGCAACTCGATTCCCTCCTTCCTGAATTTCACCCAATCAATGCCCATGGCAAGTTGAGCACGACACCAGTAACCTAACTAGCTCCACGAGCCTAATAGAACTACATGGGTCAAATTCTCCTATAAAAATATGTAGCATCCCTAATATTTGAACAGCATCGGTATCCCCCATTCTTCTTATTCTTCATTTCCTAGGCTTACAGTTCCTCTTCTTTGCATGTTTTGTGTCCATGGCTCATTATCCGCTTCCCTAAGCCTATGGCCTCCTCTCATTATTTCTTCAAGATCTGCTCTTCATATTTGAATTTTTCAACTAAATCTCACAGGAACTTAATCTAAGGTGGCTCTTGTCCAAGGCAGTGAACGTAAATAATCATTACTCTTTAGGATAATATGAACAATGAACTCCCAAAACAAATATAATGTGTTTGTAACTCACTCAAAAAAACCCGTAAACAATAGTTAACATATAACGTATATATAATAATAATATGATATACCAAATTCTTACCTTTGCATTTATTAGTTATGTATATATTTTCACTTACTCACGGGTCACCCGCTCATCTCATTTTTACCGCATTTTTTTCATCTTTAAATTATTATTAGGTCCCAAACTACATCATTTATTATTATTACGTCAATCCTTACTCAGCAAAAATGTCATACTAGATTATGCATTTTAGGTCCGACCTTACTTCAATTCCTGGTTAAAATTAAGTGATAATTTAGGCATATTACATACCAAGCACTTGAATGCAACATTTTCAAACAGATTGCGATCAGATTTCGTGAATTAAATGGATCTCTAACTCGTCTTGCACATGTTACTGTAGACAGTATATATTTGAAATTTGTGAAAAAGCTTAACAATTATTATTATTAACATTTTAAAAGCCAAAAAAGAAAAGAAATTTAGAAAATGATCCAATGGAATTTGAATATCTTCTCGTCAATTGAACTTGGAATGGCATTTGATGCAGTACTTTTCTAACATTTGTAATAGGAAAAGATAAGTACCTCGATTTAATATTCTTTATTTTTTAAAATTTTCATAAATATACTAAAAATGGTCAAATTCATAAAAGTTGTGCATATATATATGTGTGTGTGTGTGTGTGTGTGTGTATGGAATAAATTTTTTCATAAATTTCCTATCTATCCTTTCTCTAGAAAAGGGAAATTAAAATTTTCATAAATATATTAAAAAAAGGATCATATTCATTGAAAGTTCCGTATAATTTTAACTCCATGCTTTTTTCTTAAATTTTTGTAGAAAGAAAACAAATAAATAAATAAATAAATAATATATATATATGATATATTTTTTTTCCACAAATTCCAAATCTATCCTTTTTTCATCTAAATAACTTTTTAGGAAACATAATGGATCATCGATATTTTCAAATAGAATTCGTAATTCGGACGATCGTGGCGTCGTCGTCACCGCTTGGCATCCGTCGCCTTGGTTTAGTAATCTACCCTCCTCAAAAACGGTGGGCAAGTAAATCCGTCGTTGCTTCATCTTTTATCATCGTGATCAGAGGTTTGAGGCCAACTTCTCGTCCTGAAATTAGTTATTGGTTTCTATGTTCTTCATATATTCATGAATTATTTTCGGTTTGCTGTCGACTTCCTTCTTGTTCTATATTATGCACAACTGTTTTCGTACAGTATTTGATTTACAACTCTCCCAGTTGAAGTGTGATTTGTGTTCATTGACACCCCAGGCGAGAGAGGGCCAAGACACTGTAAGCCTCTGACAAGCGAATGGACCAGAGGGAGGAAATTCTAGAGGTGCGTAGTAAGCCTCTGTTTTGAAGCGTGCATCTCTGTACTCTCTTGTGGCTAATATAGGACACCATGCTATATTCACATTGGATATATCTTATACGGTTTGTGATTCTTATTGTCTGAACGTACTACTAATCTACCACACACTTGGGTTGAATTTGACGCTCTCCTTATTTTCCTCCCCACCCCTCAAGCTATGGCAGTTGTGACCCTATCTTTACTCATGCACGCTTGCTCAGCGTTGTTACCCTTTATAGCCTGAACGCTTTTGACAATTAGCCATTTTTATTTTCTTCTTGTTTTCCTCAAATTATTTTCTTCAATTATCCTTCACACGTGCCAGGAGGAAGCTGTTGCCGCCAAGTCGGTTGTCTTTAAAGACCACCTTAGACAAGATTTAATGATTCTCGATGGGATTAAGTGTGAATTCGTTCGACGGGTTGATCAGTATATACATTTTTTCCAGGTGGAAAAGGTAGACTCACTCAGGGTGGCCTTTTTTCTGATTCCGAGTATTGTTACAGTGTGGACCAGTGGATCAGTTCTGCAATTGCAAGGGGAGTCGAAGGGATTGATCTGCTCCTCTCGAGCAGACCTTATGACATTTGTAGAAGTTTTCAGCACTTGCCTTAAGATTTCCCCATTGGCTCCTTTCTGGGTGCTTCAAGATTGTTGCATCTGAATTTGCATAGGTGTCTTCTAACGCCTCCTGATTTTTCTGGATTCCATGAATTTCAGAACTCTTAAACTTAAAGAAATGCCTTTAGGGGAAGATTTGTTAGCATGGATGCAAGTTTCTTCAAGACCTCACATTTAGCCTCTGTGACCTTCCGCCAAGTTTGAAGATTGTCAGTCCATCTCTTTGCCATCTGAAGGTTCTCAATTGCTGCAAATCTAAGTTGGAGATTTCTGCCTCAAATCTTGCATCACTTGAGTACACTGGAGACACTTTGATGATGTCTTCCATTGACATATATTTTCTTCTGTCCATGTCTGGAAGAAGGAACACCTCGTGCATTGGCGCAATTTGCTAGTCTTCCTGAGCACGAGAGTCTATTCTTGCAATTAACATGCGAAGGGAGTTTGATACATCTAGATCTATCAGAGTTTTTAAATTTTTATGTTCATGCATTTCATTACTCGCATTGTTCACAGACTTTTGTACTTTATGTAGATTAACATACTTCCGAGAAGCTTTGCCTCATATGTAAATCTGAAGCAATTGAAGATATCCATCTTTGGAACAGAAGAGGGTGAAGTTGACTAGTTATCCGTTTTGACCCTTGTTATGGCTTGTCCTGCTGTGCAGAAACTTTCATTGACAGTAAGTTAGCATGGTATGCATTTTCTATTCGTTGAACACTTAATTTTGTTTTTTTGAAAGTGAGAAGCAGTTTTTGTTGAACCGTACTGTTCCTTAGCTTCTTCCGGAATTTATAGTTGAAGTTGGAGTTGATCTGCTGGGTGTAGTGTGTCCCTTCGTGCTCACGATTGAAGGGTAGTATTTTTGCTATTGTGAGCTTTAAATAGAAGTGGTTTTGATTGGAACTCGGGAACCAAAATGTGAACAAACTTGATCTGTATTAGTTCCTTGGCATTCGGTCCTGGTGAAGATGGAAGGTATAATTTTTCTTTCTCCATTTCCCTTTTCTTTACAGTTTCTCTATTTTTTTGGTTGATTGTACAATGTGATAATAGAATATAAGGGGCCTTAAATCATAGGATTCAAACGGCAGGGGTTCCTATCTAACCGCACCATGCCTTTGTAGTGAGAAAGGGTTTATAGGACAGCTATAAGGCTGGCTTTTTTATACTATTGTTAGTGTCGGGCAATCAAGAGAGAACATGAACACAAAATGAGTGTAGGAGAGGCACATGCTAAGGGGTGGACATGTGGTAAGACCAGGAAGGATTAGATTAAAAATGAGGATATTCGTGTAAGATTAGGGTTGCTCCGATTGAGGAAATGTCGTCTAAGGTAGCTTGGACAAGTGCAATTTATGCCCATGAGTGCGTCTGTTAGGAGAAATGGAATGAGTTGAGTTTATTTAAGTCACTCCAAGAAAGAGCAATTTTAACATTTCAACTCAAAACTAAAAGACTGGGGTTGGGGGGGGGAGGGGGGGGGGGGAGGGGGGGGTGTGCACGCCACATGAGCCCAACATATACCATAGTTCTTCAGTAAATACTCCAAGCACTTGCCTTCATAATAAATTAAGAGTAGTCGTTTCGTTACCAACCACTTAATACTAATCTACAACCTAGAAAATCTTCCTAGCTTACTCCCCAGTTGCTTCCTAGCAGCGGGAGGGAATGACTGACTGATAGATTTAATATCAAGTTGACTGCACGTATATGATTTGAGGCATCTTATATATGATTATTATGCCACACTACCCGTATGTGTTGTGTCAGCTCAGCTCAGTGGGCTCATAATAGTTGAAGGCCATGGACCACCTTGGCAGTCAGCTAAACTGACGACCCATATGTGCGAAATAGTGACTGTTTCTACTGATATTATTTTTTTTCTCGTTTCTTCTTCATTAAAAATACATGCACTTGGTACTTCTATTTTTTTTTTTTTTTGGAAACTCAGAACTCAACTCGAACGGACCCTTTGGATCCACCCGAACCTACAAACTGAGGGAAGTGGAGCCTTGCCCCAAGGACACCTCCATGCGAATTGCGAATGCGGATACAGTCTATACATCCTTGAAGCGAGCTTCCCGTGCGGTTACCCTCTCCCAGTGCCTTCCTTTATGATGCACGGGTAGGACCCCCGGAGGGGTGGTAGAGCGCGCCATGACTCTACCCAACTAGTAACTGGACCCTCCTTTATGACGCGCGGCTGGGACCTCTTCTTTCAAAGAGGTGGAAAATCACGCCATAAATCTTCCTCCAGCGAGATTCGAACCTGGGGTGCCTCAGTATTCCTTCAGGGACTTTGCCACTGCACCATGCCCGGGGGGCTTTGGCACTTCTATTTTTGATGAGCCAGAAGAGTATGAGCTCTCTCTTTAACCAATCTGCCACCTCAAGAAATTACTCTGGAGAGATGGTATAGTGCATATTAACCTTGCATCAGGTCTCGGACTAGAAGAGATTGTTCATCCGCAAAGGTATGATGTACCCTTCAACAAGCAGAAAGCAAAAACCAAAAAAAAAAAAAAAAAAAAAAAAAAAACAACAAAAAAAAAAAAACTGTTTCGGTGCCTATGCATAAACACTCAGTCCTCCAGACTGATGTCCAAGTCCTTCCCTGTAGACCATAAGTAATCTCGGTATGCACAGGGAATGATGCACCCAAAAAAGGAGACATGCAAAGGGATCATTAGAACTCCAAGCGTAGGTTAGTTCAGAAGATTGAAACCTGGGGAAAAGCAAATATCTGAAGTAGAGCAGGCTCTTGAAAAACAATCTTGTCATTTAGGCAAATTTTCCACATGTAGTTGACGTTGGAGTTTTATGTTGGTAAATCACTGGGACACTTTGATCGATCTCGATCTTCTTCTTCATTCAGTTCCTGTTGGATACATTCTAACAGGAGACCAAAGCTCTGAAACTTTAGGCCAGTAGTTGTTTAAGTTGTAAATCATCGTATAGCCGACAGCTCCAAATTGACAGATGACTGGACTGCTCTTAGAATATGGGAACATATATGGTCTAGTATGGAGGTCAAAACACAAACTAGCACAAGTAAAATCACCAACAGTCGAATTTTCGAACACCACAGTTAGAAACTTTTGACTGATGAAATCCATAGCCCATTTGATCCTCCTGAGCACATGATTTTTTTTTTTTTTTTACAGGCCTGCCCCTGATTTGAGGTCTCCAAACTGTTCCACAAGTAGCGAGTTAGCAATGCTGAGGCCGGACACCGGAGGGCATTAACCGCTGCTTCAATGATCATGTGTTCGTTCACTCCTTTTACGGTTCAAAAAATGGATTGCCCTCGTCTCATACATGTCTAGTACACTGAGATTACGAGATACATTAACTCTACCTCTGCCTCGTACTCCTTCCACTTCCCTCTCTCACATCCATTCTCAACTCTTGCTGTGCCAACAACAGAGACGAAGATGGCAGTATTGATCATTTCAGATTCAATCCAGCCAACGATGAAGCCGTTCACACTCGATAGATCCCAGCAATTTTGTGGCGATCCCAGCCGTTCCTATTCAAGAAGAAAACATTCAAAGTCTTGGCTTGCGAGCTTTGACTCTAGGAAACAAGGCTTCAGTTAACGATCAAGTATTGAAATCCGTCGCCAAAGGGCTAAAGCGATGGCTTTGACCGTCGCTAGAAGGTCAGTGGCCGCCGTTGACATTAGCGATGTCTTCGCACGCCAGTTACAGTATGAAATTCCAACATTGATCATCTATTTTTGTCGTGTACCCATCCATCTAAGGTCTTCTATTGAATATTGTGATACACCATGCATTGGTAGTCAAAGAAATAAAAATTATCATGAAAAAATTGCTCCAATTGCTTGAATACATGATGAAGTCTTTAAAGGGTTGAAAATTATGTGCACAAGTTAGTTTTTGTCTATACTGAAAGTATTTAACTTCAGAGGGAAAGAAAAAAATATATATATATTGCCTCAATAAATTATGGGAAAGAAAAATAAATATATATTTAATTCAATAAAATAGGTAAAATTATTCAAACCTTCGAATACAATGGGTGTTTGGTCTAGTGGTATGATTCTCGCTTCGGGTGCGAGAGGTCGTGAGTTCGATTCTCGCAACACCCCACAGCTTTTTGCCCATCTCACCCATGTCAATTAATAATGGGTTTAAAAAATAAAAAAAAATGCACCAGCCGGGAATCGAACCCGGGTCTGTACCGTGGCAGGGTACTATTCTACCACTAGACCACTGGTGCGGGGACTGATTAGTTGTCATCTTTATAATTATAAATGAAATATTTTTTATTTAGGCTACCAACCATTTGCATTTGACCTATTGAAATTAAAAGGAGATCCAAAAATATGTTTAATACCATATTTGGTTCCGAATATTAAAGCAGCAGTCCACAGTTATGGTTCCCAACAATTGCATGGCAGTGAGCTTAGATGTGCAGCCATTACATAAGCTACAAATAGGTTATTTTCGAAATTTTACTTTTCAAAAAAATTACAGAAAGATCATTTACTAATGGAGTTACCACATCAATGATCGATTACGAGGTGGAATTTTTTTTTTTTTTTGGGGCATTTTCCTACTCCTTGCTAAACATCCATACCGGGCCCAAAAATCAGATGGGTAATAATTAAAGTCCGGTAAAATTTGTATCCGTTGCCCTTACACATCATGAGATATTAGACCCACAAAAAACATTTAAGTGATTTTCCTTTTGTTTTTATCCATTTCAACCAGTCCAAAAAAAAAATAAATAATTTAGCGATGCCAAACATGCACTTAAGACAACTTTATAACACGCACGCCCAGCCACAGAAAGAAGTACAACACCTTCCCAAGTTCAAAACGGGATATCTTCAAAGCCATTCCCAAACAAGCTAGCTAGTTGGGAACGGAACCGACAAGGATTACATATATATATATATATATATGGAAAAGAAGTATAAATCCCTATGAAACTCATACACGTGTGGATATGAAAACTTCAATCCCATGTATTGATAGATTATGAAATATATATACAATAATTTGTTAAATTTTATATAATTTAAGTTAGAGCCCGTCTTCCTTCCTTATAATGAAATACTCAACTGAACAGTTACCAGAAACTGAATGTAAAAAGAAAATGGTTCTCGTATTTTTTTCGTGCCCCTTCGATTCACATGGTTGAAAATTTCAAATCATCGCTCTTAAGGCCTCATATAATGGCAAGTCAAACAATTTGTCACGCTATACTCCGTTTCCCGTATTGGATAGCAGGAAGAGGGCGAGGGGGGGGGGGGGGGGGGGTGGGTGGGGCGGCGTATGAATAATATTTATTATTTATTTATCCGGCAGACTAAAGGAGAAGAATTGAAATAAAATAACATTATATATCTCACAAGCTTCGAGGAACAACGGGTCCAAAGTTCTTACAAACCCGCAACGGCTTCTGTCGAGCGCCCCGACAAAAGAAGAGCGTTGGGGGACAGCTGTATAGGCAGTTGTCGGCTAGACTCACCGTGGCTTGGCTCGGCTTCAGCTTCATCAGCGGGCTCGGCACCGGCCCGAACAAGTAGTTCCCGCCGAGCAACAACCTCGCCAATGGCAACACTCCGGCGCCGGGAACTGCCGCTTTGAACGCGTACTGCATCGGAACCATGCCGGAGAACCTGTTGTTCTCTAGGGACAGCGCCGACAGCTTCGGCATCGCCGCCATGAACGCCGGCAGCAACCCCCGGAACCGGTTGTCGCTCATGTCCACGGCTATGAGCTCGCTTTTGCGGGCGCCGGAGGCTCCTCCGGCGGCGGGGGCTTGTACGGACGAGAAGCGGTTGAAGGAGAGGGTGAGTTGCTGGAGTGATGGGTGGGTGAACAGGACGGACGGAACCGCGCCGCTGAGATTGTTGTGGCTCAGATCCATCACCTGTAGAAACCCTAACTTCGCGATACCGCCGGGAACGGTCCCCACCAGCCTGTTGTTCCTCATCGAGATTTGAACCATTGACGCCGGAAATTTGGCCGGAACACCGCCGGAGATGTAGTTGTCGCTGGCGTCTAGGATGTAAAGGTTTTTGGCAAGGCTCAGGTCGGGAAACTGGCCGGAGAGCTTGTTCCCCTTGAAGTTCGAGCCTCTTCAAGCTTCTCAAGCCGCCGAAGCTCGCCGGAACTCTCCCTTCGAGCCCGTTGCCGTCGAGGAAAAGCTCCTCGAGATTCGAGAGTGAGCCGATCGATGCCGGAATATCGCCGGAGAACGAGTTCCCGGAGAGCACCAGTCGCGTCAAGCGAGTGAGGTTGGAGAGCGAGCTGGGAAGGGAGCCTCTGAAGTAGTTGTTGGAGAGGTCTAGGGTTTCCAAGTAGGGGAGATCCCAAGTGACAGAGGAGGAAGGGGAGCTGAGCGGACTGGCATAACCGGCCTGGTCCAGGCTGATCTCGGTGACCCGGCTCACGCCGGCGACCGTGACGTCACAGCTGAAGCCGCAGGTGAACCGGTCGCTGAACCGGCTGTCGCAGGGATCAACGGCGAAGTCCCATGAGCTCAGGCACGAGCCAGGACTCACAGAGTTAGGGTCTAACCCGTTCTTGAGCTGCTTCAAAACCTCCACATCTCCCCAGTACGTCTTCGAGTCCGCCAAGAACCACACCTCCGTAACCACAAGAAACAAAATCAGAAAGGACGACACAGTGAAATTACAGAGAGTCCTCATTCCCGTAGGAATTGGGTTCCTCGTTTTAGGCAATTGAAGAATTGAAGATCGAGGAAGAGGCAAGTTGTGAGTGCTGGGTAAATGATGAAACATCTGCAATGGGTGGTGAGACGATGATAATGATAGCTTTGTTTTCGTGTTCCCTTTCACTGTATGGTTCTTAGGGGCCCCGTGCGAACTGTCAGAGCCTCTCCTGTGGTGTGCGTACTACACATTTGTAGATTTTTTTTCTAGCAGACAGATAGGGGAGGGCTGAGCTGGAGTTTCATCTCATGTCATTCATTGCCGTGCAGCATAGTATGTTATTAAATAGTCTTTTTTTTTTTTTTTGGTGATTGTGTTATTAAATAGTTACGGCCACCGTAATCAATTTTGTGACATCTGATTAAGAACAGACTGATGGTTCCACAGGGTCCCAAATGAGTGAGCATTTACGTTCATTAGTACCGGTGGCTGCCATGTTTATAAGTGGTTCTGGGATCAATAATTCTGGTTACACTAGAATTGTTCATGAAAACGCAAATACAATAGATGGTGAATAAAAATTGAATAGGCCATAGGCCAGTGGGTAACTGCAGAAAAATATCCACAGTTAAAGCACCTCCAGTGTACCAACTCCCACAATCATTTTTACAATTGCTTGTGTTCATTCTCTGTTTTTATATGTCCTCACAATTTTTTGCTTTCTTTTTCTTCTTATCTTTGAAAGGAAGGCGTCCTTATAATTTGTAGGACACATCTCTGACGCAAACCTACCTTAAAGCTTACGGAAGTTTTAAAACAAACTTTAGCTAAAGGCAGCTTTTTCTGTGGCACTTTTCGTCGTTGCTAATTAATCTAATTAGCTTATTCTAATCCATGGAGCTTGACCCACTGCTTCCTGGCCTTTTGTTTGTGAAAAACAGAGGCATCTCACCTTTACAATCTTGCTCCATTGAGACCGTCTCGTTAGGTTATAGCACGAAATCACTAAGAACACACTGTTGGGGGAACAAGTTGATAATCATAACAGTGAGACCTTGGTGTAGTTTGGAGTCGTTTTGTCAATAGTTTAGTTTAATTAACAGTGGTTAAGGTGGGCAGGGCCAAAAAATTAGTTAGTAGGTACAGTCTTCTCCATCTTCGTTGCCTTGGGGGGTTTCGAATGTCAACTCGATGATCAAATTGCGTCTTTTGTTATGATTTCCTCATGTTAATCATTGAATTGGTTGAGGTAAAGTACCTAACACTACAGCTGGCCCAAAACAAAATGGAACAATATGAAGCATCATGGCGCCCACAATCTTTACCCTACCGACTCCTTACTCTTATTCTTCTTGAATTCTTTTTTTACTTCCCTTGAGATAAATTTGGTAGCAGTGGGTGCGTGTGATGGATCCTGCAACTTCTTACCACCCTAGGATAAATTTATATCATAGCAGCAGTGGACATGGAGAACTGATCATATGGGCTAAGTTTCAATCAGTGGGTGATTGGCGAGGTCACCCGAGTGCTAGACAAAATCGCACATATAAAGTATTCTAATGAATGAATGGCCCTCATAGGGACTTAGGGCTGTCCAGCTGATCCCCCAACCATACATTTAAGAATTGTTTTTGATCACGCCCGCAGGTAGCTTGGTTGGTTTTCTGACAGTAGATTGAGAGAAATGACTCAGGATCAAACGCTGGCAACCGCAGTGTGGGATTCATGCCCTCCAATGTGGGGGTGAGGTCCTTTTGGGCACCAACACCTGATCCTCTTGTGGGAAAGAGCTGCTGAGTTACCGTGATTTATTACTCCACACTGAAGGGGCAAAGTGTGGGCCCCCTTTTGAGAGACGAATTGTTTTTGATATGGGAATCAAAAGAAAACACAATTGTTTAATGGAAAAATGACATTTTCAGGGGCGAAATATATTAGCATAATTTGATGTAAATTATAGCATATTTGAAATATGATTTTTGCATTTTAGCTAGTGTTTCAAATATATTGAATGAACTACGTGAAATCAACTAGATTATCAGAAAATGAGAACTAGAGTACTGTTTTTCAAGTAAAAAAAAAAGTCCTGTGCATTTTTACCAGTGACCAAGATTCTTTTTATTTGCCTAAAATTTTAATATGAAATAAAGAAGGATAACACTCTATATAAAAAAAGTCCTGTGCATTTTTACGAGTGACCAAGATTCTTTTTATTTGCCTAAAATTTTAATATGAAATAAAGAAGGATAACACTCTATATACCTTCACACACCATTTATATTGAAAGTTATCATGAACAAAACACATGATCACACAAACACTTCAAAGAAAATCACACAAATCTTACCAAAGCCATATTTTTAGTGTGAAAAGTGTATAAGTAAAATTTTTTAATAAATAAACAATTAAGTGTGTGCATTGAGAGCTTGTTGCTCCTTGGGCTGAATTAGATACCTTGAGGATTACAAGGTATGGGAAGTTGGGAACGTGTATGGAGGGGCTTGTCATGTAGCCGTTGGCTTTTAGTCGTTGAACTCTTGATGGCATCAAACCATACAGACAGGTCCACTAGCTGACCACTTGCCTCAAAATAAGGGCCCTAATCGTTCCTTCGGACCGCCCATAGACATGACATTTGAAGTTTCATCTTTTTCTAGGACAACTTCTTAAAACAAAGAAAGCTTTGATTACTAATAACAAAAAAATATAAATAATTATAGCCTTCGTCAGACCCGAATCAGAAGTAAAATGGATAATAAATGATATTCCGTAGCACCTGCATATACTTCTATTGTAATTTATTTTACATATTTTTTGGCTAGGATCTTTCTAATTAACTATGGGCGAGGCACCGAGTGATACAGAAGGATGAATAGGTGAAATCTTCATATAACAACTTGCAGCATAGGAAACTATGTCATGGTAACTTGTGAATCCTCAAGAAGTATAAATAGAAAATTCCAAATAAGAACTAAAGATGAAACTAATATTGTTTCCCTTGATCAACTAAGAATACACACAATATGAAATAGATTTCCATGCTTTTTCTTTTCTTTTCTAATATCATGCAGCATAGGATGAAGAGGGGAAAAGGCACTAACCTAGCTTATTCACTTTCTTTTTTCTTTTTTCTTTTTTTTTGGGTGCCAATGCTAGCTCTATACAGCTTCACTAGTCAAATTAAAGTTGCCAGTAGTCACCAAATTACACTGTTACCGACAGAAACATGATTATATAGCAAGGCCAAATATCAGAAGGGACATACCTCAATTGAAGAACTTGAGTTGAGACCGACAAGCTGACCAGTAGTAACTTCTTTGCCATTCACAAAGATCCAGCTCCTCCTAACATTCCTCGACCAGAAAGATATCTCTCTTTCCAATTTGATGATTGCCTAAGCATATATGATCCAGAGTAATTACACAATTTATAGCAATAACTGCTGCCAAAGACGCAGTAAGATAACTGAGCGACAGACAAACACAAACTTCATCTCTTACGTTCTACTTTGTAGTTTCATGATCACTAAGATTAAGCAAGCAATGCCATGTATGGAAACTATAATTTGAATCCTGCAGTTCACAGATATGTTCTCAGCGTCATACTAATATTTTCCCTGGTTGCTTTTCTTTGTCTAACTGCATAGTTGGAACAAAGAACACCTAAACAGACTGAATTCTTTTCCATTTTTTTATTGGGCAGGGTGGGAAGAGAGGCACCTAATTACCAAAGCTTCTCATAAAAACAGCAGCAAACACTAGTCTAAATGTCTGGTTTTGTAATGAAGGCCAATATGTTGAATAGCATGACGAAGCAAGAGGTTGCTTTCATTGTTATTTAGTAATATTAAGAACTCATGATGCATTGAGATGCTTTATATTTCTCTTTCTCAGGCAATATCTTTTTCTCATTGAGTCAATTTTCTGACATTGAAACACAACCACCCAGCAAGATGCTTGCATAGACACAGTTAAACACCAACTAGAATGCAAAGATAGATGCAGCAAACAAATAGAAGAAACCATGAGAAAATGATGGGGAACACCGACAACAATTTTCTAGCTCATATAGAACTAGTACTATCTCTATCATAAATTGGGTTTAATTTGTAATTTTAAAAAGTGTCTATGTTATTTAGGGTCTTTTCATTTGTGACTATTTTGGTCAAACCCAAAGCTTTATGGGCTTATGCATAATTTTATTTTAGTTTCGTAGGAGTATAAATATATAGTGTGTAATCATTTATTTAGCAGCATGGGCTAATGCACGAATCCAAATACACATTTATATTCAACCTGCCGACTATATATTTTGTTAGCTTGTCCTTCCCTCCCCAGGTCAATGTCAACGTAAAAAATCTGTTGCTCTATCGAGTGCGACCTGACAAATTAAAGGCGAAAACTGAAAAATGAACATGTTTGGGATGAAGTTAATAGTGGAAAGAAAGAAGTAATCATCACTTCAGTAGTCAGTTTCCTACTGGACTGGCAGGATTGAAAACACAGAATGCATGTGGCTCCCACCCAAAACTAATATTGACCTCTTAAATAATCTGTCGGTTGTTGGCTGCTTTAGTGATGCGCCTCATGACCCAATCCCTGTCAGAGTTTTATTCCCAACCGAAGTTCTCCAAAAACCAGACCCAAATCTACTTTGCAAGCCTCAAGACATCTATACACCGGGTTAAAGTGAAGGAGAGAATTCGCATATATCAATATCAACTTTGAACCCGATGCTTCCACATGATTGGTCAATGTATTGGAAATTTAACTCTGAAGCTCATTAGCCCATTATGGACGAAGTATTAAAAGTTCCAAATATTGCTACCGGCCCCCTCCTGTTACACAACCTAAAGCACAAGTAAACTCAGAATTAAAGATCTCATTAGACAATGAACAACTTCACCATCTAATGAGATTGAAAATGTAATGCCACCGTACTTCAAAAGATAATGCGTACCACCACCAATTTAGTTTTTACAACCAAGACATTCATCAGCTACAGATCTATTGCTTCTGACATTTGAACTCAAGCAATGCATATGCGTATGAAAACTCAAGATAAAACCTATCAAGGAATTTCAATAGTATCACGGCGGGCATGGAACGTATTCCTTTACCTAATTCAAAGCCAATTCAGCCTATCAGATTTGGTCCACAATCACAAGAAGTTAGGGAACAATGGCTTCTCTGCTTGAAACAAGCCATGATCCAATGAACATAAGACTAAGCTCCAAAGCATAAAATACGGCAGTCATAATCTTTCAAGTCAAACTGAATTTGGAGAAATCTCAAAAAACTACCATGGATAAAAAGCACCAGTAAGCTTCTATTCTAGTACTTATCGAAATTAAAAATCTGGAGTAAAATATTTGGAAATGTACCTCAGCTTTCTCAATATGATGCCTCACATGGCGGCCACATAAGATGGCAAATGCACCTCAACATGCAATGATACTTTGCAATAAAGAAAGGGAACATGTTCCAATCTCATTCCTTTAGCATCTTCATTTTGATAACTTGAGACTGTAAGGTTCATTTAGAAAAATATCTCAAATCGCAAATATCCAAAGACTACAGAATGCAGGTGCTTGTGTGTGAGCACAATGAAGATATCAATATGTTAAAGACGAATAGTTTGCTTACCACTTTTAGGTCACGGAATTCCTTATTGTTCATATTCGAGAATCATATCAAGGCCTCAGCTCATCATAGACAACGGGCATGCAAGCAAAACTTCTTGAACCAACATTAAAAACAGTAGATTTTCAGAAGCAAACCATTTTAATTGAAGATGAAACTTCCAACACGAAATTATCACATTAAGAGTAGCAAAGAAAAATTAATGCTTAGCTGCAAATAAAATTACCTTTCTCAGCAATATAAGAAATCATCATCACATGGACCTAAATCCATGTCAAGTATCTGTAGCAAAATGCCAAATGTTGTAGGATGCAACAACTTGAAATGAAGATAAAGTGCATCAAAAATTCAAAAGTACTTATATATGCCATGCCTATGCCTTACGTGTCCAGAAGTAACGAATGCCGGCATCGGTCTCATACTCTTCCTGATCTGATGTTACAGAGCTACGTTCTTGATCAGGAAAAGCCATTCTAGCAAAAGCCTGTTCTGTACGTAGCACATGAATCTCAAATTTTGAGTTTATGACCTTCACACATCCAGGTGTTTTACGGTATAAGGTTGCTTGTGGTGCAGAACATTTTCTTGGGACTTGTGGTTAATGTCAGGAGACAACTGTTAGACGAGTATCAGAAGACAATGACTTCTGAATGAATGCGTTGGTTTGCAAGGCCAATTTCTGACAAAGTGTTGGGTCTTTTCTGCATCAAAATTGGATCTTCCCAATTTAGATGCCCTTAAAGAATGAGCAGGAGACACCTTTTGTTCATCAATCCTCGTCCACGTAGACTGTCATTTCTATTAGAAGTGGAGCTGGGCAGTAGCCTCTTTGGAATATGGTTTCATCTGACAAGAAGTAAATGATGTCGGTTAAATTTGTAGAGAAGAAAATATCATCATTATCTGGATGTCTGTCAGGGGTCCTCAGTGTTCAACTTACCACAATGTTCAGTATTATGAGGATTTGGCACTAAGCAGTTGACTTTTACACGGTGCTGATTTCAATAGGCAGAATGTGATAGGTCTGCAAAGCAATCCAGCTCTGCAGGATATTCATCACCAGGAAATTCTGAAAATCTATGCACTGCTGGAGATGAAGATGCGTTAGGACCACCAACAATAGGGTATCTCAAATTCATGGTTCTTAATAGGAAAACTCAACAATCAGGAACTCACATTATCATAAGGAGACATATTCACTGTGTTTTCACATCTATATCAATGAAAAGAAGCTCATCCTCAGTGTCAAAGTTTACAAGGGAGTGTGCAAGATACACAATATCACCTTCTGAAATAGTGGTTGAACAATCTAAGCCAGCATTATGCCTGTCTTCAAAAAGTAACCAGTCAAAATAATGCCCGCTGTCATTTTTTATTGGTTCTTGCAATGGCAGGGGAGAAGCATCTCCAGGAAATTAAAATTATCTATCCTTCCTTAGCATTTTATTTAGAGAACTATCCGGTACAGGCATTGAGGACAGCAATATCCCTCTTAATTTGTGGATGCGCGCAGTTGCTTCCTGCAGCCTATAATGATCTGACATTTTTCCAAGCATACAAATTCCACTTGGAGGCTCACTGTTCAATAGTGGTACACAGCATGGACAACCATCTATATTTTTAATGTAGTCATGACAGGATTGGAAGGAAAAGGTGCAAACTCTACCATGCGAACAGAAGCTTCAGCTAAAATGTCAGGGTCACAGAGAAGAGAATGCCACGGATCTCATAGTTCCAGAATAGTAAATCTATGAGACAAATGCACTGCACCTTTTGAAAGCGCTCCCAAGGAAGCACCAGCACAGAACCAGAAGGCAACAGAACACAAAAAACAAGCAAAATGCATCAATAGGTTGAAGTCATTAGCTGACAATAAGAATACACGGATTCTCAGTTGTAACACTAGGTCGAATTAGACGTTTGGGGATGGCTAGTGAAACCTATCTTTTTCCAGAAAAACTATATGACGATTCACTTGTAAAGAAGAAGCGTTGAAAAACAATGCATCGAAGCATATTGCATGAAGGACAGTGCCGTGAAGGACAGTATGGGGACCATAAACCTATAAAACATCTACTACTTTAAGTAATGGTTGGCTGGCAACCTTCTAACAATCTAGCTATACAGGTTGGTGGCAGAGGACATTTTCTGCACGAACTTAAATCCACTAAGTTCACAAACTGAAACCAAAATATTAAGTCTCAAATTGGAATGCGCAACTGGTATACAAACAGGTCTGTCGAGGACAAAAGCAACACAGAAGATAGTGTGTCCCTTCTCATTTCCTCTTTCAGGATAACATTTTCATATGCCCTGACAAGGTGTTAATGTTAAGAAAATGTTATCCCGAAAGACGTGAACGCAGATACCATCAAAAGGATCTTCCAAAAAAAACGAAGGGCATACTCGCAATAGAAGAACAACATCATGAAGTCATAATAAGTCATCTGGAGACTCCAGGCACAATTATTTAGTACAGTAAATCATGAAAATAGCTACACACACATAGAGACGGATCTTAGAGAAGTTTTTCGAGTTGAAGATAGGTCCGAAGACTGCAACAGAACAAACAAGTAGTTTCCAACAATTCTTACCTTGATAAGATTAAAATCTGTCTTCTGAATAAAACGAATTAAATAGAAACTATATGCTAACATTTAGCATCATCAGAGAATTTCATTAGGGCTTTTTTTCTGTCGGATTATCAAAACTTGCAGAATACCAAAGGAAATTAAACAAATGAAGGAATAGAGGAAGAGGAGGAAGAAATGAAAAGACCTCGGCGGCATTCTTCGATAAGAGTTTGAGTATCGATGGCGGAACCGAAGAGAAAGCTACCGTACTTTGTGAATCTGAAATTAGAAGCTACGGATCGAACTGCTGCTACGAAATCGCAAAAAGGAATTGGAGTGAGATTCTCACTTCTCAGTTGAAACCTCACGGATCCGATCTTCGGAGCGACCATCCCCACAAAGCTTCGGAAGCGCGCGGGTTAACGGCTCTTTCATTCGATTATCCTGGCGCTTGTGATTTCGCGAGAGTAATACTATATTTATATTTTTTAAATAATTTTTTTTGAAAGTAATATTATATTTATATTTTTTAAATAAATTTTATTTCGAATGGATAACGTAATAGGGTATATATATACTCTTTTTTTATTAATATTTTAATTCAAATAAAAATATAAAATTACATATATTTTATAACATCACTTCGTTCACTAAAAAAAAATTGTATCAAGTATATACAAGTAATATTAGTTATTTTGCGATTTTAATCTCTGAAGTGTTTTGACGTCACCGCGCAAGCGAATGCTAGTGCATCGTTTTGGGCCTCTAATGAGGCCCGCGGAAACAGCCGACAAGGGCTGAGGCATGACCGTGGCCCAAACTTTAACATTTTTTGATTTAAAAGAAAAAAAAGGCTTAATCTTGCTTGTAAAACAAAAAATAAAATAAAAAACCTAAAAGATTCATTTTGCCAACCAGTAAGGCTGTTTTTGGATGGTGAGGTTTAATATGAAAATGGAGTGATAAAGACTATAATAATGGAATGCACATTCCCCTATATGAGGGAATACTATTTTATTTTTTATTCTTTTGTACCGGAATGATTATTTCATTAAGGGTTCAAAAAGTTGTAAGTGATCCTACTATTGACTTGTAATTCATTGCCGAAGTAGTGGATCCATCAATGTGAGACTGGAAAGGAAAGGAAGTGGAGGAAGGAATATGGTCACATATCATGTTACGAAGAGTAAAATAAAAACTCTGCTCCTTTCTCTTTCATACCCAAGGATATGTTTCGACTACTCGAAAGAATACTCCCTCCATAGAGGTGAATATTCTCCTTAGAGGGTGATATAAAGAAGGCAAAGAGGGAGGAATGATTAATGGTCACCGTCAAGGTTGTTAACCATAAGAAAGAGAAGAGAGAAAACTCTCATGTTCTAAGTTTAAAATAAGGGAAAGAAAGAACACGAAGAGTGAGATGAGGTGGTCATCATTAGGTCAATCGCCAACGAGTTGCCTGTTGTCCATATGTTGCTAGATTACGGTGTTTATTAGTTGCAAAATTCACTAGTTAGCTCACTTTTTATGGCTTATATGAACTTAACCCAACGTTTATCGTAACAAATATGGAAAAATGACAAAAAGTGAAATACATTAAGAGCTTTACCATTCATTCTTGAGGTATCAAATTTAAGACAACAAATGCAGTGAAACCCTAGAAAAGTGCTTGCCAAGCAAAAAGGATTCCTCCTAAGGCTGAGTTGAATGACTGTTATAAGGAAGAAATATGCAAATATTTTTAGATTGGTAAATAAGCATACATCTTGGAACCCTTGATCTTTTCCAACTCCAAGACATGCCAGTAAATTTAAACAAAAAACACTTTCAAAAATTCCTTTTCCTCCGACTCTGAGGAATCGGTCAAGCGAGGGGGAGGGGGGAGAGAAAGTTCCCCTATTGGGCTAGAACTGGAAGGCGCCTTAAGGCAACTTACAACAGTAGAAGTCAGAACAATCAGACTCACCTACATCCTCTGATCTAGGATGTAGCAGCTATGAATCTATTGACCGAGAAGCTTACGAAGAAAACAGTCCTGCAATTTGAGTGTGCTTGATCCCAAAGGGTTCCCTTTCCATAGACAACAAATATGCTTCACTGCTAGTATTATTAAATCCCTTAAACAAAACCAAATGAACTAGTGAATTGGTTGCCCTGCTCAATGAAAACCGGTCCACTTTCTAAAACTATAGTTGCAGTATGTGCAGTTTGAATATCAAGGGCACACTGTTGCATAAGACACACACTAGGGTTTACATCATTACAGAAGATGTTCGCACAAATTATTTATAACATCACAACAAAACCCAGTCTAATACCAAGGCTACAATACATTAATCTTAAGCATACTTTCACAACACAAAGAAAAGGGGCAATGCAGCTAGCATATATATATATATATGTATATATATATATATATATATATATATATATATAGAGAGAGAGAGAGAGAGAGAGAGAGAGAGAGAGAGAGTCCTTGAAACACCCTGTTACTAATTCCCAACACATCATATAATAACCTCAAGTGATGCTCAACCGAGGCGCAGATCGTGAGATCCAAATCCATCTTCTGGGTGGAGATTTGGGTGGTGAGGATGCAGGCTGAATGCATACAGGTTGGCAGCACCGTGCGCAAAAGAAGCAGCGGATTCATAGTCTCTTTCGTTTTCCACTAAGCCAAAGTCCTCATACTTTGATTCCTATGTTAAATTTGGTCTTTTTATTAACAAGATCATCATTTCCGTATGAAAATCACGCACCGAAGGAACAAGAAAAAGTAAATACGCCTTAGATATCCTTACCATCTCTAGCAGCAGAGTTCCATATATTTCCTCCAAGTTCTTTATCTGCAGACAGTGAAAAGAGCTAGCATTAGAAAACTATATATATATAGATATTAAATGGAAATTAACATGAATGGATAAAAATTAGATTGAACCACAATAGTTAATGCGAGATTAGCTAACCTTTTTCCTGCAGGTGTCAGTCTGATTTTTGATCACGTGGTACTGCTAACAATTGAATTTAGGGTAGTTAGATGGGCTTAAAAAATGCAACTTCAGGAAACCATAAATGAGCAACACAAACGAGAATTCAGTGAGAATATGAGAAAGGAAAGGCAAAAACTATTATTAACAAAGAAATTCTTTGAGTTTTTTTTTTTTAAGATTAAATTGTTTTATTAAAAAAAAATTAATAATGCTTTCTGGTGATGTTTCTAAGTAGCAAAAGCAAAGACCTCTCAAAGAGTAAGAAGAAACGGATTCTTGAAGTTCTTCTCTTCTCTTAAGTGAGGAAATATCTAAGAACTACACAGAACAGCTTCAATGGAGGAATTTCATGTTTATCAAAATGATCAAAAGTAGAAAAGCGTCCAGGGCTGATTAGAAGGTAGAGTTTTTCTATTCTTTTCTCAACCGTTTTTTTTTTTTCCAAAAAAATACGTAAGGCTAATTTTTAGATCCCCTGATATATTCAGTTCTCAGAAAAAGAATTAAAGAACCCTTCGAGTTTCAGCAGACCACTACGCTGAGTAGAATGCATGGAGGAAAATTACGTGTGAGGAAAAAAAAAAAAAAAAAAGTCTCCGAACCTAGACGTCTTTCTAGATCTATCTAAGGAGTAGTCAAGCATTTTTTTTTTTTTTCGCTTCTAAACAAACAAGAAAGCGTACAAACAATTGATTCAATCCTCCAAATACATCTTCCTGCACCGTTTCTAACCTTCCGCGCAGTCACAGTCGACAAAGAGGCTGCCACTTCTTGGTGAAGATCGATCAGTTCTCCCATGCCCAGATCCTCCAAATCTTCACCCATTCTTTGCCTTTTCAGAAGAAAAAAGAAGACAGAACGATGTCCCGTAAGCATAATCCCGACAGAAAAGACTCTCCTTTTTGTCGTGAGTGGTTTATTACCTTATCTGTCTCCGAAGCCTACTATTGATCTCCTTCAGCTTCCTCAAGTTCTCCTGCATTTCCTGCGGGCATCAAACGTGGGATAGCGCTAAAACGAGTGAGGGTTACCAAAATCATTCTCAAAAGTGCACCCGAAACAAATCAAACATCGGAATACCACGAGAGAGAGAGAGAGAGAGAGAGAGAGAGAGAGGGATTTAGAGACCTCGTAGTGCGAGTTCCACAGATCGATGCCAAGAGCCTTCTGATACTGATCGTAGATCTTCTTAGTCCTTCAAGAAACAACAAAAACCTAAAACTCGAGGGGACAAAAGAGGAGTTTTGATGGGAAGGGAAGTAGGGTTATTGTTTAGATCTAGAGATTACATACGTAATGTTGGGACTGATGTATTCGTGGCATTTGTTGGAACTGGAGAACATGATGAGGGAGACCTTGGCGTCGCAAAGAACGGTGAGCTCCTGTGCTTTCTTGAAAATACCATTTCTGCGCTTGGAGTAGGTGACCTGCCTGTTCGTGGGGTTCTCTATCCGCTTGATCTCGATCTTCCCCCGACCCATTTTCCGATGATGGTGATGAGAGGGAGACGAGGTTTCTGATGATCAGTGAATTGTTTGAAGAATATGGTGAAGAAGAAGAAGAAGAAGAAGAAGAGGAAGAAGAAATAGGAGGGGGAGGAAAATAAAGGTGCAGAGGAGAGGAAAGTAGGGTTTCCATTTTGGGGAAGGGAGAGAAAAAGTGAACTTGGATTATACTGAAAATGTTCGCCATATTAATTAAAGGGTCTTTGGAGGCATCACTGCTGCTGCTGATGATGCGGTGAACAGTAGTATGATGTCGGGTCCTTTCTTTCTTGACTTTGACGGCACACCACACCCATTTTTGCCGCTCAACTTAAGAGCAATGTTTAACATCAGTCCCATTTTCAACATAAACTTGGGAACTTAATCTATAGCTTACAGATTTTGAACATGAAAGCCTCTTGGAAACTTAATCTATAGCTTACTGATTTTGAACATGAAAGCCTCTTTCTTTCCCAAAGCCGACCTGAGAAACCCTAAAGTACAAGTGAGAATAAATTAGTTTTTAAGTCTTTTTAACCGTTAATATCCTATTAAGGAACATCCATCTATGAATAACATGTTGAAATATTTTAGAGTTTCACAAGCTGGGTTGAATTGATTCATTATAATATTTATATAGCTTTCTATCATTGTAGTGGTGGAGGTCGAATATCAAAGTCCTCATAAGTTTGTGCAATGGAAACTTCCCTTAACTTCCAAACTAAATTTCACATGCCCGTAAAGATTACATTTTGAGATTATTTTTAGAGAATTATTATTATCTAGTTTAGTTCGTTTTATAATTTTGAATAACTTTATTTTCCCCTCTCTTTAGAATTAATGATCTCAGACACACCACTAGTTCCCACCATTGTATTAGACTCATCAGTTTAACCATTCGTTACTATTCTAGTCTCTTGAATAATTATAAATCTGTTAATCAGAGATTTGAAACTCGAGACACTTCTGGAAGCACAACAAATGGTACAAGTCATTGGTCAAATAGATAGTGATTCGAGCCATCGCTTCAAGGAACGCTACCCCATAATAGGAGGACTAGCTGCTTCGACCCTAAACGGAGGCGGTGCCTTCTCATTTACTGACTAAAATTGAAGCATCGAATATTTGTGACTCGTGCTTCAGAACTGCGAGGCCGCCTTCCTTCAATCCGACGAACTAAAAGTGAAAGCATGCACCGCATCGCTTAACCTACAACCTTTAAACTGGCATGCATTACGTGTAGAGGTGCATGCAATGAATTACACGGTGGGAATGTTTAGAATGGAGAAAAACTTCAGACTTTAATGGTGGATGCCGTAGGTTCTGTCCCATCTCTTGATACATCTCTACCTCGAGATCAGTACCGCAGTTCAACGTTGCTGCTTCTGCTGACATCTCATAACTATGACCTCACTTCTAAAGCTGCTTTTATCATTGACTCGTCCATTAATGTTAGTAACACAGGGGTTTGAAAGCAACAAGTGAATCTGCTTTGGATTCATTATGATCATTTACTATTGCATTAGATCCAAGAAAAAAGCTAAGGAATATCATTCAACGCATTCGTTCAAAACATGTTCAATCACAAGCTTTCTTCTTCTTTTTTTATTTATTTTTATTTTTTAGCAACAACATACATGAATGGAGTTGGTAATTGAGGTTGGTGTGAGAAAGAATGACGACTAAATTATCAATAAATAATTATATTAGATCAAGATTTGAATGCAATAATTATATTTTAAGAAAAGTTTACGATTGAGATGAAGAATGAATTGTGAAATCATCAATAAATAGTTATATTGCGATCGAGATTTGAATACAAGAACTGTACTTTAAGAGATGTTTATGAATGGACTAGAAACCAAAATATTTTTTTGAAACTACCATTTTATTGCTTGAATTGATGATTGAGTGTAACGGTCAGTAAAATTATATGTACAATGAATGGTATATATATATATATATATATATATATATATATATATATATATATATATATATATAGAGAGAGAGAGAGAGAGAGAGAGAGAGAGAGAGAGAGAGAGAGAGAGAGAGAGAGAGAGAGATTCAACTTAATATTGCAGGAAAGGATTTTGACTGTTATATTGAAATTTTAACATGTATGCTACTAGTTATTAGAATTTGAGCCTTATCAAATTATGGATGAAGTTCAATCTAGATTGCTAGGGTTTATAGTTCTATTATTGTCTTCACTATTAACTAAACTAAAGTTCAACACGGGTCATTTATATGAAACCTCATTTATGGTATGATGAAGCTCAAATTTTTCAAACAAGTTGGGTAAATATATGTATACATAGGACTTGGTGAATTTATTGTGCTGCAATAAGTTCCTCAAAACACTGTCGCTTTACTAAAAAAAGAGCGAGCTCAACCTTGCAGATAGAATGAGCATCAAAATATAGGAGGATATTGCAATTTTCATACAATATATGCTCTCATTTGTAGCAAACTACATAAATCTAAATTGTCATAATAGTTTTGATATTTAGAATCCTATAGATAAGAGGTTTATATATAATGAGATTGTATGAAAATTGTTATTATTCTCTCTCTTTTTTATCCACTCTCATTCAATCCGTACGATTGGAATTTATTGAACAAACCCAAACTATATTGTTTTAAGGTACATATATACGGGATAAAGAGTCTATGGAATTTTCCTTATTTACGAGAGAGGTAAGCACTATCATTTGGGCCTTGTTTTCAAAACTCTAATTGCACAAATTAAAAGAATATGAGAAGGAGTATATATATATATATAGTACAACCTATCAATTTTCACAGTAATTTTTGTTAACACAAACCTACTAACTAAATGATGAAAACTTCAAAACAATTATAACGATTATGATTTCTTAATATATCACAATTTTAATCGGGATCCCATATATCACAAAATTGAATGAAAATTGATAAATTCTCATTCTTTTTTTTTTCATGTTCTTTAAATTCATATGATCGAAGATTCCATAATGGCCTTAAATAATATGAGTGCTTGCTCCTTTCCTGAATCATAGATGATGAATTTATGGAATTTCATGTACTCTTGTTGGTGTACCTCTTTAGTAAAGACCACGTGAGAAACTTCTCTTTGAAAACAGAATGTTTTTTTCTTTCCTCATTTAATTGGCTAAACAATAGCAGAAAGTTGAACCTTATAAAAGTCAAATATTTTCAGTAACAGGAAAAAAATATTTTCCCGATTTTCTTTCGACATGAACAAATTCCTTTTCCTCTACTTTTCCCAGCTATATTTACCTTTAAAATATAATTAAAAATCAGCAATATACGGCTGGCGCAGGGCGTGTAGGCGCTGAGAACATCCGCACAAATCCATTGGGCCGTCGGGTGTCGTATGGACGCGGCCGTCCATCGTATCGCAACGTACGATTCATCGCCAATACGTAACCGCTACGGACTGCGAGCGGAAGCTCCAGAATGTCCAAAGCCGTGTTGGACTTGTTCTTCTTCCGTCCATGCCTATGATAGATCTGAGCCTCCGAAGCTTCCCCGCTCACGCCATCGTCCATCGCCTTCACGATCCCCGAATCCTGCGCTTCGCTGTCCCGAAGTCGATGGCCGACGAGGCCAAGAACCCGAAGATGGAGAATCCACCGCCCAAGGAGGGCGAGAAGAGAGGCGAATCCGCGCCGGAGAATCTTCCTTCACCGCCGGAGAAGCCGTTGCCGGGGGACTGTTGCGGCAGCGGGTGCGTCCGGTGCGTCTGGGACGTTTATTACGAAGAGCTCGAAGCGTACAACAATCTCCGTGAGGAGGGTTCGAAGCAATCGTAGTTGGAATTCTTCAGGTCTGTGGATATTGTTTCTTGTGCGTGCTTCTCCGGTTCAGAATTGGCTTTTGTCTGGAATTGATTAGCCGTTGAATTTTGTGACAATCTTCCTGTATGTGGATCCGATTTCGGAACTCTTCTCGCTCTTACAGAATCAAATTGGGGATTTTTATTTTATTTTATCATTTTGATAGCGTAAATTAGGGATTCAATGTATGATTTTTTATGGTTTTATATTTTCTCGCTGAGAAAAGTGGGGAAAGAATGTTCCAGAAAATTTCTGTTTCATATACAAGGCCATGTATCAACATTGTTGGGCCCCTATAGAAATATCAGAGCTGGGGCATTTTCCTTCCTACTTCATTATAGTCAGCATAAAAATGTTTCCAGCTATTATGCTACAAGGAAAACATATTGTGATCCTTGGTATGTGAAATAATAAAAGCCCAAATTGCCATATGACTAGCTGTTTAGATAAGTTCGGGATAGTCTAGTCTGGAGTGTGACAGACGGAAGGAAAGAGTTGGTCCCCTGAGAAATTTTCCCCAATTTGAACAATAGTGATGTGCTTTTGCAAAACTATAAATTCTAATGCATGGGAAGCCACCCCAGGATTGGAAGCTTAGGAATAGTAGACTAGCTGGTGATGGACCGATGGTGCATCCTTTGGTGTTCGTTAGTCGGATATCCCATCACTTTTTGATCGATAAATACCCATGCATCCAATAAATTTAGAATCTGCAACCTTCCTCGCACCCTTGCACTTTTAATGCAAGGATGCATTGGGCCAAAGGCTATTAGCAATTATTTCACCTAGTTTATTCAAGTGTCTTGTAGAACAACTGAAACTGAACTTGCTTATTTTCTATCAAGTTTTCATCATGCCATCAGCGTCCTTTTTGGTATGGGAAACTGTATCCATTCAAGCTACATAGTGCAACCAGTTCTTTTGAATCTACAAGCTAATTAGATCTCTCTTTTCTCTCCCCCACCTGCGTAAATCACCTTTTTCTGCCTTTTTTATACTGTGTGATGCATGCCTCTTTGTATTTTAACTCTGCAACCAATTCTGGTTAACAATCCCTGAGGCACTGAGTCCGGTAATGACCCTTCTTTACTCTACAGATAACAAATGCAGACCCATAAAATGAGGTGATACAAAGAACTGCTGTGAACTTGTTTCTTTGCCCTGATGCCAGGTACTGCGACATATACATATATCTCCCCCTGTATATTGCAGATGAAGGAGATGATACTTTGAACATAATTCTCAGGCCGTAATACAATTTATCTTGCTCCGTCATTCATGGAAGTTCTATTTGATTATGTATAACATATAGCTATTCCCGCAACAAAAAGTGCACAATATCAAGTACAATGAAAGAAAAAGAATAAATTATCAAAAATTGAAATGAGCAAGATTACATTTAAAAGAACCTGTGATGCTATGCCTTTCACTGTGATCTGCCCCATATCTTCATCCCTGAAGCTAAATGCCATATTCTCCACATAAGTAATCAAGAAGAAGCTGCCTCAGACTCCTCAGGCCTCCACTCACCTTTCTGGGCGCTGAGTATGCCTTCCTGGTTTTTGGAGAAAGTTAAATGCACCTCCCAGTGCAGTGATTTCAACAGGTTCTCAACTTCCCCAACCACCGCAGACTCATCACGTACTATCAACTTGCCGCCGGGTCTGAGTATTCTGTCAATTTCCGCCATAAGTGGAGTAAGCTTGCACCTGCCAAAGCAATGTGGAAAGTTTTCATCATTCAAGGCAGTGTCAAAATAAGACTGAAAGCACGGACATTGTTTAGAGTTTAGTATGAGAGAACCTCTTTTTCAGCCTAGAGAAGAGATGATCGGCATGCAAAAGATCGTAGCTTCGCGGATAGGTGCTGAAGGATTCACACCAGTCGTGGTATATCCCAAATAGTCCCCTCTCGTAGATTATGGGTAGCGTGTCGGGTGAGTTTACATTCACTACGTTTAATATCCATATCTTAAAGTCCTTCATTGCTGCAGCAAACCTGTAAAAAGCAAAGGTCAGAATACCAACAAATTACAAAGAAGAAGGAGCATGGTGTGCGTTTTACCCGCCGTAAACAGCTCTCATGTCCATGGCATTGCGGATGTTGGACCAGTCGATACCCAAGCCGTTGAGATACATATTTTTAACGACTCGTTTCCAATGTTCATAATCTGTTGCAAAATCTTGAGGTGCTGGCTTCCCATAAATTCCCATCTGAGAGCTGTTGAGCCAGTAAGGAGGTGCCTGCAGCCTTTTCGGCCACACCATGGGCCAGTGCGTTCCCCTCTCCGCCTTGTCCTCTGGCACCCGGTGCATGCATGGTTGCAGCGGCACGTACCTGATGTTCAGAGTTTCAACTTCTATTATGCCCCTTGTATTTTTCCTAGTTAGGATTAGGATTGAGAGAGATCATATACTGAACAAACCAGGCAGCATTTGGATCGTCGTCGTTTTCACACATTGGAGGACGATTGTGCTTTCTTTTGTTGTAGCATTCATTCGAGGTGGGCTTTCGGTATATGGCAGCACCGATTGAGTTTATCTTGTCCCTCTTTATCGCCACAACCTCCCAGCACATGGATGCCGTCAGTGCTGTCATTGCTGAGGCCCAAAAGGGAAAAGGAAAAAATAAATAATTATCCCACCCAAGAATAAGAAAACATGAACAATCGCTAAGAGAGGTGTCTTACCCTTCCAGATTTCAACATCTTCTTCCAGCTTCTGGTACACAGGCGTGGCTGACCACACGAAATAGCCTCCGGGTCGTAGCACACGGTTCAACTCCAAAAGAAGAAGCCCACCTTTACAGAGAAATCAAAAGATAACCAAATATATATGTTATAAGAAATATATCACAGAAAACTTCAAATGGAACTAAGCACTTTGCAAGAAGAATGTATGTATAGAACCTTCATTATGCCAAGGGACTCTACAGCGGGCACAGTGAACCAAATCAAACACCCTGCTTGGGAAGGGAAGCCGCTTTGAACCCATCACCGCAGATATTGCAGGTATCCCCCTCTCCAATGCAAACTGCACTTGGGCTTCGTGTTCGTCTTTCGGCGCGAATGACATCGTTAGCACATCTCTCTCAAACAGAAACCCTCCGAAGCTCGCCACTCCACAGCCCACGTCCAGAACCACCCGAGTGTTCTTCCCCCATGCAATCTTCGGCACCGACTGCAAAAAACAAAGGCCATTTTTGCATATTTGTCTTAGACCTTTCAAGAGAATGCTAAAGATGTGAAGAATAAGGTGTAATTCATCTAATTACGCTCTGAAGAAAGTCAATGTAGTGGAGTGCTCCGTGTATGAACTGGGTGCCGCCTCCTGGGAAGGTCAAGAACTCCCCCGTCATCCTTCACCCAGTTTTGGTGCCCCTTCACCTCCGCCAACAGCGTGTTTGGTACGTTGTGGTACCATATCTGCCACCCCAGACACACAGCCACACTTATCAACTTAGAATCTCAATCAAATGCTAATTCCCCATATGCCTTTTATAAAAATAATATAGATATATGATGAGGATTATACATATATATACACACCTTGTCTCTGCTGGTGGGCCATTTAATGGACTTCTTGTAACCTTCGGGGATAGGGACGAGGCAGGTGGGGCCCTCCTCCGGACAGTGCCTCTCACGGTGCTCGAAGTGTCGCCGGCTGCGTAACTTTCGGATGGCCTTGGTGTTGTCCAAACAGGGGATGTAGTCGGGTCCACTTGTCACGTTGCAGAGGCGCCACGTGTAGCCGTAGATGCTCTCGTCGGCGCTTCCCCCGTCATCCTTGCTCCTCTCCTTCTGAGTCTCCGACTGATCCGCCTGAGTCACCCACGATCGCTGCGACTCCTTCGATTCCTTCGGGATCCCGGAGCTGTCACCCCCACCCCCCGGGAAAGACCCTCCCGAGTTCGACTCACCGCCGGGCTTCTCCTCATTCTTGGGCTCCTGAATCGGGCTTTTGTCGGGCTCCACCCTCTGGGTGTGATCTTGAGGGAAGTCGGGCCCAATGTCACCGTTCTTCCCGTACTGGGCCTTGTTGGCATGGTCCTCTTCTATGATTTGGGCCGTCTGAGGCCCCGTAGAATGTTCTTGGGCTTCACCACCGCTCTTGGACACCTGTCGGCGGAGGTGGAAATCCTCGTAATTCTGTCGATTCGCAGCCGATTCCAGTTGGCCGTCGCTGTCATCATTGCCCGATTTGTTGCGTTCCTTCGCGCCCAACTTGTGTGTTTGGTCACGCGCATGAGTTCCCTCTTCTTCTTCTTCTTCACCTTTGGCGTCTCGGGGGTTCTCAGATCCAGATTCCTTCTCCGTCTCGGGATTGCGGGGGTGATTCGCGTTCGGGTCCTCTTCGGTCGTCTCTTCAACCTGTTGGCTTTGTGTCATGGTGCTCTCCTCAGAAACCTGAGTCTCGCTCACGTCCTGTTTCTCCCGCTCCTCGTAGGATTCTTTTCCTCGTAAGCCGTGTGAATCCTCCTCAACAACAGAGTTTTTCTCCTTAGTTCCCCTTTCCTCCGCACCCTCCGTGGATTCGTTAGGGTTGGTTTGCTGAGAATCCGAATCCTGCCGAGGCCGCCCCTTCTCGGTGGAACCGTCCCCCTGTCCGAGAGCATCCTCGGGGAGCTCACCGGGCGTGTCGTCGAAACTGGGGGTGTCTTTTTTCTTGTTGTCGGATCGGGGTTCGAGGGTGGACGCGGAAGGTAACACAGTGTCGATGACTGCGGCGGTGGCAGTGGAGGTGGTGGAGGCAGTGGTGTCGGTCCGAGTGGTGGTTTGGGGAGGGACCACGGTGTCGGAGGTGAGCATCCAAACACCGAGGACGCAGAGAGCGACGAATGCCACCAATGTCATGGTTGATGTGCAGGAGGAAGAAGAGGATGACCTCTTGTTGGTACGCACCTTCCCCAGCGCCATTTTTGTTATTGAGAGGAGCAATGAGGTGTGGGGGCTTGAGTTGTATCAAGTAAGGTTATTGTTGGGGAAAAGTAAAACTAGTGTCGGAGAAAGAGGGAGAGAAGGAATTATTCCAAATTGGAAAATCTCAAAGATCCAGAAGAGTAGGAGACGCAGCGAGATTAGACGACGAGAGCACTTGTCTTGTATACATTCATCCATTTTTATTAACAGGAAACAGTCAAATTGTGCCTTCTCACTCACTGCATTATGTTCCTCTCATAAATTTGCACTGCACCTGATTTTAATTAGCGTTTAATAATTTCTAATGCAGTGAGTGGCAAAGAGACCTTGGAATTATTTATGTGCATCAAACGGAGTTTTATGATTCCCATTTGTGTTTTAGAATTTGATAGGGTTATTTAGGAAAACATTAATTAATATTAATATTTATTTATTTATTTTTGAAAAAAAATACCTTTTCGGTCCCTCAAGTTTGGGGGATTGTGATTTAGTCACTCAAGATTAAAATCCTAGTCTTACCAGAAGTAGAACAAAGTCGTTAGATTCGGATGGAAATGAAGGATAAATTTAAAATTCGATGGTTTCTGGCAAATCTCAATCAAGAAAAAGCTACAAAAACAAAATTGAGGTCTTTTTGCTTGTTGCATTCTATTTTTTTCTACCATTTTTCAAGAAAATACTTTACTTTGTTTTCTTTGTGCTGCTGACTTTTGCCAAATATAAAATTTAGGCAGTTTGCTCTTTATTTTTTAGGCTAATGTGAAACTAATCATGAATTTTCAAGTTTTTCTATTTTTGAAAAAATATTTTAAATCCCCAACTTTTAATTTTTTTTAGGATTTCTAACTTGAATTTATATTAATGAACCAATTCATATTTTTTGGGTGATTGCTTATGTGGATAAAAAGAAATTCCACATAAGCACTAATATGGGATGGAGAGCCTAGAAAATAAAGAATGTGGTGTCCCTAACAAATTTGGGAGTACTGGAGTTAGAGAAACTTGACTCAGCTTTCTAAAGACGGTTTTTATTTTTATTTTTTGTCATGTAAATATCCATCCTAATAAGTATGGATGACAGGTAGAGTTAGGGTTGAAATTGCTTTAGTGGTATAAGTTTTGGTTAGAAATGAGAAAATTAAAAGTTTAATATTTAAATCAAAATGAAATAAAAGTGAAAAAAATTATATTTAAGTGAATAAATTCGCCCACCGTGGGGCTCGAACCCACGACCACAAGGTTAAGAGCCTTGCGCTCTACCAACTGAGCTAGACGGGCTGGTGGTAGAATTTGTTCATGTTATTATATGATACATTAATTTCAATAAAGGTAAAATAATTGGTTCAAACCATGGTAAGAGTTTTGTTGCAAAGAAAACACAAGGAGAGAGTACAAAAGACACAGCCCTCTCACCAATCTTTACCAAAACAGTGAGCCAAGGTATGATAATAAAGAAATGTTATAAGCCAGAATGGCTAAAAAATCTTGCACTGAGTTGTTGATCAAACAAACTTACTGAAGAATGCATCGGGACTGCTTGAATTTGAAAGGCTATGAATTTATAGAATTAGACGATCATAACCATTAATTGAATAAAATGGATAAGACTGTCCAAATTTATAAATTCATGACTTTTTCAAATCTAGGTGATCTAATCACTAAGGAATTGCGATATCCATTACTCACCGTGCCTGGTTATGAAACTGAAGCTTAAGATAAATGGACCTTAGTGGACTGTTATTGGACCTTTTCCAAAGGGAAGCCCAAATCAGCAGGTGGCTATGAGACTGAAGCCCAAGACAAACGGGAAACCCAAATCAAAAAAGAAACAAATGGGCCTTAGCGGGCTGTTATTGAACCTTTTGCTCAGGGAAGCCCAAATCAGAAGGTGGCTACGCCGGCCCAGTTCAAGGCCCTTTCAGCTAGCCCACCTAAATAAAGTCGTTTTTGATTGGAGCGGTGATAAGACCGATAGCGAACCTTGAAACCCCGTCGCTCGCATTCATTGATGTCTGATTGATCAGAGCGTACCAATTTAGGGATTCAACGTTACTATTGGGGCATTCGCCACGTGCTCGCATCCCAATGCAAGCTAACACAATCCGAAAGAAATGGACGCGAGCCTAACTTTAATAATGCTTCCCGTATTCAAAATGTATCTCGAAATTATTCAGCCAGCGAAAATTCTCATTTTTGTTCCACTCATCCACTTTACATGTATGCCCCATTACATGATTTTAGAATGTTTAGGCTTATTGACCTAATCTTATATAAAAAGTTCTAGAAAAAATCATTTTCACGTGCATTAACATTCAAAGCAATGAATATCAGAAAGCACTCTATTTTTTAAAATAAAAATAAAAAAAAATTACGAGGTATTGGCTATCTTAAGCTCCAATGAGGTGTTTTTTTTTTTTTTCCCAGAAGAAATCCGAGGTATTAATATTAAAGTACCCGTTTGTTCTTCTTATTGTTCTTTTAAAACCCTACAAATTGCATGAGCCACTCTATCCCTTCGCTATATAAACCCCGGAGACGTTAGGGATAAGTAGTCCTTGGAACTGTACATTCATTTGGGCCAATTAAGCACGAGAGTATAAATGGAAGACACAGACTGAAGTCCCTATGGCTACTACTCCCATGGCTTCCAATGTTACTTTCCCTACAAAAGTAGACAGCATTGAATTTTGTTTCGTAGGCATTTGATAATACCAAAAGAGGACAGACATCTGAAAATGACTAAACAACTTTGTTGTTTGCGCAGGCAGCAGCACTAGTCCGAGGGAAGGCCTCATTTTCAAGCAAAATGACACATTTTAGTATTGCCAAAAACCTTGGCACTTCTTTTTAGGGTTTAAGAGATTGTTTAAAACATTACACCATAGGTATTGAATTTGGGCTACCTAAACCGTTACATGCACTCAGTATACATAAAACATATTTCTACATCAATGACCTATAACTGGTAGGGTTCACTCAATCCAATCTATATTTATGTACCATATATATTAGAATATAAAGAGTGACCAACGTTATTTTACGGGCATAACTCTGTAAAAATTAATAAATTATAATTTTGATATTTTTCATGCGACAACGGACACAAATAAAGCTCATCTGACTTTGGAGGGCCAAGTTACACCCTGCAGTGGCTATCTGATGAGTGACACATGTCACTGAGAGATCCTAATCGTTCGTTCTTATTTTCCTAAGCAAAACTTTAAAAAGTAGCATTTTGAGAATCTTGCTTTTACAAATGTGCCCTTATCTCTTTTTTCTTCAAATTTTTTTTTTGCATAGCTTTGTAAACCAACTTCTCGATTTTTTTTTTCAGTTGTGACAAAATATAATGTATTCGCTGTACCAATTCCAAACAAAAATGGCTAAGGGCACAGTTGTAAAAACAAGATTCTTAAAATGCCACTTTTTAAAGGTTTGCTCATAAAAACAAGAACAAATGGTTAGGATCTCTCAGCGACATGTATCACTCATCGAACAGCCGCTAAAAGGTGTAATTTGGTGCTACAAAGTAAGAGTAGTTTTATCCCTCCGGCAGTAACATTACTCCTAGTGCAACTCTATAAAAAATTGTGCTTTCCAAAGTTCACAAAGTTTGGAAGAAAGATTGAAAGAATTAAATCTTAATTGGAATGTGAGAATGTGAAGGGTGACGCCCAAATTCCAATATAATAATAATAATAAAAAGAAAAAAAGAAAAAAAATGGTGCTGGAGATCCCAAAGTCCGCGCAGCTACATGGCTCGCACATGCGCCTGGGCAGCTCCGGCGACACACACTGTTCATTCCATTGGTCCCCTCCCCCTCTATTCTATGACTCTCCCTCATTCCCATTCACGGAACTTGTACATAATCCAAACCCACTTTCATATCATTTCTATTTCAAAATGTGTTCAAAACTTGCACATAATCCGAGCTTCCCTCCCCAATTTCATATGATTTTACTTTCAAAATGCGTTTAATTACCCAGGTTTTCTTTCGACCTTTCTCTTTTTCTTTCCCTTCTTTGAATTCGGAAGATTCTCCTCTAAATTTTCCTCTACTTTTTACGCAACTTGATGGAGATCAAATCATGAAAACCGAGCAATTGGGGTTGAATTAGTGGGAGGGTAGCGATGTAGCTAATCGAGTAGTCAACTCCTACTTCTCCTCCCCATCAACATCCCCCGTCAAGTCATTTTCATTTTTTGAGCAAATTGATTCGTTGCTGCTAAAGTCAAGCGTGGTTTATTAATCGATGGAAAACTTTTCCATGAGTTTAGTTGTAACCCAGAAATGAACACGCGATGAGAGAGATAATGGACATGCGATGAGAGAGAACATCTGCGCCTTTAACCCATCAAAAGCCCTAATATTCACTAGGGTTCCTTGAATCTGGTATGAAAAAAGAGAGTACTCAATTTAATCATATGTTATCAAAAACATGTCAATTAACATTGGGAAATGCTTAATTTTGGGCCTCATGATTCACTAAAAATCCTAATTTGAGTCTTATAAAGCCTAAACCAACTTTAATTTTTTTTTTATTGTGATTAAACCATCTTTAATAACACAGGCAATGTAGGCCCTCTTTATAAAACCTAAAAACTAGCTAACATATGGTAACAAAATAAAAGATGCCTAATGTCTAGTTTTGATAGTAATCATTAACAGTGCATTGTCTTTACACCAACAAACCATACATCATTGAATGACTCGAGGAATAGAATTAAAGCCTACAATGGCACTAACATTTCTAGAGTTTATTCATTGATGAACGCATGGGAATTTGCCAGCTTAGTTTTACAACAAGAATGCTCATTACAGAACATTTACTGCTCGTAACAAAGAAAAGATAACTTTTACTACTCCATTGTCCACAGTTATTATTAGTACTATTTACAATTTACAATTGTGAGCATATAATAGTATTCATTCAGCTTCTTTTTATATGGTTGCCAAACTCAGGATCCGAACTTTGATCCACTTGAAGGGTCGGATCATCATTTTAAACCACCTTGGATCAATGTTAACTACCTCAAAACTTGTGAAATCAAAATTAGGTTGGGTTTAGTAACTTTCCTAAGTCACATTTCTATTCAGGTAAATATCAACACCCCATGTGATTTGGGTCATGCGATTTGGGTGATTAATGAAGAGACACCTTGTAGTTTTAATATCACATGCCTTGTACTTAGAAAAATATTCCAATAGATCCCTACTATTCAATTCCATCCAAATTAATAACAAAAAATAATTAAAAAAATAAAATAAAAGGCAAAAATTAAGAAAAAAGAGAGAGAAATTAAACTATTCTAACTACAAAACTATTTTTCCCTAATTAAAATTCAAGTCCCACGATCTAAGAGGAGAGGGGCAATTGCCATTTAACCAAACGAGAAAGATTTTGAGGAATGAATTTTTATATTTTAATTATAAAATATATATATATTATATTTTTTACTATACAATATTTTTTTTCATTTTCAATTTAGATGGAATTTGCTAGCAAGGAGCTATTGGACTATTTTCATAAAGTACATAGGGCGCAATAAAAAAAACTAAAAGTATAAGAATTCTCTTCAATAATCACTCAAACTATAGGAGCTGTTTTAAATATTTCTCCCTTCCCAATTTATGCTCGGGCCCTCCCAATAAGAATTTTCCCAAGGTTCTATCTCCATCTACTCCTTTCCCTCTTCCTCGCTCCATAGCACTTATATATCTTTTCTGATAAGCTCTAATCCTTCTTAATTAAACTCCATTTTTAGATCTTATGTCCCTCTTATCAACTAAACCGTATCAGTATGTGTATATATAACCCTTTTCTAAATCTATTGATGCATATCACCTTTTATCCCTCCACTCATCTTAATGAACTTTCATGCTCAAAATTTAATTACAGTATTTCATATGAATCACGTGAACTATATATATATAACCGTTTTCTAAATCTATTGATACATATTACCTATTGTCCCTCCATTCATCTTAATTAACTTTCATGCTCAAATTTGATATAGTATGTTATATGTATTAGTAATGGATATGAATCACTTGAATTTTAAGAAGTTATGAATTTATGAATTTGTACAATCATTTCTTTCATCAAACCTTAGTTTTTTCTCTACCTTCTTCCGTAGATAAATGATCAGGATTGTCTAATCGCACAAATTCATGACTTTTCAAATTCGGAAATCTAGATCCATTTGTAACACAATCATTGGAATAGATGTAACAAACCGTTAGGGTTTGTGCTTTACCAGATCAGATCATTGGTCTAGTGTAGGATATTTTTTAAAAAAATTTATGCATTAAATATGAGCTATTAATGTTGTAGTGGTATACTATAAGCTTAATGCATTAGTTCATAAATTGTATGCAATCTTCATATTAACATTAAGTTCCAAACCTAATATAAACACAAATTTGAAAGCAGCACATAATACATTTCAGTTTTTAGAATTATAGGGGAAAAAAAAAGGAACAGTTTTAGGTATGGGACCAATCCTTCATCCCGTATGGTACACTCTTTTCACTGGCACGCCATTTTTTTTTACCTAAAATTTTCTATAGTTTAGTTTAGTAGTTAGTATTCATAAAAGAGAGCATGCTCCAGGTACATGCAATTTAGAGCATTTGCCATCAAAAGCGATATTATTTTGTTTAAAATTATGAGTATATAGTAAAATAATTTATAACAAAATAATATTATTTTGAAAGCAAAAGGACGTAACTTACATGCTCTTAGACGTATACATGAAATTACTAAAGAATCAACCTCCTAGGAAAGATGTGATGCAAGCATTGTCCCCTTAGAAATTCTCTAGGGCCCTAATGAAAATCTCAAAATTAAGAAACGGTAGGACCAACCCGCACCCACACACACCGATACAAAGTCAAAAAACACAAACAATGATTCTTGTTATTAGTTCACTGGTTAGGAATGCAACGTAATTGTCTAATGAATCATATCCAAATCAATCCCACACATGGGCCCACTCCCTCCTCAGTCATTATTTCTACTGAACGAACTACCCACACATACCCTCCTCCCCCCCCCCCCCCCCCCCCCCCCCCCCCGCCCAACTCCACAGTCCACAGCTACATTCATTAGGCACCTACCCCACAGTTTCCCCGTTGCTTGTAGGGCACTTTAACCTTTTTCCCTGCGCTCCATTATATAATAAATTCGTTCTTTGTTAAAGCATTAATTCCCAACGTTTTCTGCACTTCCTTGAGACTGTAAATAATCAAATTAGCGTTGGAGTTAGTGCTGCGTAGGGTAGAAAGAAATAGGCCGGGGGTCCTAATTCAATGCATACCCTCCCTCCGCCTCTAATTCCCAGACCAACATGCCCCAGATTCCCTAGCGGATAATTTTTTCACTAGCTTCAATTTAACAAAGCTTTTCGGTTTTTCCATAGAATTCTTTTTTTTTTCTTTTTTTGTGCGATCAAATGATTATTTACCTTGCGAATTCAAGTCTCATGCAGATTGTAAACCTTAAAATTTTCCCATGAAATAATAATATAAGTGGTAGCCGCTGTGGGAGAAGAAACTGGGCATGCCCCGCAGGCCCACATGGTGTGAGGGCGTGGTGGGCCCTACGCCCCACAATCCGCCGGGTGCATGTGATTTTTGAAGCCCTAAAGTTTCACACACAGTCGCTGCACCTGCATGTGTTTATATATATATATATATATATATATAATCATAAATAATAACTGTTCATAATATACGTAAATAAATAAAATACAAAATATATGAGCTTTGGAATAATGGACAACCCAAGACAGCAAATGAAAATCCATCTTCCGGCTGGGGGAGGCAACCAAATCTTGCTCAGCATCTTTCTTTAACTTCCTTTTTTTTAATTTATTTATTTGTCTTAAACTAATTATGAACAAGTTGGCCAATCTCACATGCGTCTATTCCACGTATAACATTAACCACTCCGAAAGTGACCTTCAATCTTCGTACATAAAAATAACCACAAAAAAAAAAAGGAAAAAAAAAACCTTCCTTCCCTTTATGTACCAGCGTGACCCAAACTAAGACACACATTTTGAATTATAATAGTGTCCCTAGCTAGCTCGAGTATAGCTTTTGTTACAAGAGATACTTGTACTGAGTCAGACCCCATACTAGTTAATGGCAGCCCAAGAACAAACTTTAAACAACAAATCTATACAAATTAGAAGAAAAAAAAAATCATGGGGAGAAGCATGAGATTTTACTTGCCCCTTTTTCACTCTCCAAACATGATAGAACAGAACTTCGTGGTAGGGAGTCAACCGAAGAACAAACGCAGGGCTCGAGAATGACCGACAGTCTCTGGTTTTGGTAGGGACGTAGAATCATCGGGGCTCCGACACGTCATCCCCCTTACTCATTATTACTCACGCGCGTCCCTACTACTAATAGCCTCTCACCGTACGCGCCTGTCACGCGCTTGAAACAGTCTCCAACGGCCGCTCCCCTTCACCCCGTCAAACAACGGTGTTTATTTCCGTTTAAAATTTTCGCGAATGTGTGTTCGTTCACCTCCGGACCGTTAACGTCGTTGTCCTTACCGGGACACGTACAATTCGGGAAAAATAAAGGGATCATACACTCCGATTGACAATTTATTAAGGTTTTTTAAAAAAACACAAAATTTCGGACAACGAACACCGGTTAACAATTTAATTATAAAAGAATTTATTATTCCAGTACATTAAAATTCATAAAATTATTTTAATTAATGCATTGAATACGGGAATATTTCAAAAAGAGTACTATTAACATGTATTCCTCGAGAACAAATTAGAACAAAAAAAAATTATTCATTAATGTAGTAAAAATTTTGTGTTCATTCCCGATCTAATCATTTCCTCTTTTTCGTATCCGACGCTTAATTTATTTATTTTTTATTTTCGTACCTAATTAATTTTAGTATTTTTCTAATTAGGCTTCATAAATCTAGGTCATTCCAGCTTCATGTTTTTTATGTCTATTTTTAAAATTTGAATGTTTTATAGATGGAATTAACATTAAAAAAATATAAGATACAATGTTAATTTTCATACTATTTTGTTATATATAAACTTTTTATTCATCGAGTTTAAACATTCAAAACAATTAAATGATTTGAATTTTTTGATTGTCCGTGATATAAATAAATATCAAATATACGATCAAATTAAATAAAAATAGACATGATATTTTATTTTTTTACTTATAACTCAATCAATATTTTTTAATTTTTAAAATTAATTTAAAAAAGTTATTTTAGAGTGATACAGTAAATAACTTATTCACTGCGTCACTCCTCAGCGGCAGTAGAATTATTATTTCGATTTTAAAATATAGCATTGATATTATTTATTATCAGAATCTACTTATATTGTAAAATAATGTCCATCTGATGCGGCACAGAGATGCACCCAAATCCCGATCGGGAAGGGGTTGATTAGTAACTACAGGCCGCTGTCCTCGAATACAAAAAGGTCAACGCGCGCGGACATATGAAGATTTGTCTCTTTAATTTCTTTTCTTTTTTTTTTAATGTATCGAATTTAAATTAGTTTCCATCTATGGTGAATCAGTGTTCCTCAATGTGAAGGCTTCCCAATGATAGAGCTAAAACCCCAGTTTAGGGGAGCTTAGAGCACTACTTGAACTTAAACGAAATTATACTTTTATTTTATATATAAATTCTAAGGACTACACCTTCAATTTTTGAATATGCAATCGAAAAATAAACTCTTTGTAAATGATAAGTAACAAGTCACCATCTGTTTTGAGATAGTGATGTTTGTTAGTGGTACTTTACTATCCAACGTTTCCTTTTTAACTAAGTGTTACCCTAATGGTGGTGATTTTAAGTATATAATGGTGTGCGATGACAATGATAACATATAATAATTAAGCAACAACTGGTAATGGTCCCGTGTAATACGCAAACGAAACTCATTACTACATTGACATCAATGGCCTAGATATCTCTTTATTGATGATAACAATACGTTGATTTTGGTTTAAAAAATTGCGAAAAAATGAATTTATTTTATTTTTACAACTGTTATGCTTTTCTGAAAAACTAAAATGGAACTGCATCAAGCATTTTGTCCTCATCCAAACATTTAAAAACAGTAGTGCTTCCTTTACTTCTCGTGAGTATTGGTAAAATTCCAATAAATAAGACTTCGTTGTCTTCAAAAGCACGTTGGAGAATCAACTTTCCTCTAAAGAAAAGCATGACTAGTAAAATTCCCCCATAATTACCCCGCTGCTCCTCCTCAACGCACTTAATTTAAAATCTATGAATCAATGCCTATTTATTTATTTTTTTACCTCTGTTACTTAGGTCCGTAAGGTTAGAATCATTAAACAGTGTCGAAAATAGGTTAAAATTGGTGTATTAAGAAGTAATGGAGAAAAAAAAACAATGAAGGGAAAGCTAAATCCGTTTTTGTTTTGCGAGGTAACACAGATCTAAAATTCATTTGGATGAAATTTGAAGCAGCATCCCGAAAGGCCTCCCTTTTCGTCTCAAGATTTAATCTTAGTAAATTAATTTATTGAAATAGCAATCACATCTCGAGGCACAGCTACAGTCCCTTTTAAAAGTTTTTTAAATATACTCAAATTACTGTAAAGGTACCAAAAAGAAAGAAAGGGAAGATATGCTTGTTTTGTTTTTCAAGACATTAGAGGATCCGATGAAAGTGCTTAGGGCATAAGCTTATATAAGTTTAGTAATACTTTACATTAAAAAGAAATTTAGTTTTACAATGATGAAAATGTTGAGGATATAATATATATATATATATACACTGAATTGAACGGGCCTTACGGGTTGAAATCCATTAACCTAATAAACCTTAGATGCATCCTATATATACCGGTTGGAGACAATGGTGTAAGTATTACAAATACGACACCTGAGAATGTAATACTTTAAATAAAAGCTTATACCCTAAAAGAAAATTTACTTGTCTTGAAGTCTTCTTAGAATTTAATTTATTGTAGAAATGCCCAATCAAATTACTGTTCTACGATTTTTCTTGATTTGCACAATCACATAAGTCGTACTGAAGGCATAATTTTTCCACGTGCTGATTTTCAAACTGTAGACTTATGTGTAGGATGGTCCTCTTCGGCCGTGGTCCACCTAACAATGGTAGGCTTGTTTATGTACAATAGACACAAATAAAAGGAGCTGAAAGAATATAAATAAATAGTAACATTTTCATTGAAAAACATAGAATATGAATATTATCGGGTTCAGCATCGTAGAAAAGCACTCCCATTTCATCTAGGGCTCAATGGTTCCATCACATTTTTCAAAGAAAAAGCTTATGATTGCATGACCAAATTTTAGACATTCATGGCTTGGAATTCATATAAAGCATAACATAAGCACAAACTCGTGTCTTGTTAAAATTTCAAAATTTTCAAACAGGGTGGTTAGCAAAAAGTTTGGACTTTTTCAGGGTCGGTCATCTTAAACTAAATCTCTGGGATGCGTAGATGTTAGAAACCCATATCCCGTATAATAAAGAAAGCTCCAATTTTGTTACAAAACATAATTTAGAACAAAACTAAAAGTTAGTTTTTCGATTAAATTGTTTTTTTCCCCTTGAAAACTTCTGATAAAAAATTTGCTTGTACTTTACTGCAGTTTTATATGATTGATATGTTCTCACCTAGAACACTAAGAATCAAAAAATGTCTACGAAAGGTATGTGTGTGTGTCTATATATATATATATATATATATATTTAAACATACATTGCATTTAAATACCTTGTTCGGAAGAATGTGGTTTAGAAATATAAAATACAGTGCCAGTCATGGCTACAAGTTGTAACTATGATTGCGGTGAGTTGTGAATTTTTCTGAGGGTTCATGCTATGCGAAGAAAATAATAGCCAAGTGATTTAGTAGACCAATTCTTTGATATTTTGAGATCTGAGAAATGTTCCTCAGTCAGCTTTGTATCCTTGTAATTATTTAGGATCGATGAGGTCGACGCTATCTCACATGTCAAATTAGCAATAAATATTATGTTTCACTCCTTTTTATTAGAAAAAATGCCACCAACGTCTAAACATTAATAAAAATTATTTTACATATTTCACCGTAAAATTTAGCCTCATCAATCATGATTTTTGACAAAACATCCTCCGGGGAGGGAGAGGTGGGACCTTTTCTCCGTGTACATACATCTAATCTCTTTAATAGCTTTATATGTCAATCTATTGGAGGTTGCTAAGCCATGCACAATAAGAAATTAAAGTAATTTAATAAATGGTAATACTTAGGCTAGGGCCACCAAACACCATCTACACATTAATTTAAATTCTCCGAGCAAAATAAAGCCTCTTCCTTTGAAAAGTATGACGCAAGGAGAGATATAGATTCAAGATGGGACTGAGAAACTATTGAGTAATACATTTTGATTTGAACAAATTGTAATACATTACTCTAATTCAGTTAATTCATAATAATTATCTATGAATACATTACTCTAATTCAGTTAATTCATAATTATTATCCATGTATATACATGGGGATCATGATTCCGTATGCTTTATATTATTCTAATTATAGTCCACAATTCATGAATGATATCTCGAAAGAGGGCCTTGACGTATACCTAGGCATTAAGAAACTTGAATGAAGTAGAAATTTATAGATTGAAAGTTTTTCAAAAAGCTCTTTTAAAGTGTGTGCTTCTAATGTAAAACAGCCTTATTTTGACTCATAAGAAAATGTACCTGCAGGTGCACGTGTGGACAATACCCGTTCACATATATATATATATATATATATCTAGAGAGAGAGAGAGAGAGAGAGAGAGAGAGAGAGAGAGAGAGAGAGAGAGAGAGAGAGAGAGAGAGAGAGAGAGAGAGAGAGAGAGAGAGAGATTAAGAAAGCCAAACCTAAGTTTCTTATTATGACGAAGCACAAAACTAACATTAGACTAACAAGATAACTTGTTAATGAACCCCAAAAGAACCATAATCTTAAACAGTAGGAAATAAATATTAACTAAAAATCCATCAGCGGGAAAGTAGTTGTTCAGAAGACCTCCTCCTCCAAACCTGTGAAAATCTGAAAAAAAAAAAATTCACAAAATTAATAGTAATAATGATAAAACTCATGTTGCTAAAAAATAATGCACACAAATTTGTATACCTTAGCGCATATACATGTTTGGTTACTACTCAAAACTTACTTTCGTTTAAATGTGCCGATGTGACCTGTTTAGTTGCTGCAAACCTAATTTTAGCTCATGAAGCTAAGATTTCAAAAGAGTAGGGAGTTATTACATATCTGTCTTGTGTTTATCTATTTATACATTCCCCACCCAACTCTAATTTTACGATTATTTTATGTTGATTATAATAAGCGTCAAATGTGCACTTTTATTTATATAAATTTATATGCACATAAATTAAAAAAATAAGTGTACATGTTATAAACTTTTATAAATGTTAATTTGAAGCGCCCAACACAAATATTCTCAGATATATTTTTTGCTAGATGTGATGCTGTTGTAGGGATAATTTTTTAATTTCGTAGCTAAAATGAATTGGATTATTCATGTAATTTTGATCCCTCCGACATCCAAGACTTAGGTTTTTTCTTTTTTTTTTTTTGGGAACAATGAAACCAAACTTAGAAAACAGAGCTTTGAAAGCCCAAGCTAAATTTTGACTTGTGCACTTAAACAGACGTTTCACACAAAACTAATCCTATGCTTAGCTGCCACTCAAAACTAAGCGATCCAAAATTATGCTAACATGACATGTTTGGCTAACACAAACTCGAGTTGAAAAGTTTACTTTTGATTCCCAAAACATAGTTTTACTAAACCATTTTGACCGTCATAAAACCTAGTTTTCACCAATTGAATATACTCAAACACCCGAACTCAAGTTCTGGTCATTAGTTTACTGGTGTTTTTTTGGTTATTTTATCAAGTTTTGACTCGGACAACCAAACACGCATTGCAAAACTCGATTTAAAACTTGATTTTGTTATGATAGCCAAACCCAGCCTAATAAGTCATGTGAAAATTCCATTTGGCATCCTAAATTAAGTTTTACGGAATTTGATTTTATTATGGCAACTAAACACACCCTTAATGTGTTACTGATGGGATCCCTATCTATTATATAATATATGAAAGGTGAGGTGAAGCATAAGCTACCACGTATCCTCTTTCCCTTCCCTCTCGTATTCTCTCTCTTCCCATTAATGACACTATAATGGAGAAAAAAATGATGCGGATCTTTTCCTTCCCTCTCCTATTCTGACACTATAATGATGGAAAAAATAATGCAGAAAAATAAAAGGATATTAATGACATTATAATGGAGAAAAAAATAATGCAGATCTTGAAGAGAAAATCCCAGCTTCCACATAAACTGAAGATTTTCTCCATCCCTTCCATTCTCTCCATTTTCCAGATGTTAGGGAGCTATTTTCTACCCAATTTTTTTTTGAGTAATTTCAAAAGGATCCAAAATATAAAATTGGTTTAAAAATGAAAAAAAATTACAAAAATAAACATAAGTTTGAAACATAACAAGAGTAACAAAGAAATTGAATTATAATAAAAAAATCCTAAAGAATACATCAACTCCAGCTAAAAAAAATATCAATGTTTAACAAAAATCAATTTTTTCCCTTGAAGTGATTGTTTCATAATCAATTATGAAGTATGACAAATAGACAAACAACAATCGCACCAATGGTTCGAGCATCACACTTTTTTTATTATTATTGTCGGGTTATTTGGTTGCCAAATGAAAAATAAGCGTAAACCGACATATTTACCCCTAATTAAGAAAATGAGGTCAGCCGGAGAGTTCACTCCCAAGCTGGTAATCAGGTGCCCATTACTCTACAAAATAAACAATCTGGTCCCCATAGGTTGATTGGAGTTTGAAAAAAAGCTCACAACAATTTAAGAATGAGAGGTGCAGCGGTCACGGCTCAAATTTGTTTACACCGTGGTCAGACAATTGTAAATAATTCTGTAAATTGGAGATTCTTTCCTCCATGAGTTTGACCTTATATTATGCTCAGTTGACGCTAAGTCCCTCTAAAGCACAATATTTTTGTGAAGTAAAGCTAGGTACGTTTAGAAAATTAATATCTAATAAAGCTTTGTACTACTTAAATTTGTCTATGATTTAATTAAATGTGTACTCCAATTCTTATTTTATTATAATACTTTTATTTGTATATGAAACTCCATATATGTCGCCGAATTTAAATGCTACAAACTTTTGGTACGACCCGTCGTCGTGAGTGTAAATAAAAAAATGAATTAATTCTTTTTTCATCCACACAGACGATGTGATAGAATATGTAATAACAATTTCACGAACCAAATGGTCAATGAAATTGAGGACAAGTTAAATCTAGCAAGGTGAAAAAGATGTCTGAAGGTAATTTTTTTATTAAAAAAAAATGACCCTACCATCGAGATCCCTTTAGTTTCGGGGTTTGAATAATTAAACATGATTAATTAAACTAACACGTAAAGATAAATTAAAAAGGGAGCATAGTTAGGGCCTTTGATGTACTTTGAGAAAAGATGGTGAAGAATAATTGAGTGAGTGACATTTACAAAAGTAATCTCCTAGATTAGTGCATTAGTGGGAGTAGAGAACAAATCCACATTCAATTTATTCGATTTGGTCACCAGAACTGCTATGGAGTATCAAGTTCAATAGTTTGTGAATAAAATGTGACTAAAATTTATAATTATAATTAAATCAACATGTAACAAATAATTAGGATCCTCCTCTGAATTTGAAGGCTAATAAAATTATAAAATTAAATAATTCAGACTATTTACTGTATCAAAAAATGTTGAGAGAAAAATTAGAGATGAAAAAGTTAAATGAATTAAATTATGATTTTTTTAAATTCAAGTGATCATCGTTAAAAAAATAAACAACAAAAAAAACGAAAAAGAGAAGGGGGGGGGGGGGGGGTGTTTTGGGGGGTTCGTTCTTCCATTAAAGGAAGGCGGAGGAGAGAAAAGCAGCGGGGTTTCCGGTGCGAAGGACGGAGAAGCAAAGGCTTGCGCGCTGACACGTGGTATCCTACAAACCGTTGGATGATGACTGGGATGCTAAGATTTAGATGGCAAAATCTAGAGGCATTGTGCTCAGAAGAGAGAGAGAGAGAGAGGGAGTGTTTGGGTGCTATGGTAGACATATCCAGGGATAATCATAGGATAGGAGGAGATTTGGGGGCGAAAGAATAAAAAAAAGAAGTGAAAGTATGTAGAAGCCCGTTGGGAGCCTTAAATTGGGAATTGCAGTTGCAGAGAGACACAACAGAGAGAGAGAGAGAGAGAGTGACGGCGTAGCAGAGCTGTAATTCTATTACAGTCTTTTAAAGGCCTTTTTTAGTTAATTAAGACGCTGCTGTACTGCATCTGCAATCGCCCACAAGGGAGTTGACGAAGAAGAAGAAGAACCAAACGCCCAAACATAGAGTCCGACTTGTGGTCTTCATTTGCCCCTTAATTTTATCCGCAACTCCTCACAATCCATCCACCTCGAAAGAGAGAGAGAGAGCGAGAGGCATTCAAGAAAAAGATCACAACAATTTTAATCTCAGGCTCCGCACTGATGCCACCGCCGCCTCAAGCAAACGCCGGCCAAAGATTAGTGTTGTGCATCGAGAATCCCTGGAATAACCCTAGGAGGCTGAGAATCAGTAGCTGGATTAAGGATTAAGGTCGATCCAGTCCCTGCTATGGATGATTTTATGCCATCAGAATTGAGGAGGGGGTCTGGAATTAGGTCATCGTTCTCGAAGAATCCGGAAAAATGTCCGCCTTCTTCCCTCTAGGCATCGGCGGTGGAGGAGCGAGGGGAGGAAGCCAAGAGCCAGCCGCGACGGCGACCGAGATTACACCGGAGAGTTGGTTACACTACAAGAACAATGAAGCCGCCGCAGCGGCAGCGGCGGAGATCTCCTACAAGGGCTTCGAGATATGGCAACAGCACCAACAGCAACAAGACCATCATCATCACCACCACCACCACCAGCAGTACCTACAGCACCAGCAGGATCTGTACTCCTCCGCGGCGGGGCTGGGGGTGGGGCCCAGCGGGAGCGCCACCAACAACGTGTCGTCGGCGCTGGCCATGATCCGCGGGGGAGGCCTCGCCGGAGGAGGAGGAGGAAGCGGCGGAGCAGGAGGAGGGGGAATAAGCTGTCAGGACTGCGGGAATCAGGCGAAGAAGGACTGTGCGCACTTGCGGTGCCGGACTTGCTGTAAGAGCCGAGGTTTCGAGTGCGCGACTCACGTGAAGAGCACGTGGGTCCCCGCCTCCAAGAGGCGCGAACGGCAACAACAGCTCGCCGCGATGCAGCAGCAGCAGCAACAGCAACAGCACCATCATCAGTTGCGATCCGGCGGAGGAGAGAATCCCAAACGGCCCAGAGACAATAATAATCCCAACTCCTCCCCTTCCGCTCTCGCCTGCGCCCTCCTCCCCACAACAATCTCCACTGGTATTAACTATTCTCTTCTTTGTTTGTTTCTTTCGTCCTCCTTCACTTTTCAAATTTTTTAAACCAAAAAAAGAAAAGAAAAAGAAGTGGAAATCTCTGATCTCTCAGGATTGCTCAGACTGATTGGATTTTTCAGAAACGTATAAAATATGGGTTGCGTGTGATCTTCGTAGATGCATAAACCCCTCTCATCTCTTCTTGATTTTCTGTTTTATGAAGATACTATACTGTTATGTGGTAGTCATGACGAAGAGAGAGGGATTGACATGGATGATCGATGATTTGATGAGACTATTTCTCTGCAGTGTGTGTTCCGTGGGGCGGATATATTTTTGTGTATATATATATATGTATGTATTCATATTGAATGGTTGAACCGTAAAAGTCTAATAATTGATGTCATTATGATTCTAGGGTTAGAAGTCGGGAATTTCCCGGCGGAGGTGAGCTCTCCGGCGGTGTTCCGGTGCGTGAGGGTGAGCTCGGTGGAGGAGAGCGAGGATCAGTACGCGTATCAGACGGCGGTGAACATCGGAGGGCACATGTTCAAGGGAATCCTGTACGATCAAGGCCCCGAGAGCGCTCATTACAGCGGCGGCGGCGGCGGCGAGAGCTCCTACGGCGGCGGAGCTCATCAACCTCTCAACCTCATCGCCGCCGCGAGCGCATCTCCGGTCACAGAGGCCGGAGCCGGGACGGTGGCGGTTTCGTCGGCGGCGGCGTTCCTTGATCCTTCTATGTACCCGGTCCCACTCAACGCTTTCATGACTGCTGGTACGCAATTCTTCCCGAACACCAGATCTTAACAACAAACTACCCTCGATCATCACCACAGGCGAGCGAATGATCGATCTCTCGATGGATCGATCAATCAATCTCCTCACATATATTCTCTTCTCCACGACATCGATCACTAGGTCTGCAGAAAATTAATGTCGCGTTCTAGTGAATCCCCCCAATGAGTGGGATTAGCTAGGAAATTAGAGGGTGCGAGTGGGGGATTATGAATCAATGCGGATAGTGTTTCTTTTTCTTTCCACTTTTTTTTTTTCTTTTTTCCTTCCCATTACTGCTCATGAGTTAATATAATTCTTCTGCTTCTTCTTCGCTTTAACTTCTCTACTTCATTTCTGCAGTGTTATACCCGTTCTTCATATTGTTTATTTTATTTTATTTTGCTGAAAAAACGCAAGATATATACCCTTTTAGTCGTTATAAAAAATGAATGTAGTAAGAAAGATTTAGAAATTTAGAAGGAGCTGAGTTCAAATGATTGATTAATAAGCTCCAGAATAAAAAACCTTATGAAAGGTAACTCCGGAGAAAAAAAAAAAGGGTAGAAATCAAATATCAAATCAAATATATATATATGTGAGTATAGGATGAGACAACATGTTTTTCAGTTCGGCATGGGCGGTCCATCCATGGATGAACATTTTCAACCTATAAATTTAGCTGAACTGGAAATAGTACTCTCTCTCTCTCTCTCTCTCTCTCTCTCTCTGATTTCCTTTCAATGTGATATTACAGAGACAAGCTTAGATGTGACTGTGATGATATAATTGAATTGGTTCTCATCATCATCATCATCCAACTGCAAGTAAACATACTTACTCATAGCATTTCTCTTTTAATGTGCATTATGTACTACTTCATGTATGGATTATAAGTACCCACCCATAACTTACAAATTTATGAACGTACATCTATGCTTATCCCTTCATTCTTGCTGCATCTAGTTATTTTTGTTTGGCAACATCTAGTTCTCTACATAAGTAGGCTGCATTTGCACACAAAGCTCTTTGCTCGTTCTCGTGTGCACGAATCGGTGAACCAAAATTGAGGGCGATCGGGGTAGTTGACATTTTCTGTTAGGGATCCATAAGATGGGGTTTTCCCATAAAAGATCCGTTGAGCTTAATTATGGAGACTTATCTCTCACATTGCCACACTTATCAAAATTTTCTTAATCTCAGTCTCCCATACTAATACAATAGAATTAGAAAACAAACAATACTGCTCCCCTCTGGAATTTAAAAAGTATTTTGTGTTTGACCTAACACTCTGGGGCCGAAAGAGTACAAAATTACCCCTCTAAGCAAATTGTACAGCTACGGACAAAGTGTGTATCTTTTCCGATTTGTAGCCAGAGAGATAAGTCTTCATGTTGAATTAAGCTAAAGCTTAAAAAAAAAAAAAAAAAAAAAAACAAGTGGGTTGGTGCAGGAAGGAATCCTCATTTCCTGTTCGATGATCCACAAGTGATTTTTATATATCAAGAGATCTTTATAGAAGTGCTGCATCGTTAAGAAAGAATCATTGCATTGCGCTGGGCTGATAGAAAAATGTTTTATATTTGTCTCGTTTAGACCAACTATATGTTTGTCTCATCTAGACCAACTATGCCCTTGAATTAGATGTTAGACATTATTATACTAGTTTTTTTTTTTTTTCCTTTTTAATGAATTGTTGCATTGGCATGCCTTTATTAATTACTACCCATTTCTACTGGAATTATGTGATTAGCCATTTACATTTAATGGTTTCCTATAGAGTATCGATTTAGTAGCTTTTATAAGCAACATAGTGTACTTGAAAAATGAAAGTTGCTTTGCTTTCCCTGAAATGAGGCTCCTTGTAAGTTGTATATATATTGAGATTAAATACATTCAAAAAAATTACTAGGAGAAAAGTATGCATGCGAAAAGGAAGTTGCTAAATTTTAATTAATAGTAATGTGTTTTGTCGCCTAATTTATGAGTTCCATTATGAGCAAAAATGGGTGTCTGGTCACCTCGATCCTAAACATCTTCGGACCCTTAGGAGTGAGAGTAGCGATAAATCTATACATACAAAGGATTTCACAAAAAAAAGGTTCACAAAAGGTCTATGTATCATAAATTTAGCGAAGAATATTTTAGTAAATAATAACTTGTGGTCTCATAAATTTTTGACGCATTAAGTCTTTTTGTGGATGAAATTCTTTGTATCCATAGCATTGTTCGTGACAGTAGCTTGGCCTCGTTTACATGGAGGGGTGAGCCCCACCTCATCATGGGGTGTCGGGGGAACGTTTTGGGTATCTCTTGTTATTTATATTTAATCCCCCAAAACGAGAGGAACATATAAATTTAAGCCTAGCTCATAAACAAGCTTTGAATTTTATCTTTGCCCTAAAAGGGATGTGGACATGTAACGCCAGTGACTACTTGTGTTGTTGAGTAGGGTAGCAGTAGATTAGAAACCCTGCAGCAGGATGCATGCACAGATGCAACAAAGCATGCATCCATCAAGTAGTATTCCCTGGAATGTTGGGAACCCAAATTTCCTTTTTCCCCTCTTTGTTCTTGTAAGCCATGGGGGAAAGGGTGGTGATGTGAAGTTGAGGATGACAGGTGAATGCATGGAGGCCTCCAATATCTCTGACTTTCTCCTCTTCAGCAAAATACACTGTTTTTGGGTTCAAGGCTGCATTTTTCAAGGTCTCATCAGTGCCACTATTGTAATTTCGTTATGGGGAAAACAGGAGGGGGGAAAAAAGAAAAAAGCACTTTCCTTTCTAATTTGCAAGACGACTCGGGAAATTGCCTTGGAAACTTTGACCACTGTGTATGCCAACAATAATTTCGAAGATGGGTCGTGAGTGCACTTGTGATTTGAACAACTGCATGGAAGGACAAAACACCCTCTGAAATTGCTCATACTGGTCGAAACAAAGACAAATTGCACTCGCCGTTGAATTATTTTCACTTTAAGGATTCGTGCAGAGGATCTAAGACGGGTTAAGTTTATGAAAGAATCAGACATAAATTGCAATCATTACTGGATTATTTGCACTTTTAAAGATTTAAATACAACGCGCGTGTGTGTATAAAAAAGGATTAAGTTTATATAGGCCGCTATAATGTGTTAATTGGGTCAAATTAGTCACCCTCAAGTTATAAAAGCGGCCAATTTAAACCAATTATAACGGTTCTTTCAATACCACCATCTTTAGGGTACATGGAGGCGGCGTGAAGGATCGTCAAGTCACCATCCAAAAAATTTAAAAGTAGAAGGAATCCGCCCTTCTATGCCTTTGCTAATCCGCAATCTTCGTTGGGTGGCAGCAATCCCAGGCTGTTGGCAACCCTTTTGGTCTTTGACTTCTTTGGTTCTTTCTCTATATCGTCTCGAACGAGAACAAAGGAAGCCAAGACAAGAACGGGGATTGCATGCCGATGGTTTGTCCCTCCGTCGTGGGAGATATATAGAGAAGAGTTAAAAAAAAAAAATTATTTCTCCACCATTTCTTTTTTTAAGAGTTAGTTCTTTACCCTACTAACCGTTAAAATTAGCTTAAATTGGCCGCTTTGTCACTCGAGTGGCCAATCTGACCCAATTTAAACATTAGCGGTCAAAGTAGCTATTAAAACCGATCTTGGCGGCCTCCGCGAACTTGATCCATAGAAAAAGGAAAAGGAAAAAAAAAAGATAGAGCAATTATAAATACCTACCGAGAGTGGACCCATCTATCAAACTCATTAGGATTAAGATTTGGTTTTGCCTGCCTTGGGTAGCTAGCTGTAGCTTATTATGAAAGGGGCGAACGAACGAAATCATGTAAATGAATATCTTTGTTGGCCATGTTTGGGTGCTGTGCCCCAAATTATATTTATTTATTATATTGCATGATCATTATCTACGGTTGCGAAGCGTAGAATATTGTAGTATTTTAGGTAGCGACATACGTTCAAATCTCTGCAAAGTTTTTGGATGAAAATACATCAAAAATAGTATACGATTCAGTCAAAGAGAGTAGCCATGCTCACCTCCATGCATGCTTTGGCTTCCTCATGCACCATTTATAGTAGTAGTAGCGTGTCAGGGCGAGCGCAGAATTCCATACCTTATCCACCACTCAAAGGAATGGCCGAATTTGCCTTTGGGAGAAGAAAAAAAAAGAAGAAGAGGAACGTCTTCTTCTTCCTCTGCTGAGCTGCTGCTGATTCTTCAGAATCGACACGAGTGAAAATTCTCTCTTTTATTTTTCTGAGGCACGAGATTTTAAAGAAAAGCAAACTGAATATATATATATATATAAGAGGAAGAATCGGAATGGGGCGTTGATTTGTATGCTACGGGAAGCTTTTTGGGTATGGGGGTGTGGTGGTGCAATCAATCATTCAGCATCGATATCCACAAATGGGGTTTTTTCCCCAGTTAGCCCAAGACAGAAGCAAAGCCCTTTAAAAGGCTACTAGGGTTTATTAAAGACACTAAGGACACCGCAGGGCTATGCATGGCATATGTACTGTTTTCCCATTTTTCTAAAGTTTGAAACTTTTGCCCAAAAAAAAAAAAGGAGATAAAAGTGAATGGCGAAACGCTGCCACACGCGCCAGGTAGGGGTCGAACCTACGACTTTCTGCTTAGGAAACAGACGCTCTATCCACTGAGCTACAGGCGCTGCTTGAGCGATTGCGTAATAAACTAACTTTTTACCAAAAAAAAAAGATAAATTTTAAGAAAAATACATCATTTTAAGGCCGAACTCATGTGTCTTACACTTAAATCTAACTCCCCCCAATACCCTACAAACAAACATATAAAAAGCCACGTAACAAGATATTCTAGGAAGAAATTTTTTTTTAACAAGGCCGGAAAAGTTAGTTTTTCTTTTTTCTTTTTCCTTTTTCTAGGGGCCACTATATATCATGTGATTACAGAAATTGAAGTAACACAAGCAAGCCATCATCCACTTTCTGAGTAGTCATTGATCGTTGATTCTGGAAGAGTTAAAGCAAGGTTTTCTTCTTCCAAGAGATCTTCAAAAGAGAAATTAGTTTAGTTTTATGGGATACAATGGAAAAGACCCCACCAAGATGAAAAGAGAGAGTTACCTTTCGGTGGAAAGCACAACCTAAACAATTGCAAGGGTAATGTCACATCCGATCACAACACTTTCCCCCATCACTCTTACAAAAATCTTTCAAAAAGCTACATAGCTTTGGGATCTTATACATGTTACAAGCACCACCTCTTCCTATTGTATGTAAACCCGCCCGCATACGGCACGAACATTTTGCTGCTCTGAGACAGTAGATTACAGAACCAGCACTATCATCGGGGACCAGATGTGGCGCGAGGCTTCCCCTTCATGGAATTGAGGTGCTGGGAAATGAATATGACGCCCATCACCACTATGAGGCAACCCACCAGTGTGCTGAAGAATAGGGCCCCGGGCTGTCGTGTCTGAACAAATCCATACACCCCAGTGGAGGTTACGAGAATAAGATCCGTGAGCCCATCATTTGAGAAGTCATCACAGACCAGGGCGTGAGTGGGGGGTGCAGGAAGATCGACTGATGTTAATGTACTTCCACCGGGTGATAAAACTACCGCTTCCTGGTCTCCTGCCGCGAGAATCATCACTTGATCATCATGAACACGCAATGGAAGTGCCTTTAGCGTCGGAACTACCATGCCAGATTCCATCATCCCCGATGGCGATGGAAGGTTTGACCATGACGCGCCTGTCAAGAGGCTCCATTGCCAAACAGCGTCATGGCTATGCAAGCCAGGGGAATAAGATGTCACCTGAAAGAGATGAAATCGAGCCATGAGAGAAATTTTTAGGCCATTGGGGCAGCAAAATTGAACGCTACAGCCAGGAGAAATTATGTCATCAATCTAGGCAATAGAACTCCCAAATGGAGATGGATAAGAGGAAAAAAAAACAAAGGAAGCCATTCCAAATACTAAAAAATGGATTTCAGTCAGCAGTGAGTATCATTCCAAGATAGTTAAAGTAAAACAATAATGTGTACCTCCCCACGACTTGTTAAGAAAATAACATCGCCATGGCTCCCCCTGCGATGCCTGTGACCATCATCCCTTGGAATGAGAATGGGTGTCGCTACATCTAGGGCATCTGCGTCAGGATTTCGAGCAAAGCCTCTAGAATAATCCACATGCTGGTAAGAATTAAAAGGGGAATGAAGACATATAGACACATTGAAAAGTTGTTCTCGTACTGGTACACCAGAGGTTGCAACAGCCCAACAGGGTCGCAGAACTTCCATAGAACCACTGACAACAGTCTGCTGAGCACCATTTCCCCCAACCACCTGCAAATAAATTTTGTGACATGGATATGATGTGAATAAAGGTCCACATTATACATACAGCTCTCGAGACACAAATGACTTCAATCCTGATCTTAGTTTATTCTCATTGGTTACAGAAATTTGCGTATCTGAAATGACTTGCTTGAACAGTAGATAATCAAGTTCACAAACTGACCAAAAATGCACCACCGCAAGCGAACCTACACAAAACTAAACTCCTACAGTAACTGCAATAAATTCCCAGCGCTGTGATAACTAGTTGCATTAGGTGAGTTATGATCAACCAAAAACATAGTTACAAGTATATCCACCCATCTGTCAGATATGTACTCCCAACCCCATTCTAATGCAGTGCACATCAAAATACAAGAGAATAAACTCTCTCATTTGAGTTTAATGCCCAAGGTTTTTTTTTTTTTTCCCCCCGGGGGTGGGAGGGGGGGGGGGGGGGGGGGGGGGGGGGGGGGGGGTTCTGGAGCGCACCTGGACATGGTCTAAGACCCCATCTCCATTAATATCGGCATGGAGGCCACCTTCTTGAAGATGAAGCTGGTGGAACAGATACAAAGCTAATTAGAAAAGATGTACCAATATAATTCAAGCACATGAATACAAAGACAACAATTTATGGGCCAGTTCAGGACAGCTAATGATAAGCTGTTTTTCAGAATTTTGAGCTTTTTGAAAAGCTGTTTTGAACTTTCTAAAAATTTGCCAAATTACTACTTTTGTGAAAAATGAGTATTGTCAGAAAAGCAGAAAATAACCAAACTGGCCCTACATGTATAAATTGAAGTCAAAGCAATGATGGCGCTTCCTCAAAGAACTAAAAACATTGGCTCATGAGCACAATGAAAAGTTTTAAATAGCAACTGACATCTGAAAGGGCTCCTAAGTTTCTAATTATAGACTTCTCTGGCAGCATATTATAAGAAGAAAAAAAAATTTAAGCTCCATAATCCTTATATGAAGACTGGAACAATAGCTGCCACTGATGGATTTAACATTTACCTTACAAATAGTGCGGCCAGATGCCAAATGAATTGCTTCTATTCCTTCCTTATGATGAACAACGACAACATTAGGAACCCACCAAAGCTGAGTGTAATTTGTAATGGTAGGAATATATGTCATTGACTGCACGAACAAGTTATATAAGTTACATGGCATTGTCAAGCAGGTCAGCTCATAAGAAGCACATGTGTGTGAGAGCCTAGTGGAATCAAATGATTAGGGTTAGGACCTAAAGATTAACCTAGTTTGGACATGAACTAAACTTACTGCAGAAGTCATCAATCATGGAGAACCATTGCTTAACTTAAGCAGTAGAGCATGTGTGCATACAAGTCAACACAAAAGTTGAACAAGTCAACTATATATTCATGTTGTCAATATTACCTTCTTCACTTTTGCAGAGCCAGCATAAGTTGCAGCTTTTCCAATCATCTTTGGGATCTTTTTGGTCGAGTCCTTTCCTGGAGGATGGTTCTCTTCAGGCTTGTGGTACGGGTAATTGTAATTTTTACCAGATGTCCTCTTTAATGTTTTTCTTTTGTGCCGCCGGAAATGTGACAGCTGAAGCAAAGTGTCCTCTCTTCTATCCTGAATCAGCATAGGTTGAAGCATTAACAATTGAAAGTGTCATGACCTTGCAAGTTTAACAAATTAAAGCATGAACTGGAGAATAGAGTGCTTCAGAACCATACTTACCCAATGATGGGGCATAACTCCAAGAATTGATTCTCTGAATTCCCTACATTCAAACTTAGGTTTATAATGCACAAGTCAGTTCATGTTGTGAGAGAAAACGATTCTAAACAAGGAGCAACGCCATCCATAAGATAAGGAATCAGATATCCAAAGGAAAAACATAATGTACAAGCACATGTGTAAGCAAAGGCTGGCCTAAAAGTGAAGAAAAGTCAAAGAAAGGTAAATAAGAAGAGCAGGAGTTACTCTAGTGGTCCTTTCTAAGCTATTATTATAGAAGTCCTCACATTGTCATTTTACTAGTTTATGTTGCTAAGGAGTTGAGTCTTGAGTTGGATTTTAAACATTACTATTGCCCATGAGTCGAGTCATTGAAGGACACGTATTGGAGTCATCAGTTTTTGTCCAAAAAGTAGACCTAGGACTAATATTAAAGAATCTTTATCAAAGGCTGTAATTCACATCTTCCACAGACAAGAATGAACGTACACATTTTAGCATTTGAATACTCAGTTTTCCACGTGATTTCACAGAGGGCACGAGTGAATTTCTCACAGACCGCAGGTGTATCACCTCAGAAATCCATCATTCTCCTGCTCCTTTCTTCACGGTTACTATTCACTCATGGTGTTCACAGGCACAAATTCCCTCCTTTCAAGTTCTCTCCTGTCCCCACAAACATCTTTATTCATTCTACTCACTAAAGCCCCCAAATGCATCTGTGGATCAAATGTCACTAATTGCTGAAAATATTTCTCTTCAGCAGTTGGAAATCTGTTGTTCTCATAGTTCGTATAGGGGGGCTGTGACAAGGAAAGGAGTGCCCAGTGAAGGGAACTGCAATGGAAGGAAAGAAGCCACCTGGGGAAGAGAGAAAGCATGGGGTAGATGAAGAGCCAAAAAACCCAATAAAAATATCATAGGTCATCCGGTGAGAGAGAAGATTTGCACAGCCTAAATGCATCTGTGGATCAAATATACACTAATCACTGAAACTATCTCTCCAAAAACGTGGGGGAGATGAAGAATCTAAAAACGAGATTGGGAAAAAAAGATGATTAGAATTCTAGTGAAAGAAGTAAAATGACGTAATTTTGCCACTTTCAGGGATGAAGGATCTATGAAATTTTCTAGACTCCATTTTCCATATATATGTCTGTGTGTGTGTGTGTGTGTGTTTGAATTAAGAAAAGAAATTTTATTAACGAGGTAAGGAATAATATATGAGGGAGAATGTATGCAGACGTATATACATATACACATTATCAGTTTGCGCTTATACAGCCTTGATTCGTATTAACTGAATCTTTCTGATTATTGTAATCATAACGTGGACTAAGAATGTTTTCTTCCTTATTCTGATTTGCCTTCCTGAAGTAGACAACTAGAATAAAGATACATGATGATAAATTTACAGATACACTTAATTTTGATGTTGTTTCAGCAGCGCGGTTGGATCTTAGAGTTCTAAAAACTAATAATAGTTGGCAAGTGATAGCACCCAAGAAAGGTGCTGCCACCATACATACTCATTTTACTGATATATATATTATATATAGTCTTATTGGTCAGCATTGGCTTGTCAATAATCAAATAACTTTCCAAAATAAATCACGAATAACTTTCTTTCTTAGATCAATATTTGACAGTTGGATAGGAATGACTATATAATAGTGTTTTAATCGCTCGCAGAAATGGATTAACCAAAACTGGGGAAAAAAAATACACAACCTAAAGAGCATAATAACTTTAGAACAGCTATTACAAGCTACCTCTCCAGGATGACGGGTGTTCAGAGATTGAACATCAAGCTTGTAGTTGTGCTGTGGGATTAGCTGTGCCGCATCTGAAGAATGTGCTTGTACATTCTGGAGCACAAAAAAAGGAGTCAATTTTAAAAGAAAGATAAAATTTACTGAAGCATCTTAAGCAAAACTAACTGTTTTGGATGTTAAAAGTTAAACTGAGTATTTAATTCTTGAATTTCTCTAACAACATTAGTAATTGAAACTGCCACTTCTTGCAAAGGAAATAAACTCTAGTGAGCAATAAAATGCAGATAAATTATATCAACTCTTTATATTGAAGAGGGCAACTTAAGTAAGAGAAAGAAAGCTGACAATTAAGACTTCTAAAGTGTCAAACATGATTTTGATATTGTCCAGGGCAACCACATAAACCGAGCACAAATACAAAAATTTACAACCCAAGTGGAGCAGCTTTCAGGAATCTACAACAACTCATAGAAGAGAACGAAATGAAGCTACTCAATTCAATCTACTGTAATGTTTCCAAAATTATTTTGTTGACATCTTTATTTATGCAGCAAACTCCAAGTTTACTTATCAAAATATTCATATAGAATTCACATTGGGATATGCAATGATAAATTCCAAGTAAAAGAAAAGAAAATAATTACCATATGTTAAATAGAAACAAAAAAGAGTACCAATCTATTTAGTGATAATGAAAGGATTGCCAGCGAATGTCAAATGAAAATTTTAGGGAGAAAAAGTTAAATAAGAGAAAAGGATACTAACAATTAAGATTTTTAAAGTGCCAAACATGAGAGCAACCACATAGTTAACTGGGCACATAGTAACATATGCGACAATTTTATAAACAAATGGAGCCTGTTTCAAGGATTTCCAGCAACTCATGGAAGAGAAGTAAATGAAGATAATTCAATTCAATCTATTGGATTTGTTCCAACAAATTCTGATCCTGGTATAGATTTATATTGTGAACGCCAAGTCTACTTATCGAAATATTTATCAAGATTCATAGTGGGATAAGCAGGGAAAACTTCCAAGGAAAAGAAAGAAACATAATCACTATTTGTTAAATGGAGGAGTAAAAAATGGTTATCAATCTATTTAGTGATAAGAAAGGATTGTTAGCAAATGTCAAGTGATAAACCTCTTTGTAAAAAGAAAAACAATAAAGGACTGATGACACATAGTTTTAGCACATCTTAGATTTGAAACAAAATACCATTAACTGAGTACAGCAATAATCAGGATAACCTCATTTTTCCTGCTCCATCGGAGTGCACCAGTTCGACCAGCATATGCATAAAGTGCAAAATGACGCAAGTCCACATTTCCAGGGTTCTCAGTAGCCTGCACATGCACAACAAATATTACACTTATAAATTCAACAGAGAAAACTGAGGCCAGGGACCTTATTAGTTAAGAGAAAACAACCAAAAACTAAGCCTTAATCCCAGGAGTTTGGGATCAGCTTCATGGAATAAAACAAGGACCAATAATATAAAGAGCAAGTGTGTCGTAAAAAAAATTCTCTCCTCTTTTTTATTTCAACAAGGAAGCAGGTGGCTGACATGATTTTACAGAGCAAGAGGGCAAGAATACTATTTCTCACTTTTCCAATCTCAATTGGTTCAACTAATCACAGTTCTAATAAAACAAAAGAGGAGACATTAGCAGGCTTGAACTCCTATTTTTAGCAAATCAATCCAACTATTGAGGGTAGACCTTGTTCAACCAGAAAAGTTACTCTTTTATGACTGGAAGGTCGAGGGATTGGATTCTGCACCCACAAGCACATAGAGGCTCTAATTTTGTACATTGTCAGTATACCACTTTAGTGCATTAAACAGCAGAATCAGTAAGAATTATGCGAGAGTAAACAAGATTCTTAACATATATAAGCCAGAAAAGGATGTACCTCCTTTTCATTAGCACTTCTTCGATGCTGCTCATCATTTTTTGCAGCTGTCCCAATTTCTTCAAAAGGATCCATGAAAATCTAAAACAAAAGAACAGAGGAAAAAACATGTGAGTACCAATGCTGAGGCTCCATAATTTCGGTTTTAAGCCCAGCATACTTTGACACATTTGTTACAAATTTTCCAAGAAAATCGGCTGTGACACATGAACGTGATGCTAATCCATTTGTTGCCCACCCAGAAAAATAATTGTGATAGCACAGTGAGTAAAAAAGTGATTATTGTACATGAAGAAACATACATGTGGCTGCACTTCCATCCTCCCTCCAACAATTATTAACCCTGCGTCTCCATGTTTCAAGGTATAATTGCTTATTGAGATTGAGACCTCACTGTGGTGAGCATTATGGGGGAATTCTTCCTGCCAGAATCATACAATGGGACACAAAAGAGCTATAATGGATTTCGGCCAACCATTAAACAAGGATATAAGTTATTTATCAAATAAATACTCATAGATCATGCACGTATGCATATGTAATGGAGATTAAATTGCAAGCCACATAAACCTGCAGATTTGCTTCCCAAATCTTTCTCAGGTTGTGATCAAAGCATATTATAGACCATCCAGACGTAACAACCACCAAGACCTGTTTATGTGCTTCTCCAGGTTTGTATATTCGATCTATAACACCCGTGGCCATGGCTACTGCACGCCTCCCAGAGGAAATGCGGATCTTGTCAGGTAACAGGCTCACCTCTGCCAGCACACGTGCTTCTTTAAACCCTTCATCCACACGCCTAGCATGGGGTTCCAACACCTGCAAAATACACCAAGATAAAAAGCACACAGGAAATGAGATAGAACTGAAAGATGAATGCAAGCAAAACACTTTGCAGAGACTTTTGAAATGAATTACCGGAACACAATAAGCCAATGATAATCCTAGGCATAAATAACATTTCTTGAAACACATTATATAACAATCAAATTATTTCATTACAAAGTTGGCACGAACATGAAAGTATCCAAACAGCAGGCATATAAAGGGCCATGAAGCTAGCATCACAAGCATCAAGCCAAGCCTGAGGGGGGAATTTTTTCATTATTATAAACCATCCTATATACAAAGCCTTAACTAACATTAATAACCTCGAGGGACAAAAGAATTCACAATTAAGGGCCATTCTCGACTGCAATATATTATGAGTGTGCAACTTGAACATCCTACAGTTTAGCTTCAAAACCACAATATCTTTTGTGAAGAGGATTGAAAACTAAAGATACTTAACGGTGATAAAATGATTCTAGATCAACCTGAATTTGGGCGTCATGAGTCGCCACGAGAACCTCTTTCTTTCCATCGCCATTCAAATCGGCAACAATGGGTGGTGGGAGACGCTCAGCTTCGTACTTAATTGGGTATTCTTCGGATAGATGAAACCATGCCTCCTTAAAAGAGAAATCACCCTCGTGCTGATATATAGAATCACACCGATCAGCTTATAGAACACATGAAAATTCCGCAAACAAACCCAAGGCTTAAAATGTAAAACCAAGATAAAGAGATATAAGCTAGATTGAGGGTTTCTAGGGTTTATCTTGTGCACAGAGAAAATGGTTTACAACATAGAGAGTAAAGTGAAGTGACATCTACGAACCTGAAGGGAGAAGAAAATAGCGAAAGCACATAGCATCAGAATGGCTAAGTCTCGCTTCCTCATCTCCTACTCGCCTTCTTCGTGCGCCTCGCCGATCGATTGACCAGTGTCAACCGGCACCAACTTTGGCTCCAAAACTGTGTTCAACGCTTCGGGAGACAGAGAGAGAGAGAGGAGGTGAAGAAGCGAGGGAGGAGAGGACGTTTCGAGAAGAACTGTCGAAACGTTTTCTTCTTTCCTTTTTGTTTTCTGGGCCCTTTTTTTATTTAAGGAGCGATTCTTTTCTTTTATCCGTCAGATCAAATTGAGTAATTCTTCTGCTTACACTCCATACATTATTTGTCCATACATGATTGATGTGGCAAAATTTAAGTTCATGGGTCAAATTGAGTAATTCTTTTACTTACATTTCATATATTATTTGTATATATATAATTGATGTGATAAAATTTAAACGATTTTTATGAATAAAATTTTAAAATCTAAGTATCAAAAATAAATAACTAAATTTCTTTCACAATTTAGTATTTTTTAGATATAAAAGATACATGTAAAAGTGACAATTGAAAATGTTGAGTTGATTTTCCAAGAGTCAATAAAGACTGATTAATGATAGGTCAAGACTATTCTACGGGTTAGGGTTGGGCAAGATTATATTAGAGGAGAATTAATTTTCACAAACCAATTAATGTTTATTAAAAACTCTAATTTTGAATCTACAAACAAAAGTAATAATTAGGTGGATTGAATGAATTGTAAGCGAATTACGATAGACCATAGGCTAATATAGAAGAATCAAAAGCATATAAAAAATTAGTTCATGGGTCAAGACTGTTCTACGGGTTGGGCAAGGTTATACCAAAGGAGAGTTAATTTGCTGATACAATTTTTTTTCCCTATTTCCACAAACCAATTAATATTTATTAACAACTCTAATTTTGCATCTACAAACATAAAAATCTGACCAAAAAGTGATAATTGAATGGATTGAATGAATTGTAGGTGAATTACGATAGATCATTGGCTGATATAGAAAGATCAAAAGCATATCAGAAATTAGTTTATGGGTGGGTTACATTGGATTACTTCATAAGCTGATTGTACTATGGTTTGTAATTGTAAAACTCACCTTCAGAAAAAAAATATATTTAAAATTATAATTATAATTATAAAAATTAATTAAAAAAATGCTTTACCTCCTCAAATAATTATTCTTTCTATTTGTTTAATCTTAGAACCTTACATTTGTGCTTTTACGAAGAAATACATGAGCAGGTTGAAGGAAGTAACACCACTAGCTCTACCTTACCTCTTTACAAGCTCAAAGAAGAGTGTGATCAACATAAAGCTCTCGAAGAAGTGAAACAGCAGTTTTAACCCATCATATTCTAACTCCTTCTAGTGCTTTAGCATCTACTCATATCAAGCCCTACCGCTTTGTTTTTTCCCATTCTGCTGTTTCTTGCGGAGTTCAACCAGAGAAGAAAGTTGAGCGCAATTGGTTTTGGCTACATGCAGTTCCTCCTCTAGTTTCTGAACCTGTTCCATAATCGACAGAAGCAAAAATTTACAAGCCGTCATGGGATGCATTAGATCGACGCCTGAAAAAACACCACGTGCTTAATGGACCACAAGAATGATTTTGATGATCAGTTTTACCTACCATCTGTTTCAACTCATTCTGTTTCTGTATGCGTTCCTCGCACCTGAGAATGAGTTTCAGATCAGTGACAAAGCAGGAGAGCTACGAAGAAGCAAGTCATGCCAGTAAATTTATCCAGCACGAGAAAAAAGCAGCATTACAACTTTTACCAAGTAATCATAAACCTGCAAGTATTAATACCATTGCAGTGTCAGCTAAGCAGCATACACAATTAGCTCATTTGACTTAAATATTTTGAACAAAGACAAGAAAATTATGGAATTGAACACCTCGAGTACATCTGCTTATAACAAAATTAAACTATGAGAAAAACATCAACAAACAGATGATCAGTTATTAAAGATCTATGTTGGGAAGGCGAACAGGAGAGAGATGGAGAGAGACAGAGACCAAAGATGACCTCATACTCAAAAGGTGCTACAAGATGAAATGCCAATATAGGTACCAAAACAAAGTAGTAGCTACCCAGGTACAATAATTTTCCTAAAGCCAAAGACATGAATAAAGTTGCATACATTATTATTATTTTATATATATATCAATGAATTGGAAACAGCACAACGTTTTTATTTTTTGGTTGGTAAATATACAAACATCCCCAACCTAGTAAAAGGATATGAACCCTCAACCTTACCCAGCACATGGATTACACATTGGTGCCTCTAGAATAAAGCCCCATATCATGGCTATAATCAGATTAAACCAATTAAATGGAAATTATTTGGTGGAAAAAGCACTCACTGATCAACTACGGAGCAGATGAACAGGAGAATGAGTATCAGAGGTTTGGGAATTCAAGGATAACGGGAAATTGTCGCGAGGGATGGCTGATATTTGGCTGCTGTTGCTGGGATGTCAGGTGCAGCTGCTGCTTGTTTGGGCGAAAGCAATGGAATAGGTGAAGTCCTGGGAGGAGGATGGTGGCTGATTGATCTGGGAGGGTTGATTGGGTAAGGCTTCCAGGGGTTTTGGTAGAGGGAAATGGTTGATTGAGAGAGATGGCGACTGATTGATTGGGACAGATTGGAACAGATTGGAAGAAATCAGAAGGAGATTGTCTATGCAAAGTAAAAAGGATACAAAACGAAATTGTTTTTGATCCTGCATTTTTTATCTGTCTTCCACTTGTCCAAAATGACAAATTAGGGAAGAGATCATTAGGAGAAGTTGAAGAAAATTTGTTTAAGAGGAGGAAAAAATTATCCAAAATGAATTCACTATGGATTTTTCTTTATTTTCTTTTCTTTTTTCAACTTCACCAAAAACAACTTCATTAGGTGGAGAAAAAGGTAACCAAAACAATACCGTTTTAGTTAACTTCAGCAAAACAAAATAAAAAAGATGCAGGAGGACATCATGCTACCTCCGTACAAACATCGATGAACTAGAGATGTACCAAGATCGTATCCCGATAAATTAGAAAATAAAAAGTACTCCAGTGCATATGCACCTAGTCATACCCAAGCCATGCAGGTGTATCTGATCCATACCTGGTATCCATACGCCTCCTGTTTTGGAGTACTAGTGATTCTAGAGGCTATATAATTCGAGGATACGGTTGAAAATATACAATCTTTACCTCATGAACAGTTGAATGTTTTCCTCACAAATCTGATCAATGGATGTGGGCCCTGAAGAATTATCTACAGATATTGCTTCATTAAATGAACCCTGCAGCAAGTTGCAATGCAAACAATAAAAGACAGCTCAAGGAAAAAAATCAAAAATTGGGTAAACTACAGATTTTACAACACAACAAATCACAAAGTCTAGATACAACTTGCTCAATCCACTTGAGGATTTAACATTTCCTCATAAGCATATCAGTTTTATTTTATGTAGAAGCACAAAGATGCATGAACTTCTCACCATCTCTGCTGGCGCATGCTAGTGAAATTGCACAAAACTTCATAGACAGACTCCATACAGCTGGTAGCTACCAGCTGTAAGAGTAGAATTCCATTATAGAAAAGGAAAGAGAGACAGGACACAAGCAAAAGGAAATCAAACAGGAGAGAAAATACAGCATAGAAACTGCATCCCACAAAAAATCAGTACGGCCTTCAAATTTTTAGGAATGCAAGTCAACAAGGAAACACCAAAAATAACTCTCCAACACCCTGCCCGCCTTTCTTTAATTACTCTTTTGTGTATGTACTCGTGCATCCTTCGTATAAAAACAAATGTCGTTCAGTAATATATAAAATTTTAATTTTGGCTACATGCCACCATATTGTAGTGTTAATCCTATGCTCGTAAAGGTTTCAAACAACTTGTAATTTATTGTTAATTCTAACTTAATTTTTGGAACCCTCCTATACAAAATGTAAGATCCACGTTTAATTTTTGCCTCTGGAACCTAAAAAATAAGATAAGATTTGATTGGTTAATCAAGTCCAGTTTCCTGCTTTTTACTCAGAACTAAATGATTAGTTCTCTCATAATGAGACACAAAAAAAGGAACTGATCATAAATCTGCTTAGATGCAGTAAGAAAATGGGCTTTGTGTCTTACAGCAAGTCCACTAATGGGTTGTTCAGCAGACAATTCATTGCGAATGCTCACTCTGCAGCCACTTCCAGATTGTCTTTTATCAATATCAGGCCTCAAATTGGCTGAAAGACCAACAACTGGTTGCTCAACAAAATTAGTTGTAACTCCAACAGAACCTTGAACAGGATATTTCCTCTGCACATTGGGAGACTGCAACCCTAGTAAGTGACAGTGGCTATTCCTGTTTTCACCATATCATTTTCCACCAGGTCAAAACTATTGTCAAGACTTTCACTTCAATTTAGAATAGCAAATTAGAAAGAAAGAAAAACATCAGTTGGAAGTCTAAAAGTCAAACACAAAAAACTAAATATTCATCTTATTAGTAGCAGCAATAATAACAGCATGTGAAGAAAATTCCTGACAGACAAAAGATGCACTTATTAAGAAAACACCTAATAACCATTTGCAGAGTTTAAAAAGCATACTCAAATGATAGAAATCATAATCATGCTACCAAAGGAGATAAATCTGCACAAAAATATCCACTGCAAGTTGGCTAAGAAAAATTTTCCAATCTTTATAGCCATAACATAATGTACTCTTCAACAGTTTAAGCTTTCCTGCAATGACAAATCTAGCACATCCATCCGAATACAAATAAGTCCATTAGCTCTTCATGAACTCCACAGAATTCTCATCTCCTTTTTTTTAAAATCTAAACAGGGTCTGATTTGGCCCATTCCTCCAACTTTAAGCACACAAATGAAAACAGTCACAATGCAGCCTTTTCCTCTCGAGGGAAGAAGACTTCATCAAAGCGCAATATTATACTTGCAGTAGCTATTAATCCCTCCAATAATCCTTGCCAAGGCCCATATACACTGGTAAAATCAGGGAGGAAATTAACTTCCCCCTAAGAGATGTAACTTACTGAAAACTTGCACAATGCTCACAAACTCCAGAATATTTTGCCAGAAAGCAAGGCCACGTCTCCACTGGCACCACTAGCACCTGAAGTACAAACTCCAACTTCTCACAACCCAAGACGTTCCAGCAAAAGCTTTTAGATGAACCACAATTCGTTTATCAGAGAGAAACAGGAAATAGGTTCCCATCCTTCATTTATCAATTAAGAAGTGCCCTTTTCTAGAATCATTTGACCCTAAACATTCCTCATATAATTTTTACATCTATTTATTATAGACATCCCACCTGATAACTTGAAAGTAGTGTTAGGCAATCACAAATAAGAAAGGAACAAGTGTTGGGGTTCATAATGTGGATCTTTCTGGAAGACTATAGGAGCTGAAACAGATATGCGAATTTGCGAGGCACGAGTTGGCTCATTTGGGTTTCATGGTAGAGCACTTTAGCTTCAACAAATTCAAGGGTTGATATTTGACAGAGAATAATAGGTAAATACTAGGCTTTATAACGACACACCATTAGCGGTCCTTTTCAGTGAAGTATTTCTATCACAGTTGAAGAGACATAGATGGCTCTGCCAATTTCCCATGAAAATCAGTTTCAAAAAACAAAAGTTTCTCTCCAAAGAAGCTCATCCGATAAAAAATGATTCTTAAAGACATGAACACCCATTTCCTGCAAAGTACCCCACATAATTACAACATTAGCCGCACCTCACAGCCCCTTAGCTTTATAGTCCACCCAAACCCCCAAAAAAAATGATTGCCAAGAAGGCTAGCACGGAATTTCGACAATCCCTCGCTAGAAAGAAATAAGTCCAATTACATTCATCATGCTGCTGAGCAGCATAAGCCAGTACATGCATATGCAGTTGCATACAAATGTACTAATTAAATGCATGTATGGATACTTTTGATTCTTTAAAATGCCTAAAATCATCGTCTCACAAACTTCATACTGGGTAACCATATGCGCATACAAGGATGCACTGGATTCTCCAAGAATTCTACTTTCGCCTTTTGTACGCTGACCCATCCAATCAATTATTCAGAAATTCGAATAACTCAACACGAGTTATTTTTTTTAATTGGTAAATACACACACACCCAACCCAGCAACTTCAAGGAATTGAACCTTTATTCTTGCCAAGCAACAAGAATTTAATACACAAGTTGATTCAGGACTTCAAGGAATCCTCCTATTTGTACTTTTCCCCTTCAATGAAGCTCTTCTTTTATCAAATAGTAATAGTAGTAGTAATAATAATACTTTTTGCTATATTGCTGGAAGCCCATTAAACATGGGATTTAATTCTATTAGAGCATTAGGACAGCAGATTTTAAATATTTCACCTGCAATACCCAAGTATATATAATATGCAGAAAAAACTAACCAGTATTCAAATAGCATTTGTTTAAGCTTATTTTCTAGCCGGAGAAACAGAGGTGATCTCTCAAAATCCTGTTTGTCGTGAGCTGGTTCTATAAAATTAGCTTCAAGGACTCCTGCAGTATTGTAGTAAAACAATGAACGAATGAAAAAGTTAAAGAAAATATTTGAAAATAAAATTGCACAAAATGCATACCTACGACACCATTCCCACGTGAGGTACCCTCAGTAGTGAGTCTCCAGAACGGCTGGCACAGTGTGGACCAGATCAGTGGAAACAGTTAATGCATCTACCAATTAATTAAACTAAGTGGATTAAAGTAGAAATTTTTAACAGACTTATTATAAAAAAAAATTGTCTTGACCCAAATTTGAATTGCTAAACTTTAGCCATGAGTACACACACACATAAAGCAATTCATTTTCAAAAAGAAAATTAATAATCATACCTTGATGAGGCGATTTTTATGGTACACATTATAACCATGAATTCCAAGGGCAGGCGCCTCTTTGATAAATCCAATTGTTGTTTGGGCAGTAACCTGCATAAGAAAAAACATGTTTTACAACTTCCAACCATTTCCATAAAATATTCATTCCAAAAATAACCTGAATTCTAGCACTTGACATTTATAGTTTTTAAAACCTTGGAATGAGTGTAAGCCAAGCATGTGTAATTCAGACTTAACTGCTAATGCTATGAATCATTTTTCATATGGAAATAAAAGATCCCATCCGAAGTATCCACCACTAAAGCGAACAAGACTGGAGAAGTGAGAGGTAGGAAGATCATAAATCTATAAAAGGCTCAAGTTTAAGTTGGTAAGAACCCTGTACCATAAAAATGCCTCCAGAATTTTACAAAGAAATGATTCTTTTGTTTCCCTACTCTCCATCATCATGAAAAGAAATGGGAAAATTCTAAGCAGAGGAGAAGTGAAATTGTTTAGGAGAATTTTAATCAGTCAAAAAACATGAAAAACCACTTTGAGCTTTTGTATATGCTCCATGAGAATAAAAATAGAATGTAACAATAGTTTTCTGAATCAAATGTCATTCCACATCTGCATTACAGAATTTTTTGAACAAATAAACTATGATGACAAATAGATGGAGGCCAGCCTTTTGACAGAAACTTACCTCTTTTGATGTTGTAGCAAGCTGTGGCCTGTACACTACTACCTTTGGATATTTTAATTCATCTGCAATATTAAACTGCTCTATGGGTTTTCCCCGCAATATAATACTAAAATTCGTGAACTTCCGGAGGTATAATATAGAAGCATATGCCTGAGAAGAAGTTTGTAGTTAGTATCATTAGATACACCAAAAAAAAATAATAATAACGATAATAATATAATTACCCTTAAGGAATAGCGGATTCGATAGGAAATATGGGATTGGAGTTCAACTGCCCTTTTGTTCATCCTTAGTCCACCACGATTAGTTTCATCTCTCAACCGAATATCCTAAATCAAAAATTGAAGAGAAGAAGCAATAAACACTCAAATTTTTGGATATTTCACTAGTTCAATGGAGTGGTCCTCATCTTTATTCAGATATAGAAACCTCAAACGCAAGTGGGCATCTAATGGCCACATAGGTGGTTAGGATTTAAATTCCCTTGAGACATGTTGTATAAGGCAAGGTGCTGGGATTGTGCACAGAATTAGTTGATAAAATATGAAAACAAAAAATAACACTAAGCCTGTGCCTTCACATCAAAGAACTGGATGGACACGACTACGCAATTTAAGCAAAAAGAAGACTGGTACCCCTCAACCCAGTGACACCACTGATTGAAACTAACAATGATATATCGAAAAGTGCAGTACTATACACCTATATACATGTGAGTATGTGTGCATGTATGTGTATCAGCCCAAGGCAAACTTTTAACTTCATCTTCTCTCTTATTGCTCAATAAACTGGAAGACAAGTCAAATTCAGTAAACAATGCACCAACAAGATGAAATAGCAGCCTGAGAACTTCTACATCGGATAGAAATCATCTAGATTTTAAACCATGTAAACAAAAAGTACATGGTTATAAATTAACTCAATGAATGGTATGATACTGAACTGGTAATCACATAAACTTACCTCATCGTCGTCATCAAAACTCAATTCAAATATCCCTTCATCATTTAGCCAAAGATTGTATATAATTATTTTTGTTCCGTGTGATCCAACATCCTCAAACTATAAAAATTAAAAAAACAGAAAAAGAAATTAACTAGTTAAGCATAATGAGAGACTGAAATCAAGAGGTAAAGTTAAAAACTAGGTCATATATTTAAATACCATAAATTGGCATATGCATTACTAAAACCGAAAATTATGCAAGCCCTTGAAATTTTTCTTAGACTAAATACAGGATACCTAAGATTGGGGTACAATTAATAAAGACAAATTCATATGTGATCAACTAAAGTTTTTAAGGAAACACCAATACTGATTAGCCAGCTATATCTCCTCATGTAAATAGGAAATCACATTCATAAATAGTAAAGTGTGTTATTACATTAAAGAACTTCAATATTTTTGAGAAATAAATTTATAAAAGCGATACAAATTTTTATAAAAGCGATACAAATTTTATCAAAGAAAAGAAATACAGCTAGACATTCAAAATACACTAATTAAATTCAGTCCACAATAAAAACTCCTATTATCAAAATAGGAGTGGAACTAGGCAGTCCTGTTAGAATCACACTACCTCATATGGGCTTAGAAGAAAATAATGTGCTAAAATACCAACAACCTGATCATATGAATTCTGGTGGCTTAAGCAAAGCAACGCTGATTCACGTGTATGCTGCCACCACATCAAATAAAGGGGGGAAAAAACTCCTAACCTCAACAAAAACATAAAAGAGAATTTTGCTGAAACACATGGTAATTTGAGTTTTCCTTAGTAATTCCCAAAACAGTTACCACTGGAATTTGAATTTATAAGGAACCTTTTTTTCTTTTTTACCAAGATTTGCATATACACGATCTGAACACTATCATAATAAGGGAAGCACAACTCACATACATGCAGGTGGACAAGGTAAACAAAAGGGGAAAGAAACAAAGAGAGACCATACACAAAACAAAGAAAGGGGTAGAATATGTAAACAAGGACTTCATAAATAAATATCAAATTTTTATTATTTCAATTATAGTCGAAAGTTGTCCCAAACCAAACTTTATGCATATAATGTAACCTGCAGCATGAGCTCCTCCTTTGAAGCAAAGGGAGACCAATCAAGGATGGTTTTCAAGTTAGAGGACCAATCATCCTCTGAGCTATAAATTATTGGCTCTGCCCAGTGATCAGAGATGTCAAAATCAACCTAAAAACAATGTTAACAATTAGGAACAAAATCATATAGCTTGTGAGGGATAATTTATATTTAGAATAAGAAGAGTCACCATTGGAACAACTACGTCATCTTGCCCTGTTGTCCGCAAGAAGGTGTAAGATAAAAGGCCAACGCTTTGAGTTGCTCGGCTGGAAGGGAAATGACGCAATTGAAATTAAAGATTTGGCGAACCGCAACGATACACAAGGTGTACCAAAATTTAAAATAAAACAATACTACTATGTCTCAAATGCAATAAAATTTATTGGGTTAAAAATACCTAATCAGTCATAGAGCTTAACCTTTTTAAATATTAATAAAGATCACTTTGATTAATTGAGTACAAGCATATATTTAAGTTAGTGTATTAGCAAGGTCAACGGATCAAATCCTTGTAGCTTCTAGGTTGGATGCATGTGCATTTACCTATCAAAAAAAATTAATAACATGACTTTGGAGAATGACTGAACCTCACTATAACATACACTGTCAGCCTTCCTTGTAACAGCCTATGCTATCAGAGGCTAGTCTTAGTTTAATTTAACATAAAGATATCAAATTATTGGTTTTTCTTTAAGCAACGCCCATCACCTGTTGTCGCTTTCCCACCTCTATACACGTAAAACTGCATGAAAGGGGATCTGCAAGCAGAATTTCACAGAAACTCCTCATCCCTTGTATATTAATCTGCTAACTCAAGTGGGTGTTTAGCATGGTATTAAAGCTCTAATCTACTTGAAACAAGAGTTCAAACTATTATTCTCTTTCTATCATCCGTTAGGTGTTTGACTACCTCTCCATGATAATTTGGATTCACGCGAAGAGGGGTCTCATTCCATAATAGCTAAAGCCTTTGCTGAGAAAAAAAAAAAAAAAAAAGTTAACACGGGAACAAGGCTTCAGCTATGTAGAGGTCCCACTTTGCAACTCAATGCCCATGTATATTCTATATATTTTATTTACATTTTCTGGTGTATATGACGAGACTGCATCTCCTTTGGTGCGATCAGTATAAAATTCCATCCTGAACCCCAAAAAAAAAAAAAAAAAGAACTCAAGAAAAAGGGAAGCGCCAAAAAACATTTCACACGCATTCCCACATTGTCCAATGAACAGAACTACAAACGCAACTGGAAAAAGTATGCCAGTGATCCAGCAAAAAAGGAAAGGAAAAAAATACCCTGGACGAGTTGCACGACTGAAAAGAATCACATCAGCACCTAGTCGCATGGTACTTGTCTTGAATCCATTGCCATCTGGAAGATACGTGACTATTGTCATTGGCTAACATGTAAAACCAATGCTTGCAATAATTCACAATGGCTACAAAATAGCTATTAAAAAATGCAATTCTTGAAGGAAAGTAAAGAAAATGTCTCTATAAGTCAGAATGAATTATCCTCACTTCTGCTTAGGTGCTCTGCGGAGATCTTACATACTCAAGAGTGTAGGGTAAGGAACTCTTCACTCTTCTTCTGGAGGCTAAGGATTTCTTTGATTGTTACTCTTACCAGGTACTAAGAGCTGCTCAAAGAAACTATTCAACTATGGGTTTCTCTAACCAGTGCCCTAAGAGCTCTATACAAACAACCACTGATAGAAATTTTACATTTTCAATGATTGAAAAATTATAAAAGGTATATTCACCAACGCATTAAATGGAGAAATCTATCTAAACCTGGTGTCTTAATCAGTGCCCTAAGGGCGCTGGTTTGAAAGATACTTTGACTATTTGGCTCTTTATTAGCTAAGTCATTTTGTTGCAGTAAAACAAGAAAATAACTCTAGCAAACGGATCTGGAAAAGTCTTGTCAACAATGTCTGTAACTTTTTCCCTATTGTTAGCAAAAGAGCACATCTACAAACTAGACAGCTACTCCTAGGTGACTAATGAGCAACCCACATCTACAGCCACCAACATGAATAGAAATCCAATTCAATGAGTTTATAGCTTCTTTTTTTTCCCCTAACAGTTGACAGTGATGGATGAAGCTTCATCAGTCAACACACATTTCTTCTCAACTTATGGGAAGGAAGACAACTCTCTTGAGCCACCATGAGGGAGGAATACAGCACTTATTTTGCTCTCTCCATTGCTTCTTCTGTGTAAATGGTCATGACTACTAGACAATTTGCAAGGTCATGACTGACACAATATTCTAGTGGGAAATAGAGACGTTAGATGTCAATGATGGATTCGACCTAAACAATCACACAAAAGAAAAGAGAAAAGTAGGAGACATGGAGAATTGTCCTGATTCACCCCCAAGTAGGCTATGTCCAGCAGAGGTTTTTTTACTACAATAAGCACCTCACAAACTCTAGTGCAAATTTGTTCAATAAAAAAAGAATATAGTAGGCAACTTGAGAAGGCCTAATTAGGGTTCTCACCCAACTGCCAAGTGCGAACCATATCCAACAGTTAAGAGCCAATAACCCCAAAAACCGTCCCTATGAAATGCCTGCTACTCATCATTTAATAGACCCGAAATGAGAAAAGCAAAGAGACTTTATAAAATTAAAATTACTTTAACCCCCTAACAAACAAAAAGGGAAAAAAAAATAAAAAATAAAAAGAAGCATACAAATACAAATACAAATACAAAAATGAAAAGAAAAAGGAATAGTGAATATCAATTGCAAAAATGCATCTAAAATTGGTTTTGCGGTCTGAAGTAAAATGTTAGTAATTAAGCTATAATCAGAGTTGGATCCATAATGTTGAATGTAAATAGACATTGAAATATTTATAAATAAATAAATAAAAAAAAGCAGCAACTATTGCAGAAGTTCATGAACAATTACATTGACCAATTGTTGTGTTTGACTTCTTTGATGAGTAACCCAAGCTCATGCATTTCCTTATACGATCAGGATCCATTCCGCCCCCATCATCTGCACAGAACATCTCAGGTTGCTTGGGATTAGTACGACAAAACTATGCAGAAAATATTGTACAATCATTATATTATGCAAAGTAACTGGATCATGTCAAACCCCATACCTTGGAACAGTAAAGCAGGGGAGTTGTCCTTGGAATTATAAATTCTATCAACCTTCACAAAAGTGGCCCCATTGCATATCTGAAAACGAACACAAAAATGTACATAAATGCAAAGATATACAAATCAAAACATTTTAGCTCATGATACCATTTGTAAGGCTTGATATATGTTGACATCTTGTCAGGTAACGGCTTAAGATTTTGGGGAATGTGGTTTCTTAACATGGTCACAAAGAGATATTTGCTACCTGCTGTTGGGGTCGATCATCATTGTCCATGTTTATTATCGAAGTAGAAGGTGCTGTTCTCTTAGTGGATGTTATTCAATATTTGTTGTTTTTGTTCTCTCCATGTATGATCAGGCCACACATTAGGGGGAGTGCTAAGCTTGGCATCTTAAACTGTTAGATAAGGTGGCTGGTAACACCATCCATGTTCATGTTTTTGATTTTCATAAATTTTAGAAAGGTCCAACAAGTGAACCTCTGTTGCTGCCATTTCAAAACATTTAAAGACCTTTTGAAGCAGCAGCCCAGAAGCCCACTAACTCATGATACTTTCCATGAAATCCTTTCTTAGCATCATCAATGTCGATATGATAGGATGACTGCTTCACTAAGAGTCCATAAACTGAGGCCATTGCCCCAGCAATGCATAGAACCTACAACTGTGATTCATTACAAACAACTCAGATTAAAATTTACAGAAGTATGGTTTTGCTTTAGCTGAGCCTTACCTAGAAGTTCTAGTTTCATTATATCTTTCCACTTGTAAAAAATGAAGTTGTATTTTGGCTAGCACCTTCTTTCTGAAGCTTTATATCTATCCTTATATGTATATACTGACAACCACTGGAATCTGCAAATAGATCCTTCGCTTGAAAAAAAATGAAGTTGTATTTTGGCTAGCACCAACTCGGTGGCTTTTATAATACCTTTCCCCATTACCATCCAAAAATAAAGGGAGTTCAAAGTTGGGTTAAAAGTAGAATTAACAATATCACTAAAGAATCTCGCAAATATATATATATATATATATGACTAAACAAGGTGCAAAACAAAAATCCAGATAGCATGTCATTTCTTAATGAAGCCACCATATTGTAGATTGTTTGGTGACACCCAGTTGCAAACCGAAGATTGGGAAAATTGGTAAATGCAAATCTCTTGAAGCTCAAAAAAACACTCATGCAACAACACCCCTTGACCAACTCAAGAACTTGTATACTTGTATCGCATTATACATTCTACACACACATTTAACATTTTGATTGGGAAGAATCTGAACATTGGTTTTTGCAACTAAATTTAATTTCCTGACTCTAACAACAAAATACGAGTTCATTCATATGACAAAATAAATGGTATACAATTCAGGAAATAATAGATCACCTCATCAACTGGCATTATCCAAGAGTTCAGCAATTGCTGCAAAGAAATAATAATAACATTCAAGGTGTCAATAAATAAACATCAACCACTAGTTGCCTATTCCAGTGGTACTAGCATTTATAATAAATCCTTGACACTGCAAGGTCAAAGGTTTGAATCGTTGTGGTTACTTACTAAGTTAGGCGTGTAATCAATCAGAAAATAAATATGAATAAATATTGTTTCTAAAACCATGCATGCATGCATGTGTACAGCTTGAGCATGGAGCTTCCCTTTTGATATGTTTGTGTGTACAGCATTATAAATGCATATCTACTTACACATTGGAGACAGTTGCATGCACACAATCCTATGAACTAGTACACCCATTTCTCGTCTTTGGAAAATCAACTCAATGGATTCAGAAACTCAGGAGGTTTCCACAGAAAAGAACCAAGAAACCAATGGCCCAGATTCGCTCTACTCTAAAAGCAGGTTATCAAGCAATAATATCATTCTGAGCTATGTAACCTGAGCCTCAGTTCCTAGAGTTAAGAACTGAGGTCCCAAAATGACGTCATTTGATAAAAAAGCTATAGTGTTTTGATCAAAAAAACACAAAACACTGTAGCATTTTAACCAAAATAAGTTTTGGTGGCCTCAGTTCCCTAAGTTAGGAGCTGAGTTTACTCACTTTTCCCAATTATTATATGAAATTAAGACAATACCATACAGCATACACTTTTCAAAGGGGTGCAAAAAATAATGCTCCCACCAATTAGCAGACGCTTAAAATTTTACAACGTTTTGCATGGACACACAATAGGTAATTCATAAGAAATCAACCAAAGAATTTGATGAGTGTATAATCCAGATGATACAAGCAAATTATAAATTATAAATCTAGTGAGTATAAAATCCTGATGAAATTAGCAGATATGACCCAAAATTGAAGATATTGGAGGGAAGCTTTTCCTCATCATTTTCTTGATTATGAGAGACTGACCTCCAAACGCCCATTTATGAGAAGTTGCATTGGAATGAAGAAACTTCGGATGAACACGAGCATGCTCCAGGTGACCTGCAATACCAGTAGAATAACTTCACTAAAATAGCCGCTAACACGGTCGAGTAGTAGAATAAAAGGGGACAAAAGAAACATGCTCAACCTTGGAAAGTAGTATAATTTGTAGAACCAATGTCGTAATCCCCCGCTTTCCAGAAACTCAGAGACTTGATTCTTTGAGGGTTTGGTCCAGACTTCTGTCCTTGCGGTCCAGATCGCAGTGATGCCGGACGAGACAAAGCGGGTTTCCTCCTTCCACCTCCCGCGCCGACTTCATCATCGCTACTGCTAATATCCACCACATTGATAGGCTCCTTAGCCATTTATATACCTGAAATCTTGCGAACTCTATTTCATTCTTCTCACCCTCGGTCCTCTCTCTCCCCCCCCCCCCCCCCCCTCTCTCTCTCTCACTCTCAGAGATCAAACGGGAGACGCGACGGAGCCTAGAGAAGGATTGCCGGAAACCCTAAAAATGCCGGGACCACGGCGTTTTATCCTGGAACTGGATTCCCTCCGGTTTTTGCGCGCAATCCACCGTGCAGTTTTTTATTTTTTTATTTTTGATAAATTTTTAAATAATTTAAAATAACATATAAAAATATATATTTATATCAATTTTCATGAAATTTAAAAAATATATAATTTATTCACCTTATGCATTGAAATTTCTATATAATTTTTTAATATAATGAATAAGTTTTATATTTTCAAATCTTATGAGAATTGACACACTTAAATATTTTTGTATGTTAATTTCACTCCTACAATTCAAATTTTTTACAAATTTATTAAAAATAAAAAATTAAAAAAATTACACAGAAAACTACACAGGGACGGGAGAACAGAACAACCTACTTTTCAACTCTGGCGTCCTTTTGAGATTTGAATTTAAATAAGGTGTCAAGTTAGGAAGTATTTGATAATCCAATTTAGTGTACGCTTCCCTGCTGTAATAAAATTAAGTTGTTTAAAACTTTGATTCTAAAATGGCCTAATGATGAAAATAATTTTGAGCTTTCATCATTTTTTGATTTAACTCATGAACTTTTTTTTTTTTCAACTTACACTTATATTAATGAAGTAATTTCAATCCTCACTTTAATCATTATCCATTAATGGAGAGTCAGGAAGATAAAGAAGACACTAATTTTATAACGAACTTATGAGTACTAAAGTTCAAGAAACATTAATTATTCCATTCAACGTGTAAGCATGGAATTTATTTTTTGTTACCATATAAGCATTTATACTAATAAAAGTGAATGCAAGTTAATGTTGGAATTAAAATTACTTCACTAACATAAGTATGAGTTAGAAACTAGAAAATAAAAGCTCTAGGATTTAAATTAAAAATGGGTGCAAGTATTGGATTATTTTTGCCATTGGGCCTTTGAAATTCAATTATGCAAATCTTCAATTTTGAGTAAAACCCTCGTTTGGATGCTCAAGTTAAAATCAGAAAATTCAGAACTCGTTACATAGAGAGATCATATGAAAAATGAAATATCTTCATATTTTTTTCTTACTCATTTAATCCGTAAGCTTAAATTTTACTAAAAAAACATCAAATTTTTAAATTAGAGTACCATAATAGGAAATTTTCTATCGCAGCACCGTGCAACTTTTCTGATGTTATATGTTGTAATGCTTTATTTTATTTTATTTTTTTCGAGTCCTGTGATACTCTATTTAAGTACATTGAGAAGTCGTCTCAAAATTATGTCTTTTTTTTTTTTTTAAAGCATATATATTTTTTGATATTATTTATTAAAACGACTTAATTTTGTTACGTAATTTGGGTGAGTTCATAAAAAACTCACGGATTGCGAAGAAATAGAAATGCGAAGTAATCTGGATCGAAGTCTAGAACTAGGGTATTTCTGTACCTCCGATTGCTCGCCTCTCCCTCGCTCTCCGCGCGTCGGCTTAGGATCTCTCGTCTTCATTTGTAGGATAGGTAAGTCGTCCTTCACCTATCTCCTTCTCTTCCCTACTCTCCCAATCAGGGCCACTGCTAATTTGGATCAATGTCAGAAAAATTATATATTCTTTCTTATGTTCTTGATAAGCTGAATGAAGAACACGCGAACGTGAATAGTGAATTTTGGCTGGAAAATCTTGCCTATACTAGTAGTGAATAAGGCTGATTTGCTGCTGCTGTTTTCTGGTGATTATGTAATCGACCTTCGTACTCCATTTTAGCTATGAATGTTGTTTTCTTGATATAGTATTGCTAAATTTGTTAAATCTAATCTATTTGAGTGTGTAAAATCTTATGATTATGTGCTTCGAAGCTAACTAACTTAGGTTGTGTTTGAATGGTGGGATGGAAAGGGAGTGCGGATGGAATGGCAACAGAATGTGAACTATGTTATCAAACTGAGTTGGGAGTCGATATTTTCATTCCCATTCCTTCATTCAAACAGATTCCTAAGTTCAAGGAGCGATTTCGACAATATTGTCCACAAAATAACGTGGAGTGAAAAAATAAAACTATATAAAACTGGAATCAAGAGTTTATTATAAGATCCTAGCCACTCTACCCGTTGAAAATTAGCTTGGATTGGATGCTCCAATTATAAAATGGTATTTGAGCAAGCAATTAATTGTGTGCTCTACATTTTACTCGCTATCATCCATCTTACACGTTTGGCCCAGGTCATGCACAAATGAGGGAATGTGTTGAGAATATGAGTTCTACATTGGGAACTCAAAGCCTAGCACTAAAATAACATAACAATTGCCTATTCTTTTTTAGGTTGAATGTTCTGATTTTGCTGGGCAGAAACATAAACTTACAGTATATTGCTGTTACCACTCTTTCGGTTGAAGCCTAACCATGATGTCTGTCTCTACATATTAACGTTTGGCTCATAAGAAGTTTCCATAAAATTTTCCTGGATTTGGACTCAATATATATACTACTTACAAGGACTAGCACTTATGCATTGTTATTCAGAGTAACATGTAAAGCATATATAATCAGGCGGGGAACCAATTACATGGTAATTAGGTGGGTAAAACTGTTGCATGGCTGCCATGAACTATTGTCTTGTCTTTCCTTTATAGTATATTCAAAAATAATTGAAACAGAAAAATGTGTGGTCTTATTATGACTCATGTATCAATATACAATATATAGCTGAAGATCTTGGTGGCCATCCACCCGTTTCTAATTAATTTGTGTTGGATGCTCCAGTTTTAGTAGAACAGAACAAAAGACTGCAGGCATATTGGTGATAGCATTGTATTCCTTTCAGTTGAATTCATTGTTACCGCCTAGCTGACCGCATTATCTTTCTGGATATTAAGGCTTGGCTCAGAAGATTCCTTTATAAAGCATTCTTTGTACTGGAACTTACTGGCTAGCACATGGATTAGAATTTTTTGTCTTTCTTATGGTAATGATATCTACATGGTAATTAGGCGGGTAGAATAGTTACATGGTTGCCTAAAATTATAAAATGAAGAAAGGTACAGCCAATGACTTTATGCATCGACATGTCATCCTGCGCTTTTTTCCCCCCAAAACATGAATGGAAGTAGTTCTGCAGAACATTGTGATTTTTACATCCATTTTGTTCTCAAACATCGCATGTTTTGAGGCAGTCATCAACACAATTTGGCAATGGAAGCAAATGAGTATTCTGGGCACCACTTGATGATTGAAGAAGGTGTTCCACAAACTATGAGCGTTGATCCAAAAAGAGCTCGGTTTCCATGTTGTATTGTATGGACACCTCTTCCTGTACTTTCATGGTTGCTTCCTTTCATTGGTCACATGGGCATATGCAGAGAGGATGGAGTAATCTTGGACTTTGCAGGGCCCAATTTCGTTTGTGTAGATAATTTTACATTTGGGAAGGTAGCCCGCTACATCCAAATAAACAAAGGAAAGGTATGTTCCGTTTATAAGGTCAGAAAGAAGTGGCTTAGCTCCTTTACTAGCTTCCCATAAGGATGATATTGCATGCTTTTGGCGTGAACTTTAGCCCTAATGGTCAGCTTGTTGTTTTGTGAACAGGATGAACATAGAACTGACATAATGACATGGGATGGTGCACTACAGAAGAGCACGCAAGAATTCCAGCACAGATCTTACAACCTTCTTACTTGCAACTGCCACTCCTTTGTGGCCAACAGTCTAAACAAATCACACATCCTCGGTGGTGGATGGAATGTCGTGAACCTTGCAGCCCTGATTTTCCTCAAGGGTCGCTGGGTTAGCAAGGCCTCTATGGCACAATCCTTCTTGCCATTTCTTACAGTATATATTCTTGGACTTGCATTTGGAGGTTGGACCTTCTTAAATTTCTTGGCAGCGTTTCTTTTCCTTCTTGTAGGTTGGTTTCTCCTTGGTACTTACTGTTTCAAGAGTTTGATTCAGTTGTAGACTTATTGTTCAAAGAGTTTTGGTTCAGTTATACAGCCTTTAGAATGAGAGATTTGTTTGGTGTATCATAACTGGATGTAACTTGTAATGTTGTTTATGGTATGTAGGCACTCGTGTGTACCAAATTGGGATCCAAATTATTATGTAATTTTTTGAGTTGCGATTTCTTTATCTAATGCTCTTAGTATCATTGGAAGAAATTATATCGTGTTTTTCTAGGCCTGGGAAAAACAGTTTTATCTCCCATTTTCCTATATGAAATATAATAATTTTTGCTGGATTTATAAATTGTTTTAGAACGAGTTAAATGTCAAAATATGTATTTGGCTTGAAGCTTTCAGGATTTGGATAATTTCATGTTTAGCATAGATTGAGAGTTAAATTTCCTTTTTTATTTATCTTGTGTATTTAAAATGTAGTCACAGTGATTCGTTTTTATTGGATGCTCCCCCAAATGTTTTTCCTAGGAAAATTTGGAAAAATGCCAAATGAACGGCTTGCATTGCATTTATGGTAGGTGGATGCATCAAAATAGGAAATTGATGCTCCAATTCTTACGATTTGTTTGGGATCAAATTAACTGTGAATTGAATTTTCAATTCCATTATTTAGAAAGTTAAAAAAAGTGTAAAAATTTTGGTAAATGATACCTTCCCCTCGCGTTATAAGCATGTATTATAGTCTTATCTATTAAATAACAATATTTCATCATTAATAAAAATTTTCTAATCATTTAGATAACAACTTGTGATAGTATTAAAAATAATAAATATAAAAAGATGCACTATGTGTGATATTAATAATAAATAAAAGAATTTATCATTTTAATAGAGAGAGGAGGGGAGGGAGGATACCGAGAAATGAGAAGGGTGAAGAGAGATAACGAGGATGAGACGATAAGGGAGAGGGAAGGGAGAGGAAATATAAGAGAGGATATTGGGATATTTTTGGACTGATATAATTTTAAGGAATAAATCAGATCAAATCAACACAAACCATACCCCTTTTTGTTTGATCTGTAATGGTTAGTAAATCTTTGCAAATCCATCTATAAATAAAATTAGTTCTTGCTGTTTACTTTCTAAACATGAAATTTATTAAGTAAATCTAACTTTAAATCAAATGAATTCTTGTTTTAGTCCCAAAAGACTGTTAACAGAAATGAAGAGGATTTAAATTCAAATATTTAATATATGGAAGGAATTATGAAAAGAGAAATGTATCTTACAAATCCCTAAAATATTATCTACGATCATGCTATAAATTTTTCTTTTTTCTATTACTAGGAAAGAAGGATGAGAAATTATTAGGAAAGACTCGAACCCCTAGTTTTTATTAGTGAGACACGTTGCTACTAATTGAGTTCATGCTTATTAAGTTTTATAAATCTAATATCAATTTGCAAATCCCGTTGTATACAAGTAATATATATATATAAAGAGGCATAAGACATTGACACCTTCTCATCTTTATTAAAAAATACTGACACCGCCTCTAGTTGTAAAAAAAGACACTTACATCCCCCTATTCTTTTAAATTGATTTTTTTGCCTGTCATAAATTGGTAAATGATAAAATATATTTAGTATTTATTTTATAATTGTAAACGACCAAACAATTGTACAATCCCAAATTTTAATTAAATAAAATAAGGAACTTATCACAAATTTTTGTTCAACGAGAAAGGACGAAAAATGATAATAACACAATAAAAAAAATTTAAGTAATAATAGCTATAATAATTTTAGTTTTACCATATATCAATCAGTGATGAGTTAAAAAGTCACTTTGAAGGAACGAGTATGTGTGAATGTTTTTTTAGAAACTATAAGAACATCAGTGTCTTTTTAATAAAGAAAAGGGAGTGTCAATATCTTTTACCCACATATACAAACGCATAAGAATATAAACTTTCGTGAGATTTGGAAACATAGAACTTATTTATATTGAAATTGTAGAAAAGAAAAAATATTAAGAAAATCAAAGATATTTTAAAAATATGCTAAATTTTTTATACTTTCCAATATTTAGGATGGGTAACTTCCATACTTTCAAAACTCTTGAAAATTGGCATCCCCATACAATTATGTATATTTATTTTTAATCCTCGGAGAATTATTGAAAAGTTTATCAGAGGAATAAATGGGGAGAGATGAAACTTGAAGGATCCTCGTGGATATAAATATTCACGGAGCTAATTATTTTAACTTTTCACCTGCTTTATTCATTGAAAATGATGATCACATAAATTTTAAAAACGAATGAATTTATAAATTTAATAATAAATTTTACAGAATTTTCTGAAGATCGGTCAAATCTCACTTATTGTCAGAATTTTTTCCCCGGCAAGCACGATGGCATAATGGAAATTTTGGTTTTGATCCGCCATTTTTATTTAATAAAGCGTATAATGTCACCTTTTTTCCTTTTTTTATTGCCCATTTGTTCCCCCGCTTAAGGCAACCCAATAGAGACAGAACAACAGATTCTTTGCGTTTTCAGAAGTTCGGGACATCTTCTGCACAGCGTTTCCTAGGGCTTGGAAATAGAAAGCCGAAATGGCAGAGGGACAAGTGATCAGTTGCCACACTGAACAAGCCTGGAACGATCAGCTTCAGAAGGGAAACGAATGCACCAAACTTGTATTCTCTTGTTCTGTCGTTATTACTCTCTATTCCTTTCTTTCTGCGTATACACGTTTTTTGTTTAGTTCGATTCATGTTGTAGCTCTTTGGTTTTTCTCTTTCCCTGATTTGATTTGCCTACTGTTGTCTCGTAATGGGTTTGCATGGATTTGAGATCGTTGAAGTATTTGACAAAGAACAGGGAAAAAGGATTGAGGGTTTCACTATTTTCCGAGGATATATTATTAATTTATTTTGTTTATCCTGTTGGTTTTATTGCTGCAATGGCATTCCCCTTTCGTTTTTGGGATCTGTTGGTATTTCATGTTGTTCTCACAAGGCATGCAAGATCAGGACTGCCTCAATTATATGTTATATGACTGGAGAAAAGTCAACGGAGGTGAAAAGTCAAGAATAAAGCAAGTGTGCGTGCATAACGTATATCAGGTAGGGAATGGTTGAAATAGGAAAACAGGCTTTCTGGTACGTGCTTAGGACGTTTGGTAAGACTTCAAATTTTGAGAAGACTTATCAATTCAGTACTCTGAAAATTACAATAGTTAATGCAAAAACTGCATGAAGAATGAAATTTATTGATCTACTTAGAAATATATAACCTAGAAAATTTACTTAAATCTGAAGGTTTTTAACATTGGAATTTATCAAACGATGATGTAATTTTTCTGAGGATTTGCCTTGAGCAAAGCGCAATTGAGTTTCAGTTATTGGGTACCATCATTGACTTGTAGTCACCACAAGCATAATAGATAATGAGCATATGATTTTTTTTTTTGTTTTTGATAGATTCATCTCTGGGGTTTTAAGGTGGATTGTTTTGTTGATTTGATCCACGGTTTAATATTGTAAATTGACTAGCCAGCTTTTTAAAAAAATTTTTAAGTACATTTTCTAGTGGATGAGTGCATGCTTTAATGTATCACTTATCTAAATCGAGGTTGAAAACAGCAAGGTCATGAGTAAATAGAAAGATTTTCTGGTACATCTCTTCACGTTAAAAATGGTTGTTTCCTTTGTTTATTAAATGTTTTCACTAAATTCTGGATCTGTAGTTAAGTAATAAAGCTCACGAGAGTGTACAAGAAGAAAGGAATTGTTCAATAATTTTTTTGATTTTATCAAGCTTCTTTTTCTTGAGAGCTCCTAAGTGACAAAGTTGTGGATTAAAATTATTTGATTGACAAATATTACAATTTTCTTAGGAAAGGGTACTGAGTATCATATATTCCCCGTTATTCTAACACAGGGACTGAAACATTGGGGACTATTTGGGTCTGTATCTTTATTTGTTGACTTTCTCCTTCAGAACTTGCTGGGTTGGTAGGATTAGTAAGAGGCTAAAATGAATCCTACCTAAATTGTGACAAGGTTTTGTATCTGGTTTCAGTAGGACTAGGATCCACCTGAATCCTTGCGAATCTTATTATGTTGATAGTTAGGTCAGGCTGGGAAACACTGTTAAGTAAGAATACGTTATAGATCCATTTTGCTTGACCCATAATAATAATGATGCAGGACATACAAAGTTCATAATTTGAATATTGGTCTAGTCAAATGCTTAAGGTTCTTCCTTGTAATGCGAGGTTGTAACTCATTTTCAGTTTTCGTATTGCACCCTGACTCCAAGTCAAAAATTACAATTATTTTATCCATTTTCTTCATTAATACATTTGCGCAGATAGTTGTTGATTTCACTGCTTCATGGTGTGGACCATGCCGCTTGATGGCACCCTTCCTGTCAGAGCTTGCTAAGAAATCGCCTGGTGTGACATTCCTTAAGGTGGATGTGGATGAACTGAAGGTAATTGGAAACTAGATTCCAATTACATCCATAAACCCTAGCATCTTTTAGGTTGGGGGGTTAGAATCTTAAAGCTGGAAGTCCATTATTTGAAGTTGTAACTATCATGCTCTTTGATTTCATGTTGCAGTCGGTTGCAAGTGACTGGGCCGTGGAGGCCATGCCAACATTCATGTTCCTGAAAGAAGGGAAGATCATCGGTAAGGTTGTGGGAGCAAGGAAAGATGAGCTGCAGCAGGCAATCGAAAAGCATTTGGCCAGTGCTTGATTTTATGGAGTTTGATATGCTAATAATCCGAACCTTCATGTCACATTCTATTATGTGGTATTGTTTCCTATGAATTTCTGGATTCTATTGTTATGGTGCTCTATTGGTCACTTTTATCAAGGTCGTGCTGTCAGCTGTGGCTTTTATCTGTTCGTGTCATGGAACTTGGTGGTTACAGTGATTATGTTTGAAAGAGTATGCACCTCTTCCTTTGCCGCAGAACTCAGGGATTAGAGTGATTATATTTTATTAAAGATTCTGCATGAAAGTTATCATGTTATTACCTGGGAACCGTGAGATGCATGCAGGCATCGAAGCTAAATGCAAGTATTTGCATTCTAGCTGCTGTTTGTGTTTAAAGATGGCGAGTGGTTGTGTTAAGCCTGTGGCTCTGTATGGCTCTACTCGGCATACAGCCGACATGAACATCATGAACGAGAGGATCTGGCTTGACCTTCCGTTTGTGCATCTCTAACAGCTAGCTATATTTGTTCAAAGGGAGCCGAAAAATCTATGTTGTCAATTTTGACAGCTGCTATAAGCAATGATATTTGAAGGGTACAAGGCTCGTTGACTATTTTGCATTCCTATAAATACCATAGCTTCATGAAAAAAAATATATATTTTTTTTAATTTAAATGTAATTTCAAGTTCCACTGTAAACAATTTCACAGGATCCAAATTCGACCAATGTGTATTTATTCCATTAATTTTGCTCAATTTTATAAATTCGGAAGGTATGTTTTCGGCTTCTGAATGCACAAAACTGCAACACTCAACCTCTTCAAGGGAAGCCCGACGCCTCATCAGGGTTTTCCTTTCATTTTTCGATTTTGGCTCTTCGCATTGCATCCAAATCTCAGTAAAGAAGTCAGGTGATCTTCTCAAATGGACGCATCAATATAACAAGCGAAACTGACTTAAAATATGTCTGCTCGGTCCGAATAGAGAACCAAACTTCATCCCTAACGGGCAGACAGAAATTGTCAAATGTTTCAGGGACTGCACAAAAAACATTCCTTTACTCGGATTCACTCGCAACACGAACTTCATCGGGGTTTCCTTCCCAGAATTACAACAACAAAAAAATGAAAAAAAAAAAAAAAAAAAAAAGGAATAAGAATTAATAAGTATGCCAGTACAAATCACCGGTAGAACCCTGTCCTAAATTCTGCAAACTTAAACTCACCAATTTACAGAAACCTTTTGCTTCACTTGAATTAAAAGCATGAACACTTTTGGCCAAAGCTCCTCTCAACTCCGAGCAGCCCTGCATTCCACAAATCTAACTAAATAACTTAATCTTTTCTCTTCTATTGTTCCCTTATATAATTTCTCTTATCTTGCAGGTAGTATGGTTAACCGACTAGAAGCAATGTTTACGATCAGTTCTGATCTAATCAATCCCTTATCTTGGGCTGCAAACAGCTTCAACCGCTAAACGTTTCAACACATTCGGGCATGGGTCTTCCCCAAAGTTACTGTTGGTTATAGCCACTGAACATCTCTTCCGCCCCATACAATTCTGCGGGGAAAAAAAAGAAAAAGAAAAATTATGAATATCCCCAAATGTAAGCATTTTTCGTAACTGTGAACAGAGAAAGGAAAATTTTCGAGTACCTTCTCTAAGACAGAAGTGGCGACAGAAGAATGGCAAGTTCCCTGCTTAAAGCTCCCACAAGTTCCCTCAGGAGTTCCAAAGCTGGCAAATTTGATAGAAGAAATGGCTTGAGAAGGACCGCAGTGAAGGTGAACCTTGGCTTCATGAAACCCTTCTGGTTTTCCATAGTTTTCAATGTGCCAGTTCTTAATGGTTGGGTGGTACTCGGCAACATCTGCACAGACACTGGTCACAGACCTCTTCACAAGAGAAACCTTAGTCGGATCCCCACCGACTTCCTCTATTAGTACCAACAGATTCTGTGTAGGCTTTAACCAAGAACGAGGTACATGGTACCTGAAAGGTAAACTCGGTCATGGACTATACTATATCACAATGTTGAATACATTATATGTACACATATATGCATATTCTAGTAATTATTTTTGTGTAGGAGGATTTACCATCGTTGGGTTGGTTCACCACAACCTATCTGGCACTTTGTAGGCTGAAACCGGCCTGGAGTACTGCATTTGTTGCAATCTCCAGTAGCATATGCAAGCCAATATCTTCCAATACTCTCGCCATTAATCCATGCTTGCCCTTTCCCCATACTCGACAAGTCCAAGGCCAAGGGCTCATCCCCTTCAGGTTCATCGAATTGAGTCTGCAAAGTTCAATTGGGTAGTTCAAGTTTAATTTAACATTGGTTTATGACCACTGTAGAATTAAGCCGCATATTCTTCGCTTACGTACTTTATACCATGTCAGCGGCTGCTGTTGCTGTACTGCTAAAGAAGCGTGCATCCAGTCAGCAGACAAAATGCCATTTGGAGAGGCTAGGTTCATTACCTCACCTTTCAGTCCAATCTATATAAATAAAATTTTGAAATGATAATCAATTGAAAGAAAAACAAGAAAACAATAATTCAAAATTTCGTAGGTCCAGAAATAATGAAACAACAAAGAAACAAGTAGTTCAGAACCTGATAGGTCCATTTCTGCCAGGACAGATCCAACTTTCCCTGGCCAAGCCCTTGCAGTGCAACTGGACCCAGGACTCCAGCACTCCATGACTCAAAATGTCCACCCATATTCTGAAATACAAAGAGAATTGGAAAAAGAAAGACATAAAGGTTATCTCCAAACAAAAGAGGGTTCCCTAAGCAAGGGTTCACATTTCAGATCCCAACTTGGGAATTTGTTATATTTCACTCATGAGCACAGTGGTTCCAATATATTCTGGGCAGTTGAAATAAACAAGATGTTTCCCATTAACCACCTTCTACGCGTGCTTTCATCTATTTTCCGTAGCTTTCCATAGTTTGGTCCAGATGGAAAATCCTAAAGCTGGCATTGCAACAGAGCCAATGACCAGGGGTCCATGCACGACCTGTAGTACCCAGGTCAGCGATGGGCTAACCAGATAATAGCGTGTTTGGAAAGGAAAGTAAAAGTTTTCACTCACTTGAACTGGTTATGTAGTTTACAGGAAAAATTAAAAAAATGGAACAAAAATATTGACATGTGGACAAAAATGAAGCAGTCTATTACGTTCTTTCCCTCAAAAAGTGAGGGGACTTTGGGATGAATGGAGGGAGCACAGATGAAATAAACAGTACTACCAATGACAAAGGAAATTTACTATCTATACTTCAATTCTGTTTTTATTCAAACAATGTAGCAGAAGTCCTCTCACACTTCGCTTCCTTTTACTTTACTCTTTTTTCAACAATTTTCCATCCTCTTGCTTTCAATTCCCTCACTGGTAAGAGTTCTTCAATGAAACCCCATTTTCTCAATCGATTAGTGAACCACCCACAAGAACAATGATCTAATGCTTTTGACCAATTTATAACATCACAGGTTAAAGTGTCTTTGATTGGTACTAGAAGCGGATATTCCACTGCCAAGTAATAGAATAATAAGCCAGGAGACATTGCCATCCCCCCCCCCCCCCCCCTTCCGACCCCCAATTCAGTATTTTTGAAAACAAGAATGGTATAATAATCATTTGGGAAACTTACTGGTAAACCGAGAGTTAAACTCAGCAGTGCAATTCTATTAGTTCCAGCATGAAGGTTGACCTTTCCCATAAACGTGAATCTCTTATTTTCCCTTTGCCCAGATGCAGAACCTATAACAGGTGATTATATTCTGTTCAAATACAAAGGCATCCATGATAGCAGACATTCTTAAAACAACTGGTTGAAATACACACCTACATGCTGCCCATTTACAAATACATGCAAAGCATGACCTGCTGACTGTACTAGAAGAGTAGGTGGTTCGCCCCCACGCAAGCTTGGCTCAGATGAACTGATATCCACACTGTAAATACATTGCCAAGAAACAGTAATAAATATTTGATGTGCAAACCCGCCCTGCTGTGAAAATATGTATGCTAGTGTCTGCTCTTACCTAGTTGTGTACCACAAATAATCACTAGCATCCCTAGTCACATTTATCTGGTCCAAGAGGCCAAAAGCAGTGAACGCTGAGCTGTCATCCAGCGAAAAAATATCTTCATTGTATGTTTCCCAAGAGAACAAGTCAACATTACTGGGTAACATTTCCACCTGTGAAGTTTGAACGCCCACCTGTAATAAGTGCATGAGAATCAGTTCTATGTCAGGGGAATTTCAAGTATGACAATAGATAAGGAGAAAAAACGGTTGTTATCACATGAAACACAAGAAAATAATCATTAAAATGGACGACGAATATACAAGGCGCTGATGGACATGAAACACAAGAAAATAATCACATGAAACATTACAAGTCGCTTACTTTTGCAGTATTAAAGACTACATTTCTGCAATCAGGAAGGATGCTGATGGACGAAGCGGGCAAATTATAGTGCATGTTATTAAACATCACTCTTGCGGCGGACTTTGTGTCATAGTTTGAGAGAAAGGCTGCACAAGTTCCTGCCTCTGAAGAATATACATAAGCCTGTAAAACGTAGAATAGTGACTAAGTAGAAAATACAAATTTGCATAAATGGCAGAAGCAGACTTTTGAATTGAAGTGAGAACCTGCTGATGGCTCCCTAGAGAAGTAACAATAGGGTCGGCTGAAACTAAAGCTTTCTCACACATCCTAATAGACCTATGAAGCTCCATTAAATGACCATACTTGGGCTGTCTGGCCAAACCTATCAAGTCAATGTAGTAAAACGGTTAGTCGCATTCCAGAGTATAGCAAATTCCTAATGCAGCAACCGGACAATCCAAATCCTCTACAGCTTGAGTTGAACCATACAATGGTGCTGATTCTTCTTTATGCTTTGGATAAAGCATGCAAATTAATATCCTTACCATATTCATCAATAGGAGCATCATAGTCATAACTGGTAGTGATGAAAGGCCCGCCAGCACTGCGTCCGAAATTGGTTCCTCCATGATACTGTTTCAAATGGTGTACATTTTCAATTTCATCAAAACAGATTAACAGAATGTCTTTAGCATATTTTAGTATAATTGTGTAAGAAAACAGACCATGTAATAGTTTACAAAGGATCCCCCCTTCTGTATGAATCGAGCAACTGCAAATGCCAAATCCTGCACTGGCCTCTTGCGAATTGGCATACCAAACTCAGAAAACCTGCACATTTTTTTGAATAAAAGGAATGGCATGTGAGCATAAACCTCATGATGCATTTGAAAGCCTCAAGGAAGGAAAGCCGTCAAATTAAATATACCATCCAGTCCATGCCTCCGTCCACATGGTTGGCTTGTAGAGCTTGTTTGGAGAGAATGTGTCACAATAAAACCCATTGCATGTGTTTATCTGTCCCCAATATCAAGCACAAATTCAGATCATTTTGGAATAAGCTTTGCCAAAACGCACATCAATCTTCCAAACTGGGGTATTATAGAGGTTTATAGATTGACAATTCCATTCTTTGCTTGCTGATCTCACTCACAAATGAAAATTATAGACAACAAAGTTTGATAAAATTGAACAATACAGAGCGTTAAGAGCAATGTGTGCTACTGGTGAGAAAAGGAAACACCACCTGATGGCACATTGAAGGAATCAGTGCTCTGCTAATCCAACATAACAACGTTCCTTTGGGAACTAAAAGGAATAATCTATTTGGAACAAGGATGGATGAGGCTACCAAAGAGGATTATTTGATTCTTATTTTATAATAAGTTTATATGATTTAATTTACCAAAAAAACATTTATATGATTTAATCATTCTGACAGAATATTCATCCTTTTTAACTGTAGACAACTATATTTCGTCATAGTTATTCTTCCGGATGGACTGGACAAAGGAATTGTACGTCAGAAAATATTCCAATGACATCGAATTGTTTTATCAAATCAAACTCAAACAACCTGATCCGGCTGAGATAAATTTAGTTGCAGAGAGTTAAACCACTCACCACAGGATCTGGAGCGTCCTGTTGCTTGCACATCACCCAAGGGACACCAGTTCGTAGTCCAACAGCCATCTTAGCAGCCCATGTCATGTAGTTGTAACCAGCAGATCCATACAACTGCTCCAAATGTCCATACTCGTTCTCAATCTGTACAATCAAAATTGATTTTACCAACTGGGAACCAAACTCAATTGAGTTTACAGTCACCAAGACTGGATACTTTTTTTAGTCCCCTGCTTGAGATGTCCTAAATGGTCCACACGCTATAATTTAAAGCTCAGTATGCAGGAATATAGACTGAAAAGCATAAATAGAAAAGCCAATGACCCATCAAACCCATACCTGAGACAAGATAATTGGGCCGCCCTGTGACTCAAACAACTTTTCACTCTTCATTAATCCGACAATCTTTTCTACAAATCCTTGCATTGCTCTCTGCAGCAGCATGGAATAGAATGAATAAATAAAAGACAAATCAAACGAACTAGTACTTTCAATGACTAATTGGTTCTTAACAAAATATGCTCGGTACCCCCAAACTCGCATAGTGCATGTTCTATAACTTCCAAATTGATTACCAGTTAGATACAGAGAACTGGGATATGGATAAAAAATTAAAAAGGAAGTAGACCTTGAAAGGCTCATTGTCTGTTCTGAAGCTGATGCCCGGAACATACTTCAGCCAAACAGGAAATCCCCTACACAAGAGACCCAAAAGAATGATGCTAAAGTGGAAGACATGCATTTTAAATTCTTGAAACAGAAATTCCCCCATTGTGCAGAGCGAAATAGAGAGTGGTGCAGCTAGATCTACATATGAAACAAGAACGATGAGTACCCAAAATTCCACTCTGCGCAAACATATGGTCCAATCCGAAGATGCGCATAAAGCCCCGCTTTTTGCACCGTCTTTATGAATCTGACTAAATCATACCGATCTTCGAAGTTGTACTGTGCCCAGAAAAGAACCCAACAAAATAAGCACAAATTCTAGGAGAAACTACAGAGAACAGCAGCAGCAGAAGACCACTCTCAGCAAAAATAAAAAATGAAAAATGAAGTAAATTACAATTCCGGGAGAAGGCTCATGACCATTCCAAAAGACGTAGGTTTCAATAACATCCAGACCCCCTTTCTTCGCCTTGTCAATGAGGTCTTCCCACATCTAGACAGATTTTCACGGGATCCAAACAGAAGCAAATTAGAGCAACTAGCACGAGAATAAGTAAAATCAAACAAAACCCATTTACTAGATTGGTGATATAGGGAGGTTTGCGTTACCTCGGGCGTGCTCCTGGGGTAATGCATGGCGCCGGAGAAGAGAATTCGCCTTTGTCCATTAATGACAATTGCCTTGTGATCATACTCAACTGTTCCCTGAATCAGCTGAGAACCCATAAGCATTGTCAAGCAACACATCAAACACATGGCGGGCAATGAAAAAATCCCCATTTTTCTTGCACCCTCCGGCTCGTTCTTTCGCGCGAACGGAACTTCAGAAGCCCCAACACAACATAAACCGCAAGACCCACAGAAGGAAGAGAGAAGGAGAAGCCAAAGGAGAGAGGACAAAAAAAAAAAAAAAAGGAGAGATTCTGACAATGGACTCTTGGGTCACTGCAATAACACAGCTTTCACACTGACCCAAGTAAGGGAGTGATCTCTCTCCTGCTTGGGCGTTAGAGCTCCAAAGCCAAGAACGAGAACCCAATAAATATTGAGGATCACGGTCCTGAAGAACAGAAAGGGTGAAAGCAAACGCAAGAACAGTAAATCTATGAAACTTTTTGGCACTATTGGCTGGAATTTATTTATTTCTTTATTTTTATTTACGCTGGGTCGGTCGGCGCGAGCTTGAGAAACAAATAAAATAAATAAATGTTTGGCAGGGAATAATAATAATAATTATTTTTATGGCACCGTTGCTTTGCTGGTTTTCATTAGCAGAACGGTTGTTTGCAGGTTATTCTATTATAAGCACTCCCCAACTTTTGAAGTGCCGTATGGTCCCCTGGAGTAAGAAATGGTATTAAATATTATTTTATAAGAAATATGGAATTTATTAGTAGAAAATATAATCATATATATTTTTTCATGAAAAGTCTAAAATTTTCTTCTCGCTCTTCAAATTAAAAAAAAAAAAAAAACTCTATTAAAGCATGTTTGGGCACATACTATTTTCATCGAGTACCTACCCCTACAAGCACCGTATTCGTTTCATGTGATTTAAAGAACTCTTTATTTTATGCGGTGACCAATTATTTACCATAAAATTAATATTCATTGGATTAGTCTACTTCATGGCACTAAAAGTCCTATGCATTCACATGTTAATGTCTAAATTATCTCTAATGGGCAATCAACTTACAATATGCTAGTGCACTATTTTCAACATGTTTCTAAATCAAGTCTAATAACTTGACCTTAGAAAAAAAAAATCCTACATATTAAACTTTTGGTGTTCTTTCCTTTACAACCAGGTTCTTTGAATGTCTAGGTACAGATTCAATTTTATTATTTTTTTATATTTCGTTTTATGCTGCAATTAGTAGGAGCCATTAAGAATATATATAAATATATATATATATATCATACTCCTTCCCACGCCAGTTTTATCACACAGTATTATATTGAGTTCTATAAAATATATAATTCAATGGAGAGGAAGCTGCCAAACAAGAGAAAAAAAAAAATTAAAGGAAGCGGAAATTAGGAAATGCAGGAATGAGGGGTGTTGTTTTATTTTATTTGTTGGCACGTATTATATGTGTGACCTTCTTCGTTCTTTACATTTTGGTCCTTTTAGGGTTCAGCGGCGGGATGCGCGGGGAAAAGCGCGTGAAGGAACATTCTGATTGCGGGCCCCACTTGAAACCCTGCCGAGCCCACATTGTTACTCGGGTGGCCCCATTTGAACCCAACTCCCAGTAACTTTGAGTAAGTTTTTAGTGAGAATTAAAATCAATTGGACATGTACTATCCGTTGTTCGATGTGACTTAAACTTTAATTAGTATAACGACTAGTTTTTAATGAGAATTAAAATCGATTAGACATCAACTATCCGTTGTTTGATGCGACTTAAAAATTTAATTAGTATAACGACTAGTTTTTAGCCATGATTTGATTGTGCAAAGCATAAAATTAGATAAAGAGTGATCCTACTCTTTTGGAAAAATTATATTTTGAATAAATTTTAATATTTATATGAGAGGATAAATCTCACTAATTATGTAGGAGTGATATTACTTTTTTTTTTTTGGCGAATAGATTTATCCTTAAATAAAAGAGAACTCGATGTGCAAAAAAAAAAAGAAAAAAAATTAATAAACACATAGTAAATCGAAATAATCCTCCTATGCGTTCGTGCAGGTAGAAAAATGACCATCCTTATCTAAGGTGTTGGACTTTGACCCCTATCATTTTGGACATTACACTATATATCATAAAGTTTGGGAATAAATTATTCCATAATGTGGATCACAAAATCAAAATAACAGTTGTTGCGCAATAGTTTTTAATAATTCAAATCAATGAAAAGTAAACTCATCCGTCAAAATAGTCGAACATTGAAAATTTCTACCTAATTGGGTCATCGCATTTAAATATTAAGTAAATTCAAAATACTATCGGGTGCAATCAAATTAGCCGGTTGGTCTTTCTATTCCACAAATTATTCCATCAAGATAATTTTTTTTTCTCATTCATTTTATTCAAAATGTGATGGGTCTTCCCTGTCCCCAAGTGATACTCTAATTTTAGAATTTTAATTAACTTACTTTATTCTCAAATTGCTCTCAAATTTTATCTTAAACCGAGACCCCTGCATTTTCAAAGTATTTAAATGTAGGTTTAGGATTAGTGCTTGGGTTCCTCATAATATACAGGCTAATCACAGGAAAAGGTATTGAAGAAAAAAAAGAGCAGTTTTCGTCAACCAATCCATCTACCTAACAAATGAACTAAACAATTACTTGGAAGAATTTAGGACAACAACCGAAGAAATTATAGGCATATAATTCACCATTGATGTACAAAAAATTGACTTGTACTTAATGAGCGAGAACTGCTGTTTCAGCGAGTGTGGGATTTAGGTGTCTACGGCTTTTACGGTAATGATTGAAGATCCCACTCGCGCCTCTACGAGCCAATGAACCCTAGTGGGCTCTGTTTTTTTTTTTTTTTTTTTTTAAGGGCTATTGTTTTGGACGCACTGATCTTTTGTGCGATTCACTCTGCTCCCCGTTCTTAGTTTTGTTAAAATCACGCGGCGTGTATCCATTGATTAGCGTTAATCGCTTGTTTTAGGATCTGCAAAGCATTGATTAGCGTTAAGGCAGAGACGAACCGTGGAGGGAACAGGATTATATTTTATGAAGGCGCCCCGCGTGATCGGTGCCGGATCATGGCTTCCCTGCATTATTAAGCCTCCGATATCAAATTAATATTCTTTTGAAAAAAAATAATAATAACGCTACGTTTTCTAGCATTTTTCTTTTTAAAAAAAATTAAAGCTCTTGGACTTATCGATTGGCACAGCTAATCTCTTAAAAAAAACTGTACCCACCTATAGTAACAGCTTTTGAGTAAATTAGATCTCATATGTATATAGCATGTTGGTTTATTTTATGAGACTCGGGCATGTCAACTTAGGACCGTAGACATTGCTCGAAAATCCCTCCAGAAGTAGGGATAAATTACACTTAATCCCTCCGCTATTTAACCCATCGGTTAGAGAATTTCCCTATGATTTGAAAATCAACGCATAGTGCTGCTTGTGGTTTTAATGAGCTTTGAAATATTAACTTTTCCATCATATTTAACACTTTGTTCTTCCATTTATTTTTTAGAATATTTAAAAGAAAAAAATAAATTTTAATTTCTAAAACTACCCTTAGGACTAACTCTTTAAACTCTATTACCTAAGATTTTTATAATTTTTTTTGTATGTTTTCTACTACTAAAAAAGTATATCTTTTAGACATAAATATGAGACTGTGTTCAATAAACTATCGGTATAGTTATAGCATAAAAAGACATTTTATTGTATAAAAAAAGGACCACAATACTAATCACAATACCCTCGTAAATAATAAAATTATTATAATTTTTTTATTTCAAATTATAGGGTAAATTTATTATTTTTTAATTAATATTTACAAGTCTATTAAAATTACAGGTGAATCACATATTGGTATTTAAATTACAGTATAGTCAAATTATAAGAAGATTAAGTGTAATTTTTTAAGAAAAAATAAATAATCGAACACGTGACACAAGAGGATGGAGGAGTCGTGGTCTCAGGCTATTTCAGCACCGGAAAAGCGTAGGCGCACGTGCCGCCCATGCTTTGCCAGCTGGAAGCTGGAGTGACTGCAACGTTTTGTATCGTTAAATATCTCTGGCGGCGTAAGCGTTCCGTTGACAACACAGAGAACTCTCCGTTAACGTCGGTGGGCAGATCCGTTGTGCGTGAATTGTCACCTTTGACCTTCCGTCCTCCCACCCAACACGAGAAGTCAGAGCGCCCGCGGGGTAGTCCTAATGTGGTAGGATATATATATTTATATTTTTTCCTGGGGTACATCAGAAAAGAAAATATGGTAGGATTTGGAAAAAGGGCATTATGACCTAAATTTTATCTCACTTGCACTAAAAAATGAATAAAGTTTAATAATTTTTTAAGAAAGTGAATTGATAAAATAAGAATACCAACTAGAATTAATTAGGCTTCTATGCATTTAGAACGAGAAATAGACTACTGTGGTTAGCTGACGGATGATCGTCACATACATATAAAAATATTTTGATAATTTATTTAAGTTTTATACATGCTAAATACGTGTACAATAAAACTTCTTAAAACACTGTAGTTTGTAAAGTGATAAATATAAATATATAATAAATGATCATGATAGTCTTCTAGTATACATAAGAATCATCCAACAATGAATTGCAAAGTATATTTTATTTTCCACGTACTGGAGAGCCCGATTGAATTATAATGACATATTTATCAAATTGAAAATTTCCCTCTTAAACTGTTACTACTTGCAGTATTGCTTTCCTTTTTATGTTATTCTTTCTCAACAGTGGTTGCTACCCTCGGGCCCCACCAACCACCAACAGCTTGTAGCATTTTCTGATTTTATGGCGTGAGTCGAGGTGAGATTTTTAGAATCAAACGGATAATATATCCTTCTGTCCCCTATTTTTTATTGAAGTAATAGCATTTGTATATCCTTCATACAATTTTTATAATAAAAAGGTAATATGACATAATATATGTGATCTTTTTTGAGTGATATTTTAATTAAATAATAATATATAATTATATATATTTTATTATGTGTGTAAAAATTATGTAAAAAATATATAAATAATATTACTCTTTCTCTTTTCTCAATAGTGGTTGCTACTCCCTGATTTCGTGGCCAAATTGGAGAGAGCAAAGGGGAAAGTCGTCGGTGTTAGATGCTCTACCATAATTGCGACCACATGATTTGGGTCGGCTTTATGTTCACTAGCTCCCCTTACCAACCATAAAGGCCCACAAACTGCACATGGGCTGGCCTTTACGTTGCTTCCTCTTTATTGGCCCACTATCTCTCTCCCACTCTCTCCCTCGAAACACACGCACATGACACACACCCTCCAAACTTTAGTTTTACAACATTTTCTTCACTCCATGTGTTCCAATGGAGGGCTTGCTCATCAACTGAAAATGGGGGTTGGGCTACGTTTGTGTTTCCCACGCGCGCCCCTGTAGGGTCATTCCTTGGTATGGAAGCGTTATCTTAGCTCAACACAGTACACTTTTTCTTTTTATGCAGTCTCTTGCATTGGGGATACTAATAATGACCCAACTCTGAATGTCTCTCTGCTAATTAATCGCCTGTGCCCTCTTAATTATGCGGTCCTCATAAAGGTGAATTGGATTCCCTCATTTAACTCATTTCTCCCGTTGGTAAGTTTCCCTTGTCAAAATCAAACGCAGCAATAATAACATAACGGTCTTCTGATGCATATCTCTGATTCGATTTATGAGATTCCCCTTCTCACCGACCGTTGGAGGTTACTGGAGAGAAGATTTGTCAAAAGACAAATGATGAGTGGGGGAAAGGTTTCCATGGAATGACAAACTCGTCGATCACTCGCTCGGTGAAAATCCTTGGTCGGTGCTTTTACGTAGAGTAAATGGTCCACCCAAAGAGACGAGATTAGATCCTTATTTCTTTACTAATGGTCGGTTGGTCTTCTCGATTCAATGGAAGTCTGAAGAGGTGAATCGGGTTCAAAGCAAGGAGAGAGACGTAAAAAGCAGGCCCGATTGAGCCTATCCCTAATCAATATATTTGGGCTGCTTGAGCCCGACAAGAAAAAAGAGATTTGGGCTCCTTGAGCCTACTCTGCCAATTAAGCCATTTGGGTCGGCCCAAGACCAAGCCCAAGCCCAATTCTCTTTCCCGTTGTGCTCGCGCGACGTTTTGACAACTAAAATTTAAAAATCTATCGGAGGGGGGGTTGGAACCCCTAGAACTGTGGGGGAAAGCAAGATGTTTCGCCGGCGAAGATCTGTTCAACTCTATCTCACGCGTTTTATCTTTCCTACGCACTCCCTCCGCACAAAACCAGCTCACCGGCGAGCTCTCAACGGCGCTAAGGAAGAAGTGATTCGGAGGTCGGAGAATCGAGAAGTTAATGTGCATCTGAACAAGAGCAGGGGTCAGCACATTCTCATGAATCCTAGAATTCTCGACTCTATTGTTCGGAAATCCGATATAAGGCCCACGGATACAGTCCTAGAAATCGGACCCGGCACCGGGAACCTCACCCTGAAGCTCCTGGAAGTGGCCCATCAAGTTGTCGCTGTAGAAATTGATAAACGGATGGTGGAGGTTCTCGGGAAGCGCGTAGCGGAGCGAGGATTTGTGGACAAGCTAAATGTAAGAGTACTTTCACGTGTCTTGTCATAATTGATTGTTTTAATTAGGATTAGCAAATTCAGATTTGGTTTGGCGATTCGTATGCCAGGAACAAACTTTATGCCTGCATGTTGTTCGATGAAATGTCCCAGAGGCTTGCTAAACCCGTTGTAATGGGTAAGAGTGCAGTTAACCAGCATTATATAGAGTAGCTTAAATATGTGAGTTACGTTCAAGTCTGCATCTTAGCTATACTTCATGCATATCACAATGTCATTAAGATGAGAGGATACTGGGATTGTGCCTGCAGGTTATATGTGGAGATGCATTAAAGACGGAGTTGCCACAATTCGATCTTGTTGTGGCGAACATTCCGTATGGAATATCTTCACCTCTTGTGGCTAAGCTTCTGTTTGGGGGGAACCCATTTCGGAGTGCCACCCTTTTGCTTCAGAAAGAATTTGCGCGGCGGCTGTTGGCTAATCCTGGTGACTCTGAGTTCAATCGCCTGGCTGTAAATGTCAAGCTCGTTGCAGATTTGGATTTTGTTATGGATGTGAGCAAAAGGGACTTTCTTCCTTGTCCTAAAGTTGACTCTTCCGTAGTCATAATCCATCCGAAAACTGAAACTCCAAATGTGGATCTATTTGAATGGTGGGGTTTTACGCGTACGTGTTTCTGTAAGAAGAACAAGACGTTGGGTGCAACTTTTAAGCAGAAGAAGAAGGTGATTGAACTTTTGAGATTGTCCGAAGGGATGGATAGGAGTGAAGAATGCAGTGTTTCTGATTTTGATGATGATGAAGACGGAGGAGAGGGAGGAGAGGGGACTGATGATGGGGATTGTAATTCATCTTCTAGTTTTGAAATGAATGTGAGCTTATTCAGAGAGAAGGTCATTGGGGTTCTAAAATCAGGGAGTTTTGAAGATAAGAGGCCTTCGAAGCTGTCCAATGAGCAGTTATTGCATTTGCTCAACTTATTCAATCAAGCCGGAATTTATTTTCATGATAAAGCAGAGCCAAAGGACAAGTGCAATGCAATATTTGCCGCTTCTTACAGTCCATAGCTACTGCACCTTCACCTTGTGTGTTCGCAGTAGGAAGAATTACTGAGGCAATTTCAGATTATTTAGTTTGAACTGTTTTTTGTGCAGCCAACTGGTATTGGCACCTGAAAATCAGGTGCATATTCAGAATGTAGAGAGTAGTTGTAGTTTTTATTTTATGGTTCCATGCATTTTAAACTGCTAATGGGTCTTTTCCATATTCCCATTTATGTCTACGCAAGGAATAAAGAGCACAAAGACAATTAGGTTTACTCATTGTAACCGAAAAAATAGGTTTACTCATTAGCACATGCAGCTGCGACCTAGTGCAGTGCCTGCTACAACATTGTTCTATGTTATGGTGCGTGCATGTCCAAATTTATTTATAAAAATCAAAACTAAAAAGAAAACATTCAGAAATAAAGTCTTATTGTAGGAAGATCTCGTTCGATTACTTGTATGTAGTACAGGGTAATGTAAGTTCTGTAGAACAAATAAAGAATCTGTAGAACAAATAAAGAAGAATAAGTCTCTACTTCTAGTAAGATTTTAGAAGTCTACGCATGTGATTGCACTAGTAAACCATTAAAACAATTAAAAAAGATACAGAGAATAAGGTAAATGAAAAGAAAATTATAGATTGTTCGACGTTTGAATTTTATGATAGTTTTATACTTTTCCCAACCCAAAGAACAATTGTTGTTTGCCAAAAGTTTACTGACTAATTTGATTGGATGCAAGGATTTGGAGGAAAGGGATATGAGAGGATGGATTCAAATTTCCTTGATTTTGAAGGAGAGAAATGGAGTGATAAGAAAAGAAATGGAAGGATGAAAATCCTTAACTTTTCTTTCAGTTTCATCTATCCAAAGTGAGATGATTTGGAGGGGAGGAAAAATGACTTTAATGAAACTCTTGAAGTGCCCAGTTTACCCTAAAATAATGATGGATAAAAGTTTACATTTAGTCTTATAATAAGTTTCTCTCCTCTTTTTTTTTTTTTTCCAATTCGTAATTAGGAAAGAAGGTAAATTATTTAGTTTTTTTCTCATGAAAATACACCTTGTCTTTTCCTTTTCTCTCATCTTCTTGTAAAAGTTACCCTGCGTTTCGAACCGATTAATTAAAGGTGAGGTCTTCCTAAAGTTAGAAAAGAATTTGTGGAGGACATATGGCAGGAGATTAAGGCATTGGATCTTCCCCAAGTGCCTTTACATGACAGGGTGGTATGGATGTTATCTCCTGAAAATATTATCACTTATTTTTTTTTTCTTCTCAAAACTCTTTAACAGTATAAGGTGCACATTTTTTCCCCTTCTTAAAAAAAATAAAAAATGGAGCAAATATTATATGGATATAAAAGAAATATGCATAGCGTTTGTTTGTTCTGAGGTCCAAATTGACCTCATCTCTCATCATTTGCCAAACTCTTTCATAGCTTTGGCAATACATTTTAATGGGTCTGAATTAGCCCTCGCCGAAATCAACCAAAAATGCTCAGAATCCAAAATTCTTCACCTGACAAAAATGCCCCTACCAACTGGGAAAAAATTGCACGAACAAGGAAAGAATCACCAAAATCAGCAATCCGCCTCGCAATGCCATCTTAGTGGGGGAGAGGGAGAAAGGGGAAATGGGATTTGCAGCTCTGAGGACCCTAGTTGGTCCCGTGGTCAGAACCCTAGTTTGCCGTACCTCCGCCTGCTCTGCGGCCACAGTTACCGCGAATTCGCCGATTCTGGGATCGGAGCTCGGGTACATCTTTGGATCGTTCCATCGGCAATCTCCATGGATGCCTGCCGCGAGCTGGCTTCACAGTTTGACGGACACTCGGTTCCCAAAGAGAAGGCCCAGTGACATGCCTCGTAGAAAGAGAGCAAGCTTAAGGCCACCAGGTTCCAAACATCACTCCTCTCCCCTCTTCCATCTTTTCGTCAAACTACAATCTCGGGTTTTTGTTATGTCTGTGCTCGTTGGACTGAATCTATGTAGATTAATTCAAAAGTAATGTTTCAAATGTGAATCTCCTTTTTCTTCTTGGTTATGCTGATTAACTTGGCGGATTTGATGAATGTACTGTACTGATCTGATTCAATACAAAATGCTTATTATGTCGACAATGCAGGGCCTTACGCTTGGGTAAAACACACCCCGGGCGAGCCCGTACTTCCAAACAACCCTAATGATGGAAGTGTTAAGGCAAGGAAGCAGAAGAAGCGGATGAGGCAGAGGCGTGCATTCATATTGGTACATCGTTTCTATGTCCCTGTTTCTGTTATGTTCCCATGCCTGATGACTTCCTTTATGGTAGAGTTTTTCTCTCAGAGGCATGTTAGATGCTTCCTTGTTCAATGTTTTTCATCTTGAGTTGAGAAAGGGATATCTAGCTGGCTTTAGGAAAGGGGTCACTATTTAAAGGCAACCAGTATTCAAGTGATTATAATTTCCATATAATTAGCATGGTCTCTATGAGCCGGCTATGACATGTTTACAACAAGTTTGAAGCTTTCCAATTCATGAGCTATAACGGGGCTTTGAATTTATTAATGTGCATAATTTCTAATTGAGGAACACTTGCAACCTATCAATAATGTGTTTCAAACTAAACTCACCAAAGCTATCTGTAGCATATCTGATAAGCTAGTTCCTTACCACTTGTTTGGTTCTCGGAATGGAATGGAATAGGTATTCCGCAAAAATATAACATGAACAATAAGAGGAGTATGTGAGGAATAGTTCTTTTCAAGGCCCATGAGTGAAATTGGTAAGTAATAGCTATCACACCCTTGGCCATAGGTAATAGCTATTCCTTGTCTATTCCCCCTATGGTCCATGGGTGCAGCCATTTCACTTACGCTCCATGGAAATATTACTCCTTGAATGCTATATTTGTATGGAATTCCTATTTCATTCTAAATCACAAAATAAACAAGTGGTTAGTATTGAATACCCTCAGTGTGCTCAACTTACTGTTAAATAGCATGAGTAGTTATAGTAGCAGCAAATGAACCATTTTCTTATGATGGACAAATCTAATGTCAATTCGTGTAGTATTTTTGTAATTGAATTAAGGAAAGGAATAGAAGGCCATTCGAGAGAGAGAGAGAAGAATAGAATTGTTTTTCATTTGCTCTTCCTCCTATGCTTTGAAATAAAATCTCTTTGTTTATATAAGAAAATGGCTCCTATTCTTAATCCCTGTTAGAACTTTCTAAATATTGCTGCTTCAGCGATATCTGACAACTGCTTCACCATTATTTTTTCTTGTTTCATCCATTCATGGGGATGCCTTATAAAGTCCTGTTCCTCTTGTGATAAGTCCACTTGATTATGATTTCTAGATTGGAGGCTTATTTTGTGAACTGGGTTGTATGATTCACAGGCAGAAGCAAAGAAGCGGAAAGCTCAAATGCAGGAGGCCAAAAGGAAGAAGAATATTAAGAGGGTTGAGCGCAAGATGGCTGCAGTGGCAAGGGAAAAAGTGTGGGCCCAGAGATTGGAGGAGCTACAGTGGTTAGAGGAGGAGAAAAAGAAATCTGTAGCTTAACCAATATCTTCTTGCAAGATCTCATATGTTGATGGTATTGCTGCTTATAACTTTCTGCATCTTCTTAGTGAAGATCAAACTTTTTGTAGGTGTCGTCATCTTCGCATTGTAGGTTCGCTATCTCATGCTTGCTTTGTATTATTTATTCTGTTCAGCATGCTTGGCGATGGATTTGTCTAGCACTTCTTACAACGTTAAACCAGGCTAGTTTTTATCCGCTTGAAGAGTAATTAAACTATGAGGGTACTGCATGGACCTTCCTTAAAAAAATTCTTTGACACAGAGATGGTAATAACAAAAAACCCCATTGCCATTCCCAACTCCCTTCCACACCACCTCCAAAATAAAAAATAAAAAAAACCCACAACTCTTTCCATCTATTTTATGCCTTAGAAACAGTGTATAATAGCTTCCACTAATGCTTAAGCTCATTGTTGTGACTGATGAATGTTTGGGGCTACTTATTTTTTGGGAATTTTGTAAGTCATTGTCTGCATCTTGCCCGGCTACTTGGATGTCTGCATCTTTAGTTATTTCACTACCTAGGTGAGGATGTAACAGTGCACAAACTAAAGAAGGAGAATGACAGGAAAGCCCTGCAACACCCGTGCTGGGCCTTAAACTTGCGGGCCTCTTTGTTGATTTGCAGATAGTCGAAAAGCTTATAGGTCACAACTCAAAGGAGCTTGCGTGCAGTTTGATTTAGCCTGTTTGTTTGCAGCCTCTTTGTTGTTTTTATAATTTTATAGCTACTGATAGTAGTACCTCGCGTGATTATTTTTCCTGCTTTGCATCAATGTAGGGTATGGTTGCATGTGAGCGAATGTGTGAAAATGCTTGCCATAACTTTATCATCATATTTAACTTTATATATACCTCCATTATGAACGAAGACTCAGAATTGCTGCTGGTGGATAGCGCGCAAGATATGGGTTAAAATCTGCACTCCCCTTGGTGAGGTCCATGGCTCACACATACATTCATATCACCCAAAGGGAAAACAATAGATGGACTGATCGCACCACATTCAACGCGTTGTTTAGTTACCCTTATTGCGGGGGTGTACCGGATAAGATGCTCCCATTTCAAAGATATTCCCATGGAATAAAGATTTCCGATCCATCCTCTGGACATATCAGGCAACGCGTTGATGATTGCTGCTCATTGAGGGACCATAAGCTAGGTTGCAAGGGGTGCGATGGCGGTGTGAGAAGTAACAATGTCGTCCTCAGCCGCCAGAAATAGATGCCTTCATTGCCTGCTATTCGTTTTCAAGGAAAGAGCTTATGGTTGTAAGAACAACAATCTCCAGCTTCTGTCTCCTTTGTTTTTATTTTTTATTTTTATTTTACTTGTGGGTAGTGATGAAATAATGACGGTAAATCTCAAGCCTGTCGAGGTTTACCCAAGACGGAGTGAAACTATTCTTGCTTGAAGTCGTTGCCTATTGAAATCAAACAAACAATTAATCTCCATTTTGGAAAATTGGGCATAACTTATTTTTTATTTGTGTAGATTTTTGCACAGATATTTTGAGGAAATTTATCTCCGTGGTCCTTCCCAAGTTTGGAATTTGTGCTGATTTAATTCCTTATGTTTGAAAATGATTGATTTGGTCCCTTAAGTTTCTTGAATGTTACTAATTTTATTCCCTAACTAATGCAACTGTTAAATTTGAATGGAAAAGGCTGAAATCTTTCAGGGGATTTTTTAAAGTTTCAATGCGATTCGTAATAAGAAGTCGGATGCAAACCTCGAAACGCTTCAAAAACAATAAAATTATGGCAAGTGCAGGAATTAGTGGAATTATACAAAAATATGCGAACCTCACATTCCATGGACTAATTTAAAAGAACAATAACACGAACAAGTAATATGGCAGATGCAGACCTTTATTAGCAAGAAGGGGTGCTCTACCAAAAACTCCCAAGCTGCCAATTTTGCCGAGCCTACAAGCAGAAATTTCAGAAATATATGCTCTTGTGAGAGTTGCTTCAGCATCCAAGTTGAAATTATCTTAACTTGAAAGCGTTCGACACATCATCGCCAACAACAAATGTTGATCTTGGGATGAAAAGCATATCCCGCAATGCATACATAGTCTTCAAACACTACCTCCACAGGCAACGGTTTCTTCATCCACCTGGTTGTAGAATGAGCTTAAGTTAGTTAAAGCAAGCGCCTCTCCAAAGAGCGATGCTCGTGTAGATTTCAATATTCGGACCTCCACATAGTCACCAACTCTGGGATTCCGATCCCCATCAAAAGCATAATCCCTATGTGGGATTTGCTTGATAGTAAATAAAACCCTATGACCCCTATCACTCTTGCCAATAAGCTCTGTTTCTGGAGCTCTTTTGTTGGGTCCTTCGACTAACACAAGCTGGAGGGTACCGATTTGGGAGTCATAACACTGACCCGTGCTCTCACGGAAAGCCTCGATCATTTCAGTTAGCCGCTTCTGCTTGATGCCATCGGGAACATCATCAACATAGTTTCTGTGGGCATGGGTTTTTTCCCTCATGCTGTAAGCAAACATGTATGCCATGTCATAACCAACAGCCTTTATAAGGCTAACCGTGGCTTCAAATTCCTCATCTGTTTCTCCACAGAAGCCTGAAGAAAATGAAATCAGAATCTTAAAAAGCGCTAGAGTGGGGATTTCTGTTGTATGCATCTCATTCACAATCACAAAATGAAAAATATTGGGAAGTTATAAATATTTGCAGTTTGAACTGAGGCACATTGCAACAAACAGCGAAGTGAGCTAGACACGCTATCATATGACTATACGATTACAAAGAAAATGTATAAATTACTACAAAGTAACGGGATGTGGCAAAAGGCTATCGTGCATTAGGAGAAGGAACCATGCAAAACAATGATGAAAGCCTCAGGGTATCAGTTCGTCCTGCATAACGTACTTCCTGAATGCCCATAGCAAAAAAGGCAGGGTATATGGAAACTCTGAGTTGAAACAGTTGGCAAGGGCTGATTTATGTAGGTTTTAATTGTCTCCAAAATGGCAGCCAAAAAGCTTTTTATAGGTGTCAGCTTTTTACAAAAATTTCTAATTGGTAACATCTAAATGATACATTTTGTTAGCCTAGTATAAAGGAAGGGAAACATCTGAACTCTTACCGCATATGAAGTCACTGGTTATTCCAACATCTGGAATAGTTCTCCTAATCTTTTGTACAAGATCTAGGTATGCTTCTCTTGTGTATCCCCGCTTCATTCTTTCAAGCACCATGGTGCTTCCAGTTTGTGCTGGCAAATGGATGCTTTTGCAGACATTATATCTGTCTCGCATTAAATACAGTAATTCATCTGGGAAATCTTTTGGATGTGGAGACGTATATCTGAACCGCATCTCAGGAAATTCTGTTGACAATCGATCCAAGAGATCAGAAAAGCGTAAGCCCATTTTCTTCACTTTGCATCTGCTGGAAAAGCCTTCACTAAGTTTCCAGTTGTCTCCTGGCTCAACTTCTTTGTCAGCCACAGATGTGTCATTATAACTGTTCACGTTCTGACCGAGAAGTGTTACCTCTTTCACACCTTCTTTCCACAGCTCACTGACCTCCCTCACAATTGATTCCACAGCCCGTGATCGCTCTCTACCTCTAGTGAAAGGAACAATGCAAAATGAGCACATATTGTTGCAACCCCTCATCACAGATACAAAAGCAGTAACTGAATTTTGAGAAATTCGAACTGGACTTATATCAGCGTAAGTTTCTTCAAGTGAAAGAAGAGTGTTGATCCCCTTTTGACCATATTCTACGTCTTCCAACAGTCGGGGTAAGTCCCTGTACGCATCAGGCCCACAAACAACATCGACCATCTTATCAGCATCCAGTATCTTCTCCTTCAACCTCTCAGCCATGCATCCCAATACAACTACTTTTGGAGGTTGCAGAGAACGGGACCTTCCAATAGTGACATTGCTTTTCCAGTGCCTTTTAAGAAACCAAAAATAGTTGAGCCTCTGCCACACCCTCTGTTCCGCATTGTCCCTGATAGCGCATGTGTTGATAAAAATGATCTCTGCACTCTCAGGATCCCCCACAACTTCTCCATAACCAGCTTTCCTCATGATAGATAGGACGATCTCCATATCATTTATATTCATTTGACAACCATAAGTCTCATGATAGATACGACCTCTGGGACGAACTTCAGTAGCCGACACAGAGCTATAAAGATAAAGAAAAGTTTGAGTTCTAGTTCTAGATATACACTTGTGCGCAGCATCAACAGATACAGATATTGGGGCAGCAGAGCGTCCAATTATCACCGGCAAGAATTATGCCATGCAATGGATGAAATGGGTCACAAAATATTCAAGAGATCCAAATCTCAGGGCCTTGTTCAGTCACAGAAAACTGGTAGATTGGCTGAATCCTAATAATCAATCCATCACTCCGAGTTTCTAGTTTAAGAAAAAAATACCAGGCTTGTAACTTCTCTTCTACAAGGTTGAAACCAACAATCCATTGTTCGATTTGGTCAATACCATTACAAATGAGGGGACGTTTACTATCAGTTGAATGAAAATCATCTTCGAATAAGTGGAAAACTACAGCGTTTTTGTCTTCAGTATCGTTACAACTGTGGCACTAAGAGGAATTCGTACAAATAAAACCTCTTCCGGGTTTTTAACCACACCGACTACTTTTGCGAACCTAGTTGCTACAGAACTAAACAGACTAAAAAAATAAATAATCAAAAATCGAGCGAGGAACTTACTCGGGCTGAGTCTGGGGCGCAGTTAGAGAAGCTTGGGCGAAGAAATGGCGGAGGCCAGGACCTTCGGACTTCTCCGGCGGAGGAAGGAGAGATTGACAGAAACTCCGGGAGAAATCGAGGGGGAAAATCCTCTTCTCCGGGCGTCGCACGCTGCGGTGGCGGCGGGAAGAAGAGAGGTGGGATGCGGTGGAGATGAATCTGAAATCGAAGCAACTTCGTCGCTGAAATCTGATGCGGAGAACAGGGCGTGGGTGGTTCAGAACGGAGGAAAGGGACGACAGGGAAGCCGCCATGGTTTCTCTGGGGCGAGCCACAGACGGAGGGGAGGGAGCCTCCCAAAAGCCGAATGGATAGGTCAACTCTGACATACGACGACGTCGTTTACTCGTGATCTGTAATGAGCAACTCAAATCGCTGAACTATGCACTTCTGGAAGAGGTATGTTTGGTTTTCTTGTAAATTCGATTTTTAAAAGGTTTTGGATATGAAAATTTCTACTTATATCCTCACCCAGAAAGGATGGCATAGTAAAAATTTTATTATTTTTTAGGGGTATTTTAGACCACTTTTGATGTAAACGGTGTGTGAAGGATATATATGTAGTATTACCCTTTCAATAACTAAAAAGTGAATAATCATATGATGATTTTGGATGGCCTTTTCATATTTATTATAGGATTTGGTGTTTTTACGGTGATGATTTCATAGTCTTGCATTTCAAAACATCATCATTTTGGATCTATTCTTTAAATTTCAACGGTACAATTTGAATGTATAAAGAAAAAAAAAACAAGAGGATATGCCAAATTTTATTATGTATAAACCTCTAATTCCAATAACCTGAATATTTAACATTATTATAATGATTCAAATATCTTGGTAGTTTATAATATAAATGAAGACATTAAACAAATCGGTGTGAAGTGCTATAGTAGGAATTTTTTTTATTATGATACAATTCAAACACTTTAAGGAAACTTGACAAGTAATTAATCGTGTGATGATTTGGGATGAACTGTTCATGTTTATTATATCATAAAATCTAACCTTAGAAAAAAGGTTATAGATTATTTTTTTCAAAGCCAAATTGTATAACTGAGTTGTACTTTGAGCAAAGTCGCGAACCTAACCTATCTTTCAATTAATTAAAACCAACAAAAAATTTGGAGATTGCAAGGAAAGATAGAACAAATTCATAGAAAGTGATTTATTCTCGAACCTAAAAATCCCCAAATCCACACTCAGAATCATTAAACATTCAAATAAGTCAGGAAATCAGCATAGGGTCCTTCATACTCGCACCATGCAGAACCTTATTTATATGGGACTAAATACCCCAAGCCACCATCGTAAGAATTTGGAGATGATCCAATTGAATAGATGGCTGCAAAACAAACATATAAGCGAGGGCATGGAGACCTGATTCCTCATGCACACCACATAAATTGCATGAGGTATCGGGGGAAATTTTTTTCTAATACAGTACCATTACCTTATCAAATTATGAACTAGTGATAATTGGGCATGTCTGTCATCACATATGTGGCAGGGATGGCAGATAAGACTTTTGATGTGGGCTTTAATAAAAATAATTATAAATCCCATCACTAATTACTTATTTGGCTAACAGGTATTGAATGGTACCTTCATGTTATACTTTAGTCTTGTACCAGAGAATTTTTTTCATCGTATCAATCACCATCCTTCTAAATGCAAGTTCACATTTCATCAATAGAATATATTCTTTAAGGCATGAAAAACCTAGAAGGAAATAATTTATAACCCCAAGTATGCCACTTTTCATCCATAAAAAATAAAAAATCTTTGGTACATAATTCAAACGAACGGTTGAAATGATTTCTACCATATATACATAAAAGAAAGGATTTTTTCTTTTAAGAAAATTAATTATGGTAAATCAAAAGGGAAGATATCACCTTCATTACAGCCACCGTGAATGTTGGCATGTCACGTCGCAACCACCGCCACTAGAAGAAACTCAAGAAGTGGACTTTACTGGTCCACGTCACATCCCTTCCAAGCTTTTACATAAGAGAGGAAGCTGTACAAATATTGCGCGCCGCCCCCCCCCCCACCCCCCCAAACATGATAAGAGAGAGAGAGAGGGAGAGAGAGAGAGAGATGGATGAAGAGAAAAAAGGAGAGGTGTGTGTCACGGGTGGGACGGGGTACGTGGCGTCATGGCTGATCAAGAGGCTTCTTCAACATGGCTACTCTGTCCGAACCACCGTCCGGTCTCACTCACCTGGTAACCCTCTTCTTCATCTTCCATTGAATTCATGACTCATGGATCATGTGATTGATCATTTTGCTAGAACCTCTGTAGGGCTGTATAGTATTTGTTAGCGTTAATCCAGCAAAATGGAAGTGCAGATTCCTTGGACTGGGGTTGCTTCTGTCATAAAAATGGAATCATGGGTCTTGAATGTTTTGTCTGTTTTCTTTTTTTCTTTTTCTTTTTCTTTTTTTTTTTCGGGTTCAAACGTGAAATCTAATGTCTCCTCATGCATGTGCCACCGCAATTCAGACCCATTCTTTTTTATTTTTTTTCCCTTTTTTTTGAACCATCTTATCAAAAAAAAAAAAAAAAGGTAATGTAGAGGAGTTATTGCATTTAAAGGGCGAAAATAAAATGACCAAAGAGTGAGAATCGAAATAAAATTATGATCATTTATATTTCCTTTATGTTAACGGGAGTCTATGCTAAAGATCTTGTAAATTTACATTTTTTAAGCTTCTTGTAATCGGTAGCATACAATTTTGAAGTACTATAATTAAAATTTAAAAAGGTTAAAACATGAAATTGTCTCTTGAACTTTACCTTAGTTATCAATTTGGTCCTTAAATTTTAAAATTATGCAATTTACTGCATGAACTTTTCTACACATATCAATGCTTAACACCATCAGTCTTTGGTGTAACATCCCACAGATCTCATCTTTATATAAAAAAAGGGTAAAAAGTTTTAACTAAGAGTGAAATAGCTGCATATAAGATTTAATGAGAAATATTTCTCTCGTATGAATGATGCCTCATGCGATGCTACATTAATAATTACGATGAAGGAGTGACGGTATTTAACATTGATAAGCGTAGAGAAGTTCATGAGGTAAATTGCTTAATTTTAAAGCTCAAGAACTAAATCGATATCTAAGTCAAAGTTCAAGGGGCAATACGATGCTGTGGTCTTTTGAAATTAAGGGAATGATAGATCTTGAATTTTTATAGTTTATATTTGTCCATGTTACATTTGTGAATTCACATTTCCTCGACAGTTTCCACGATCCAGAACATGGATGCTTCTGCTTTCTCAATTCCACGAAAAGAGTTTAGTTCTCATTTGTAAACAATAGTTTTATTTTCAATTTCCCTTTTCTGAACAATAAATTTAACGTAAAAAACAAAAAAAATTAACACATGAACAACAGGAAGCAAGAAAGACATGAGCTACCTCACAAATCTGCCAGGAGCATCAGAAAGGCTTCAAATCTATAACGCCGATCTCAACAACCCCGACAGTTTCGACGCGGCCATTGCGGGCTGCATCGGTGTTTTCCACGTCGCCCACCCTATTGATTTTGAGGGCAAAGAGCCAGAGGAGACCGTCACCGAGAGAGCCATCAAGGGAACCCTTGGCATATTAAAGGCGTGTTTGGATTCCAAGACGGTGAGGAGAGTGGTGTACACTTCCAGTGCATCGGCTGTTGCGTTCAATGACAAACCTGAGGATGTACTACTAGATGAAACTTCATGGAGCGACATAGATTATATCAGGGCCTTGAACCCTTTTGGAGCTCCTTACATGATCTCCAAAATCTCAACTGAAAGAGCAGCTCTAGAATTTGCGCAAACCCATGGCTTGGACCTCGTGACCATTATCCCTTCCTTTGTTGTTGGCCCTTTCCTCGGTCCTCGCATCCCGGGATCGGTCCACATTGCTTTGGCTATGATTTTCGGTATGTGTAAGTGGCATCAACATAATTTGATTGCCATATAAATGTCACACTTCTTCAGGAGATCTTCCAAAGTATATTTTCTTCTTACATTTGTGATGGTAAGTTTGCTTGTAGTTGATAAACATCCATATACTATGCAGGTAACAGGGAGCAATATGCATATCTTATAAATACGTGCATGGTCCACATAGATGATGTGGCTAGCGCACATATCTTCCTCTTTGAATACCCTCATGCAGAAGGAAGGTACAACTGCTCTTCTCATGAAATCACACTCCAAAGGATGTCTGAGTTCCTCTCCGCCAAATATCCGGAGTTTCAAATTCCAACACCAGAGTGAGTTCTGTTTTGTAATCTCGCTCCATGTAACATTAAAAGCGTGCACTTTTTAATCTTTGAACTTCAGGAAAAATGAACTGTCACTTCTTTTGGGTTTGCTTTGACAGGTCTGTAAGGGAGATTGGAGGCTACAGAGCAAAAGGGCTCTCAGCAAAGAAGCTGTTAGATTGTGGGTTCACGTTCAAGCATGGGCTTGATGAGATGTATGATGGTGCCATTCAGTGCTGCAAAGAGAAGGGACTTCTGTAGATGGTGTATGTGTCTCATAGAAGTTGTCAAAAAAATAAATAACTATGACGTTTGCAGTGATGTGAACTAAGTTTATCTTCTACATGTCTATATACATATATTTGTGACTCTCAAGAAGGAATGGTAATTAGGTTTCTTGTGTTGGATAAGAAGGAATCTGGATGTTAGTCAAGAGCAGCTTGGGAGAAGCTAAGCGTTGGCATTCACAACACATAGGACATGATCAACTCACGTAATTGTGTAATTGCGTAGCTTGTGTTTAGATTGTTAAGACGCGTTCAATCACTTTCGCCTCTGATTCGCGTAAAACAGTTGCTTGTGCTTCCCAAATTTGTATCATTGCTTTCTTTATAGTTTGAAGAGAAAATTGTGCTGCTGTTAACGCTCAACGTTCTCAATTTTTATAATTATCTTCACCTAAACAAGCAGCATTTGTATGCTCAGTCAAGGTAATAAAAGGGTAAATTTCTAAAAGACCGCCCCTAGTTTGGGTGATTGTTGAAAAGACTCCATGTAGTCTCAGTTTTTGTTTTCTACCACACTTTTTGCACCTACGAAAACAACCCAATAGGCCACTGCCAATCAATTCTGTCCAAATTAATATCGAAAAATCATTAAAAAAAAATTATTATTTTCTAATTAAAATGCAAAATCTAGAGATTGAAAATGAAAGTGATCATTGCCGTTGGATCTAACTGTAGAGGTTTTGAGGAATGAGCTTTTGTATTTTAATTATACAGTATCTTCTTCCTTTTTTATATACAATAATTTAATGATTTTCTATTATCAATTTGAGCGGAATTGGATGGTGAGGACCTATTAAGCTATTTTCATAAGTAAAAAAGTGTTAAAAAAAATTGGAACTGTAAGGGATCTGTTCACTAATTACCAAAACTATAGAGGGTGTTTTAGATATTCTTTTGTAATAAAATAGTATATATGTATTAGTTTTTCTATAGGTCATAATAATTTATTTATTTATTTATTTGGTATAAAAGAGGGTGACAGTGCTAGAAATAGAAAAGTAAAATTACAATCATGTGTTAGCGTAAAGTCACTCCACTACAATCTGTTAGAAGAAAAGGACAGGGCTGTGAGCGGGTGAGATAAGAAAGGATAATTCGTTCTAAAATCATAAGGCAGAAGTCAATCTTTGCACCCATTACCTCCCTGTTATGTAGGATGCACCTTTACAGTCCAATTTCTATGCAAAAGATTTTAGATATCCCAAACAAGCAATAAATTTTGTAAACAATAATATTTTTATTAATTATGATCCACTGAAAAAAAAAAAAGAAGAAAAAGAGTTCTTATAATTATATAAACAATAAAAAATTTTAAGTTTGAAATAAATATCTGTGGATAGGACATGGTCATGTGTCAACGATTTCAGATTATATTTGTGGGGATTTGTGGACATTAATTCATGCTAAAAGGTAAAAAAGTTTTTATAAATTGATTTCGAAAAATCTATCTAAATAGTTAAATTTGCTATATATCTTTGTCGGTTTTGCCTTTGATCTTATTTTTAATATCCAAACTATTCAGAACTTTTAAAACGCCTTAAATGTTAAAAATGCTTGAAGCAGCCAAGAAAATAACAATATATACTAAAATGCCTAAAGAGTGAAAAATGTTAAAGAGGGTCCAAAATGTTGGAGATGCCCAAAATGGACTAAAATGCCTAAGGTAATTAAAATATCTCAAATGATCACGACAGATCTAAATGTCCCCCATCAAATTATATCGCACCAATTTTAGGCTACTATATGCTAATTGGATCAGCTGTGGAAAAATGTAATTAAAAAATAATTTTTCCTGCGTACCCTTCATAATATTAATTTGATAAAATTAAAGTAATTTTTTGAATGAGTATTTTGGTCAACCCACCAGTAGAAGTGGTGCTAGTCACTCGCTTATCACCTAACAACTTTACACATTATTAGAATTCATAAATTTCAATCGTATAGATTAAAAAACAATACATAAAGTATGGATTTGTAAAATTTTGTACAATCTCAAGATTTTTAGGACATTCATTTAAGAATAAAAAATCACAAAAATTATAAAAAAATGTATAATTATTTTATATATATTTTTCATCATCCGAATGAGAGCCATAAAAATATTGAAAATATATAAAATTTTGTAGGTTTATAGATTATATAATTTTTTTTAAATTTATATGATTGAAATTTGTCAAATGAAAATAAATGATGAAATAAAAGGACATTATAGGGGGTTGATGCGGCGACCACATTCTTCTCCACAGCACGATCCTCTCCCTCGCTCCGTCTCTCTCCTTCCCCCGCTTTAATCCTCCATTATAGGGCGAAGCATGACTAGTTCTTCGGCCGCTTCTCGCAAGGTTTCTCTCTATATCGCTTTCCGCCACAATTTGTTTACTGTATCTCTCTCCATGCATCTCTTCTTTTTTCTTTTTTTTCTTTTCCCAACAGTTCTTGATTGTTCCTTTGATCGTCGTCTTTGTTTTAGACACTGAGCAAGATTGCCTGCAACAGACTCCAGAAAGAGTTGGTAGAGTGGCAGGTCAACCCTCCTGCCGGATTCAAGCACAAAGTCTCCGATAATCTCCAGAGGTCCGTTTCCCCATTTTAGGGTTTTGTATGTGTTCATTTACCAGCATGCTTTCTTCTTTAATCATTCCATCAAGGTGAAATTGTGACCTTTTCAATATGTTGATTGAATTTTGGATTGGAAGGTGGGTTATTGAAGTCAGTGGAGCCCCAGGAACCCTCTATGCAAATGAAACTTACCAGCTTCAGGTCGACTTTCCTGAGCATTACCCCATGGAAGCTCCACAGGTTAACATACATTTCTGCATTCTGTTCGCTTTTCCATGTTTTTTCTTTTGGTTCAGATTTCAATTTGCAGCTCTATTTTGGAATTTTTATTGTGTATGTATGTCAATTTTTTATATATTATAATTTGATTGTCGATGGGGGTGTCGGGCAGGTTATTTTTCTGCATCCGGCGCCTTTGCATCCTCATATTTATAGCAACGGCCACATTTGTCTAGGTAAGTCTTGGGGATATATGATTAGCTTTTGCTTTTGAATTATAATACTTCACTGTAATTTACATCTTCAGTTTGCTTGTCTTCTTCCTGAAAGGAATCTATTTCCCACTTTTTGAATGAGAGGGTTATGCTTTATATGCCATTGCTTCTGCTTGATGGCAATCACTACTGTTGTGAAAAATGATTATATTCTATTCCCAAGATTTACATCCTTCGTATTGATGCTATAATTATCTATTTTAATTATCTCCCATGATCCCATCCTTCATATCAGTGCTAGCTAGATTACTTAGGAATCTAACTGTAGATCGTAATTGGACGATCAGATGTTTTTCTAACCACATTTCAACATGACTACTTTTATGTACCTCATGCTTCATGGCAGGGCTTCAACAATCTAGTACCCTTTATTTGGATTCTTTTGAATCTGGACTCTATGCAATAGCATAGTTTGTTTTGAATCAAGGTTGTTCTGGCAAACGAAATATTTTTATTTTCTATACCTTAGAAGCAAAACTCAGGCAAATGTTGTCCTGTGCCCCCACAAAATTTGGCCAGTACATTGTTGTAATGTACCAGGAATACATTTCTTCTCTGTAAGAACCTAATGACTTGACAGAAATTTAAGATATTTGAAAAATTAAAGGGACATAGACTAATTAGTATTTTTCATCAGTGAAGAAGTTGAAATCTTTGGGAGGTGATAATAGTAAGCTCTGTGAAGAAGCCCATTTTTTAGGCAACTCATATAGATGTAATAAGAGTTAATTTTTCTTGTTGGGAGTGCTTATGTTCAACACTAGAATTACTAATCAAATTGTAGCCTTCTAGTTCCTAATTGACCACATCTTTTCAATAACCATGATATTTCAAGCATCCATAGTTGTCAAATTGTGAGTTGAAAAGACCATTTCCTGAATGTGATTTGAATTGAATCATGAATCATAAGATTCAGTAATAGATTTGTGAATTGCTTTTATTCAACTATTACCTTACTATATCCTTTCTCATCCTTGTTACAAAGGCTTCTAATACCCTCTTTTGGCCTATCATATATTTTTTTTCAACAAAATTCTCCAACTTCCTCATCATTAAACCATGACAACATTAGAAGCCAATGGGATTTCGAGATAACCATATTTTATTGAAATTGAATTTCAATTTGATTTAATAACGTTTTGTATCCTTTTATAATATCTTGGGATTTGAGAAAAGATCTGCAAGCTCTCCATTTGTATTTTTTTTAAGTTCAAATTTGGCCTCATATTTTGTTTTATATCTGGGCCACTATCATTTATTTTAATTGCCCGACCCTTTGTGACTTTTAGCCTTCGAAAGTTTGCTGACGGGAAGCCTTACTGAATTATTTGATTCTGCGATTCGAGTCAAATCATATGAACTACATTGCGAATCACACGATCAACAACACCAATTCACATACTGAATCAAATTGTGAATCGTACAGTTTGACAACTATGCTCGTATCATCTTTCTTGATTCATGAGACATGCCATGGCACATGAAATCAGAAACAATTGTGATGACTGGGCTTTTCTTTCCCTTTCTTTCAGCTAGATAATTTTAAATATTAAAAAACTATTGATTCATATGGTGCATCACTTTAAATTAGTGATGGGTTGAATTCTTTGGCTTCGGCCTGACACGCCAATTGGAAAATCAAACTTATTCCGCCCCTGCCTCTGGAAACTGCTATCACTCTTTCCTTTGGCTTTCAGCATTGGTATTGGAGCAATTGCTTTAGAAACCATTTCTTCTATTTTAGATTAATATTATACTAAAGCCAGTAGAGACATTATAAGCGAATTCAGGTTAAAAGTCAAGTGCTTTGCTCTATAGGGATCGGGAGGGATAGAAGAATTCTTCCTGGTTGTTAAGTAGGTTGTCCAGCCAATGCTTTTATGCTATCTGTTTAGCTTGTCTAGGATGCAGCCTCAATTTGGTTGGTTCTGCCGAGTATTTGAACTTTCATATTTTTTAAATTGATGTCCGTCCTTTACATTTGTAACTGTAAAGGGATCTAAAGCTGCGATAATAGTTGAGGAAACAGAATAGCATACAGCATATACATCAAATGAAAAACTGGATCACACGGAGTCCCATGTTTAGCGCACTATAATAAATATAAGTTACATTCTTTCATATGATTAATTCCCTTGTGTACAGTGAAAACCTTATTTTTTGAGGTTCGTTATGACAAGGCTTATTAATTTAAGATTGTTTCTGGGACCTTCATTCCCCAACCACATAGTTTGTTTTATATATGTAGAATAGATAGGTAGAAAGAGGAAAGGGTGGTAATCGTTATTATACCTTCCGGAAGTTAATGTTATAGCCATATTTATATTTTGTTTGTTTGATTGTGGCTAGGAAGGAAAAGAGATGAGGTTTTTATGCTCCTTATATTGGTCTTTGGTTGGTGTCTTGTTTGGAAAATAAATTGTATGACAGCTTTCAAAGCATTCTAATCCTAATTTGGTAGTTTGAACAGCTTCTGATGTTTTCTGTTGATTGTTTTTGTAGACATTTTGTATGATTCGTGGTCCCCAGCGATGACTGTTAGCTCCATCTGTATTAGCATTCTATCAATGCTGTCGAGCTCTCCTGCTAAGGTTTCTTCCCCTTCCCTCCTTTCTAATCCTTTTATCCCTAAAGATATCTGAAGATTTTTTTCCTCCTGCACACAGCAACGCCCCGAAGACAACGACCGGTACGTAAAGAATTGTAGGAATGGGAGGTCTCCGAAGGAGACAAGGTGGTGGTTCCATGACGACAAAGTATAATAGCCGAAGAATGACTTCGAGCATCCCTTTTAAACCCTTCTAAATGTTGGGAAGAAGGTGGTAGCTTGAACGGGGATAAATAACTATAAATGAAGAAGCAGCAATCTAAGACTGAAATTCAGCGGAAAATGTTTAATTGCATTGCTGTACAATGACAATGCCTGTTAATCTGTAAAGAAAGAGGAACAGTTTGTCTCAGTCAGTGTCGCGAGCACACACTCACGCGGGCTCAAGTGATCCTTGCTGCATTGTAAGCTCATAATTTGTATTTGTACTCTTTACCATTTCTCCCCACAACTGATGAAGCTCGCAAATTTTATTTTCCCTTTCTCTCTACGATTTTTCACTTCTATCCCTGATTTTCGGTTTTTATTCAAGTTATTGAATTTTGCAGCTTCTATGAATAGAATTTCCTTCAATTGACGAGGGATAGCATCATGCAATCTTATATACAAGTGAACGGTTGACTATTGAACCAAAACAAATCAATCCACTCTTTGAGTTATTGTTATCTTCAATTCTCCTGAGCACAAAAGAGACACAAATCCCACGAGAATACGAGGACACAAGACACGATACACACAAGAAAGTAGACAAGTAAAATTTTCATGGCCTTAAAGAGGGATATTAATGCATGTGGCGGCGCATAAGGAAGGGATATGTGTCAGGTGTATCTGTTGACCCTCCTGCAAATCTTTCTGATCTCTCCTTGAGAACCCAACAATGGAGAAATATTTCCCATCTTAATCATGGACTCAGCAAATTGCTCGAAGAAGAGCTTCTCATTCTCTGCATATTGCTTCACTAACTCCTCAGCCTCTGTTCCTTTGGTGAAGAGGACTTGGTCAGACTGCAATAGCCCCTTGCAGTGCAACAGGTTGTTGAAGTATGAGTTGTCAAACTTCAAAGGGCTGGGAGGGTCCAAGAAGAATAGGTTCTGATCGCCGCCAGATGGTGGGCACGTGGTGCGCAACTTGGCAGCATATAATTGGTCCAGCATGGCATTTGGGTCCCCATTGCCCATCTGGTTCTGGTTGTAAAAAAGCCTTGCCTTGAAGCTGGCACACCTGGAGTTACCGATTGTGTGGCTCCCTGCAACATCACCAATCAAAATTCAATAATAAAATATTTGATGATATTCAAATTGAAATAATTTAGAATATTACCAGAGAGGGCCACGAGATCAGTGATGGTCAACCCTTGTTGACTGAACGAAGAAATGAGAGTCGGGAGTGTGCTGTTTGGAGCAGGGATTTGGGTGTTTGAGCCACTCAAGCTTGCGCTTCTTGAGTCCCTTCTCCCTAATGGGACATCCCAGTATGGCCCTCCTCTCTGCGTAACAAATTCAGAAAAAAGCAAAAGAAAAATGATTAGTCTGTCAGTTCTGTCTTTGAGAGTTGCTTTGGGCATGCATTAAAATGTTAAACGATGGAGAGACCAGAACAGTGGAAGTTCTTGCAGCCAGAGCCACTATATCAGCACAAGACACAGTTTCAGGGCACGACTTCTCTACGGCGGCTTTAATCTGGTCGATGACTTCGAACCCCCGAATGGAATCCCGATTAGGATTCGATCTCTTCTCGCTGATTATGCTTCCTGAGCTGTCCAAAAGCACTGATGCATCACAGCCCTACAGCATGTATTTGCATCAGGATTTTGGTCGACATAAAAGATGATGTTCATTATAAACTAAATTTGAAGTAATATCTGTAAACCTGGACAAAACAGTCGTGGAAATGAAGCCTGAGCAATGAAGCAGCCATTCGCGGCTCCCTTGCGACGGCTTCACTGACAACTGACTGAACGATTTCGTTAAGGTTCGGGCAACTTAAGTGGTAAAACTGGGGGTATAGGCGGCCTTGGACTACATTGCTTGCAGTCGTGGGAGCAAAGGCAAGGAGAGAGAGTAACACGAAGACCAGCATAAGTGAATTCATGCACGGGACCATCATCTCTGTTACTGTTGATAGAAAGCTAAGAAGAAGCTCTCACTCTCGAGGTTTGTTGTGAGTGATGGAAAATGAGGATTAGGAGGAGCTTTAATTTATAGAGGAGGAGGCTTTTGGATGGAAAATGAGGATTAGAAGGGGATTAGAAGGAGCTTTAATTTTCAGAGGAGACTTTAACATATAAAACTGGAGGGTTGGTGAAAGTTTCAGCATGGGGTTCACTGATTCCTCTACCGATGATATAACGTCTGATTAATTTAGGTTTACTGATTCCCCTACTGATGATATAATGTCTGAATAATTTTTCATGAATCATGACATGAAGATGTGCTGAAATGCTAGAGTTTGTGAGATTGTCAATGGAGTAGGTTTTTTTCCGATCCTTCTCTCCCTCTCTCTCTCATATTTTTTAGGAGAGAGAACAAGAGAGAGAGAGAGAGAGAGAGAGAGGCAGCTGGACTGACTACATTGGTTCCATTGATATGCTTTAAAAATGTTATCACTGTTCTCTTCGCCCTGTCATCAGTTCTAAAACATATGGCTAATTTGTTTTGATTAAAAAGTCAGAAGGCCTACACTTTTATTGCATTAATGGGTTAGGTTGCTTAATCAGTATGTTTGTTTTTGGCATTGAGAATGAAGCACATTTGGTTTGCAAAGTTCATCTTAACCTTGTTTTTCAAAATGTTAAACAGTAGAAAAAAGGCATTGTTTACAAATCTTATAAAAATAATGCCTACTTAGGGGTCTCTTCATCGGAAGATTTTACTGTGTACATCAAACTATAAATTCAAGTACAATATTCTTTCACTCATCCTCCATGTGCCTTGAGAAACAGACTCATAAAAAAAAAAAAAAATCTAATGAAATTTACGCAGGTTTTACAGCCCCTTGTAACCTTTGACTCGGTACATGCAAATTTGCAGCGGTTAGCAGTGAACCTGTGAGTCGATGATACTCGAAGGTCAGATTGGACCGTATTTTCTTTCATTTGTTCTCCTTGTTCAGGTCAGATTGAACCGTATTTTCTTTCACTCGTTCTCTTCGTTCCCTGATCAGAAACAGGCTGACGTTCCCAGGACGCCTGATTAGCAAAGGCGCTGTTTACATCTTCTGCTCGAGAGTAGCCGTGGCCTCCTCCACTCGCCTAGTCCCAGCAACCAGGAAAGAAGGGGAAAAATTGTTCGGTTAGAGCCTACGGCATTTACATGTTCATGATGTGCAATTTGTTACCAAAAGGCATTCTAGATAGACCTCAAAATCATGCTATGATAAAAGAAAAAAAATTAGAAAACCAGCTTTTCTCTAACAAAAATGGCATTCAATCGATGAACAAGCAAACATCATTAACTACACTTACAGTTTCTAAACAAGCAGATAAGATGGTAATGCCTGGCAATGCGTCTAGCCCACGCTGCAAGCAAGGTATGAGGTATCAATAAACAATCGTCATGAGTTTTACCTAAATCCATATGCTATTCCTGCAATAACAAAAGCTAACTTTATTCCAGAAAACAGAGGTTCAACCTACCTGGTGCTCCACTCGTGTCTTGTATATGAAGTGTCCACAACAAAGGAGCGTAGATACAACAATGAATCTGCAATAGTGTTTGAAAACCAGAAGTCAGGGATAAACAATAAAAAATCAAAGCATGAAAATGTGATAGTTACAATGCACTGCTTCATGAAATATATGAGGATAGAGAGGCATTGCTACCAATTACAAGTAGTCCAAATCTATGCATATGGCCAAGCAATAGCGAAAGCTATATTTATCTGAACGACACGAAGCATGATACCGAAAAAACTTTAAAAAATGGAGAGTGATGGTTGAGCGATGTGGTATAGTCAGACAACAGAAAATGAGGAAGCTACTTCTATTTAGTTACTAATGAATAGAGGATTCTATACATATAATAACTGCCGGGAGGATATTATAGTTGATCTTGACATACATGCAAGATACGACTCCAAATATTGCCCACCCTCGTGTGGCGCTGCCTCCTTTATTTTGTCGATATTCTGCAATAATTAGGCAAACCAGACTCTTAAACCAATTACAAAACATGTTATCATACAAAAAAGCAACAAAAAAACATAAAAAATGATGAACGAAACAGGCTTCTCTCAAGCTTCACTCCAACATACTGCAAGCTTAAACACCACAAAATCTTTTCTTCTGTTCTAACTTTTCCTGCTTTTCAAATAAAATAAAAGTTCATTCATCATTAAGCCCATTGCGAGTTAGTACATTACCCAATGTATAATTAAACCAAGCCTAAGAAGCTGTTCTTAGAAAAGCATTCTATTTTAACTGCAGTGAGATGTGGGTAAAACGGTTTAAAGAGTTAACGAAACTAGAATTCAAATTTAAGGACTCATTCACAATGTAGACTAGAAATATGCACTACTGATTACCGACAAGATATCAAATGGAAAAATCCATGGACACAGGGAGACCACTTCATAGATCCACAAAAGAAGCTTGAAAGCCAGTCACCCATGAGCTTGGGTGGGAAAGTGTTAGGGTAGGTCTAGGTGATCCATGCTTCTGCTTGGTGAAAAGCAATACGAAGGATGAGCTTACCACACATTTTCGTCAGTGTAAATTGAATGGGCTCATAGCCCTCCACAGGGACAATAACATCAACTGCATATGGAGTACCACGAGCCTTCTCACCTGAAAGCATGACAAACACATTTAAGAATGTTGTAGATAGTGGAATTTATAAGAACCACAGAGAAACATTCTTACATCTCCAATCAACAATTAAAGTTGAGGGTGATAATGTTGTTGGTGGGATCCCAGTTGCCCCAGAGCCTGACAGCGTTACTTCTAAACCATTTTCTGGGAAAACCTAAAAAAAAAAAAAAAAAGTTATGTTCTGCAGCATACTTACATTATAAAAATAACAAAATCCAGGAAAATTAAACAACACTTCAGGTAGCCGAGCTAAATCTTTGGCACCATCATGTAAGTCAAATCAGTGGTACCAACATGTATATCAAAATTTCAGTGTGTATTTACCCGTGAAAGAGGAAAAAAATGACACTACCTTAATAGTGGGCTTTTGCATCAAATTTGACAGGGAAGCAATTGCAGTCATATAAAGGGATACACGAGTCTCTTCAGTTCCAAAGCTGAAACAAAAGAATTTTAAGCTCAAAACACTAACCCAGACAGAGAATGAGTTTCAGTATCAAGCAATATTAATTCTTTAAGTTCTTCTGAGCAACAATAAATGCTAGCTTGATGTGCCTAACAAGGATGATGACAGCGACATATGTCATCTACTTGATAAAAGATTTAACAAAAGAAATAAGTAAACGAAGCATTAGTAAGCAAGAACCCAGATAATGTTAGTGTTGAGTTGTGTTGTGTGCATCAGTGTTGCTGAAGAAAAAAATATATTCCAGAAAAGAATAAAGGCACCTAGACAACCCTGCATATAGGACGGCACATTGAGCTGAAATGGAACGGTGTTAAATGATATCTGAAGCCATGTGAACAGTTCAATTATCTCAGACACCTATAGATGATAAATAATTTCTTACCCGAATTCATGGTGAGATTTTTCAAACCCCAAACGAGTCAATCCATTGTAAACCTAGAGGTCCATAAGAAATTTTTAACTAAAAATATTCATTTGCATGTATACAGTTATTACTACCAGTGAGAAACCTTTGCTTACAATTTCCCATGAGCGTGGATGAAAACCAACCGTAAAGCCTTCAAATATCCTCACACCCTGTTTCCCACAAGGAATTGCAAGTTCCACAAAAACCCTAGAGTCAAAGGAAAAACAATTAGATACTTGCATCATTGAATTACAAGTCATTGGCAGGGAATGCTTGGAGTGAAAATGACAAGATAGCAAGTCTTCGAGCAATGGAATTGTTTTAATGAAGATCTTTACTTTCCAAAAACCTCACTGGAATAAAATTTCATGATGTTTGCAGCACAGTTGTAATAAGTTGAATACAAGGCAGCAATCTTCTTTCTTTCTGAATACATGAAAGGTTGCTGGCTTTTAATTTCTTTTGACAGCTCATGATAGAGTGCTTTCATACCCCACTAAATTATTCATGATGAAAAATATATTAGGAACTCCAATCCCAAACAAGCATTAATATAACATTGGCAGAAAAATAACACCATTGAAGTAGCACCATAAAAGTAGTCTTGTAACACCATTAGAAGTAGCAACACCATTGAAAAATAGTCTTGTAAAACACCATTAAAGCAACAATTTAAAACATATAACTGAAAAATGAGCTTCGGAGAGTAAGGACCTTAGATTCTATTACAGAAAGTAGTCTTGTAACACCATTGAAGCATTAAAAGTAGTCTTGTAACACCATTGAAGCAACAATTTAAAATATTTAACTGAAAAATGAGCCTCGGATAGTGAGGAACTTAGATTCTATTACAGAAATAAACTGAACATCTAGAGTACCTGCAGGTTGATTCGTAAGTAACATTGCATATGCATCCAAGATCACCTGAAACATGATAACAGTGATTAAAAAGAGGTCCTAAATCATTAAAATAGGTTTCAGAAGGGGAATAAAAGTAACAAGTCTAGAGAAAAACAAAGCACATATGTTCAGTAAAATATAACAAGCACTAAAATTAATATGCAGAAACTTGCTAACTGAAGTGCCCTTTTATCTTAAAATTTTCATCAAAGAACAGGAAAAGAGAAAATATACAGAAGGTTCATGATAAGGAACAACCTCAAAACTATTCTGCAAATGCAGAAACTTGAGACTCACGGTGTAGGGAAGTAAAGGAGTCTCAGACCAAAACCACTGACTACTATAGTAAAGAGAAACTTCACTCAATCCACAAAACCCCTAATGGTTGAAAACAAAAGAGCCAGCCATCCTCAACATCATTTTGTTATAATTCTCCCTTCACATTAGTTTGTGTCTGGGAAACATTTGGCACCTTGCACTTATCACTTTCCCATCCCAATCCTAATTCCATGGACAGATTTTTCTTTTTCAATTATCCTCACTTAATGAATCCTAGCTCCAAGATACTATAATGGTCAGTTTGCTATCTAAGAGTGCAGTCTTTACCATTTCTTACTTTTACAAGACTTTACAAAATTCAAAATTAACTTTATACTTTTTAACTTATCAATTCTAGTCCATCTGTTCTAGGCCTCTATTTAATGTTCCATCCAAATCCAATTGGCTATAGAGGAGTAGCCCAATAGGGTAATTGAAGCATCATAATACATAGTCCCAATCTGATGTGGGACTCTCAACACTCCCCCTCACGTCCAGCCACTGCATGCGCACAACATGGGGGTACGACCGGCCCACTGCTGGGCCAAAAGAAATTTGAACTGGTTTTGGACCAAACACAACCAGGCTCTGATACCAAGGTTCCCCCCCAAAAAACAATTGGCAATGGGAGAGTAGCCCAACAGGGTATTTTAAGCATCCAAATATATAGTCCCAATCTGGCGTACAACTTAACCCATTAAATCCCTCCATCTGAAGCAACTGGACAAAGACACTAAGAAATGAAGGCTATACAAACCTTTGCATCGGCCATTCAAGCAACTTCCACATATAATATTTACCTGAAATTGCAGAAATGTATCAATTGTTAAAAGGCAGAGGTTCACTGCTATAAGAACACAAAGTTGGACATATATACAAAAACCTGAGCCGTACGCCCCATCTTATCATAACTTTGCTCACATTTCGCCAGGTCACCACTGTAAAATTCCTGTCACGTATAAAGCAAATTGAAATTAACATGATAAAATTTTATGAAAAAAGGGCTAGAAGACAATGTCGCAAAACAAGTATTTGCTATCCAAGAAATCCACTTCAAATTCCAACATAATCAAAGAAAAAGAAAGACAGAAGAACGTCCTGCTCATCAATGAATTCCAAGAGAGTAATAAGAATGCTAAGAGCTTCAAGTCATCAGTTATGAACCAAAATGGATGCTGTAGAGTGCTTCTACATATTTGTTCGTAATGCTATGATAATAAATATAATAAGGCAAACTGGAGAGTGACATACACCAAATATAGAAGAGGAAAAATTGATTTGATGGGATTAGGAAATTAACATCCTCAAGAAAACTGCTTCATAGCATATATTGGCGATTGAGGAAAATTTGAGCATGTATATAGGGTGTATTGGCGATTTCACAGGAAATAACAGACCAAATTTGTAATGTCAGAAGCCAAATAACATACTGCCAGATAACATACTCTTATCCTTAAGAGTATTGTTGCTAAGTAGGCCACCGTGTAGCCTCAGCATCTATTCAATTCAAAGTGATGTGTGATATAGGGGAAATAATAAGCTCCCTAACTAACAACTATAGCTTTAGTTCGGGAGAAAGGGATTTAATCCCAACAAGAACAAGTTGAGAAAAACATTATGGGGAAAACCCTAATAGAGAACAGGGTCTTACCTGAATGAAGTTAACATGCCCAGTACCAGCAACAAAATGGCTGAATGTATCAAATCGACCGAAATCAGTATATCCCTGCAAACCTACAAGCAACTGAGCATGTATACGTGCTATACCTATTTATTCATTCATACAAACAGGTAAGCTGAAACAGCAACATAGAAATACCGCTTGTGCTCTACTTTCGACATCTTTACAAAACCGAACAGCCAAGTCAGAACTCTGCATGAAGAAAAGGCCCACCTTCTCTTTGAGCATAATACATCCGAATAATAGTAGAAGTTGTCATTGAAGACTTATAACATAATGACTTTACCTTCCCCTCGTACTCAAAAGAATGCCCAATCCAGCTACTCTAAGGAAAAGCTTAAGAAGAAACATTTCTATTTAAAATGTGGAGTCTTGTAGGACCAAATGGTTGAAAATGGGAAGAGGGAGCACAAGCCAAGTGAATGACATAAAAAAAGAGGCCCTTAATATAATTTTGGAAGTTCTTTTAACAAAATAACACCCATTTAACCATCAGAAGCTATACCGCTAAGGCTTTTTCTCAGGAATAATCATCACTTTGAACTTAAAAGATCAACTGACATTCATTCAAATGACAATACAAGTAGTTCAAAAGATCTCCAGCCTAAGATCTCTTTCATCCGCGTGGGTCGAATTTCAGAAAGTTTTGTCATTGTAGGATACAAAATCATATAGATGACCAGATTTATCAAATGCATAGCAGTTGGAACTCGGCTCCGCCATTGAGGAAGCCCCAAGTGCCTGTAAAACAAGAGCTGACACGGGAAAAGGAAGCCATGAACAAAACTTCTATAGAGATTGAAAACGGAAAATGAGAAGCCTAATGAGACGCTTACCTGCGGCTGCGTTGAACAAAAACACCCAAAATAGAGAAGGTCCATCCAAAGAGTCTCTCGCACTCCCCATTTCTTCAACCTACGAGCATATCCCGTTAAATTCACAGAAGCTCACCTTCCGCCATGAAAGCGAAGAAATTAACCACTGAGCCAATAGTAGTGATGAAGCTTAGCAAGAGATTTCCTCAATCATCTTGTTGATGGATTTACCTGATGAAGTACGGAGCGAATTTGACAACTGTTAATGGTGAGGTGGTTTGATCTGGCGCTGCGTACAACTTGTGGGGGCACCTTTGGACCTTCGGACCCCGAAGGCCTTTTCGTAGAAAATCGTGAAACCGCGCCTTCGGTCCCGTACCCGACCTGGTATTTAAGGTCCTCCCGTAAATAAGTGGAAACGGCGTTTTTTCGGACTAAGCATAAACCGCAACTCTATTTCACCCTGCTTTTTCATTTCCACCTTCTCTGGTTGGCTTCGAAACTCGAAACCCTAAAATCTCGAACCCGATGACGAAGGCCGAAGGCGCAAATCTCGGCACCTCGAAGCTGCGGCAAGGAGGTCATGAAGTCCAAGCGCGCTTCGCATGAGCTCTGTCGTTCTGGTAATGCGTTTGTCGGTTCTTATATTCTACATTCGGTTGTTTCATTATTCTTGAGCATTGCGGATGTAAATGTTGATCGACTGTAGTAGATTTGTCGAAGGTTTGGTACAAGAAGCCATTACGCTGACCATTGATCAGCGGGATGGTTTATTATCAATATAAAGCGGTTTCAGATACATGCTGAGCGGTATTGATCAGAGTTAGGTGGAACTCAGGGCATCAAAATTGTATGGCCAGTAGCTGGCAAGCATGAAGCCATCTTTTTTATCAGCTTTAGCCCTGGGTTTGGGACCAATTCAATGAATAAATCGTGCAACTCAAAAAAACAGCATCTAAGAATTAGCAGAAAAACACTATTTACTGAACAATATTTCCACGGGCATACTTTAGTTTCTGCAAATATGTGCAACAGGTGCTTATGAATGTCCGTCCTGGCATGGAAAAATGTACATCAAGTAATATCCGACTAGTCCAAGCATGGATAGGGAAAAAAAAATCTATTTCATATGTTTAACTGATCGTGCACAGTAACTGGGAGTCTTATCACTCCTAAGGCCAGCTTCAATTCACCGAGGTTCATCTCGTGTACTGATTGTGGACTCGTACAAGGATATTGAGTAGTTTGCACTTATATTTAGAGCTAATAAAGAAATGTGTTTGATAGAATGGGCAATGAGCTTTCAGCTGCTGTTGTATTTGTAGGTTGTTTACCTTATTTTTGTTGTGCGTGAAATGCTGTTTTTTTGAATGGTGGACATCGTCCTTGAAGAAATACCTGGAAAGGATGTGATCTCTTGAACATTATTGATAGTTGCATATGCTAAAAGAGGAGAATTGGACGCTGTAGCTGGCTTGTCTGACAGGTAACCTGTGAAAGACATGTTGCGGCTAAGTATGCCAGCTGGGTGCAGATCCAGAATGTTGCTCGGGAATCTGGATCTGGACCAACTGAAAATGTTTTTCTGGGTTCTGCACCGACAGTCATGCGCTCACGGTGGTCGCGGTCGATATGAGACATCAAGCGAAAAGTACGGTTAATTTTGTACGGACCAAAACTTACAGCGTGACCTGCGGGGTAAATTTGCTTTTGTGTTCTGCTGCACTGAAATCAATTTTGCTCGTCATTGCATTAAATACACTTGTAATAATCATCTACTGAATCATTCCTCATAATCAAGGCTCTGGAATTGAGCATCTTCCGAAAATTCCCTCTTGAATCCGACTCTTGTGTGCCACCATCTTTGAGTAAAACATTTACAGGAAGAACATGGAAGATGAAACAGAGTTTCATTGCTCCAACTCATCTTGGCCAGCAGCTAGGAAGTTGAGTTCTATCATGCATGCTTTAATGAAATGTACCTAAGCGATGGTTTCGCAGCACTAGGGGTGAGCTGCTATGATCAACCAATTGCTTGGTTATGATTCTTCTTAGAGCACATCTCAACTTTGGAGGATCTTGTTTTGCCTGGACCCGAATGTTTATATCAATCCAAATTAAGATACGTTTCCTCTGCCCTTTTAAGTCCTTTCCTTCCTGGCATTTATTTTAGATCATTGGGCGGTTTTTAAAACAAATTCAGATATGTTGCCTGTGCACTCTATACCTTCACTTTGTGGTAAAAAAAATTAGATCATTTTGGTTGCATCCTTTATGTTCCTCTCTCTGCTCCCCTGTGTGGGTGTGGTGCGACTGTTGTCCCTCTTTGTATATTTTGCCAATTTAAGGAAAAAGGCAAACCGAAACTGAAGAAGGAGAACACTTCAAATTCGAATGTATCCTACCTGTGAGACCAAGGGAAAATTCTAGCCTGCTAAGGTTAAAGAAGATCGAGCCTTCATGCTCAGTTTTGCCAAACATAGTGATTAAGTTCAAGAAATTATCTCATGGTAACGGGAAGGTATCAAGCCTGGGAATGCCCAGGAGTCGGAATTCAAGTAGCATTTAATAACTTGATGCATGCTATACTTAGTTTTGGGCTGCATTGATGCATGACTTTTGCATCCATAGATCCCTTCTGACACACATCCTTAAGTTTCTCAAACACATCACTCACATATAAAGCTTGTGGGGTACGAGATGGCTTCATATATTTAGCAAAAGAGACAACCTACAGAAATCAAGCAATGCATACACTCGTCCGTAAAAAAGGCTTTTGACCGCCCATCTAGATTATAAGAAGACTAGCATTGCGTCCACAAACAAGCTGTGTATAAACCTAATTATGGTGATGGTGGCCGGGGATTTTGTCCTTGATCTTTTCCATTATTCCTTTCTTCTCGTGGTGCTCGTGCCCAGCAGCTGCAGTGCTGTGGCCGCCTGGAGTCATAGTCGCCCCTGCATTCATTTGTTCTTCGTGTCGTCCGCCGGGCAGTTTCTCCTTTATCTTCTCTGTCAGCCCTTTCTTCTTACTACGTCCGCCTTGCCCATCGTCCTCCGACTACAAATCATATCAATATCAGAAACCGTAAGATTCACTCTTTCCAAGTTCACAAACATGGTAAGTAATGAGAAGGGTGCACACTTACAGAGCTAGAACCGGAACTACCGGAACGCTGAAGCCCCCCGGGCTGCTGGCTGTGCCCACCTACCACGCAGGGCAGATCCAACTTGCATGCTACCAGTGCTTCCTTGCTGGCTGGGAGGCATTTCCTGACTGTACCCAACACCCATGGTGGATCCACTGCCGGTGTCGTTGCCAGGCATCATACCTTGCAAGCCGGCAGGCATTTGCTGGCTGTGCTCACCACGCATGGTTGATCCACCCTCAGAGCCTGCCATTATTCCTTGCCGGCTCCCGGGAATTGGCTGGCCGTGCCCACCACCCATGGTGGATCTGCCATGGTTGCCACCGGTGCCGGGCATTATCCCTTGCTGATGGCCGTAGCCACCATTCATGGGAGAGCCGCCAGAGCTGGCCATCATTCCTTGCTGGTGACCATACCCCCCACCACCACTACCCATGGTGGAGCTGCCAGAGTCGGCCATCGTTCCTTTCTGGGGGCCATACCCACCACCACCACCCATGGTGGAGGCATGTCCCATGCTGCCGCCTGAGTCGGCCATCATTCCTTGCTGGTGGCTGTACCCGCCGCCGCCGCCGCCCATGTTGGAGGCATGTCCCATGCTGCCGCCGCCGCCATACTCGCCGGGACCTGTGGACATGGCATCATGCATGATGCCACCAGCACTTGGTATGGTCCCGTGGTTGCTGCCGCCGCTTCCCATAGTCTTCATGCCAGCCCCGTGACCATGTCGTTGGCCTTGGCCATGTTGACGATGCTGCTGCTGCTGCATTTGATTGCCGTATTCGTCTGATTGGCGGATGTTGCCGTTCTCGTTGTATTAGAGCTGCACTAGGATGAGGAACACTTCGAAGAGGGAGGGAGGAAGGAATAGAGGAATGTAAAACTGTAGGTAGTGTTGGTGCGATGACTTATCCTCGGATTTATATAGCAGTGGTAGTGGATGAGTTGGGGTTTTTGTAGTGCTCGTAGTAATCGTACACGTGTCATTGTTGCTTCCACGTGGCATTCATCCTAGCCTACGTGGCAATGGTCAGCGAGGAACACGTCCAATTGTTGGGGATCGCTATCTGGGTCCAGATCTGAAACCTGTGGCCCGGGATGCTGTCACACCGACAGTTAGCCGCGACAAACCTGGCATTGTGGACGACAATTACGTTGCGACAGTTTCTCCCACAGTTTCCATTTCCTTATTTTTCACAGTAGGTGGGCGATGTTGTTTAAACGCGCGTTAGCGAATATAGGAGTTATTTTGTTCTTTAATCTTTCAAATTAAACTAATTAGAGAGAGAATTTTAAGATCTAAAATCATGATATTTACATGATAGTTAGGAGGTGAAATTTTGAAAATATAACTTCTTTTATTATGTATAAAGATAAAGTTCTTATAATTATATAAATCTGATCTTAGTTTAAGACAGGACGTCGCATTTAATGTTGTTGTCAAATTACGCGGTTATTAATAAATTCAGTTAGAGTAGTCGCACAAAATTTTGAGTACGCACAATATCATAAATGAATGGAAGATAAAAGCCTGACACTTCAAAACTTTTATATAAATGAATACTCCTGGATGATTTCAGAACTAAAAGATTAATGCCTGATATTTGAAAACTAATAAGTTATACGTAGTCGAAGCATCAAAAGAATGGTACGAGTTTGTTGGTTAAATATTCAACTCAAGCAAATTGTCATTGCCCCTCTAAAAGTACAGTCTTCAGCTTTGTGAACAGATTGATCAGAGCCATAAGTTTTATCCCAAGCAAGGGCATCAACTTTGTGGCTTTTTTTTCCCTAAAAAATGGTGGCCATTTCGACCACATCTCTTCCCCAGAATGAATTGGGATCAAAGACTCGAATCTCGAATTAATCCTCTGTCCACGATCAAAATGTTAACTCTTTTTTTTTTTGGGTAAATATCAAAATGTTAACCTTGTAACGGGTAAAAATCATACTATTATTTTTAAGGACGATGGAAGCTAATCATAGGAAGCCATTTGAAACAAGGTACACGACCAAAACACCCCAAAAGAACATACTGCTGCTCAGCTCAGCAACAAATACAGAAAGAAACACACGTAATCACAACACCTGGACTAAACTAAAGCCAGCAGATTCAGTGACAAAACATCAATGAAATGTGCTGCCGGGAAGCTTCTCATTGATCTTGTCCGTAATGCCTTTCTTCCCGTGCTGCTCCTCTCCATAGTGGGGCAGGTCGTAAGCGCCTCCGTTCCCCTTGTGTCCGCTTCCTGTAATCTTCTCCTTCACCTTCTCTTTCACTCCTTCCTTCTTCCTCGCCCCCGCATGCCCTTCATCTTCGGACTGTGAAGCAAAAATTGAATTAGGAAACAGCAAAGCAAACCCCCCGAGAGAAGAAAAGGCCACCACCACATAAATCCGTACAATACCAAGAAGGGACAAAGAAAACAGACAACTTGGAAGAAATATAAAAATTTGGTGCGATGAGCCAAACTGGCAGACGCTGATGATGACAAGTAACGGAGAGAAAAACCTACCGAGCTAGAGCTGGAGCTGCCGGAACCATGAAGAATGCCAGAAATGCCATGGTGCTGCTGTTGCTGGTGTTCGGTGTCCTGCGGCAGCGGGTCACGAACTAAATTGCCATACTCGTCCAGGCGCACGGGGTTTCCGTAAGCGTCTTTCATCTCTGCTGTATCCCTCCCTGATGCAGATAAAACTGTGACTAAAACCAGAGAAGTTGGTACTCCTGGAGTTCTTGCTTGTTTCCTTTGATGTCCAAGCAATGTCGTGCAGGGTTTTTGCAAGCAACCAAAGGCCGCCATGAACGGATGCCACACATGCCACGTAGAATCATGGATGCTGCCACGTTCTAGTTGAGATATGCGTGGCAAACTCTCAGAGACACAGGTGTCCTGTAGTTGTTAGCTGTGCTAGAGGAAAGACACCTGGAGACAAGTTATACAAGGAATCTCTTTGACCTGAATCCACAATTTTCTCCTCAGTAATGTCATCAGCATGGATGCAAAAAAACTATACTTCCTTTGATCAGAAGTGACTTTCATCCTCAAAATTGCACATTCTTTCTCAACCTGAAAACCTTGCTTACATCCCAAACCGCTTGTAAAATAATAAAGTCCCTTCCATATCATAATTCCAAAACATTACAAATTATAGTCTCTGAATAAGATGTGAATTGCTGCATTTGAGCAATCTTAGCTGCAGCATTTCAAGCTTTCTTTCTTTCTCTCTCTCTCTCTCAGCAACAATTTAGGACAGCAGACATGACAATTACCTCTGTATGTGAGATAAAGACAGACCCTGCAGGAAGACGAATGAAGTTGGATACAAGTCTCTTGCGGACTCCAAGGATGCAATCATTTCTTTTATCTGATGTGCGAACATGTAAACTTCGTCTGCCAGATTTTTTGCAAGCCATTCTTCCATCAATCTGTGAAATTTGAGCATAAACCATAAGTACGTGTGTGCGTGCTAAATATACATGATACAGATTCTAATTCAGGTCAATGCCACAGTTGGTTCCATTTCAGTGGTGAGAATGGCACATGAACGGAATAATAAAGAAACGACGGGATATAAATCTTCCCGCATTCAATAGCAATATTAAATGTTAGTTTCTTTATGGTATTTTTGCAATCTTCTACTCAACTCAAGAACAATTTAATTAGAATATTATAAAATGACAACAATATACTAGTTATTAGGGCATCCATTCTTTAACATAAATAAGAAAATATGAACTTAAGCAACAAGAAATGCTAAGCCTAGAATTGAAGTCCAAACATAAAACTCGCCAGTGTTTGTATATTTTACTCAAATAAACAGCTATTTTACTCAAGGGTTAATTTTACCAACTAAAAAGTAACCATACTGCAGAATGCTTGAAAATTAGTCTCGTTCGTACTTTGGATATCTGTATAACTATCGAACATTCTTAAAGTGACTAATTCCTAAAGTGACTAATTCCTGAAAATTAGGGGGCGTTGCGAACAAAGAAATTGTTGGAGTTATCATTTTATTTCTATCTACTAACAATCCACTTGATACTAAGGAAGGGCCACTAGCAGTCAAAGTTATGCTATTAGTTATGAGTTTTTTTTTTTTTTTTTTTGGGGGAGGGGGGGAAGAATAAATGCACACACCAAAACAACCTCCGACAACAAAAATGAATTCTGACCTTGGTCGCTACAATTGATATCCCCGTGACTGATCAGTGAGCAAAGACCCCTTGAGAAGTCAATTAGCGATGCTTAAGTTATATACTAAATGACGGGGGCTAACATAAATGCCTTTTTCCACAAGCAATGACACAGGTGATTCTGGAAATCTCTGCATATTGAAGGATTGAATAAACAAGAAGATGCCTGTTTTTCTTAAGAATTCCTAGTTGCAACAGATATAGAACTCTCTCAGCACTACATCCTTATGAAACTGGAAAGAACACTGTGGAAATATCTAATCTACTTGTCGGCAGCCTAGTTTTTGGGGCAAACTCTCTTAAATTATACCTACTAAAAACACGAGGTGGTATATAGCCTGTGCTTTTCGCTATACCAAAATATGACTTCAGAAAATTGCATTTAAAAATTATACTGAATTTTCAATGTTAGGATGAATAGGTTTTGTATTTCCATATCTCATAAAAATTAACCTACCTTTATATTTTTGTATGTTATTTCCATCAATACAAATTATTTACAAGTTTATCAAAAATAAATAAAAAATTAAAACTGTACTATGAACTCCACACAAAAACTGGAGAGAATCAAATTTCGTTTCTTGGGAATGTGTCACATACCAATATATGATTTTCTGAAGTAGGATGAGATTTATCAACTCACCAATGGCCTAAAAGCATAATCCTTTATATTGTGGGTCCAGAAAATGTAATATCAAAGTCCCTCTTTTGTGGTCCAATGGCATGTGAAGTTTTTAGTGTTATACAAACAATAACATGGAGTTTATTGACAAAAGCCTTTCCCATTAATTTTGGATGATGGGAGGTCATAAAATCGAGCCCTAGCGACCTGATTGTCTGATTGACTAAATTTGGGTTATTAGCAGGTACGGACACATATTCTTAGAAAGGGTTTGTAGAAACTAACCCCTCAAACCTTTTTTTTGCTCTAAGGAAAAAGATAACACAAGGAAAAAAAGGAGGAGGATGAGCATCCTCAAAGAAAATAGTGATGCCTGAAATGCAATAAAAGTGGACAACTATTAAAATCCAGGCCTTTAGGATAAGCACAGGTTTGATGCCATGTCAGGTCACTTTGCTTAAGAGCCAAAGCCGTTAAATTGTGGACCAACATTGTGCTTGATTATCATACTTTGCTTGTTTGCAAAACTTGTTTAAGAAAATAATTTAGTTGTTACAAGGAAAAAGAAAACAGATCAACAGAAAAGAGCAAAGAAAGCTCAATTGACAAACTAACCTTGACTGAGATTCAACATTGTTGCTGCAGTCAGAGAATAGCACCTTGATGACTGGTTGCATATTTACTGCTGACGTTGATTCTATAGTGCCCTCTGTGCAATAACCACTACAACACCAGGAATCTGCATTTAATAGAACGAGCTGAATCATAGGGCATTTTGTTTTCAGATCACATATCACAGTCCTGAATGACAATTCATCTTCTGCACTTTCTAGAAGTTGATTTGCGAACATCCTTTCCAATGTATAGTTCCTGTTCAGAGGCCAAATTCAATTACCATATCAATTTTAACCACCATAGTTAAATTGAAAATTGCTTCACTTGCAATGACACATATACGCAGAACATATCAACAAACACAAACATGGACTGAAAAAACATGAAAAAGTACGAGGACCTACAAATTTTCATGCAATTCCTACAAGCACGCACCTATCATCTAAATAGTAAAAAAAAAATTCAAAAAACTCTCTTGATGTTTAACCATTGATATATATACACCATATGTGAATGAATATATAAAGTATAGAACCATCTGCTTACCAAAATATGTCACCTGCTTTACCAACTGGAGAACAAGTGGAAATGCTGCATTTAAATAATTGTACTCCACCATCAGAAGATGCATCACCACTAAAAAAAGGGAATGCTCCTAAAAGAAATGAGCATTGGGGACACACAAATTCAACCCAGTTGACATCTTTTGAGACATTGGAGGAGCTAGCCATAAAAGCATTTCCAAGAAAACCGCTAAGAAAATGTTTTTGATTCTCCAGAAGCTTAATATTCTTGTTAGATTCTTGTCCGTTCAATGATGTGGACACATCATGTATGCATTGCATCATGATCTCGAACATGATTTGCCATACCAGAACAACATCCAGACACTGCTGTGAATTCGCAAAATAAATCATCTGCAGTAACTTCTTTTTCAGTCACTTTACATTTCACAGCGCGGGATTCCGTTTTAAGATTCATGAAGCTTGTTTTTTGCATAATATCACGCATATTCTTTTTTTGATTTTCACAGCACGCCACTCTTCCATGATTATTTCCAGAATCTTGTGTAGCTTCAAATGGCATATCGTCCCACCGTACACGAGGTTTTGAGTCATCCTCTCCGTTTCTATCCCAGTCAGTAAATTTACATCCCAAAAGATCATTCTTGCAAAGAACAACAGACGTAGTACTCAGCAGGCATGCACCCTCCTTGCATTTATACAGATTTGCATAGCTAATCACCAGCTTCTCGCTTATACCTCCAAATGAACAACAGCAAGCTCCAAACCAATTGTCAGCTGCCTCTCGCCAATTGACAGATGGCATTTCCGAGAAAACTCTGCATTTGGGGGAAGTTGGAATTAAATCAACATGTAAGTAGTATAAGTTAAGTTGACTTATCATTGTGAATTAGCATTCAATAAAGCAAAGATTCGTAGACATCTCAGAAATAATATTATACATTTGAACTCTATGAAGCTCCGCCAAAAATGACGTTAAGTCTATGAACTCCAAAATGACGATTATGTGCAAAAATGAAGGAGAACCATTAATAATAATACAAGGAAGCAGAAATATACACATCTAAACAAAAGAAAAATGATAGTTTAGCTCAGATGCAAGCACGAATATTGTCACCATTTAATGCATTGTCCATATAAATGAAAGTTTTGTTACCCAGATGTTATTGATATCCCATAACTTCAATTTCATCTACTACAACACTACAATGCTAAAGTTGGATGTGCCATACATTGCTGTTTATTTCTGTTTTGTCTTTTTGAGCCAGCTTCTTTTTCTTGTATGACTTTTTTTCAGCGGGCAGTTGTCATGTGCAAGCAAAGGCAATACTTAGAGAGTTGGCTATGGATAAGATGCTAACTAAACATCATAATAAATTAGTTGAAGCAGCAAATCAGAAAAAAAATAAAATAAATAAAAAACATGGAGGTGGTGCTGCAATTGAGAAAACTTTTAAAAAAAGAACCTGTTAGTTTGTTAAAAGAAGAAAGTACGAGGCAGATGAAAAACAAGATTTAAAGTGCAAAGCTGGTGTCTAACATATATTAAGCACATCGAACATCAGAAAAACAAAGATAATATAAAAAGAATGAGAAATGATTGTTAATGATACTTTGAATATGCTTTGGGGAAAGAAACCATAGGTGTCTTACGTAAGAGGCCTTCTTGTTAGCTTAGCTGAACACCTTCTGCAGTAGAAGTGCACTCCTTTCTCTGAAGATAAGTTCTTTAAATCTGGAGAAAACATGCACAGCTAATTAGTGCTTTAGAAAGAATACTTCAACCATAAGGCCCTACCCAAAATACATTGAAATTAATTTGTGCCTTTTCCGACCAAAATATCACATAAAGCCCGTTAATAGTAATGTTCAAGACGAACAAGGTTATTCCAGTTATTTACCAAAAAAAAAAACAAGGTTATTCCAGTTGAACTAAAAATAGCTATTTGACCATCAAATAAGACATCCACTTGAACCACAAATTTTGTTATGTACTGGTTCTCTAGTTGGAAATGTACACAACATATGCGCTGAAAACTAAAATTTAAATATAATCAATACAGAATGTACACTAAACCGAGCCTACTACCTCTTAAATGTCATATTTCATATGAAATTAGCAAGCATTTTTGCTCAGCTTTATAAACAACTGGAAGCAGGGCTAGGCAAAATCACACAATAACTCATCAGCAAGGCATAACAATGAGTACTAGATGATTGTAATGAGAAAGCAACGAACATACTGATTGATAATTTTAAGCTCACCATAATCCATCAAAAGCGGTCGTGCCTCCTTCGAAAACACATCTTCCTGATGAGACTTATCTTCGCACTCATTCAGTAAGGAATCGAAGCCGGAAACGATGGGGTGATTGACGGGAAGAAGAAGAGGGAGTTTAACCTCGATGTGATCTTCCAAAGCCCTCACACTCACGGGAGATTCAGCGTCCACTAAAACCCTAGGAATCGGAACCCTAAGCAGAACTTGATTGTGTTCGATCCAGCCCACAAGAAGCACAGATTGTTCGAGATTCAAATCCACCGTGACATTCTTGCAGTGCTCCGAAGGTTTGGTGTAGGAATCAAAGAGGAAGAGTTTGAGAGTTGGTTTGTGGGATATTGCTTCCCATGTGAACCGCCAAGTTCTCGGGTTTTCGGAGGCGCGAAGGTCAGATGACATGTTTGAATCGCTCTTTCCTCAACAGTCAGTGTTGCGTTTTTTCTTCTGAATAAGTATTGTTGTTGATTTTATTTATTTATTTATTTATTTTTGACAGTTCTCGTAGCAAACGCAAAATAAAATTGAAAGAATTAGGGAGATTCCCTAATTTTCTCAAAAAATTCTTGACGGTCCGAAATATTTGGGCGTGAAATTCGGAAAAAGGCATGAAGATCGGAAATAAATTTGGTGGGCATCTTATTTTCCTTTGAGATTTGACTTACCGGTCCAATTTAGTCCTTAAATTTTAAAATTGATCGATCTTTTACTATATGAACTTTTAGTCACTTGCAAATACGGAACACCATCACCCTTTCATTGTAATTATTAATACAATATCTCATGTAATATCCTTTGAACAAGAGAGATATTTTCCATTAAATAGTACGTGTAGGCATCACATCTCAAAGGAAACTTTATTCTATTTTCTTATAAAATGATGAGATATGTGGGATAGTTACATCAATAATTATGATACAAAAATGACAGGTGTTTAAGTGTTTGTACTTGCGAAAAAGTTCATAGTCCAAATTTCACGGTTTTAAAGTTCAAGGACCACATAGCTAACTAAGCCAATGTTCAAGACACAATTTGATATTTTGTCATATAAATAATATTCTTTAAGAAAAATTAGGGTCCCATCTCCCAATCAAGATATTTCTAATAACATATCTGTCAAGTTCTTTCTCCTACTCAATTTTGACAAAATTTTCAATAAGTTTATTCTCAGTAAATATATAAGTATGTTAATTTTTATTAGATTTAAAAGTGCATAACCTATTCAATCAAAAGCATAGAGCATTAAAAAAATATGTATATTTAAAAAGTCATTAGTTTACCTAATCTTTCAGTACGTAGGATGAATGGATTATGCATTTTAAAATCTCATAAAAATTAGCACAATCATGTGTTTTGGTATGTTTTTTTTTCCCTATTCGTAAAATTAAAATTATTAAAAAATTTGTCAAAGTTGAGTAGGGAGAGAACTTGACGGATATAAAATAAAGAAAATCATGATCCTTTGTCTCGCCATTTGTATGTGGAGATTAACAGTTCATTTTGACTTCCTATGTCATTTATTTTAATCTGTCATTTTAATCCTAAAACGTGTTGCTTTATTATTATAGAAGGTAATACAACATATATATTTTTTACATCCCTTTCATATTAAAATAGATCAAGTGACAAAATTTATATGGTCTTCTATTATTATTTGATCAAAACACTCCTTAAAATAAATCACGTAAATTTTTTACGCCACTCTTTTCCTTATGGAGGAGGTATAAGTAGAATTTTTTCAATTACAAATAAAATAAACCACAAATGATAGACACCAGTTCCATAAATACTTTCATAAAAACGTTGACGCCGAGTAGTGTTGGTGCGACCTAATAACTTTAAATATAGGCTTTTAAAACGCCTTTCTTTGGAGATACGTGTTTTTTTTTTTTTTTTTTTTCTTTTTAATGAAATCCAACCCACGGTTAATAATGGGGGAAGAGAGGATTTCATTACAAGAAACTAAACAAATTTGCGGAAGCCATGATTAATGCACAGAGGATTCCACGAATTCATCCCCAGGAAGCTGTCGTTGCCGATCTGCGCATCCTGCTCCTGAAGGAGACACTCGTTGGTGCTGCTGGCGTTTAAGAAATCAGAAATTACATTGAGATACTCTAACCTGTGGCTCAGCTCTTCCATCTGCGCTCTCAGAACCGAGTTTTCGGCCTCGATTTCCATGTAGAGCTGAGTGCTGGCGTGCATGCTCGCTTCGATCTGTTCGTTCTCCTTCTGGAGTCGATCCACCTGCTCCATCAGATCCTCCAGATGCTTCTGTCTGCGTCTCCGTAACCGGCGCGCCGATTCGCGGTTCAACGACATTCTCTTCTGCTTTTCGTGATCCGCAATATTCAGCAGATCCTCCACGGTGTATGGATTTGGAAGCGGTCTCGACGAAGCCATGTCAGGATCGGTAGGTTAAAACTTAATTTTATTGAGACTGAAGAACAATACAGGGGAGAAAAATCAAAAGGGAGATGCTAAATTCAGGTAGGAAGTGCTTCACCGATTAGTGGATTCATGAATTTAAAGCTCGAAGAACAAAAACACCAAGCATTGACCAGATCCCCTGACCTTTCTGCGTATGTTATGAGTCAGCATTAGCCAGATTCCTTTTCTAACCCGTCTACTTATATTATGAGTCACCGATGCTTGGACTCCGACTCCGAGCTCAGTAAGTAGCGTCGCGTCGGAAGCAGCGGCGGACACCGGTGGGGGCGGGTATGGGCCCCAGTATAAGGAAATTATAAGGTACCCAAACTAAAATTGAACTCAATCAACTACTATTTTAAGTCCAAAAATTCAGCTACACATCTGACACAACGCTCAGCGTGATGATGCAGAAGCTGCGTTGAACAAAATGAGATTATTTGAATTTGTTTTCATTTTACATTTGTTGAGAGAAGTCTTGAGTATTAGTGATGTGCTTTGTCGATAATCTCAAGACATTCTAAATGCGATGAATTATGTTTCTACCACAAAGATTCTCATTCATAAATACGGGGTGAAATAACACCGAAAAAGGTTCATGACATGAGTGCTTAGTACAGCAATAAGCGCTCTCAAACTCTACAAGACATTACGTACTCTTACTGAAAAGTTTTATCCACGGGATTTCAAGGTGCATGAGATTTATCTGGTGAGAGTGTAATTGTAACATTATGAAATTGATGTACATTCTAATCAAAAGCTAAAGAATTTGTGCAAAATTTTGAAGCTTTGTCAACGATTAGCTGAGACTAGAAAGCTAGATGCCTTCTATCTCAATGATAGATTCATCCATTTAATTTTGACTCTTTCGGTATCAACTACAACTTGTAACTTCTGAGCAATTATTTTCAACAATAAAGTTAGTAAAAACAAGACTTCAGAGCAAGAGGGGGGATGATTTTCTCTCTAATTATCTGATTTTATCGTATTGAGAGAGAAATTGTTGAGACATTTGACAATGATAAAATCATTGATGAATTCTACGAAATTAAAAATCGTTGCGCATAATTGATGTAAGAAACATATGACCATAACGTGATCATTTCTTGTAATTATTGTCGACTATTGATTTTAATAAATTCTTTATTTAAATTTTAAATTTATTTTCTGAATTTTTTGTCATATTACTTTTCTAACCCTTCTACATATACTATGAGTCACCCATGTTTGGACTCCGACCCCAAGCTGAGTACGGAGCGACGCTTCAAGGGCCTACATATTATAATTTAACGTATTTCAAAACTAAAATAGAAAAGAGGATATGAGTTCAATTTTAGATAATTTGTTCGAGTTCATTTGATATAATTTTATTAAAAGTAATTTTTATTTTTTTTAAAGTTTCAGTAAAACTGCGTCGAGGCAAACTCAAGTATTAGCTTTTCACGAAGTCAAATAACATTAAAAATTTTGATCTGGATAATTAAGTACCTCACCTTTTATGATTATTTATTATTATTATGATTATTATTGTAATTTCAGTTGCATCCCTAACGACGTTAATGATCGTTAACTCCTTCATTGACCAAAGGCCAAAGCCTCCTTTGACTCTCTTTCTCCCTCGTGAACCCCTGCCAGCGTTTCATATCTTTTTGTATAATGAAAATTGTTCCTAAGTTATGAAATAATTTAAATTGTTGGATGTTTAATGTCAATTTTATTTATATTTTATCAATGAGGGGTTCATTAATTGATTTGATTTAATTTTTAACACTATACTGACCCTGAAATACCCCTTAAATACATTTGTAATAGCTTTCGTTAAATTTATTTATGAAAAGTATAAATTATTTATAAATATCACGATTCAATTCCAGTTACTCCAATTCAACCAGCAGTTAAGTTAAAGCAAGGTCCCCAATCCATTTTTCAAAACTTGGATACCAGTAAATAAGCAGCTCATCGGAAAATATATCAACAAAAAGAAAAAAAAATACAGTTCAGGGAAATGTTTATCTTCTCAGGGAGTGGGGAGCCTTTCCATTGAAATTGCAGTGCATCCATTGACTCAAGTCTCCATTTGTTCCCTCTTCTATTATTGTTCATGAATCACCCCAAAAAAAAAAAAAGGTTCCTACCACCACCAGATTAAATTATGGTATAATCAAAGATCTCTTGCCTTTTTATATTTAAACGAGAAGCACAAGTGTGAGTATGGACCAATCCAGATTTAGAAACAGATACACAGCACTATTCCAAAACAAGAAGGGCGTGTTTGGCTCGTATGCTGAATAAAGTTTAAAACGAAGTTTTACAAAATTTAGCTTTTTACTTCAAAATCAAGTTTTACAAAACTTAGTGTTGTATAAAATGTGTGTTTGATTCTCAAAAATACAATTTTTTGTGTTTGATTACAATGTTCAACTAAGTTTTGAGGGGCAAGAGATTAAGTAAATTAATAAATTTTGTATTAAGATATTACTTTATGTTGAATTTCAATTAAACTAAACTAAACACCAATTCTTAATTTGGACTAAATTTTCATGGCTAAGCATAATGCATATTTAACTTGCATCATTCATGTAAGACCCCTAAATTCCATTTGATCTTAAGTTGAATAAGTGTTAAATATAGAATTGAAAAATGAATAGATGAATGTGATATTTGTATTGAATAAAGGGTTGAAATAATAAAATAATATAATTCGAGGATGGAAAAAGATTGTGAAGAGTAAAATGGGTGGACTTACGAGACTAAAATTATTTATTTACGCGCGTAACTAATACGGCATGTTGTATTAAAATTATATAATGTGTAGTATCTTAATACAATATAATATACAATATAATATACATTTTACGATTAAGTTGCTACATGTGGGGGCAAGGGGGGTCGACTTAGTAAGTAAGCTCACTAAGTCGGCCAATATGTTAACATTTTATATATATATTATATTAAGTTAGGAGGTACAGGAGACGAAAAAAAGAAGAAGAAGAAAGAAAACAAAGAGGAATGAGAGAGAGAGAGAGAGTGAGCCGGGAGAGCGACGAAGGAAAACAAAAAAAAAAAAGGAAGAGATAAAAAAAGAAAGGGAAAAAAAAAGACGTGAGAAGCCTACGGAAGGAGAAGAGGAAAAAAGATATATCGACCCTGCAAATAATACAAGTAAGGATAATTTATTATTTGTAAATCAAGTTTATTAGTTTATATGGGAAAAATCTATTCTTTTACATAGATATTTATTTTTTAGTGAGATATTTCAGTCCTTTTGTTGAAATATCTTAATTTTCCCTGAATATATCTCTACTTATTAATATTTAGGTTCTTATTGGCTACTTCGGGCATTATTTGACATGTCTATATTGATTTGTTCATTCGAATTGTGGTTGCACTTGTTGTTTGAGCCTAATTTATTGATTTGGCTGCAATTGGGAATAACCATTTGAACCCACTATCTCAACTATTATTATTGTAATTGTTTGGCACCCCAAAAGTTGGCTTGAATATGGTTGGACCTTTTTGTTCGATCCCATTTATTATGTTGATTGTTGAATGTTGCGTTTGAACTTGCTAACTGGGATGAACAATCGCGAAAGTGGGAATGAGAAACCCTGTGCTTGGATTAATGCACGCATGAGCCATAATGATTGATTAATGGGCCTCAATACATTTAGTAGATCTCATGCTTGGGTTAATGCACAAATGTTGGACCCGTGTCTGTATTTGAACAAATACACTGCTCATGACCTTATGGGTCTCTCAGTGATTGATGGTTCGAGTTGAACTAGGTTGAATTTGTTGTAGTTGGTATTCTTTAAACATGCACTTGATTGATTATCTCTTACCGAGTGTTCATTCGCACTAATCCTTGTCAATTTGACTCTTTTTCAAGTGCGTTCCATGGGAACATGTCATGCGAGGGTGGTGGTGGTGATAAGGGGAAAGGAATCACTTGTAGTTAAATTTTTAAGCATTTTAGTCGCTTTAAGCTGTCCTTTTGGGTTGCAATATATTATGTCGTACGTTGTAGTATGTATTGTACGTGGTTCCACTTTTGTGTTAATAATAGGGAATCAGTTTAGTAAATGATGGGTTAGTGTGTTAAAGGCGGGGGTATCACAATTCATTCATATTCAATTCCACCTCTCACCAAAAAGAAAAAAGTACTTATAACCTTTTGGTTTCCATAATATTTTTTATCAATCTTTTGATCCACTCATAGGGCCACATGATAGGAAAAATATGAATATTTTCAGAATTCGCGTGGAAGGATTTGTCCTCCCTCATTCATTTTTATTTTCAATACTCCTGTTTTAAAACCTTTTAGGGATTATTAACAATTTTAACCTAGTAGACAAATAGAAAGAAATTAGCTTCACAATATTTGGTATCACTGTATATTTAATATTAATAAATTAATAAATCAAGACCTTTGAAAAAAATGTATCTAGATTCAATTATTTAAATGAATATTTTTTAAATTCTCAAAAATCATGAAAATTGTCACGTCTTTCTAAATTTGTATGCTATTTGAATCCCTAAAATTATACTCATTAAGGATTTTCTACTTTTTTTTTCCTTTAAAAAATAAGTGCATTGACAAGGTAATGAAGGCAACAAAAAATTGGGGGGTGGGGGGGGAACAAGAAGGAAAAAAGAAAAGAAGGAATGAAGAATAAAATATAAAAATAACTAAAAGATATTAAAAATAAAAGAAATAGAAAGGGAGAGTAGTAATGGAGTCAAATGATATGTTAAGGATAAATCAGATGTTTCATAATTTATGAGATAGTAGTTTGGTAACTTTAGCTAGGTCAGAACTTAGTTTTGGGATGATCAAAACTATAGTTTTACAAAATTACATGCCCCCTAACATTTGTAAAACTTAGTTTTGGTTCACCAAACAAGCCATATTAGCAAATTTAAACAAAAATAAGTTATGCCTTTTAAAACTTAGTTTTCCATGGGAGCCAAACACGCACAAAAAATAACAAACATGAATTGACTAAGAAACAAAGATGCTAATTCAATATAAAAGAAAGTTCAGGTTATCGAAACTCATAGAGAAAAACTCGGGAGTTGTAAAAAAAAACCCGAAAGTTGTTGTAAAAAAAAATCTGAAAGTTAAATTTAGATGATGGGAATGGAAAGAAAATGACAAGAGAAATGGGACGACCCACTTTATTTTCATTTGCCTGAGTTTGGTATGCTGGGAGATGAAATGAAATAAGACGAGTGACTTCAAATAATTTTATAAATATAAACATAAATAAATAAATAATTTATAATAGTATAAATATAAACATAAATAAATAAATAATTTATAATAGTTTACAGTGATACGTATACCACATAAATAAATAAATGATTTATAATAGTTTACAGTGATACGTGTACCACATTTCGTAACTTGGATGAGAGTCATTGCGGATTCAATTGTGGGTGAAAATCAATTGCAGATGGAAATGACAATTTTCAAGTACAAAAATTTTCAAGCTAGAGTGCACAATGGTCCTCAGTATGGTCCAGAGTCTTTTCACCTACCGTAACATATAAGAAACGTTAAAGAAAGCAGAAAGGGGAGTTAATAGAAGTCAACGGCACTAATCTAGAGAAAAATTTCAACATAAATCACGGAGGGAGATTTTAATATTGATAGAAGATTGTCATTAATCATGTTTACTTAGAAATTATGATACAGTTGCATTAGAATAATCCAAACTTTATTATTGGTATTATTAAATCAATCCAAGCTTTAAACTGAGCCGGGTGGGATGCTCATAAAATTTCATATGATTTGAGGATGCTCAGGGTTTTGATTTAATCATGATTTGCACAATTATTTTCCTGCCTAAATACTATTCACAAGTCATCTAAATTAAGTAAATAATAATGTGGCCTGATAATTTAGAAACTCGTAGAGAACATAATTATGATGAATCAATTACAGATAAAAACAGAAAAAGAAAAACATATTAGCAGCCAATCCTGAGAGCATCTATGAAGCTTTTCCGGTCATTTTACAGAGAATAATAGACTCGAACATACAGCAGACGGACGATTTAAAGCAGCAGCAAGCGTGTCGATGCGGGATCAGTACATAAACATCTCCGTGGAAGGCATGATGGGTTGATTCATGTACAGGGGATTCCACGAATTCATCATCACGAAGCTCTCATCACCGATCTGCGCATCCTGCGCCTGAAGGAGACTGCTGCTGGTGCTGCTGGCGTTTAGGAAATCAGAAATTTCATCGAGAGACTTTAACCTCTGGCTCAGCTCTTCCATCTGCGCTCTCAGAACAGAGTTCTCGGCCTCGATTTCCGTGTAGAGCTGAGTGCTGGCGCGCGTGCTCGCTTGGATCTGTTCATTCTCCTTCTGGAGTCGATCCACCTGCTCCGTCAGATCCCCCAGATGCTTCTGTTTGCGTATCCGAGACCTGCGCGCCGATTCACGATTCGAGAGCATCCTCTTCCGCTTCCTTTGATCCGTAACATTCAGCAGATCCTCCTCAGAGCACGAGTTTTGAAGCGATCCCGAAGAAGCCATGTTAAGATCAGCGGGTTAAAACTTTTGTTTTTTTTTTAAAAAAAAAAACACGAAGAAATTAATATTTTCTTTTTTTGCCTTGTTCTGAGACCAACGAACAGCCCAGTGGGGAAAAAGATCAGGGGGGAGGGAGGCGCCAAATTCACGAGAAGAGGTAGAACCAGTAGAGGAAGACAACGGAGAAGGATTGAACAAGGTGGGTTCTGCGACGGAGCGTGGAGTTGATCATCAACCCACAAAGGAGGGCTTCACTGATTACTGGAGTCATGAATCTAAAGCATGAGGAACAAAGACATCAAGGAGCATGAAATCAGATCTGGGAGAAAGAAAGGAATAAGGAGGAGGAAACGTACGAATCAGAGAAACGAAATGAGGATTGGATTTGAAGGCGGGGAGAAGATAAGGAAGAGGAGAGGGTTCTGTGGCTAGCTATCGAGATAGCACGGAGATTATAAGGCGAAGAAAGCACGGTGGTGGTGGTGGTGCAGGTGATGAGCTTCGCAAGTAGGAAGGATTGATTGGAAGAAAAGGGCGAAAAGAGAAATATCCAAGAAAGAGAGAGAGAGAGGGGGCTGTGGTGAGTGACAGTGAAGGGTGAGCTTTTCCGATGCTCTTTTTTTTGGGGTTGGGGCTGTTGCTGTTGCTGTTGCGTTGTGCGGTGGTAGTGCGTCGCGCGTGCACGCGCAATTTAAGGCGCCGTGTATCCCTCGCCCCTATCGAGTAAGAGGCGCGTGTCGAGCACGGCTAACTAGAGCCCGGTGAAATCATAGCACGCGCGAGCAACTCGATTGTGATCTTACAGCTGTCGCCTCTTTTGTATACACACACCATTGCGAATCTTGTGATAAAATTTCCGTAACGCGGACAACGATGGGTGATGGGTTCGAATCGGGATAAATTGTAATTATGCGGAAATAAAGCGCGGGGTAGGTTTGCGGTCCGCCTCCCTCACATGTGCATAGAAATATTTCAACAAGTTTTATATTAATTAAATTTATTTAAAATAAAACTTTCTAAAATATAACTGTTCACAAAATAATAAGTAAAATCTTCAAATGAATCATCAAATATTTTTTTATACATATGATGATTATCTATTGGTAAACTATAAAATATATTTCTAATACTAAATACATCATCGGATGAGCTTATTAGTTCTTAATAATGGGGAATAAATTGTTAACTTTTCATTTTTATTTTTTAAAGCGCTCCAAAACCTTCTAATTTCCTAAATTATGGATTTATTTCATTTTATTTTTCTTGTTACCAAGAGAGTGAGCTTTGGTGGGATGGTTGAGCACAACGAAAATTTATTTTATTGTTCGAATAATAAAATAATTGCCACTCCCTCTTGCAAACTCACGTACGGAAAAAGACAAAATTTGAAACGATTTCCCAAACCCTCATTTTGTTTCCAAAAGTTGAAATCTTTATCTATTTTCTTGTCAGACTTAAAAAGTGAGGGATCAGAGATTCCTACAAACATTTTACTCTGAAAATTATTTTAATCTCAATCGTGCATTTTGTAAATAGTTGAGAATAGCACGGACTATTTCATATTTATTTTCCCTCCTCATCCACAACTCATCACACATTAGTATTTTTAATTATTTTTATCTCCCTCTTTCCTAGCTCCTTTAGGCAAATCTCTTCAGGAATTTTAGGGGATCTATTTTTTATTTTTTATTATGAATGTTTCAAGTATTGTTAATTTAAAATGAAACAAAATAATGATAATAATTGATATAGGGAAGGACAGAAAGAAAAAGAAAAAAGAGAAAATCTACCGAAACATGTAAGAAACTAGGATCTTCTCAATTTAAAGTCCGTCAAAATTGATACAATTATATGTTTGGGTATGTTTTTTTGATTTATATGGTTGAACTCATAGAAAAGTTCATTAAGATTTAGTAAAAAGAAAATGTAACGGGTATGAGATTAAAAAGATATTAATCTGAATTAAGGAAGTAAGTAAAACAAAGAATGAATCCAAGTGAAAGCGACTGAGCAATGAGTTTGAAAGAAAATAAATAAATAAAGAAAAGAAGAATGATATAACTGAGAGTGAATTGGAATCGTCAAAGGTGAAATGTTGCACCTTTTTATTTACTTATTTTGTAAAATTATAGAAGTGCAATGATTTTGGGGGATTTGGAAACCAACCGAATATCTCTTTGGGTAAAAAAAAAAAGAAAAAAAAACTTATAATTAATGTAAGGTGTAGCGAACTTTATGTGGGCCGGTGGTTGGCTCCATGTGCGTTCACTTGTCATTTCAACGCATGTGGAGGAAAGGGGTCGCAGTGGTGACTGTGGGCCATTTTGCCCTCTAGTCCAAATAATGGGGCCTCGCTATGATGGGCTCACACTTGGGCCTCGGATGTTATGTTTCCAGAGGGAATTGTAACTACTGTGGGCCTCCTGGGCTAATATGGGTCACATTGTGGGTCTCCTAAACCACCACCTCAGAGAACTCTCTCATATTTAAAATGAGGGGAAATATTTGACAGGCTCCCTGTCGCTTGACCCATTTTTAAGTTGACTCCATTTTATTTTAATTCATTCATTTACGCTCTCTTAATTTTTAATCTGGTTTCAAACAATTCCTCCGATCCATCTACCCTCTATAAGATAACGAATAACGGGTCTACCTAAAAAAAAATCCTAAATTTAAGAATATAATATCAATTTAATGGTATCGATAAAAGGAGGAGAAGATGATGGAGGGGCTGACGTCAGGGTGCAAAGTGGTAACTTTAGATTAATACACATTGCTTCAATTCTTAAAAGCTCATTATCTTTTTCCCAATTTTTTCCCCTCAAAGAATAAGCTTTCTGTTGTGGGTGCATGCGTAGCGCGAGTAATCATGCTTGTGCCGCGTGTGGCATTATTATAAATCAATATTATTATAATATACATAATGCTTAATTATGGTCAATATTAGTATTATCATTCTTGTTTTGCTGAGATAATAATTTGTAGCGATGAGTGACCCTGACAAAGTGTGGGCGAATGATGAAAAGGGTTTGGAAAAAAATATACATGTCGACGCTCCCTATTTATTTAGAAAAGATATTAACATTCCTTTACGCCCTCAAATCTTTTAAATTTATATTTTTATCCCTCGAAAAGTGATAGTTATCAGTGAATTTTCTCTAATTTATAGAATATTATAATCTTATTCAATTTTCCCCTTAAATAAAGTAATAAATTTATTCGATATTTTTAATGCCATAAAAAATAAAGTTTGAAAGGTAGTAACACGTCATAACTATTTTCATCATTAGTCAACCTATAATTAGGAAAAAAGATTAATTTAAAAGATTCGGTTGGAGGAGTATTTATTTGGAGTGTCCATGTCTTTTATTCTAAAACAATATTGCATTGTTTATCTCACTAGTGGACGTATAAATTTTTAATAAATTTTCTTCTGCAACAAATGCATATATATTTTCTGGGAATATATATATATAAAGAGGAAAAAAGAAGAAGGGCAATGGTCCCCCAATACTGGACTCCTTGCCGAAAGATTATTAAAATAAAAAGCATATAAATGGTCCCGATGACTTGTCTTGTTCTTAGACATCTTTAATTTTGGCAGCTTTAAGCCTCTTTTTCAGGTCTTTTTGTGCCATGGAAGTAAGATCCTTCACCTTTTTTCCTTTTTCACTTGTATCTGCTTTTTATTTTTAATTTCAATTAAAGCCATGATTTCAATTTGTTATCCTTTAAATGCCATAACAAAACTAAATAATGACTAAGGTAAATCCCCTTTCATTCTGCTTCATACGCTATAATGAATGACTGAGATTTTGTCTTGAACACGTGACATTGTCTAAACATGAATGAATGGTTTATTTTTCATATATACTTAAAAAAAATTTTTGTTATTCCGGTTTTGCTGCTTACAATGATGGGTGAAATTATTGGATATTATTATGTCATAATAGGTGTAAGGGGATGTTAAGGATGGTTGACTCACCATTCCTTAAAATAATTAAGCAATTCACAGATAATGATGGGCAAATCAAATATATATATATATATATATAATTTATTAGTGCACTATAATTTAAAATGATGACTTAGTGATGCATCCAGGTAGGATTCCAATTGTGGGTGGAAGGGTATAAATGTATACAGAAAGTGGAGCAAACAGACTACGCTTTGTTTGCTGCGCACTACAGGGACTTCAAAAGAATATTTCAAATTCTAAAGCCGCAATGCTTCATCAGATAGTTTTATTTAAGAAAATCTATATAAAATCCATATTCCCTCAAGCTAATGTGTATGAGATCTTACCTCCTTAAAAACTACGAGGACTCTTTTACATATCAAAAGTATGATAATTTTTTTGATAACATAAAAGTTAATAAAATTATTAATAAATTTAGCTTTACTCCGTTATTTAAACGAGTTTTAAAATGTATTTACATTAATTTTCTTAATAAATAGCATATATTAAAGAAAGAAATACTACACTTTACGTCCTAAATCACGAAACACTCACAATTTTTAAGGAAAGTATCATAAACTGTACTTTTCTATAAAGATAATAGTATTTCAATGCCGTCTCATAATTCTTGACTTTCGAATGATTTATGTGTGTAGTATAGGTTATGTTCAAACACATCTCACTTGATTATTCGAATTATGAGGACTTTACTTGCGTGGCCTTGATTTTGTAAACATAACGACTCCATGCCCCCAAATTTCTCCATTAAAAATACTTGGACAATGACGTTTATGGTGATTTCACAATAATTAAACAATTAGATGCGCCAAAAGGGACGGTTGGGATGCTCTTGGCGGACTTTAGTGCTGAATAAATGAAGTAATTTAGAGGACTCAGTGTTGATGTTTGGCGACTGCTCATCCATATGCATCCACTAGGAAACTTAGCTTTTCATGACTTGAATTTAAAAATAAAGAAATCATGCACAGCTTGTTTTGAAGTGAAACAGAGAAAGCGCCTTAATTATTTCAACAACCTCAATCAGACCAGGGAAACAGAGATTAGGACTTGGAGAGCTACTGCTTGGGCGTCAACATTTGCCTAGTTAACATCATTCTTCAAAAAGTCTTGTGTTATATATATATATATATATGTCATTTTGTGGATATATAGATTAGGTATGCAGGCATTATAAGGGGGTGGGGGTTGTAATACTTCATTTAATCGGCAAAAGATAAGATTATTACACAAAGAAAGGAAGGATTATAGTAGAACTCACAGCATCGTGTGCGTGTATGAACTTCCAACTAATCATAGAAGATAAGATATATTTTATGAGGAATTTTTATAGGTTGCCTTCACCACGATGCTCAATGGTTTGGACCAAGCTTTCGGGCTTTTATGGAGTTTGTTACGAGACGGAAGCACAGTTTTCACAATGAAGTGGCCTACTTGTAAATTGGGCAAGCTATTTTCGTGTTCAAGTAAACCTATACTTATTCATGAGAAGAACTGAGAATGGGACGGACGCACCACATCATTCATGCTAATTCTATGCATGATCCTATCAAATTCCAGCTAAATAATGAGTTAATTACCTGAAGAATAATACAATTACTTGATGAATCTCCAGTAGGGGGATTTGCAATCTGATTAGGATTTCAAGGATGTGTATCTTTTTTCCTTTTGGCAAGTGACTGAGGACTTAAAAATTATAAGTTAGTAAGCGAAGGTTTCGAGAAAACCCTCGTCCGGGGTTTAAGTAAAACGCTATAATTACATGTTGGGTTTCATGCTGCCAAGCAAATGATATAAAATAAAAATGAACAAAAAAGTTAAAAAGTATATTCATGCATGGGCGAGTAAAAGATGAAACTTTCCTTGAAATAAGAACGCGAGAGAGAGAGAGAGAGAGAGAGGCATTGTTTCAACCTGAAAGGATCGCTTTAAACAAAGACGCGAAAGAGTAAAGAAGAGATATTCTGTACTACGTAAGAAAAGTGGGTGAAAGCAAGAGGGTTTTGTGCTGATAACTTCATCATCATCAGTTCAAGTACTCTATTCTTGAGAAGAGAGAGAGAGAGATAGAGAGAGAGAGAGAGAGAGTAGTGGGAGATTCCCTACTGCAATTGTTCTTGTACTTGCAGGCCTCATACCTGGGATTCACTTATAAAGAAACCACAAATATTCCATTCTTTAGATATAAAAAATAATGGAATCTGCATATTTCCATCATCCGCAGCATCTCTTCCAACAAGATGAACAAATCTTGGGATTTTCTGCTTCATCGCCACATATTCCTTCTCAAACCCCTCATGCCTGTAACCCAACCGTGCTTCTGTAAGTACACCATAATATGTCTATTTCTTCTTTTTTTTTTCTACATCTAATAATTTCCCCATATGAGATGTAGAACTGCACTTAATCATCCTAAAGCTTCAGTTGGAGAGGACTGGAGTGCACTAAATCCAAGAGGATTATTCTAAAGCAACTTATATATGTGGAATAGAGACGATAACTTTTCTACATATCCCTGAAATTAAGAGTATACGTGGGAATCCGATATCGATGCTCGATTTAATCGCATGTGAATTCAAATTTAGCTTATCATGTGCCTTTTTGTTACTCAAGAAAAGTTGTTTCTGCAACCTTATTTGGTTTTTTTTTTTTCTCCATCCGACAAATGTTTTAATACTACATAGGTATGTTAATATCCATCAGTGCGTCTAAGTTGGGTCACTTAATTTGTCAAAAACATATTCAATTATGTGATATATGTATGATTGTTATGCAGGAGCACACACTGTAAATGAAGTCCTCCCTAACCATAAGTTACATGGCAATCAAGTCCCTCCTTTCAGAACCTCCCAAATTGAAGGCAAAGTTTTCTGCGATGCGAGAAGCAACCCTCAGTCTGCAAATAGTGAAGTACCTTACCTTCCCAAGTTCAGTGAAACGACATACATCCCCGGTACTACTGCGGAAGAAATCCAACTAATTTCCCCCTCCTCAAGCACCTTTAAACACTGTTCGACAAGGTGCAGGATTTCGCGGCCGCAAGGAGGAACTCATGCTTGGAAGCTTCACTTCAAATCATTCTGATGGAGATGATCACTTGTATTCAAGTGCTCAAAACCCTTTCTGGATTTCTTCGAGTATGGGCATTTCAAACACTGATCCCGTCTTGGGTCAGTGCTTCAAGTTCTCTAGGCTTGAACTTGAAAGCCTTGGATTACTTGAGCTGTTCCAAAAACGGTAACTGGAATTCTAGCAAGCCTTCATCAAAAAATTGTCATCACGGTCTCAATGAAGTGCGTATCTTCTTCTCATTCTTTCTATTCATATAAGTGAACACATATTAACTTTTAGTTCGACTTCAGAAGCATTCTCCTTATTTCTTTATCATCAAGCTGAACTATACTTACATTTGAGCATTAACTCAGATGGTATTTGCTTGATTTTTCATAGTAGAGGTATTACAATAATAGAGCATTTGTTAATCCCTTTTTCCTTTCGCACTTCATTGGGTTCCTTTGTAACCCCCCAAAAAAATGAACTTTATTATGTTTGAACGGTAAACACAGATGCGCCTGTATAACAACTTTAAATATTTGAACGTCAAAGATGTTATATATATATATTGGTACTGCTAACTTAGGGCTTTACTACGACTAAACCTTATGTTGTTTTGGTTTTGAAAGACAGCAGGCTTTAAAAATGGAGTCACCAGGACTAGGAGGCAAAGTGGTGACTTCTATCATGGTGAGTCAGACTCTCATACAAAGGCAAAGAAATCGCGGTTGCAATCAAGACTTCCGTGTCCTCCCTTGAAGGTGATGATTCCAAGCATGCACGTTTGATTTTACAAATTAAAAAATTCTTTCCATGTTAGAACTATTCTTTAATTTAACCAAATTAATGAAAAATTATGAAAAATTCTGACTATTTTGGCGAAGTTCATCCCTCTTACTAGTAAAAAGGCAACAAGTTAGCCCCTCTTCAAGTAACCAAAAAAAAAAAAAAAAAAAAAGAACTTTTCATAAGAAAATCTTTTCACAAGTTTTGTGTGTTAACAAATCACATGAAAAAAATCAACTATGAAAAGTATGAGAAGAGAATAAGACTTTGCTATATGTTCCTCTAGGACCTCTGGCGCTATCACTTTTCCTAAAAACAAGTGTATTCAACTGCACACGATCGCCTGTGTTCGAGTGTGGCTGGCCAATCTTGGGCCTCCGCCATGAGACAAATGTTGGTATATATAACTCATTAATCTTTCCCCTTAGTATTTGCTCTTACTGGGAATCAAACCCATGACCTCGGCCCTAATGTCACTTATAGGATTTGAGGCACTATCACTTTTTGTAAAAGCAATTGTTGTTAGGAAATGCTCAAACCCTGATCTTATCGTGCATTCATGCATACACTAAAACCTATGGTTTGATCTCGATTTGGCCAATCCTGGATCTTCCCTGTGGGACAATAACTGCTGTATATAGCTCAAAAGTTCTTCACCCTAGCAGTATAAAACACATTTTATATAGAAGTACTAGTGACATAAAGTACGAAATAATCTTTAATATGTCACTAAATTAAAAGTAAGACCCCTGATATAACGAGGACTGGCGTAAAACACTTCCTCCTAACGTATCGCTGAATACTCATCTTTTAAATGTGTTGGCCTCTGAGTACAACACATCGAAAAAAAAAAAAAAAATCACTGAAGAAGTATCAAGAAGACAAGTTTGGGTCTGGAGACATCTTTTGTTTCTTTCTTCCCTCCTTATATCTACTGTGATGTCACGTAAATTTGGACAGCTTGGCCATCTTTTTTGGGACTTTATGTGACACTTGACTAGTTAACAGTCGCATAGGTTCAGTTGGCTGTTTGAAGAACAGGATATTAGGATAAATTGAGAAGGGATAAGAGTGACACTATGAATGGCACTCAGTGTTCTTTAAGGCCCTGAATTAATATATATTATAGAAAAATTTCGAGAGACCAGCAGAGGAGTTTTCTTATTTTGTAGCGATTAAACTTGCATATGGATGTTGTGGTCTTTAACTGTAGGTCAGAAAGGAGAAACTAGGAGAAAGGATTTCAGCGCTACATCACTTGGTTGCACCTTTTGGCAAGGTACGATGTATTTCTCCATCTCTACACAATTTTTTTCTTTTTTATTATTGAGTTTAGGGGCACAAAATTGTGCCCGTAAAAGTTTATAGAATGAGCATGCGAGTCACTTTGTTCGTTTTTATCACTAAGATTGTGAGTTGAAGAGAGGGAGTGAGTGCATTTAGTAAATTAGTGATATTATTACGCATACATTCTTTATAGATGTTCGACACTGAAAGCAATTACGTGTCAGAATTTCGTACAGCCCTTTATTGTTATTTGACTAAAACACTTTTAAAAAGGGATCACACAAGTTTTAGAACTGTCACCGTTTCGGAGTGAAGAGTGCATGTGTAGTATTATTAGTCTTGCTAAATACATTTACCCATGCTATTGTGAAAATTCTGTAACACCTCGAATGGATGAACTTGTTGCAGACAGACACAGCCTCGGTATTAACAGAAGCCATCCGCTATATTCAATTTCTTCAAGACCAAATCCAGGTAGATTTTTTATTTTTTATTTTTTTCACTTCCCCCAAAATTCTTTTGTTCACCACTGGTTCATACTTCAGCTCTTTATTGCAAAATATTATGAAACTGGCCAAACTAAGAACTTTCACCAAAATAAACTGAAAAACCAGTTTTTATCCTTTCCTATCCCCCTTGCAGACTCTGACCGTGCCTTCCATGAGCAAACCCTTCAGAACTGTGCAAGCGGTAAGAATACTATCGCCACACTAAATAAAGGAAATTAATTTAAGATCCCCTAAACAGTGTGTTCTCCGAGTTTAATTGCTCACATCACACAATGAAGAGTGGAAGAAAAGTCATGTAAGTCATTCTTGATTTAGTGCTTCAGCCATCTACTAAACAGGGTGGTGTACGCGAGGATGATGAAGAATTCGAGCAAGATCTCAAGAGTCGAGGGCTTTGTCTCGTGCCTATGTCGTGTACGTCGCATGTTGCAAGTTATGGCACCTGAGGCATGACTCTGGATGATCCATGCGCATCATAAAAGGAAGTATGCTGTTTGAACAATTTACATATGTACATGTTTATGCGCAGGAAAATGTGACATAATATAAATGTCACAGGAAAAGTGTAACCTTTACGATACGAACTCCTTTCGACTCTCTCGAGGTTTGCGTATATAAACATCCAAGTTCTCAATCATGAAAAGAGACGGTTACCACTGGTTTGGTATATACATAGGTGAGCTCAATGGCCAGAAATAGATGGGCTCACACCAGCGAATCAAATAAATTTCTAAGGAAAATACAGAATATTTATGAGCTCATCTTTATTTAGAGACATGCTCATCACTAGTTTGGCATTCGATTGAACTCCTTTAAACCTTTTGGAAAGCTGTTTTATCCTCGGGGTTATCAACAAACAATGATATGATTCAGTCAAAAAAAACTCAGCTTCATCCCCAAATGCAATGAGTTCCCTATCGGTCCCGCGATGAGTTCCCACTTTATCCTTAATCTGGTCGCCTACGCGAAGGATCTTTAGCTTGAGAAGATTAACAAGGCCACCAACAGCAACGTCAGCATCATCACTCTTCACGAGTTCCCCAGCAATTTGTGCAGGAGAAGCTTTCGCACTTTTCAATTAAGCTCTCAATTTCAGAAAAGAGCTTGTGGTCATAGACATCAAGGTAATTGGAGGCCTAGAGCTTGAATCCAGGAGCCGTGCAATACGACATGTGAATGTGCACGTCCATGCGACCTGGCCGCAGCAAAGCATGTTCCTTCGATTGTGATTGGTAGTGAAGACGATGATCCTCTCATCTCCGCAGCTCGACCACAAACCGTCTATGAAGTTTAGGAGCCCCGATAGCATAAACTGCCGGGATAACAAAAATCATCAAATGCTGGTCAGCCAGAATTTCTAAAGTCATGTTGATAGCTATTTTATTCGGATCTTACTCTTATGGGCTAGGTCGTCACTGCATTTGATTTACTTTAGAGTTACCCATACAACCAACAATAGCCCTTCACCCTTGAAGATTTAACCTATTCCTTGAGTATACCACTCATAACTATTACCTACCTATGGCAGATGCCATAGCCGCGTGGCAGTGTAGAGCCTCACAAACCTTCTCCCCGTCCAGAATCGCCTTCCTTCGGGACAGGACGTAGGAGAGGTATGATTCCAACACTTTGCTCCTGAACTTCTCGTTGAATTCGAGCTCGGAACCTTCGCTCTTCTTCCGAGTTATGCTCCGACATGGCGCACAGAATCTCCACTTGAGCCGCACGCCCTCGAAATCGTCGTCGAACTCCTGGCCGCCCTTGTCGATGGTGAAGTTCACGTGTGTTTGTCCTGGCGGTTTCGGTGACGCCGAAGCGGGAGGAGGAGGAGCAGATCCTGGGGCAGAGGGAGGTCATGGACGGCATCGTACACCTCGTTGTGGCCGTAGCCGGCGAACTATTCGACTGTGAGGGCGAGGGTGCGCGGGGAGACGGGCGTGGAAAAGGAGGAGAGGAGTTTACGGCTACCGGAGATGATGCAGGAGCAGAGAGGCTCTGGGAGGAGACCGGCGACCACTGGAGCGTAGCAGCATCATGGATGCGGCGATGGAGGTACGCCGTGAAGAGCAATCGAAGCCATGAGGTGCGTCTCCGGTAGCAGGCGAAGACATCATCATCGTTGAGTTATGGAATGATGGAAGGGAATTAATCCTTTCATAGAATTTTTTCTATAAAAATGCTCTGTTTTATTTATTTATTTTTTCCTTGTTGAAATTCTTTGCAACGAAGTGTTTCGCTCTCCTCCTTAATTACTTCGTATCTAATTTTCTTTAATTTCTTTTTTTTTTCTTTTCCCTTGTTTTTGCTTTTTTCCCACTATATATTACATATATTTGGAAATGAGGAGAGAGCTGAAAGGATCAAACCTTTTTTCCAGCAAAGAAAGGAAACAAATTTTCTTTTCTTAAAAAAAATAATATTTCGTTCTTTGAATATAAAAAATCGAATTTTAACAGCAATCCCTCCGTTCTTTGAAATACATTCAAAATTTACTTTTTTGGTAATGAAGAATATAGTTTTTAACAATTTATTCACCAATGAAGGTATATGTAAGAATCAAGTTTTTATATTTTTATTCATGTAGTCATTTTTAAATAATTATATAATTTGATAAATGAATAATAAAATTAACATGCAATAGTTGCATATTAATTAAGTGTAGTATAATTTTTAAAAAAATCCAAAATAATGTTTGTCCTTTATTTTGTTTGGGTTCGCCTTTTTTTTTTTTTGTTTTTGTCTGGTATAGGGTAACTGTGCATAAGTTACATCAAATATAAGCTCATAAGCTCATAGGCGTGTGCTGTCTCGAGTTGTAAGACCAAAATAAACCCCAAAAATTGAAAAACTTAAAGGGATTAGCACAACGATACAAATGAAACAAGAAAATGAATTTTTAATAGAAGCCATACCAAAAAAAAAAAAAAAAGAAAAAGAAAAAAGAAGAGGGAGCATAGAAATGAAATAGGATGAGCATTTTGCTCATGACCACCGGCGTCCGTTTGAAAATTTTGTCATTTTTAGGAAAACTTTAAGGATGTGATTCATTTTGGTAAGAACTTTTAGTAGTATAATATCACTGCAATCCAAAGTTGGGACACAAAAAAGGCAAAAATAGAGATTCACCTGCGGAAGATATAAATATAAAGCACGCAAGAAGCAAGAAATTAATCAGCGCTGCCGGCTTTTCCATGCATCAACAGAGTGACGCCTGTGTTATTTCCCCCAGGCTGGGAATTTTAAACACTTCCGTTGAGCTTACGGTATTGTTGCTTCCCTGCATCCAAATCACACTATTCACTAAAATTTTGGAAGACTTTTTTTTTTTTTTTTAGGCCCCCTCCAAAATTCCACCAGTAGACTGACTACACATAAATTTCAGAATTCGACGGCAGCATCAACCCCGCACAATTTCTATGAACTGATTCAAATTGGCTAAGGACGCCTTGGCTTTCTTCGCGCCCATGGCTCTTTCCAGCAGATAGTTTCTGACAGCTTTCTTCCTATCCATCCCGCCGCCCACTTTCCTCTTTTTGGCTTTCTTCGCCTCGGCCTCGGCCGCCGCCGCCGCCTCCTCCTCCTCATCGGCGACTCTCTTTCGCTTGAGGAGCTTCACGACTTCTCCTAGCGCGACGTCCGCCTCTTCGCTCTTCATCAACTCCTCGGCAATCTGCGCGGGGGTCACCTGTACGTCGACGTTGCCCATGAGCTCTTCTATTTCACCGAAGAGCTCGCGGTGGCTTCCGTCCGCGGGGGAGACGCCCAGGTAAGTGGATGCGAGGAGGCGAAAGCCGTCGATGGTGCAGTAGGACATGTGAACATGGCGGTCCATGCGACCCGGGCGCAACAGGGCCGGGTCCAGCTTTTCCTTGTGGTTGGTCGTGAATACGATGATTCGCTCGTCTCCGCAGCTCGACCATAGCCCATCTACGAAGTTCAGTAGCCCAGACAGCGTCAACTGAGGTTCCACAAATAAAAGTTAAAACAGGTTAGAACGAGAAGGTTTGAATTCTACGGTTCCGTCGCCGGATAAAATTTGTGTGATTAATTAGTTTTAAACCCTAAATTGAGGATTCTGAGAGATTACACAAAGCCCACCTAAATACTTCACGTCCCCCAAAATTTAATTGGTGGATTTTGTCCCGTGAAATTAGGTTCGATGTACCCCTAACATGGAATTTTATTTTAATTTTCTGTTGACCAACTTGAGTCCAAAGGAATCAGACAAAATAATCGAAAGACGAGCAACAGAGAATAAAATAAACAAAAGTTACATTAATCAACCGAGGGAGGAAGCATAGCGATGCAATAATTGAAACTCCGCGCGGGCATTCCTCCAAAGTACTAGGATTCTGGGGGGAAGCTTCCCATTTTTAATTTTTAATTTTCTTTTTGGTAAAGTAAAAGTTTCACACAAATTCACATAAAACAAGCTCTTCCACTGGATTTGGGACAGGGTTTTGTGATGAAATCCGAAGAATTATTCATAAAGTAGTGATTTTTCTATGAAAATTACACGGAACTCAAATAATTAAAAGCTCCGAGATAAGCTCCGAGATAAGATTTGTTCTAGCGAATGAAACTGGAAAAAAAAAAAAAAAAATGCCGCATCAAGGAGAGCGAGTACCAAAACGCACTCACCTGAACGTTGCGGGGCTCATAGGCTGCACCTTTGGGGTGACGCCCGGGGAGCTCGACGCTGCAATCGATATCCTCGATCACGAGAATGGAGCTGTTGGAGGTGGCCAGCAGCAGGCGCCTGAGGTCGGAATCGCGCATGATGTTGGCGAGCTGCAGATCGTAGATGTCGAATTTCAGATAATTGGCCAAGGCCGCCACCAGGCTCGATTTTCCGGTGCCGGGAGGCCCGTACAGCAAGTACCCTCTCTTCCAAGCCCTCCCGACCCTCTTGTAGAACTCCTTCCTCCTCACGAACCGATCCAGGTCGTCGATGAGGGCCTTCTTCTGATGAGGGTCCATGGCTAGCTTGTCGAAGGTGGCGGGGTGGTCCAGATTGATGGACTCCCATTGCGCCCCCGGGCCGTAGGAGGGCCCGAGCGTGAAGAGCTTCACCGACTTCTTCTCCTCCTTCAGGGCCTTGGATCTGCTCATCACGTACGGGAGATACGACCCTAGGATCACTTCCCGATGCTGCTTCTCGAAGCTCAGCTGGAAGCACCGCCTTAAGATAGTGTTCGAGCCGCCGCCCCCGCCGCCGCATTCGCCACCGTCCCCGTAATTCCCTGGCGATTGGCTGGAGATGAGACTCCAATTTAGGGTGATCCCGTCGTAGGAATCCGTGATCCTCTCTCCGTCGTCGAATCGGACGGTGAGGTAGGGCTCCTTGGGGCTCTTGGAGATGCGGAGGCGGGAGTTGCTGGGACTGATCTTGGTGGAGAGGTAGGCATGGGCGGCGTCGTAGAGGTCGTTCTTGGACATGCCGTTCTTCTCGTCGATGGTGAGGGTGAGAAGGGAGGTGGGGCGCCGATTGATCCAGCTGTGGACCATGCTCGACAGGCGGCGCTGGAGAGGGGCGGGGACGAGTTCGTAGAATACGGAGCGGCATAGCATCACCATGGCCGAGACGGAGGCGTACGCCGCGAACGCCGATGACGCCGATGGCATGGTTTTTCCAACCATCGCGGCCGCCATTGGGTCTCTTCACAGTGAGCGACAGGGGAGTGAGAGAGACTAGACGGACTAGGGAGAGAGTTGTATCATTGCCTGCTTTTATCTGGTCTTCTTAAATATTATTATTGCTCGAGGCGGGCCGTCGGGCAAAATTACCTATTTAGCCCTCCAAATTTAAATTAGAATCAATCAAATTTTCTATCGGTGGAGTCGGGGTGAATGTCTCGCGGGTCAATTTAATCACAAGAGTTTCTATACAACGGTTAATAAAATGCGTCGAATTAATAGAATTATCATATTCGACGAATACCCTCCTTTTACCTTTCACTTGTTAATTGATTTCTCTTTTTTTTTTTTTTTTCTCCTTAATCTCTTGTCTAGCAGCACTCTTTTATGACAACCTACGGTCAACACGAATATTTGTATAAATTTTTTATAATTTTATCATAAAATTTTATATATATATAAAATTATTTTTGCTCCATCAACTAAACCAATGGCTTGATTTCGGTCACAAAATCACGTAGAGGTACGAGTGATATCATCCAAAGAAGAAACCATCATGAGCCAGCCATGTGGATGCATCCCTTCAAATATCTTTATCACCTGATATAATAGCACCGCATAGCCGCCTAACAAAACAACAGAATAGCTTAGGTAGGGGATGACTCCTCGTTGGCAGTCGGCGGATAAAAAGCTGCGCCAACGCTGCCATTTTGAAGAAAAAGAAGGCGTTCAGAAGTAGCCCTGTGTTGAAAAGTTACCGTGGGAGGTGAAAATTGTGAGGGGATTCAGCGTCGCACGCCACGCTCTTCGTTGATTGGTGCGGTGCGACTGTGGACTGTGGACCGTCCCTTCAATTAGCGACGGTGATGTCGCCGTGATCACACGCGCCTATCTTTCTTCCTGTTCGAACCAGGGTCATTTCCCTCCTCGCCGTCGTCCTCCGGTGCACCTCACGATCCTTTTCCGCTTTAAAATGAACGACCATGATCTTTTCTTCTAAAAACAAACTCTTTTACATTTTCCCCTTTTTTTTTTTTTTTTTTGCTCTTCTAACCTCCCAAAAATACAGAATTTTAATGGCATATCCTTCTCATAAAAAAGGTACCGTGACAAGATTTTTATACTTATTTTAATTAAATAATAATATAATATCATATAAAAGTATGAGCACTGCTCAACAAAGTAGTTAGTCTTTCTTTTAACTTTACCCGGGCGGCTAGTGGGCCCAAAAAGAGAAAACTCCCCCATTGATCTGCAGCCCCATTGCGTGGGGACTTGGACTAGGTTCCAATGTATGTACAGATTCTAACAAAAATGTTTTTTTTTTTTTTTTGGTAATTAAAGTTTGTATTAACCGAAAGAAAAGAAAAAAGATCCAATGGAAGCACCATGCTCTATCTTGGGACATGCTCAAAAGCGGAACAAAGAAGAAACCATCAAAATATAGTTAAAGGTCAAAACACAAGTTTAGATCATACGGTCAAAGAAAAGTGATATACTCAGTAAAAATTGTAAGCCATAACTACAGCCATGAAGGCAAGAAGCCAATATAAAATCCACGAGGCTCTAAGCATATGCAAGAGAACCTAATATAGGAAACAAGAGCATCATAGGAAGGCTACTAGAAGATAGTCTGAGGGAGACCTGACCATGCTGCGAGCTGTTTAGAAGGTTCACCTTGCTTCAGGTCCTTGAGGTTCAAAGCTTTGGCTTTGTTGGGTTGTAAGGGAATCCTTAAACAGAGCAGAGAATCTCTTACAGTTATGTTCTCGTCGTATAGTATAAATGGTAATTCCCAGAAATAGCTTTTCGAGAATTCTCTATAGGTCCACAGTCTTCACATGTTAGACATGCCAATAATAAAGACAGTATAAATAATAAAAAGTAAGATAAGTTGTACAAATTTAAAATCAATTTATTTTTAAAAAAGTTGCGTGGAAAGTAAGTTTATTCATTATAAAATTAGACGGAAGTGGGGTGATTGCGACCTTTTTCTTTTTCTCCCACCAAAGCAAAGCAGGGAGGCTTATATTCTCTCACTTTTAGGACAAAGTGTGACAAAAGAACAAAAAAAAAAAAACAAAGAAAAGGCAAAGCTGCCAATTACTATAATTATGCCCTTGCAACCCTCTTTTGGAAAATTCAAGCACTGCACTCAATCATGCCCTTGCTTGCGGCCTCTTTGCGTCCCCACTTTTACAAATTGAGTAACAATTTGATGCTGCTGCTAAGTGTTGTATCGGGAGGCTCTTGATCCCTCAACTGGAGTTAGTGTTGCAATATCTGATAGAGCCACCACGTTCATAATCTCAATCAAGTCGAGCTCGTCGGTGGCTAAGAGGCAGAGACCTCCAGGAGTGCAATAAGACGCGTGAAGGTGTCGATCCATGTGGCACTGTTTAGGGCTTTTATCGATACAGTAAAAAAAATAATAAAATTTTAAGTAAATCATTGTAGAGTTTAGATTATTATGGCTTTCACCACCTACCACACCCACCGTTGTAGGAAAAAAAGTACTAAGCACAATAGAGTTGCCTGAAAATTTATAGGTCCTTTTAATATTTTACTATCGTTTTATTCGTATGATTAAAATTTTAAAATTGTAATATTTTGCGGATTAACTGGGGACCAGCGGGCGTCCAAGAGAGAATTGCCCAGCTGCGTAGCCAAGTCCCAAGAAGGAGGGTACGGAAGTAGGCTTCAAGATCCTTTTCATCTCTCGAATTATTTCTTAAATTTTTCCCCAATTAATTCTAATAAAAATTTAAATAATTATAATGGTATGAATCATAAAGAAGCTAACCAGAGATATAAGAACATCAATTTTTAAGATATTTTAAAATGTAAAACCCATTCATTATAAGCAATAAAAAGGATTAAAAATTCAAAATATATTATAAAAATTATTGGTTTCCATAGTTTTTAATGCTCGTAGTAAAGAGGTTATGCATTTCAAAATCTCATATAAATTAACGTCTTTGTACATATTTTTGCTTTCTTTTTTTTTTTTTTTTTCCGATCAATACAGGTAAAATTATTAAAATTGATTGAGCAAGGAAATTAAGGGAGCCTGCGTTGCCAATTTACCGGGGAGAGCTACTGAGGGGGCGTGAGTGAGGTGAAAATTGTGGGGGTAGGCAACGCGTCGCAAGACGCTCTTTCATTGGTTGGTGCAGTAGGACTGCGGCCCGTGCTTTCCTACCCGTCCAATTAGTCGTCTTGTGATGTTCCGGTGATGGCACCGCCCGTTTATCTTTGTGAAAACGATCCTTTCCACGTTTTTAAATGAACGGCCAAGATCGGTCCTCCTATTGGAAAACAATGTTCTACATTTTTGCTTGCCCGGTGTGTAATGGGCCCATCGCCCCTTAAGGGAAAAAGAGAAATATACCACGCCCGTCAGATTCAATTCCCACATCGAAGCTTTATCGGGTCACTCATTTAATCTTAGGATCATTGGCGGAGTCACCAGATCACAGATGTTTATAAGATGTTATTTTTTGTCCACGATTATTCTATAAGTTTAAGTTGATAAAACCTTTTAAAGTTCACAAAATGTTTAAAGTTTCCCAATAAAAGTACTCAATAATAGTATCAGAAATTCACTTATTAAGTATTTATAAATTCATTTAGTAAAAATGATTATCAAGTTAATAGGAAGCATAATTTATTTATGCTCGAAATCTTTTATGATTTGTATCGCATATTATTGATGTCGCTTTTCGTTCCTACGAAAAATTGACATTTTAATCAAATAAACTCACTTTTAAATTCTCGTTTACCAAGTTAACAAAAAATTATCCCATTTTTTGAGTCCGTGACTCAAGAACATTTTCCAAGTTCCGACTTGATAACATTTTTAAGCCCATGGCTCAGTCTTTAAGGGGTATAACATTTTCTTGAGCCCATGGCTCAAACTTTTTGGAAAGCCTTTTGGGTCTAAGGCCCACGGGCTCTCACCATTTTTCAGGGTTTTCTCATTCTCTCCTTATAGGAGGAGGGGATGCTAGGTCTAAGGCACAAGGAGAATGTTGCACATCCTTCCCTCCCTTTTACAAGCAAAACCTAGGGTTTTGCAAAAGGGAAGACCCTCCGACCGTGGGAATAGAGAAAGAGAGAAGAAGATAGAAAAGCCAAGACAACTTCATTACCTCCTCCTCCAGCTTCACCAAATCATTGCCTATGGTAAGGTGAGCACTGCATTAGTGACCTTCATGGCTCCACGAATCCAAACGAACTACAATTGCTTGATTCTCTTATAAAGATATGCAGGAAGCCACATGAGTTTAGAGTCCCTATCATATTTCATGTATTTTTTGGGTCTATAATCCATTTGATATAAAGAATCATATCCCATTTGAGATGATGAGAACTAAAGAACTTCCAAAATCAAAAAGACAACGAGCCTGCAAAACCATAGTTATGAAAATTGAGGCATTTCTATCAGATATATTATCAATATTATTTAGTTATAACTAAATAATCTTTTGTTTATTTTATATAAAAACCTTTTTTTTTTTTTTTGTTTACCATGCTTTGCTTGACGAACATATCGAACTCAGATAAAAAAAAATAATAAACAGATTAATTCATCGCGTTGAACTCCTCCAAAAGTGATATAAATAAAATGATTTGTGCACTGCATCGATAGAAAAGTTGCTGCTTGAGTTTTCTTCCTGCAGGCCCCATTTCCGATGTCCAGGTCACTGGTTCATCGAATTGATCCTGATCGAGTTAAGTAACTATGGAAATATCCTCCATTGATCTGTGCACCCATTGCTTTCGAGGCGTAGAACGTTTGAAGTTTTGTTACATGCGCATATTCTAAAACGATAAAGCTAGTCTCCGATCGTTGTCGATAAAGTTTACCACCAACACAGTACCCAAACAACCTTTTTCTTTTCATACCAACAAAGTCTGAAGGCCTGCTGACGTCTGAACATGACATATTTTCTCACCTTTTGAACCACAAGCGTGACAAGAACACAAGCAATGTAAAGTTTTCCAAATATACTAATTATAACCCTTTCCTGAAAATCTCAACCCAGCACCCCTACTCGGCTGCTTCCAGCTGAATATCAGCCGTTGTTTTCCTTATTTTCAGTGACACAAGGTGCAGGGTCTTGATCTTCTTTCTTGTCTGCGGCTGCGGCCTCTTCATTCTCTCTCCTCCTCAGATTGAGGAATTCGATGACACCGGCAAGCGCCGCATCGGGGTCTTCGTTCTTCAACAGCTGTTCCGCGACCTCCGCCGGCGTCACGTTCGTGGACTGAATCAAGGTCTCGATGTCCCGGAAGAGGGGGTGATCCTTGACGCCGAGGTAGTTGGTGGCAAGGAGGCGAAAGCCGCAAGGGGTGCAATAAGACATGTGAATGTGGAGATCCATTCGGCCCGGCCGAAGCAGGGCCGGGTCGAGCTTATCCTTGTGGTTCGTGGTGAATATTATGATCCTTTCGTCCCCACAGCTAGACCATAGCCCGTCCACGAAATTCAGGAAGCCCGAGAGCGTCACCTGCGGTTGCCATAAAATTGTTATTTCATTCCGCTCACTGTTCTCGCCATTCAAAAATTTAGGAGCCGTGTTTGCCCTACACACTAACATGTTCGAACCCAAAGTTCTGCAAAACTTTCAGTTCCAAAGACCAACACGTTGCAGCATACAATAACGCACAGTTCCCAACCATTTGGGGGGTTTTATTCTATTGCTTGTGATACTAAAGTCATTGCCTCTAGTCGTGTCCTCACTGCTAAATACATATTATTTCTGCCGACAAAATAAATTACTCGATGAACAGTTTGGTTCCAGTGGTGCCCAACGGATTCCGTATTGCCCGCTTATAAATAAGGAATAATACTACGTGTTCATTTTTTACACGTCTTTTATATCGAAAGTAATTACATGAAAAAAATATGTGTAATCTTGTATTGCTACTTGATAAAAAATATCATTAAAAAAAGATTACACATATTTTACTATATCACTATTTTAGTATGAAGAGTGTATAAATAGAAATTTTCATAAATAAGTGGTCATAGACTATATTCTCAACCGAAAATAAATAGAAAAATGGGATCTAGGACACAGAGACTCCACTCAACCCTTAAAAATAAGGTAGTCCTTCAAGTGCGCGCGGCAAAATTAAGTTTAAAATTAAATTTTATAAAACTTGGGCTTTTTTTTTTAATCTTAAAATAATGTATGTTGGTTCCCGAGTTAAGATTGCATAAAATATAACTAATACTAAACTATAATGGTAAGACTTTGGTAAGGGCTTTTAAGTAAAAGCTCAAGTGATTGCAAATGTAGCATTCTCCCAACAACTTTGATAAAATTATATTTGTAACAACTAAACAAACAATAAATTTAAATACAATTAAGTTTTGAACGGCGAAAAATGGTGATGGAGGGGGTTGATATAGCGTCGACAAAAAAGGAAGGTGAAATTACTTCCTTGTCCAAACACAGTATTCAGCTAACGATCACTGTGGAAAGAAAGAGTACCCATCGATGGGTACTCCCGAATGAGGTACCGACACTCAGTCCGCGTGAGTGTGGTGTCGGTACCCCCATTCCAGGGTACGACCTTTCCCGGGAAGAGAACAGTAACGATAAAGCTGTATTCAAAGCTACTAGCATAGTCAGTGATGGCAAGAGCGGGAAAGGGAGCAGTGAGAACGAAAATGGAACCTGATTTTCTTGGTGGTATCCTGGTGGTAGCTGCCGTGAAGCCTCTAACAGTCGATCCTGCAGCTCAATGGTGCAGTCAATATCCTCCACCACCAGGATCGACCGATTCGCCGTAGCAATCAGCAATCTCCGGAGCCCGGAGTTGTTCCTGATCTCCGTCAACTCCAGATCGTACACGTCGAACCGCAGATAATTCGCCATCGCAGCGATCAAGCTCGATTTCCCTGTTCCCGGAGGTCCGTACAGCAAGTACCCTCGCTTCCACGCCTTCCCCACCTTCCTGTAGTACTCCCTACTCCTCACAAACCTCTCCAGATCTTCCAGCACCGTCTTCTTCAGCTGCGAGTCCATGGCCAGCGTGTCGAACGTCGCCGGGTGATCTAAGTTCACCGAGGTCCACGCGTTCGACATGTTCCCGTACATGTTGTCCGGATCCACCGTGAAGATCCGCAGCGCCTTGTTCTCCTGTGTCAGGGATTTGGATTCCCGTAGGATGTGGGGGAGGTAGGAATGGATGACCGCCTCTTTGTGCCGCTTGTGGAAGGTCAGCCGGTACGAGCGCGACTCGGACCGGAGGGTGGAGTTGATGTCGTGGGGATTGTAGAGGCCTCGGGACTGGACCTCCCTGCAGATCATAATCCACTTGATTTTGACGCCCTCGAACTCGTCCTGGATCTCCTCGTCGCGCTCCACGGTGACGATCATGTTGGTCTCCTTCTCCGGCTTGGTCACGCGGAGGCGGTGCACGTCGGAGGAGATTCTCCTGCCGAGATAGAGATCCGCGGCGGCGTAGATTTGGTTGTGAGCTAGTCCGTCGAATTCTTCAATGACGAGGGTGATGTGCGAGGAGAAGAACCGATTGAACAAGGTCCGGATTCCGATGGAGAGGTAGTCTCGGATCTCGTGAGGCAAGAAATCGTTGGCCATGGAACGGACCACCATGGCCGCGGCCGCCACCGAGGCCACCGTCGAAAGCATCGTCTTCGCAGTGGCCAATTTACTCTCAGAATCAGACATTGGCTCTGCGTTTTTGTTTTTCTTCTTCTTCTTCTTTCTGGGGTCCAAGGGGTTCTGCAGAGAGATGGTTCTCTACTCCGGCTTCAATGGGCAGGTACTTGAAGAAATGCGTGTCAGTGGAAGGGATTTTATGGCATTGGCATTGATGAATGAACACAGAATATTCAAACGGGGAGGAAGGATCCTCGCAGGCTCTGCAACTGGGCGTGGGGTTGACTTCGGTAGACTACTGGAGTTGGAGTGGGTGTTGGGTTGGGGAGTGTCGCCTTGGAAATTTTCTTTGAGGGTGGGTGCCTCCGTGATGGACTAAAATGTCCTCAACAAGAAAAATCTCACTCGCACGCACACGCCTGAAAGCGCATGGACCGTGGTGCTTTTAGGAATAACGCTTCATGTGGACCCCTTCAATTACCCCACGCCAGTGGCCCCGCGAAAGACTTGGCCGCGCCAACCGGACGCTTCAGTTTCACACAAGCGAACGACGAAGCAATTCTGAAAGATCTTCCTTTATTTTTCAATTTTTCTCTATTTTACGTATTTTATTTGGGAAAGTGTTGGAACTGTGCTACTGTACATAGATTGCTTTAATATCCAAAACCAGATGGATTCATTTTATTTATTTATTTATGAATTTTAACTAAGTACACGTTAATTTTTATATAATTTTTTCATTATGTGTAAATCTTCCTTTAATATTATCTAAATATTTAAAATAATTATAAAGATTACATTGCTTGGTAATTAGAAATACAAAATGCAAACTCTTCACGTATCTAAATTGTATGAAAATTAACATATATTTTTTTATTTCTTCATGCTCATTTAAATTATATGATTAAATCCCCTTGTTAATAATAAAACAATATCCGTCTAGAATCCTACAGCAGGCAGTTTAGATGATGTGGCAAAGAACCCATCACCAAGCCCTTTCTATTTATTATTTTTTTCATATTTATCATTAGGGTACTCATGCTCCATCTTTTTTCCAAGATGATCAACATGTATCAAACATATTTTCTTTATTTGCAAGTATCGCCTCAGCAGATAACAACCAGCCTGAACTATGTTTTATTTTTATTTTTATGTTTTTTTATTCCCCTTTTTCTAGGTTATGTTCCTCCTTCATAACTGTAAAGCGGGCACAGCTTTATTTCACCACACATTTTATCCATTTACTAACAAGTTTTTTCCTACTATTTTTTATAGTTCTTTTTGCAAACTGTTAGACTAATTTAAAGTGGAATAAGTCAAAACTAATAATAATTTTATTACCAAAAAAATAAAAATAAAAAGTTTATCACCAAATAGGACTATGATGAACCATAGATTACCCAATTTTTTGTTGAATTCCCCAAATTTTGGAGGGGGGAAGGAGATAAATCGGTGAGAAACAAAAAAGAAATCTAGGGTAACTTTGGCCTCCCCTAGTTTCCATAAAGAGCTCCACAATGCTTCGAGGGAGACAAAAATCAGAAAATTTTGCATCAGTGGTACTTTTTCTAAAAAGCTACACTGTTGCCATAACAGAGATGATACATACAATATAATCAAGCACCAGTAGAAGCCACAATTCACAGATTTGAAAGGAAACCATAACTTTGAGCGAGATTATTCAGTGAGTAGACAATGATGTAAAACTGTTGCCAATCTGCCCAAAGCAAGGGACTATTTTCTCCACTGGCTGTATGTAAGAATGCAACCATGTTCATATTGTGCGAGGCCGAAGCCAGGGAAGATGGGGGTAAAAAAAAAAAAAAAAAAAAGAAGCAACGCAAGCCAAACACGAGACGATAATTTTCATTATCAAATATAAAATAATGCACTCAGCAACATTTTCCCATGGCCACAAAATATTTATTGTTTCATCTTTGTTAAAGAAGTTGCACACCTTTCAACCGATGTTATGAATCTCAGCACTCTCTTGCAAGTAATAGTTTGCATTATACATCAAACGCGTAGGCGAAAAAAAAAAACAAGTGGGCACACTCACAGAAGCAATAATAAACATAAGTATAGCATATAGATTGGTGAAGCAACAGAATGACTCACTTGATAGAAACGGATTTGTACTGCTGGACCGTGCTTGTAATAGCTTGTTCAACTGGCAGCCTCTCCAAGCTCGACGCGCCATAAAACCCGTGCACTCCATTTGTTTTCTTCAGTATGAATTCTGCCTCTTTAGGACCAGATATAGGGCCTGCAAATTGCACCAAAGAAATATTTTCGTAAAGTATGCTCCAGGGAAAGAGATCATACAAAATTACTCCCTACAGCATGCGAACTTCTAACACGAACAAAGTTCGTAAAAGAACAACCAAAACAAAATTTTTGTTTATCACATATATTTCCAATTTACTGTCTCAGGCTAATATTTAGTGGAAAACAACACTGTTAAAAATATTTCCTCTGAATTTGTGTTTGAACAAAAACATATCATATGGTTATTTTTTATTCAATATCCTGACTAATACTTTAGTGGCAAAGCTACATTTGTTAAGCACTTCAAACACTAAGATATTGAGACCAGAACATTAAAGTGGAAATGCAGAAGGCCAAGGGATTAAAAAATGATCCTACCAGTATGACGCTGGATAATGAAACATAAGGGGAAGCATGTGGGGTACAAACGGAAGCTTATTTTAAATGGTAAGGACCACGAGAGGCATAAAGATCACAATTTTTTTTTCTTTATATGGATAATACCTCCATGGCAGAGCACAATGACATCAGGATTGATCCTATGTGCCGCGTCTGCAATAGCTTGAACACGAAGTACACTTCCCTCTAGTGAAACGGAAGTTTTTGCACCAATCGAACCGGATGTTGTGAGGCCCATATGCGCCACTATGATATTTGCCCCAGCTTTTGCCATTCCAGTGGCCTCATCATCGTTAAAAGCATATGGGGTTGTTAATAGGCCCAATTTACATGCTTTTCCAATCATCTCGATCTCCAAGCTACACAAGAAAAAGGGAATATGAACTATCCAGACTCATGAGGAAATATAATATTAATTGCTGTGAAGATCTAGGTAAAATGTAAGCTAAGACATACCCATATCCCATTCCAGTCTCTTCCAGGTTTTTACGAAAATTACCGTCAAATAGCCCAACAGTAGGAAAGTTTTGCACCCCAGAAAATCCAATTGACTCCAACTGCTTTAGAAAGTAATCCATCCGACGAAAAGGATCCGTTGCACACACTCCTGCAAGAACTGGTACTCTTTTCACTACCTGCATAGTTTTCATGAAATGCATCAGTTAAGATCTTCTATAGGGTACACAAAGATTAGAATGAATAAAAGAAGCTTCATCACTGAATAAACACGTTTAGCCCAAATAAGTGTGTCTTATAATAACTTTTAAGTAGATGAAATCTGAAACTGAAGAAGGCTAAACACATGGGAGCGAAGAATTGAAGAAGAGTTTAAATAATTTTATTTCATATTGACAGCCAATTTATGTTTGTTTATTTGATACTCTCCTGTCTAAATGCAGATAGATCAAGCAAAAATTTTAAACTTACAGGCAACACCTCATGGGCCATTTCAAGAACTACTGCATTTGCATCAGCAAAAGGTAATAAACCTGATAAGGAACCCCTTCCTGCCATTCTGAAGCGCCCAGAGTTGTATATGACTATCAGATCCACACCACCAGCTTCCTCAAACTTTGCTGATATGCCTGTCCCTGCTCCAGCTCCAATTATAGGCTTTCCTTTACTTATTTGATCTCTCAGTTGCTGCAATATTGTCTGAGTTTGTTGTACAGTCTCTATTTGTCATATGTGAACAGAGTCAAAGGAATGACAAGATAGAGCAGTGGCGGAAAGATTCATGTAATGAACAAATTATGTGTCTAAAATAACTAAGTTTGTTAAAAATTCTCTAGTGGCCCAGCCAAATTTGGGGAAAAAAAACCCCCCCTCAAATATATAAATGTGAGTGATACAGTGATTGTTGTCAAGCAATTTATGGATCTAATGTTAGCAAATACCTGTGCAAAATAATAGTTTCCAAATATAACATATAAAGTAAAGCTAATGATCCTTGAAATAGGACAAGCATAAAACTACAACCTGGTCTCGCATCAGGGAAGTCACTTGGTGTGTAGCAAATGGAATCGCAGCTGGACAAATTTGATTTAGAAGTCAAATCCGCATGAAGATCTTTACTGGATTTATCTAAGGCAGTAAAATGACTAACGTCTTCAGACTTCTTCATAGCAATCTCTAAAAATGAGTCGACCAAGGTAACCGCGAACTCAGCATCATTGATATGATAGGGATAGATTTTTACCTATAGGAACATATAACTTACAGCTTACGAGAATGTAGAGATGTTCATCAACTAAAATCATGTTCATAAAGCCAAGGAAGGAGAACCCATCAGATAAGCAATAATAGTACCATACCTGGCGATCTTCAGTTGTCTGAATAAGGGTCTGTAGTTCATTTACAAGAATCTCAGTAGTCTTGGGATCATAAAAGGCTTTGCCTGGTGCATCCAAAGCAGAGACACCCTTCTGTGGAAGGCAAACACAAACCTTGGATGATGACTTGTTCACCTTGTTGGCTATAAAGGAAGCAAACATCTTGTTTTCTTCTGCTGTCGTACGCATTAGTGAGACCTGAAAATGTAAAACTTATCTTTGCAACCAGCTATATCTGCATCCTAGAGTCATTAGTGGAAAATACATTTGACAGCTACAACAAAGTGTAATCCTGTCTATCTAAATCAATTTTATTAACCAGAGAAGGAAAGTTTGGATGGAGCGATGAGTGACAGCCACCTCATAATCTTATTAAAAACAAATAGTGCACAATGACCTCCTTGAAAATGAAGCGTTTCCTACACAAGAAATAAATTATGCAGAGAGTTTGCATGGGTATGTGCAATGGACTAATTCACTCGAGCACAGTAAACAGTTATGGATTTAGGAGAAAAAGCAAGGGTGAAAGAATTCTTACCTGCTCATTATGTTCATGTATCTTCCTTTGTTGAAATCTGGAAGGTATGCTATCTTTGGCTCCAAAATTTACCATATCTAATGCCCCCACACTCAGAACCAGCGGGATATTCTGATCTATGATAGCATCAAACCGGGAAGAATCACAAGGCATGACACCACCAACAACATAATCCGCAACTTCTGTTGTTGTAATATCCAGAACACCCTGAAGAAAATGAAAAGAATAGTGAGTACAAAGTATGGACCCTTTACAAAGATCAAACATAATTATCATTGTTTAGTGCATTATCAAGTTAGGGTAGTCAAATGACTGCCTGTGGAAATGATAAACTAGCTTTCCCCAACTAAACAAGTCCCAACCATTTCCAGCTTAGAAACTTGCAGATCAAGAAGCATTAAATGTGACATGCGACTTCCTGATGCTTCTTTGACTTCATGTTTTAGTTAACCGTCAAAGGCATAAAATTATTTGCCAAACAATGATCCTGGTCAACCTTTGAAACATTTCACTTTTCGTAATACGCAAGTTAGTAAAAGTACCTGTATAAATCCTCCTCGTACCAGACTCTCCATAGCCTTGCCTCCTACCCCAGTCGCATGAAAAACCATGGTCTCATAACCTTCTTTATCCAATCTTTCTTTGACAGCACTTACACATGGAGTTGTAACCCCAAACATGGTTATTCCGACAGTAAAATTTTCATTTCTCTTATGAGATTCTCTAGACTTCTCAACGCTTTTGGTCACCATACCAGCAAAAGCAGCTCCAGCATTTGATAGTATAGTCCTACTCACATTATTGATCCCACAAATATCCACAACGGATGGAAATAGTACCAAATCAGATGTCCCAATATAAGGCTCAGTTTGCCCACTAGCCACAGTTGACACAACAATCTTTGGCATACCTATTGGAAGAGGTCTGAAAGCATACGATAAAATAGATGTTCCACCACTGCCTCCAAGGCCAATTGCTCCAACAAGCATATAGTCCTCATGAGCTTTCTCTATGAAATAACCGAGTGCTTTACTCATTATAGAAATGGATTCACCTCTGTCATCAGGAAGCAGCATTTGGGCTTGCTCCACTGATTTAAAGTAGTAAGAAAGAACATGTTTTCTGGTCACAAAGTTGAAGTCCTCAAAGTTTGTAATGTCTTTCTGGCCAGTGGATATATCGACAACGGTCACTTCTACCTGCACTTCCATGTCGACAAAATGAACAATATGCATATATATATTCATAAAGAACACAAGCAAGAGCCCACTACACAAGGCTCCCAGCTTTGCGAGCGCTGAGGAGAGGGTCATTTATGGTACGACAGCCTTTCCCTCGCCTTTCTTCTTTTATTTGTATTGTCTCTTTTAACAAAGAGGGTTCTTAAATGATTCAAACGCGTAGAAAAAAACGTAGACCACAGATTGTTGAAAAAAGGAATGTAAAAAAAAACATCTTTAGGAAACAGAATGGAAATAAGTACTTTCTTGACAGAGACGACAGATGTTATAAACAATGCTGCACATTTTTCTGTATAGATAGATGACCAAGCACTTTCCCCATAAAATCAGATATATGTGACAATGTGGGGTTTGAATCATTAAAGTTTACCACCAGAACAAGAAACATGACCTAAATCATGTCAAACACATGAAAGAACATGCTTAAAGCCTTGCGCAGGCTAACCACATCAATTGACAATATAAATGCACTGTTGAGTTGAGGACCTGTACAATATCCATAGAATTATGACCTCGACAAAGGACAACCACAATTTGGATGAATTCAAATGCCAAAATCTGAAAATGAAAGATATCAAGTTCATCACAACAATTCAAAAACCAAATCACCCCACAATCACTACTAGCAGCTACCTGATCATACGGATTGGAAGTTAGGTTCTATTAAGCTTTAAAAATCAAATGAAAATTATAGAGAGAGAGAGAGAGGAGAGTGGTAAAGTTGAGAAGGTGCCTTGAGGGAAGGATCGGAGAAAGTGTTGAAGCTGGAACGAACAGACGCGGCGAGGAAACGAAGCTCTTCGAGCTTCGTATCGGCAGTTCCGACGCAGAAAACTTGAGGACTCTTCTCTTGCACTGCCATTGCTATCTTCGCGAGTCTTGTTTCCGCCCGAAATGAGATTTGAGTCGGCGATGATGATTCCTCCTTTCTACGTCACCCTCTTCGAGCTTACCAGCGGATGAAACGACCCTGTCTTTCACACTTCCTTGTTTATCTCCATTTTTTTTTTGTTGAATTTGATTATAAGTAATTTCTACCAAGGAAAATATTTTCGATTCCATCGATTTTTAATGACTTAGTTCGAGATTAGAGCCTAGACACAATCAGTTAAGGTGCAGTTATGTCCTTAAATTTTACTATTTTCATATAAAATTTTAACATACACACCGAAAATAACACTCATTTTCTAGAATTTATTCTTCTTAAATTAGCCAATTGTATACATATTGTGCCCTCAATTAACAAAATTAGATAAAAAATAATAATAATTCAAAAAATGAACCAAAAGAAACATTGAATTGAACCCCAAACTTACAGGGGGAGAGGCAAAAGTCTTACCGAAAGACATTAATTTCTTATTAAATGGTAAAATAAAATAATTAGTTTGATAGGGGGGGCCCTCGCACTAGCCTTTGCTGCTAACCACACAAGCAAATGATACTAATGAGTCATTAGTCATGACAAAGAATATAATGATACTAATAATTACACCACATCTATTTTACATATGGTGTATGCACCTCCATCATTCCCGGGAAGATGTAACTTTTGGTCTCCAACCTATTGCTCAATATTTAGTTTGGTCTTTAATCTTTTATTTAGTTTAATTAAACCCTTAAACTATTTGATTGGTTTTAATTTAGTCCTTTTTGATGAAATACACTTCATTTACTCATGTCTAGTTAGCACTTTGATGTGGCAAAAGATCAAGGGAAAACAAACTTTTGACTAATGAATTAAAAATTAAATATATATTCTACTAACTACTAAAATTTGAATCGCTACTAATTATGATTGAGGTTCCATTAAAATAGTCATACTCTGCTTAGAATTTTTTCTGTAAAGTTATGTGAACTCTAAATGTGTTGGCTCTTATGTGAAAACTTACTCTTTAGACCTCGATAACACCATCCTATATAATTTACCAAAAAAAAAAAAAGATAACACTATCCTATATATCATTTGAAAAAAAATCTTTGACGTAGTTTTACTTAACATAATTATGCATATATGCAACCAAAAACTACGTTATTCTGCTAAAAGAATTAATTAGTTGTACCTGTGAAGATAAAACAATTGGATATATATATATATTCGAGTACATTAAACTTATTCTTACATGTACTGAAATCTGAAACCGTGACCTCTCCCACTTCCTTGGATCGTAAAGCATGGGCACAAACAAATTGAATTCCTGAGAACTACATCTCAATAATGATAATGATGATGACAATATTGTGGACTCAAATAAATTACACCAGTTCATAACATAAACCCCCCACGAATCACATGATGGCACACGTGGCGGACTTGGGCGGGTTCCATGGGCCATTCTTGCTGACGGTAACCCGAGGGAGTTTGTTGGAATTGGGCTGGGCCGAGTCACCATCTCCCTCCTGAGCTTCTTGGGCCTGCGGCGGAGGAAGAGGCCCAACGCTAACCACCTCCGCTGATTTCCCCACCCTTCTCGCCTGCGCTATTACCTCGAAAGGATCCACCTCACCGCTCACGCACAGATCCCCACTCCCCAAATCGAGTTCCACGTCACTTACTCCTACAAAGTCAACAATCTTACTTATATGGATTACTCTGTTGAAGATTCAACCCCCCTAAAAAAAAAAAAAAGAAAAAAAAAAAAGAGAAGAAGAAGAAGAAGGAGGAGAAGAGATCATTCGATTACCTTCGAGTTTAGACAATGTGCTGAGGAGCTTCTTCTGGCATTTTTTGTTCGGAACATCAACCTTCAAGGTGGTCTTCATCAACTTGGAAGGACCTTTTTGGTCCTTCTTCTCGTTCTGTAAGAATCAATGAAGACCCACTTTAAGGGGAAAAAGAAAAAAGAAAAAAAGAAAAAATGTACAGGCAAATTTAATGCGGAGATTGCGTTTTAAAAATATAAGATCTCGAGCTATACTCCACCCATTGCCGACTGGATTGGATGCTCCCTCTCTTGTTGATCGATCTTCAGGATCCTAACACAGAAACCCTCTTGAGGTTGGGAGTATAATGCGGATTGAAAAAGACCAACAACGAAGAGCAATATCTGCAGATTGCTGAATCAGTGCTACTAAGGCTGGAGAATTCACTGACCTTGGAGTGATTGCGTTGGGTGAGAGCGAGTTTCGTGGAGGAGCCCTTCGAGCGTGGGGCGTTGCGAGAATGAAAAGCATCATAATTTATGCACGATTTGTGCATGAGTGGGTTGTCTTCCCAAAATGGGAAGAAAAAAAAAATGGAGAGAGAAATTGCCACGTACAGGAACCAGTGTTTATGATATGGAAAATATAGTTCGTAATTCTCTCCTTTCTTTTTTTTTTTTTCCACTGTTTGACTTTTTTTTTTCCCTACGATTACTGTTCCGCTTTGGAGAAAGCACGCTGTCCTTGGCCCTTTTATTACCTTTTAGGTATCTAGTAAACGAGGTTGGGTTCGAGCCGCCGATTAAATACGGGTCACAGATAAACACGGACAAGTCAGTAACAAGCTAAAATTATATAACGGGTCGGGTTGTGTCACGGCTAAGCGCTTCCCCTTCATAATAGAACTTCTGTTTATTTTAGTATTTTTATAAGCAAATCAATATCTAGTATTGATTTCGAACAAAAAAAAAACATAAAATCCAAATGAAAAATGACAATCAAGTGGATTGAGGGAGGGTCAAAATTATTTTATAAGCAAATTGGATCGGATGACCTTATAAGAGAAGTGGGCGAGTTAACGGGCCAAGTTAACTCGATTAAGAATTGGAAACAAAAATATCTTTTCATAATTAGAATCTATTAAGAAATCCTCCTTGATTCTTTGATTTCTGTAATTTTGATCGTCTCCCCATCATGGAGTAGTCGCCATTCAATGTAGCTTTAAACTAATTGAGGTTTTAGGAGATCCATAGATTATGGCCTTTTGAAGAGGATCTTGCTTTCTTAAAAAAAGAAAAAGGGGGCCCTTCTTCCTCTTCCTTCTCTCTTTTACAAAACTGGCTCCATTTGTTAATAATAATAATTTACGTAATGTCCTTTTATTTTGTGTTTTTTTGTTGAATTTTTATCTTTTTCTTTTTGTGCTTTTATATTTCCATATCAATTGATAAAAGTATTGCATCGTTATTTTTTTCCCCGCTTTTTAGCTCTTTTTATATTTTAATATTAATAGTTCTTCAGATGAAATGGGGAAATTTTCTGCCAGATACCGGATCACCCGCTTGAGATTTGGTTGGGTTTTCTCCTCCGTCCCTGATTGGGTCGGGTTTTATTACGCCCGCCAGACCTGCCTCATGGCCATCCCTATTGGGTACATCGATTTAATTTGATAAACTATATATATATATATATGTAATGGAATTTAAGAATTTTTTTGTATCTTTTATTTATAAAAGAGGTAAGCATCCATTATGTTGATTCCACTTTGAAAATTATAATCTTATGGCTCGAAAGAACATGAAAAAAAAATACAAGTACTTTCTAATTTTCATGTAGTTTGGTGATATATAAGGCTTTTATCAAAGTAGTGAAATATCAAAAGATTTAAACTACTATAATTATTTAGAAATTTTCACCGTTTAGATACTATCTAGTTTTGTGCTGACATAGATTATTGGGAAATTTCCCATACTCGTATTTTTTTCATGTTCTTTTAATTCATACGGTTAGAATTTTCATAATAGGGCCTAAATAACGTATGTTTACACCTTTCATCGATAAAAAATTTAAGGACCTTCTTAAACTCTATTTTCTGTATATTTGTGTATTAAAAATTGCAATATGTATATGTAGACTCGAGTAAGGTATAAAATCATAAAAAGGTATTTTGACCCAGGATTATAAATTTAACCCATATATCTTAATGACACGTAAAATTTGAAGATCATACCAATGATGTTTTATCTAAATAATTAAAGAAGGGAAAATAGCAGTTGTGTATAAATTAGATGCAACTGTACCTTATGAAGGTTTTTTGTTTATATATAAGAAAAAAGATCCAAAACAACGTTGTTTTGGATTTTGCTTTATTTTTTCCCCCTTTTTTTTTATGTGTGGTGTAGGTGGTAAAATTGCACCAAGGTTATGGCCAGTAAAGATTACAACCCTTATCACAGTCTTTTTTGTAAAAGTCAAACTTTGATTGTTTGAGTCAATCAACATTAATAGTTGGATGAGGCTCAAAATTTAAAAGTTAGTAGGATGCGCGTATAATTTTTTAACTAATGACTAGATCACTTTTTGTAATCTTATGTGGTCCCACGTGGGTTTTCTCGTATAAGCAAAGTTTGCTCACAAACTAGGGTTGCTATTTGCTCCCTTACTAACCCCAAAACATCTCCCCCCCCAAAAAAAGGGGGTCCTTCTTTAACAGGCTCAATGCACACTAGCTTTAGAAGGATCAGGATCATTTAGATTTAAAAGGTCATGAATTTGTGAATTTTAGTAATCTTAACCATTCATTGCTAAGGTGCAAAGAGTAATCAAAGGTAGATAAAAGATCGGCATGAATTGTTCAAATTTATAAATTTATGACTTTTTAAAGTTAAAGGATCCATATCAATGATTTTGACCATTGGATTAAAACCCTTTCTCAAAAGATGATAAAATTTGTTTCTCATCCTAGACTGCCAAAGTGTTTTCGAAAAAGGAAAAGAAAAGAAAAGCCAACAATAAATTCATGTAAGTAAATGTTATAATAATGGCACTTTATGTGAACATAAGGTGAGTAAACAATACCTCAACCCCGTTCTAAGATTTCCATCCATATAAATTGAAGGACATGAAAAAAATAGGACCTTCTAATTTTGAGCAATTATCTCAAGCAGCCCCTCTAAAGGATGAAACTTGTCATGACGAGGATATGTTGATATATCATTTAAAACTAATGAATTTTCAGAGCAAGTTTGAGGTACGTGTGTTCTCTTTAAGTCACATAAGGTGTACTTATTATAGCATTTTCCTGTGTATGGCGCATGTGTATAGGGGTAAGGGGATAAGGAATCTATAGATTCCACAACTATGAAATAGGCAAGCACTCTTTCATTCCTATTCTAAAATTTTAAACATATCGATTGAAAGAACTTGAAATATGCCTGGGGATGAAAAAATTCCCATTTTAAAGTGGTGAAATATCAAAGGATTTAAATTATTATAACTTTTTGGATTTTCTTTCGTTTAGATGATAGGAGTATGCAAGCATAAATTGCATGGAAATTGGTAAGTATGCAAGCATAAATTGCATGGAAATTGGTAAGTTTTAATATATATACATAGATATTATTTTTTTCTTTTATGTTCTTTAATTCTATAAGGTTAGGAATTTTAGAAGGTATGCAAATGGCAAAGTTTTACATCTTTCATAATTAGGGGGCCTGTTTGGTTCGTGAAATTTGCTTCCTAAGTTGAGAGCTGTAATTTGAGATTTCAAGTAACCCATACTGTGCACGTGAAATAAAATGTTGAAACTACATGAACAAATTGAAAAAAATTCTCATTTAATACATAGTACATATAACTTAAAATAATATTAACAATAATGACTATAGTAACCGTATCGGTAGTAAATAAATATATTATTCATAGTAAATAGTTGATAGTATTATTTTTAGAAATTTATTACTGTATATAAAAGTTATATTTTAGTAAGTAAATGTTTGAATTAAATTATTCGTGTTAGTCCCAATATGAGCATTGAGAGCGAGAGGGGGAGGGCGGGGAGGTGAATTGGTGCTATTCAAAATTCTTCCCATTTTACCTTATTTAACCTAATTCAGTTGTTATGGTAATAATAAAATAAGCAAACCAACTAAGTAATTGTAAACACAAGATATACATGGTTCAATTACACAATGCGTGCAATCTACATCCACATGTGATCCGGGTTCGCCGCTCTCACCAACGAAATCACTATAATCACAGTACGACCCCTCGCTAGGGCAATACAAGCCCTTACTAACCAATTACTAAGTTATCTCCCCTTCTCTAGGTTTGATGAACTTATTACAAGAGTCTCATTGACCCAAACAAAATCAAAACAATTGAATATAACTCACGTAAGAGTAATGCTCTCTATTTCTAACAAAAGTAAACAATATAGAATGAGATATAAATGAAGAACCTACTACTCTATCATGAATACAGCAAGCACCTTGTTGTCGACTTCGAAAACATAAAGAACTAGAAAAAAAAAACTCATGCATAAACGCCAACGTAGCCATGGCACGAAACAACACCACGATTACTGATCACAATATCACCACCACCAATCACCACAAGTCATGCTCGAATGTTCAACGCTGCCTTGTGGATATAGTACAAAAACACTCACTAGTGTTTCCCGAAGTTCACACACACTCAACCCTAGAAACCTCAACATGACACCCATCAACACTCCAAAAGAATTTCTCTCAATTCTCTCTCTCAATACTTAAAGGAATGGTGTAATTCAAGTTAGGGATTGAGGGCTGCTTATATAGGCTCAACAGGGGCAAAATATAGGAAATGGTTGGAAAAAAAAGAAAGTCCATTGAGCACCCATATAGGATCTGAGATTTTGCTCTTGAACTACATTGATTTAGGCCTCCTCCGTGAGTCCATGGGCTTGGTCCGTGCACCCCCTTGTGGGCCAAGCCCATTAGCCGGCCCAATTTCTCCTCTTTACTTAATTAGGCCTAAAATGGCCTCCCAAGACCTAATTCAAATTTCCTTTAGTCTATTACTGTTCTTTGAGTTCATTGCAACTTATTAAGCCTATCTTTTCTTCAATATAGCATAACAAACTCAAACTAGCTCTCCCATTAAGTCCAAAACGGTGCAAATGCTCCAATTATATAAAATCAGCCTCTAGTATGACGCCTCGGGCAAAACTTATTTTCATTGCACTTAGAGCATCAATATCACTCTAATATTGCATGTTGTAGCTGCTGGTGTTTTCCTATAGTTATCCAATCACCTGAAGTTGTTCAAATCATCAATTGCTGCAAAACTGGCTCAAACACACTCAAAATCACTTGTTTATGGTGCTTTTGCATACTTTACTTTCCCATCGTGTCTTCTTCATTTTCTCGCCATTCTGATGTTACGGAGTCATGCAAAGTCGATAGACAAGGTGCACTAACGATATGCACACTCATTTAGTATTGCCAACAATGACAACACTTTAATATTCTAATGGGAACAACACCACCACCTCAATATTCCAATGGGAACAACACTTTGACTTTAAAATAAGCATTTTTTCTTATCTTATAAATAATTTACTCTATTTTATGTTATGAACATAATAATTTTTTTTATAGAAGGATATTAATGAAGAATTTCAACATTACTCGAATATAATTGTTTATATCAAATATAATAATACCACATTTTCGAGAATTCAACAAAGTACAAAAAAGAAAAAAAATGTCACATTTGAGGCATTATATTTTGAAAGATGTGATATCAGGGTAAGATTTTACGAGCCAAACAGATCTAGGAAGTCTTAGGAATTTGTTAGACCCATCATTCTCATGAGCATATCCTGGAACCCGTGAATCACAGCAGATGCAGAGGATATAGACACTGGAAGATATCACAAAATCTGTAAAGAATTATAGTCATGCGTGCATGAATCATGCTTGGAGTTGGGACTGTAGGCCCAAGCGTCGTAGAAATTCATGTTTTCCGGTGAAAGCCCACCAGGAGAAACGTGTTACGTTACAGGATAGCCCACGCGTTCCACGTTAGTCCGTGTATAAATATTATGATTTTATATAGGCAGAAATATTAAAATGTACTTCAAACTTTCATTTTATTTTTAATTTAACCGTTCAACTTCAATTGTGGTCTTTGAACTTTTATTTTCTACTTAATCGACTTCACGTTTGAACAGGAACGGAGTCAGGGCAAGTGAAAAGGGGTTTGAGCGGAAGAAAAGAGAGGAAATAGGGTTGAAAAGGAAAAAAATGCTACGTGAACTTAAAGTCGCACATGTAATTTTTCATGTAAGCACACGCGTGGGATGCCATGTCAGTAACCGATGAAGTCTCTTAACGTTCGTTTTCGATTGAGTAGAAAATAAAAGTTTAAGAACCAAATTACTCATAATTGAAATTAAAGAATTAAATTAAAAATAAAGTGAGAGTTGGAAAGGTGTTTTAGTGTTTATATGCCTTTTTCACAGTCCTAATAAGATTTTATCGATCATGACTATTATATTTATTACGCCACCGTTGACCCTCCCTGCAAGGATGTTGCTTGCTAGGGTCAGAGCAGGATAATATATCTATTAAATAAAATAATACATGTAGGTTAGTCATTGTTGGGAAAAATAAGAAATTATGGAAGACCCGCAGACCCGATTTGGTTCCACCAAGATTGAATCCGTAGAATTAAATGGGATAGGAATTATGGAAGCGAAGGAAAATGAGAAATCGACGCGAGAGATTTTTAAGCAAAAAATTCTTTAAGTAAAGGAGGGGGAAAATAATCAGATATGGATGTGTCTTTTACATGGTATTAGTATTCGTTATTAAAAAACTCTAGGGGCCTTGACACTCTAAGCACAGCTATAGCTAATTAAGCACAAGCATACTTAAAATGACATAAAAAATTTGTGCCTTTTGTTTGTGACTAATTTGTATAAACTGAGGTCTGAGAAATTCGATTTAAGTTTATCGTGGTTCATTTTGTCCACAATTAACTAAGTTATATATTTTTTACACTAATTATGGAACCATCCTCTTCAATATATATATATCGTGTTAAAGCTAACATTAAAAACTCTTCTCATCTATTGTGAATTAAGACTTCGAATTTTTATTTATAATTGTTTTTATATAATGTTATTTTAGTATATTAATAATTGTATATTTATAAATATGATGGGATTTTCTGTTAAACTTGAATCTTTATTTGACTTTGAGTTCAGCTCAACCCACTAGTTTTTTGCGCCCCCCTCCGCCACTGATTTCCAGTGTTGATAACACGGGTGCTGCAAGCAAAATAATTCTGCCCGTGAATTATTTGTCCGCCATTTATGCATCGCGACAGTGTCCCATTTAATTTTGTTACTTGATTGAACAGTGCCTAGAGGGTATAAATGTAATATTTTTTGAATAAAAAATATGATTAAAAAAATAGAAAAAGGCCAAAGGTGCAAGTTGTGATTTGCTGGTGGAAGGAGTTAATGCATCAAAGCTGGGTAATGTGCATTACACATAGAGGGCCACCATGCATGTCTGTGACGCGGCCATTGCATGGACCCGCGTCTCGTATAATTCCCAAGTTGATCTGAACGGTTCTGGATGGCATTGAATAGGCATGTGCTCTCTCTCTCTCTCTTATTTTTATTTATTATTATTATTTTTTTTGTGCATAGAAATTGAAATGTCCTTTTTGTGTATAGAAATTGAAATGTCCTGATTAGATGGGATTAATCTATAAGTAAAACTTAAAACGGCTCCTCACCTCAACCAACAGTGAGAACGTACCGAACAATTATATGTCCTAAAATGGTCCCATTTTAGTAAATAATTTTAAAGATATAACTAAGTATTATTAAACAACTTTGCTTTGGGGCATAAGTAGGAATGATGTTAGAAATCCTACTTTCTTATTATTACGAGGTTGATTTAATTATAATATTGGAAACACATCATCTCGCTTTCCTTTGTTTTTGTTTTTTTTGTTTTGTCTTACTACTCCAGGGTTTAGTAGGGGGCAATTTAGCCCACAAAGTAAATAAAATGTTAGGTGGGCTTAAAATACCCATCTCAAACTTTTCTAAAGGAAGTCCCGATAGAATGTTAGGTGCAAAAGGCCTAAAATGGATAAGTTTGTGGTAAATGAAAAGTTTTAAAAAATTACAAAATTAAAAATTATGGCATTGAAAGACACTTTACCTAACAAATATATATATATATATATATATATATATATATATATATATATATATATATATAATGTATAAGGGTTTGGCCATGCCTGGCTCTGCCCCTCTTATTTTTGCTCCCCAGTCAATATACGAAGGACAGAGTAATGGTAAATATCGAATTAGAAAGTTCCTTTTCTTCTATTTCATTCTGACCTTTAAGGTTGACGGAAATGGGTCTCGGGCAAGTGAGGAATGGACCACCGCGGTCACTGAAAGCGGAGGGCCCACATCAGCAACACAGTCACCAAACACTCGTGGCCTTTCGCGTGTAGTTCCCCATGTGTTTCACAAAATTTATAATAGTTAGAGACGTGAGGAAGTAATCATGTTCCTCATTTTTTTTTTTTTTTTTTTTTTTTTTTGGGGGGGGGGGGGGGGGGGGGGGGGATTCGATAGTAAGAGAAGTGAGGAAGTAATCATGTTCCTTTTTTTTTTTTTTTGGGATATGATTCAAGTGAGTGGCGGAATTGCTAGGATCATCCTTTTTATTATAAAAATAAAAAATAAGAAAAAGTTTCATACAGAGACTCATTCAACACTAAAATAAGTTTAGTGCAACTTAGTTAATCAACAATTTTATTATTATAATTCAAGCTAATCAATTTGGGTCCAAAGGCATTCTCCATTATTCTTAGATAGGTCTATTTATCTCGAAAAAAGTGATCTTGAATAAATACATTCATTCACATGTGATAAGTGGGATTTACTTGTGTATGTAAGACCCGTCCTTTCATGTGATTTCTTCAGAATATACTTTTTCGGACAGAGCAGTATTACCCTTATACTTTCACTGGTTGCCACATGATATGAACACATCCTAAACTGCTAATATAATCCTATATGGAGATGACTTCCAACACGCGCTGACTAGGATGGTAATGGAATTATTGGACTTGGAAAAATAAAAATTTTAAGCAGCACCCGTCTCAGGTGCCCATCTATAAATAGTGGCCTCCTCATACAGAACACAACCCACACCACCAGAAGGCCAAAGAGCGACCGAGTTGAGGGCAGCCACAAAGAAAGCGGTCGAGATGGACGTTAAGGAAGTGCTCCGCATGAACGGAGGAATTGGTGAAACGAGTTATGCCACCAACTCTCTGCTTCAGGTAGCACTTGATTTCATTTTGAGATCAATTCTAAATTGAAGTAGTTCTGTTATAGGCAACTGTAGGGTTAGTTTCTTCGAAGGTAATCATCTAATAATCTATGTAACGAGGAACAGTCGTACCAGAATGCTCAAGTTTAAATTATCACGTACATGCATATCCATTTTAATATATATATATATATATGTTTCTAAGCTCCCGTCCCACGTTATTTTGTAACCAAAAATCATAGTTGATATATCTTTCATTACATGATCGAACATGCTTCAAAATTTCAAAGGGAGTGTTGTGAAGGTAACTCATATACATATGTTCCATGAATTAAACCAATTAATTAAATTTCGCAGAACAAAGTGATATCCATAACAAAGCCCATAATGGAGGAAGCCATAGCCGCACTCTACCGCAGCACCTTCCCGACTTGCCTAGCCATTGCAGACTTGGGTTGCTCCTCTGGGCCCAACACCTTCTCGGCCGTCTCGGGGCTCATCCGAGCCCTTGAAAGCACTTGCAAGGAACTGGGCCGTCAGCCGCCGGATGTTCAAGTCTTCCTCAACGATCTTCCAGGAAACGACTTCAACACCATGTTCCGATCGTTGCCGAAAATGAATGTCGAGTCCAGGCACTGTCTGTTCGCCGGAGTCCCTGGATCTTTCTACGGGAGACTCTTTCTTTCGGGGACGCTTCACTTCGTCCATTCTTCTTACAGCCTCATGTGGCTATCTCAGGTCCAACTAACCTTTTCCTCATAACGCACCATCAATGCATCGTTTGAAACCATAGAGGCGATTAAATTTAGTGATTTGGCATGATAATGTTGTGCATAACAAGCCTTAAATCATGCAATCTATATCTATAGCCCTCTCCGGGTAATGATTTATGCTGCAAGTTTTTTTTTTTTTTTTCCCCCCTTCTTTTCTCCTTTTAAACTTAAAATTACGTTAAAAAATGTGGTGAATGGAATCGATGCAGGTTCCAGAGGGGGTGGAGGAAAATAATAAGGGGAACATATACATGGCAAGTACGAGCCCAACCAGCGTGCTGAAAGCTTACTACCGCCAATTCCAGAGCGACTTCTCGATGTTCCTGAAATGTCGCGCCGAAGAAGTAGTGGAAGGTGGGAGGATGGTGCTTACATTATTGGGGCGTAGGAGTGAAGATCCTTCCTCCAAAGACGGCTGTTACATTTGGGAGCTTCTAGCTACAGGTTCTCAATCAAATGGTCTCTCAGGTACACACTGATTAATGTGTATCTCGATATTTGTTTTATATTTTTCTATAAAGCGTTAACATGAAAACATATGCATATAATCCCCGCAGGGGCTTATAGAGCAAGAGAAATTGGACGCGTTTAACATTCCCCAGTACACGCCGTCTCCGTGGGAAGTGGAATCTGAGGTTGTGAAGGAAGGATCCTTCGCCGTGGATCGGCTAGAAGTATCTGAGGTCAACTGGAATGCTTGCGGTGACGAGTTTCATCCGTCCGACGCAACAAAAGGCGGCGGGTACAACGTGGCAGGGTGTATGAGAGCCGTAGCGGAACCATTGCTCGTGGCTCAGTTCGGTGAAGCCATAATGGATGAGGTGTTCAGCCGGTACGGGATAATTGTTTCGGACCGCATGGCCCAATGAGAAGACCGAATTTATCAATGTCACTGTTTCCTTGATAAGGAAGGGCATATAGCTTAAGAGAATGCGTGAACTAAATATTTAATTTCAGTACCAATAAACTTATATAATCAGTGAAAATTATCTCATATGATGTTTACGTGATTATTTATAGTGGAGATCATAGAGCGTTTGTTAGTCATCTTTCACTTATTGTCCTCCTATATAGTACGAGAGTGGATGTCCATGCTTCTACGTCTTTGAAAGAGTAGGAGGATCTGTACGTTCACTCTTTAATCTTTTCTTTTTTTGTCCATGTGCGTTTCCTCTTTCGGATTGTAGGGTGTTGTCGGGTCCACGCTCCTCTGTCTGTAAGCTAAAAGTTTCACATAAATAAACGAACAAAGTGGGTGACATTCCTGATTTTAGTGACATATACGTATCAAAGCTAGCATGATGCGGTGTGTGATTCTGAGTGTTCGGCCAGTCCTCTTCGTCCTGTATCTGTGCGTCTCGCTCCTTGAAGGCCAAACATTGAATGGAGCATATTGCAACTGGTGCTTGGTGCGCTACTGTTCGGTTCGTCCCACCACCTGTTCCACCCAAAATCAAGCTCTTGAATTACAGACAGTGTTCCTTTGTCGTTAAGACTGTCACAAGAATTATTTTCTTCTCCCTTTGTCATAATCTGATGAAAATGAACCTGTGCAGCATGATCCACATCGTAAATAAGGGAGCCACAGATTCACAAAGTGTAGCAAATCATGAGTTACTGCATTTAGCAGGTAGACAACACAACGTGCTGCGCAGACCATATTTATTTGGTAGACTGCCCAACTTGCTGTGCAGGCTACACCACAATTTTATGGAATTGAAATAAAAAGTGTGCGTACCATACCTCGTTTGGTTTTCAAGCGGCGGTCCCCTTTTTAGTGGGCCCACCTTCTTTTATATGTTACACAACATCATTAAACAAGATGGCCCCGACATTTCTATGGACCCACTACGGAACTCTATTATTGTGCTTAACGTGGAATCAGAATCACTCCAAATTAAGGGTTAGTGGAACTAATTACTCCAATAATTTATATTTGAAAGACAGAGAAAGTTAATGAAAAAGAAAGATGAAAAAAGAAGGGAAAAAAAATGAACCTTAGCAACGAGGCCCACGAACAATTTTGATAATAAGCTCTAAACGGTGCAACAATCGTTTAAAGTGGGATCTTCATTCTCACGCCTTTATGCTTAAAAACAAAGAAAAGTCACTACAAAACTGCTTAAATAAAATAAAAACCTCTAAATTAAAGTTTTTTTTGGTAAGTTAAAAAAAGTTACCATTAAGAGTCACTTTGGAAAGGTTTATAAAAGGTTACTTCTGATTTTCTATAAAAAAAAAAATTAAATAAAAGAGCTGCTTCCTGAAAAGGTTACATGACTTTTTCGAGAAGTACACGTAATTTTTTTTTTTTTTATTCAGTCCAAGTGACATTTTCCCATAATGTTTAGCGAAATTAATCCCTTCCAAACAAAAACATAACTGATGACAAATAATATAGATTTGAAAGACAAAGAAGAGAATGGAAGGAAAAAAAAAAAAAAAAAAAACCCTTAGAGCCATGAGAGATTTGGACCGCAGGCTTAAAAACAAAGAAAAGTCTCTGTCAAATTGCCCTTTGTATGCATTAAGCACATTTGGCGAACTCGTCTCATGTTCGATGCTTGTTCACTCAAACGCAGAAATTCAGTGTTAAGTGCATGTAAGCGTCACTCATCTACACGTACTGACATTTTTATTTCCACATTTATACAGAGGAATCTGGCCTGATGCTGCAAAATACTGGTCACTGTCCATGTGTTATGATGCATTAATTTAAATCATGTGTTATTATTTTGTAATTTGTGCCGTGAATAAACTTCTTTTTAGACCGAATACTAATGAATCATTGGATCATTCAGAGATATAAAATTAGTGTGTGGGCCCATGGGCCTATAGTGAGTAGGTGAATCACTGATGTCCGATCCAATGCAAGTCGACTAGAGGCCGTCCGATGCAGTTTAGGCTAAAACCAGTCCGAAGGCCCAATTAAATTCAAGCTGTTCAAGTTGGGGAAAAGACAACGCTGCCCCTATTGAGCATCATAGGGCATTGTGATTTTCACAGGGAATGGAAGTGGGGAGGGCCCTATTATATAATATATGAAAATAAAAGTAGAATTATGACACGCGACATATTTTTATAGTTTGTGAGAAATCTCCTCAACTTAAGTTAATTGAATGAAATTTTTTATTTTTCTTTAAATCACTTTGGCTCATAACGCATCATAAATCCTAACTGTTTAACTGTCAAATTAAATTTGTCCTTGCAAATCTAACCTCTTAAAAAGCCATTAAACTTCAACAACAACCTTCTCTCTCAATACCTAACTCCTTCAATTGCAATCACTTCATCATTTAAAACATAGCCGCTTCAACTGCAAATTTGGAGGGAAAATTCAACTTCCACATAACTGGAGATTATCTCCTATCTCTTTCATTCTCTCCATTTTCGAGATGGTGAGCTATTTTCTACCCATTTTTTGAGTAATTTCATGATTCATGCAATTCTTTAGATTTTTTAATTGAGATTCCTACTAATTTACGGCCTATTTTAGGAACCATAGGAAAGGAGAAATTAGCATGCTCTCAAGACTAATCTATTTACATGTGTTTATTGTGCTTATGTTTCCATTATTAGTTTTACTTTTATTTACGTTTGCTAATTGATGGCCATATTGTTGGTTCACTTTCTTCCCATATATAGGAACATACTTCTTGGTAGAACAAATTCAAGTAAAATTACTTCTTGAACTCATATCAGTCATCATAGTTCAACCTTAGGCTTATGACATAGTAGGCCATAGATCCAACCTTAGATAATCAAAAAGACACAAAATATAAAAGTGGCATAAAAATGAATTTTTTTTAAAAAATAAACACAAGTTGGAAACATAACAAGAGTAACAAAGAAATTGAATTGTAATAATAAAAATCCTATAGAATTCATCAACTTTAGCTAAAAAAGAGACATCAACGTTTAAAAAAAATAATTTTCTCATTAAAGTGATTGTTTCAAGATGACTTGTGAGGTATGACAAACAAACAATATTCGGACCAACGATCTGGGCATCACACTTGTTTTAAGTGATAATGAATCATATATGTATTTGACAAGTCATATCATAACTATTTTTTAAAAAAATTAGGGTAACTTTTGATTCAAAATCAAAAGCTTTCTTGAGTAACTTTTCCCTATAGACCTTTTTTTAAAAAATTAATTTGACCAAGTACAAGACCACCATTCCCGCAATATAAATAAATAATTTCCACCTATTTCCACCTTATTAATTTGAGAATATTTTTATTTATCAACTCCATTTAGACATTTTTTAAAAATTTAATTTTTAAAAATTTTCACAATCTATCTTATAGACACATTTTCTAGTTATTCTCTAAACAGCTGTCAATATGATAATCAATCAAAATATAGTTTTTATTAGGTGCCATTTTTAGTCATTTCATAGTCAATAATTGATTTCAGCAAACAGTTAACTTATATAATGACTTAGTCAAAAAAATTCTTTGGCTTTATCCGAATACTAAACATCTTATTAGAATACTAATTTCAACTATTTTAGAAGAAAAACTTTTATAATTTAAAACTAGAAGTCGTTTAAAATGAGATCCCTCGAACAGTCTCTTGATTCCCCTCATCCCACAAGCCCAAGCAATTAGTGGGCCTTTGCCATTATGGGTGGTCCAGTGAAAATAAATATGAGGCAATGAACCTAAAAAAAAACCTTGTTTTATTAACTTTTGTTGGTGTTTATACAGCTCCCTTTTTCCAATATAAAAGCTACTTAGAATAATGTGTTAAGGTCGTTAAGTACAAATTTATTTGTTGAGGATATACTTTACTTGAATTTAAAAAGTTATGAATTTATTAAATTGGAAGCCCTTAATCATTCATTGTAAAAAAGTTAGAAAGAGAAAGTAATTATGGAAAAAATAAATAAATGGACGTGATTGTTCAAATTCATATATTCATGACTTTTTTAAATTTTAAATGATACATATCCATCAATCGATGATGACTAAATGACACCAATCAAGCAAACAATTATAAAGACAGGAACTATTATTTGCCTAGCCAGTAATTTATAATACGAGGGCAATAATTCCATTGAGATAGCCATTTTTATTACCAGACAGACCCGTCATTGAAATCCACAACACATTCTGATTACCCCTTCCTCCAAACTTGGATTCAACTTAGCTTGTAAACCAAAAAAAAAAAAAAAAATGGTCACACAGTATATAATGCTCATTGCGAAAATGGGAATAATGGTCGCATTCCGATGTTTGATAATACAAAAGGAATCCCTGTGTGTCACTCTAACATCATAACACCTGGAATTAGGACCTTCACTTTCCTTTGACCAATGGGTCCTCGAACCTAATCAATACGTGCCCAATTCCAATCACTCGCCCCTTTTCTGGCTTTCGGGCCACTTCTTGGTCATGGAAATGGTAATGTTGATGTGCTGTGGCTTCTCCACAGATAGATGCTGAGCGACACGCTCGGCATACCTAGCAAATAAAGGCTCAATTATAGCCTCTCCAAAATGGCGCATCAACATGGGTTCTGTGACGGCTCTTATGCAGTTTGCTACGTTTTCTCCACTTCTACGATGCTTTTCTAAAACAAAGCCGCTTCCGCCATCTTCACGCTCATCACTAGGGTCCCAATCGACGCCAAATATCTCTGTTCTATCGATGTGAAAATGCCCATCCTTTTCAATGATACCCTCTATTTCACCTTTGTAGGGTGCATAATAAGGCAAATTCAATGAATTGACAGCAGCCTCTTCAACAAGCCCCTACAATTCAAGTAGATTGCACCAAGTTTGATAACGTAATGAGAAATCATTTGTAGAATTAAAAGGAAAAATCTTAAATTTAAGGCAAGAGGAACAGTTGCTTCTTTCTTGCTCGTATAAGAACACCAAATTTAATTTTCTCTAATGTTCTATGAAGTTACATGCTTCTCTAATTTTAAGAAGACCCTAACTTTAAAATACTAAGAAAATATAAATGATGACCAACGATTTAGATTTATAAGGAAAAATAAAGAAGGAGAAGATGACAAAAAGACCTTGGCAACAAGGTCTAACAGGGAGTCTGCCAACAGGTCCCATAGGGAGCAAAAATCTTCGGAAGTAGGATCTTCAATACTGCGGCCGACAAGTGTAAGAACCATGCATCCTCCACTTACCACTTCATTTGATCGTAGGCTTAAAAACAAAGAGAAGTCGCTATGGAATTGCTCTTTATATGCTTTAAGCACACTTGAGGGACTCGTCTTTGATATATAAATGTTATGCCCGTTAGTTTCAAGCCCTTCAGGTACCTGCTAATTCAAATGTTTGTTATATACAAAAGTATATATTGTCCTATTTATGGGAGTTTGCAAGAAGTGGTCCTAGAAAACTAGAAAAAGGTAAGTTTGACTTGAGGTACAAATGATATACGGTATCAGCCTAGTTCACATGGGTGCATTAAAACTTATAACCCAGGTGATATTTTTCTCTCTTTTGGACCCTCGTCCTGTGTGTATGCTCTGCTCACAAGAAGGGTTTCAACCGTGCTGGCGGTTAATCACCTTGGAGAGCCAATGGACACTACTGGCGGAATGAATAAAATGCATGGAATCGGTCGGAAACAGTCTTCCATAGAAAGATCCCGGGGCTCCAAAGACGAAGCACGGGCCAAATATATCTCCCTTCTCTTTGTTGAGCTTCTCGTGAAAATCCGGTAGTGACTTGAAGACAGCATTAAAGTCATTCCCCGGAAGATCATTCAGGAACACTCGAAACTGAGGCGCTCTGCGATTCGTTCGCCTGCAAAACTCATAAATCGAGTCGAGAATTTCGGATACGGCGGAAAGGGTGTTGGTCCCGGAAGAGCATCCCAAATCTGCTACGTTAAGAACGCTCCTTGGAAAGACGCTGGAGCCGCACAAGCCCTTAATGGCCTCTTCAACTACGGGCCTCGCTTTCGATATTATGGTCCTCTGTGAAAAAATGAAGAGGAAATGTTAGCCAAAGGATTTCTATAGAAACAAGGGTTTTGAAAACTAATAAGAGGAACGAAATGAGGTTGTAACATGGTGAAAGAGTGGGAGAAAGAGGAGCGGAGGAGGGAGAGACTTGGACGAGTGAGTTATTGGCGTAGCTATTCGTGCCATCTCCCCCATTCACGCGTGAAATGCTCTCTGTTGCCATTTCTCCCTCTACGCTCTCCTTTTATTTCATCTCTTCTTCTTGTTGTGTGGTGTACGTGTGGTAGCCATGGATCAAGCAAGCCACAGTCCCCTATTTATTATGAGCTGATAGGTTCACAATCATAGAGGTAAAATGTGGGCGACGTGAAACAATTATTGTGCCTGACTGTAGGAGTGGGCCATATCTAAGTATATTATTTGCGATGCTGACTTGAGGACCTGCACAAATATTATGACACTGTACAAATATATGGATTAACTGGAAATTTATAAATTTATGAATTTAGACCTTCTCATTTATTACTTTCTTTGGCCTTTAGTTTTTCTTTCTTCTTTTTTTTTTTTGTAATAAATGGACAAGATTATTCAAAAGTCATGAATTAAGATGGAGGAAAAGAATGATTAGGATTAACCAATTTCATAAACTTAAGATCTTTTTTAATTTTGGCAATCCATATTCTATAGGGAAAATTGCACTTAAACTCCCTATGGTTTGATGCACCTGCGGAGAACCTCCATGTGGCTTAAAAATAGCACATAGCCCCCCTACGGTTTCGATGGACTTGCAAAAGTTAACTTTTCCGTCAAATCTAAAGGTTTGTTCTTTCATAAATTTATTAGTTTTCAATATGATAAAAAAAAGACTTTAATTTTCAAAATTACTCATAAACTAATTTATTAACCCCTATTGTAGCAGTACCCAAATAAATGGACACTTTTATACTTCTTGCACCTTGGAAAAAAAAATTCTATAGAGGTTATATATTCATAATACTAACTAGGTAAATTCACATACAAATGTCTTTCTCTCTCTTTGTATAATAAACATATCTTTTTCATGGTTTAAGAATTATAAAAACAATTAGTTCTTTGAGAGCTATTGTGATTGAGGTAAGGAGTTAATTTTTGGTAATTTAGGAAATTAAAATCTATTTTTTCTCTTAAATACTCTAAATTTATATTTTTTTGGAAGAATAAATAGTTAGATTTAATAAAAAAGTTAACTTTTGTAAATTTATTAAAAGTATCGGGAGATTATATGCTTTTTTTTTTTTTTTTAATTTCACTTCCATATATTTTATGGTAGTCATCCTCACAACCATTAGCACCGATAATTTGTTGCCACGTCCTCACTTGCCATACATCTGACGCGTATCCTACACAGCATACTTCTCTCTGCCTCTTTTTCCCTTCCTTTCTTTTTCGCGCTGAGTTGCTCTGTCAGGCCCCACTCCTTTTTTTTTTTTTTTTTTTCTCTTACCTCTTCTTTTCTTCCCTCTCTTTCTTTTTAGCGCCAGGCTGTCCGGCCCCTCTATTCTTTCCCTCTTTTTTTCTTTTTCTCCATTCTTTGTTTTTGGCGCAATTACATAAAATGCTACATGATATTAATTTTTCTCTGTATGTATATAGCGAGGGTATATCACTTAGGGCTCCTTTTAAAAATTTCACTAAATAGGAAGAATTATTAATTTTTATGCAATTATTTATAGTATATGTATCATCTAAAGGAAGAAAATTAAGACGGCCAGGATTTTTGATATTTTTACATTTAAATGAAGTTCTATCAATCACAAAACTTTATAAAAATTAGAATTTCCTTCTATTTTCTAATGTTTTTTCAATTCGTATAAGTAAAATTTTTGGATTTGGCCGTATGTGGTGTGTGCTCACCTGATGCACACATGAGTACTTATTTTCATATAGGGTGATATTACATGTAAACCTCTTACACACTGTTCACATTGAAAGTGATCACGTGAAAATTTTCGTATGGTATTATATTGTTCTTTGATCAAAACATCCTCAGAAAGAACTACATAGGCTTTGACATGTTACAAGTTAAGTATGAAAGATGTGAAAATGACGTGCATGTAACATTTTCAAACGCAGAAAAGAATGTCATGTGAGGGAACTTGAGACATTGCCCAGATTTAGGCCCTCACACCTCAACTGCAACTTTTCTCGAGTCCTATAGTTTGGGAAATTGATATTTTCTTAGAATTATAAGATGATGTTAATCTCTTTGAAAGGTGAAGTCCCTAATTGAAGTGTTGAATTCATATTCGAGAAACAAGACAGCTCTAAACTTATGGAATATATGGAGTTGAAATTTTTTATTTATCAATCATTTTGTCAATTATAGAACTCATGAAATATAAATGCTACCTTTTTATGGTGAAATGGCTTACTTTGACCAAATTTTAAACTTAAGTTGAAGTTAGTAGGGACAAATTTGGCCAAATAATTTTAATTATTTTTTTAAACAAGAGAATAGAAAAAAGTGAGAGGGAGGAAAAAGAAATTGACAAATGTTTGTATGGAAAGGAAGAAAGGAGAAATTTTAATTTTTTAAATCAAATAGAAAGCGAATGGTGGCATTTTAACTTTCATCCTTTTTATTTATGAATTTAGGAAAGAAAACATTATTTATTTTCACTTTTCTTATTTATAAGTTAAGAAGAAGTGACAAAGGCAACGCACATGCTTCCCTATTTCTGATATATGCACAAGGCCTTTCCTTTTGCCCACACTGGTGATACTGTTTTTTTTTATTTGTCCCTAATCTTAGTCAATATGTTATGTTCTAAGGCTCAAACTTCCTAATCTTCCTCAAAAAGAAAGATGTGTTGCTAATTAAGTAAAATTTTAAGATTTTAGGTGAGTTTATGCATATTCATAACCTTCTTCTTTGTGCTTTCTAAATCACAAGTGCATCTCTATCAAGTTAATGAATTTCAATATTTAATGGAATACATGTTTTTAAGGGTCACATACTGACAATTCTATTGAAAATAGAATAATTGGATTATACTTGTGGTGATGGTAGCCTAACATTTTTCTTTATCGATTTATTCAAGTAAATGTCTTTTGCTTTCGCAATTGCTAAGTCGTGGTTAATCTTTCTTTATTATAGAGACATATGTGACTTTTATCAGTAATATGGCATGGCTGGGTATTCACCCAGCGGAGGCCCCATTTTGCCTCAATGAATCATAAAATAAAAATATTTACTTTTATTATTGAAGCAACAACAGCAAGATTCTCTATCTTATTGGTCCAATGGTACCTCCTCCTCTTGTAAATTCGACGGCAATCATATAAAAAAGATTCAATAGTGAAAATAATCCTATACTTTCATCTTATTTTGATTTAAATTTCAACCTTTTAATTTTTTTAATTTTGAATCCTGAACTTAAATTAGGAAACCAATTCTAATCCTCACCCTTACTCCCATCCACTCACATCTAATTAGGATGGATGCCCAGATTATTTTTCCAGGAATATTATTGGATCGTATTTCAATAATAAAATAGTATTCATAATTCAGATTAGAAAATAATATTCTTAATTCCATGTTAGCCGCTCATATTATTCATAATGGAAGAAACTAATATTTCTAATTTCGGGTTAGAAAATAATATTCCTAATTCCATATCATCAGCTTATTATTTATTTATTTAGTTTTTGAGGAATACTATTAGCGAGCAAATTAGGATTTTCTTTCATTCTTCTTCTTCTTCTTATTATTATTATTCTTTGTTTTGTTATTGTCACATGAGCCTCCATTCTAATAAAAGTAGATGGAAGTGAGTGTAAGTGGATGGAAGTTACGATAAAGGTTAGAATTACTTTACCAATATAAATTCATGTTACAAATTAGAAATTAAAAATATGAGATTTGAGTCAAAACAAGATGAAAGTTTAAGATTATTTCCACTATTAGGTCTATAAAAAAGAAAAAAGAGTTTTCGCAAGCATCAGTTCAATTATCTTGCTTCCCCATAATGGAGGTCAGAGGTCCAAGTTTTCATTACATTGATTTATCCAAAGCTTGCCTATCTCTTGAAATCAGAGATTACCATTATAATAGATCCTCGCAATACCATTTTCCATTATAATACAATCGATACATAAGAGACTATAAATACATATGCAACAAGAAGACCCTAAGAGGGTTTGTACAACATTGCTTAGCACGGGTTGTTCATGGGCTACAAATTCACTTGCCTAAACCCGCCAGGGGAAATAACAAGCCTAGGTAGTCAGAGAAGGATTAACGTCACTTCAAATGTGAAATAGTGATGTGTTGGGGCTGGAGTCAAGCAAATTGCGTGGTTCCGGACTCAAGAACTCTTCGCACATATTGAATAATGAATGGATTAAAACCTAGTTAGAAATTAAACAAGCTGGCCCAAACCGATTAGGTTCAGTTTGAAACTTAGCTCATTTGCAACCCTGCTTTAACTATGCCTCCCTAACATCCACTAGCTATTAGGTTCATTTTTAATAATTCAATAATCGCTGTCGCTTCATTCGAAAATACTAAGAGGTCAAAAGTCAATTAAATATTGTTATATAGGCTTTGGATTTTATGGTTACTTAGTAGGCATTTGATAAAATATAGTGTAAGATCTCAATACTGAAAATTGATATAAATTTATAGATTACTTAACATCGTAACTAGCGATTCCAATTTTTTAAAGCTATTTGATTATAAAATTGTTGAAACACATGAATTAAGGTATTTTCCGATGTTAAACTCCTGTATCATTCCCCAAAACCAAAAAAAAAAAAAAAAAAAAAGAATAATATCAAAATAAATCAACACAGCTTTTTCTTTTAAAAAAAAAACTAAAGTAAAAAGAAATGAATTTTAATTTAAGAAAGATGAGATTGTTCACCCAAAAAAAGAAAAATAAATAGGGGATGTAATGTGGCACTGGGTGGACTATAAATGCTTTTATCAATAATACAATAAAATTTTTCACTAACAGGGCTTGTAAAAGCTCAGAAGGCGCTGAGGCCCAAAGCTCGAGTATATTAATAACGAATATTATGGACAGCGAAAATGATATTGGATCAACCCAGGCAAGCCCAAATTCGGTCCGCGAACCACTGATCTAAGATCCAATATGATTGATTAGAGGGCTCCTCAAGCAGTTTGGGCCTACCCATTAGGCACTCCTACCAGTCAAGAACCACCCCGAAGGCCCAATAAATTAGAGCCGTGTTGAAACTTGGCCCAAAACACAGATTTCGCACCCCAAACATCCACATCACGGTGAAGATGTTGGGAAAGATGAACGAATGGAGCAGGGAATTTGACTTTTTAAGGACTCCAAACTTCAAAATGTTACCATAGCATCAACAGGCTAGAACTACGCACTGATATTTTTCTTAAGAGGACAGGGGTAAACTTAAGAAATAGTAAATTTATGTATACATCCTTTCCATTGAAGTGGTGATGCGATAAAATTTTGATTTAACTCTTTTTTAGGGGTATTTTAGTCAAGTAAAAATAAAGAACTGTCCAGATTTTGACATATCATTGTTTTCGCTTGCGAATGATGTACGTCTAGTGCTCTCCAATGCTCTTGTGGTAAACAAACAAAGATGGGGGAGTGGGAGACAAAAATGGAGAATTCTATAGTTATTGCCGACATGCAGCAGAGAGGCAACAAAATGCAATGAAAGTGGGGGGGGGGGGTCCTCCCTCGGAAACCAAGCTAGGTTTGTAGGTTGTCTTTCGGACAGCCCAACTATATAGGGGTAGAGGTCCCTCCCTATATTCTTTCAATCAGGTCATATGGTTCATGATTTGGGCAATCTCAATCAAGAACTCTATATGCATGAATTAAATATCTCTATGATTCATTTGTCGAAACATTTTTTTTAAGGGAGAATTTTCAAAAAACATTCAATTTCAAGAGATCACTTTTTAATAATTTTTCGTTTTCGAAACTGTATGTTTTGAATTAAGAATATCGTGTTAATGCAGCTAAGTATGATGTTTTAAAAGTTAGGTTAAGTTCGCACACAGATATTAGAGTTTAAGTATTGCTTAAAGCATTGCGCCCTAGATATCAATAGTTTAGATATTTTAAACTCGATACTTAGAACATAATACTTTAACCAACGCTTAAACCCTAGCAATAGATACCTTATCGAATATGGACTACAACGTGGCAATGATAGCATGACACTAATTATAAAGCATCAAGCATGGTAGCATGCCAAGAAGAGTTGCATGTACATACATTGAATGAAAATGGGATAGGGTCCATTAAATATAGGTACCCAACCTAATTAACCTCTGCTGGGGAAGGGGAAGGGTCCTCTGCTGGAGTTTCAAACCAGGCCTGGGGCTGTGTGTGGCTGACCATCATGTCAGGTAGTAAATTGTAGAATTCACCCAAGCCTAAGGTCTCCTTTATTATTGTTTCTTGTTTGGGGATGGTCAACAGATGGGGTATTCAACATCCTTCCACCCAATTGACCAAAAAGGCAACTGCAGTCCTTGAAGGACCATTACTCGGCCCTCAATAGCAATACAATGGCGCAGTGAATTGCCTTTGCTGGTTTGGGTGCTATTTCAGAGTTTTTTTTTTTTTTGTCTATTTGTTGCTGTCTTTAAAAGAAGGAACGCCCACCGAGAGCCATGTATTGCCACGACAAAGCCCTTCACTAAGTTATGGGTAGGACTCATTGGCACATCAATTAGATTTTGTCACGCTTGGGGCGGACTATGTGCATCCGTGATTCAAAAACACACCTGCCTTTGGCCGTCACCATATAATTTTGGCACTAATTTGTACCGTTGGAAGTGGGTTAGGCGTAAAAGGGATCAAGTTGGATCACATGGACCCTAACTATCATCTAAATGACTCTGGTCAATAAATCTATTCCAAAATGGATGTGTGGTAACGGCAGGGGATATAAATGTTCAATCAAGCTGCTCTATATTTAGGGTGGAATGCACTCTATAGTGCGTCGATGAATGCTCGTCATGTGTACACGAAAATATCTCGACTATTTTTTCAAGTTTTATAAAACACTTTAACCTTTTTGGAAGCTTATTTCGAAAAGAATTTGATACAATAAGAAAAGTACGTTTGAAATAGCTCGTGAAATATAAAGGTTATAATAAGTAATGCATGAAAGAATTTAGTGAGTGAAAAAAAAAAGAGAGAGAGAGATTTAACTCCCTCATGGGGGAACAACGGTTTCCAAGGAGACAGAAACTGTTAGTCAAATCATGAGATCGAACGCCTGCCACTGCAACTATTAGTCAAGAACAATTGCTAAGTAAAATTAGAAATGAGGAGCACAAATCTTTATTCTGTGGAGAGGGAAATTATTGAAGTGGATAAGGACAAGCTGCAAGATATATAGAATAATACGCCTCACTTTACAGAAAAGGCGTCCTCTGTTGGCACCCACCACTAAAATACACCACAGCCCTTGAATCTATTTATTTTCTCCTCACACCATTGCAAGCTTACAGAGATATACAAAACAACCCAAAAGCATAAAAGAAAGAACGGACCCTTTGAAAACTATTTTTAGTAGCAAAGCAACGCATGTTTTGTTAATCAATGGATGAGATAGGCCAATACTACATAGCCGTTTCCAATGGTTTTTGGGTGGAGAGCATCATCATCACTAATTGCCGACTAATGAAAGAAAAAAATATTCAAGCAGAGGAACAGAGGCCATCGCCTTAAGAATCTAAAACTGCTTTATGTGAAAGTAATGAAGACCATTTTTATTCTTTGAGAATGAGAGAAAGAGAGAGAGAGAGAGAGAGAGTGAGATCACGGGGTGAGGTAGATTTAACATCGGATTCAATTATTACCATATTATTAGTGATTTAGGGTTTACGCGCTTAATCTCTTTTGAAGCTCCTGACTTTTTGTATGCGTGGGGACAATTTCGGACCGTAATTTGGAAAAATGATATGTTTCAAAGAGGAAATTATATGATGTACTACTATAAGTTGTGTGTGCATATATATATATATATAGACGTGTGTGTGTAGTAAAAAGTGAATACGAGTTCAAACTGAGCTTATGTATGTTAGTGCACTTCTAAAATAATATAATTTTACTAAAAAGGTTATAAATGAATCTAAACCATTTTTAATAAAACTACACCGTCTTAAGAGTAGACTCCTGCAAATTGAGTATGTGGAGACTCAAATTCTCATTTCTCATATATTTTTACTGTTAATGCTTGATTTAAAACGTTGATACTGACAAGTTAGAGCTCTTATTCTCGTACTTATGTAATTTAGTGCACATACCTATAAACGCATAATAAGAAGAGGAAATTGCACTCAAATTCCTTATGGTTTGATGCAGTTGTAGAGAAACTCCCCGTGGTTTAAAAATGAGCGCATAACCCCCTCAATGATTTCAATGGACTTGCAAAATTTAACTTTTCCGTCAAATCTAACGGTTTGTTCTTTCATAAATTTTTTAGTATTTAATATGATAAAAAAACTTTAATTTCCAAAATTACCCATAAACAAATTTCTTAACCCCTATTATAACAATATCCAAATAAATAGACACTTTTATACTTCTTGTACCTTGAAAAAAAAAATTCTTATAGAGATTATATATTCATAATCCCAACTAGGTAGATTCACATACAAATGTCTTTCTCTTTTTTTTACAATAAATATATCTTTTTTATGGCCTAAGAATTATAAAAACAACTAGTTCTTTAAGAGCTATTGTGATTGAGGCAAGGAGTTAATTTTCATTAATTTAGAAAATTAAAGTCTATTTTTTTCTATTAAACACTCTATTTTTTTTTTTTAGGGAAGAACAAACAGTTAGATTTGACGAAAAAGTTAACTTTTGTAAGTCCATTGAAATCATAGGGAGTTTATGTGCTGATTTTCAAATCATAGGGAGGTTCCTGCAATGGGATGAAACCATAGGGAAATTAAGTATAATTCCTCCTAATAATAAATAATGAAAATAACTTGTAGTTTTTTCCTGCACTATTATCAAAGTCATTAAATAATTATTGGTCATAAAAGCCTACAATGAGATGGAAGTGAAATTTGATCGGCTAGTGCATGGTATAAGTAGATGGAAACCTCTAACTTTAGAAGAGAAATAAGGGTAACTACATGATAGATCACCTGAACTTGAAAAATTATGAATCTATAAAAAAAAAAATAATTTGAGAGAAAAACCGAAAATTTACAAAATAAAGGTCGAAGATTATCTAAATTCAAGAATTCAGGTGATTGGCCAACCATTGAGTATTAGCTGCCTAACTTTCCAGCAGAGAAGTACGAGATAAGTACCTGAAAGAGGAAGAAAGCAGAAGGATTAAACAAGAAGATTTGGAAAGAATGTTGGGAACACAGAGGTTCTGAGGGTGATATCCATTCAAGTGCACATACACACACACAGAGACATATATATTTAAGACATCCATCGGTCTGATAAGGAATTTGGAATACATTCTATTCGTTTCCTTACGCCATATATATGTAGAGGACGAAATCAAATCAGAAGCAGATAAAATGTCCCCTTTATCCGATCCATCAACCCAACTCAAATATATGCCTTCCCTTTTTCTTATTGAGCCCTAAATATATGCGCCCCCCCGCACGGATCCTATCCTCCGTCCGCACGCCCATTGTAACATCTCCCCCCATCAACAGCGATTCGAAAGCAACGGCTCAGATGAAAGCTGAATTTCTTTCTTTTCCTTTTCTTTTTTTTTTTTGAATAATTACGGAGGAGAGAGAGAAAGGGCGAAGCCGTAATTAGATTTTTTTTAAATTCTACTTTTTTGAAATTGTGGGGCGGGGGATTCAGCACTGGGTTTTGCGGGACGATGGATGACGACTCCTCTCTCTGGAACTTCAGCTGTTTGGCGATGAACGCCTCTATGGTCCGCTGGAACTCCTCGTTACTCAGATCGTCCTCCGGATACAGCCTCTCCGGCGGATCATCGCCCGAACTCGGCATTTCCCCGCGTATCTCGGTCTCCGATCGCCGGAGCACCCCGCGATGCTCCTCCGGACGCTCTCGCTTCAGGTTCTCCGACTGGCTCCTCCGATAAACCTTCGCTTCCTCGGGAACCGCGTCTGAGGGGGCCAATGCATCTCGATCATCGGGCGGAGGCGGAGCCACGCTGTTTTCCTCGCATATGATCTGTTTGTCCTCGAAAAGGACCTCGACCTTCTCGCTGCCGCCGCCGCTGGTATTGATGATGTCTTCGCAGATGTCGGCTGCGGGGACCTCGGCGGCCTGATTTTGAGAGGAGAATTGGCCGGATTTGGCGAGGAGAGTGACGACGATGGCGTTTCCGACAAGGAAGACAAAGATCGGGCTCACTGCGAGGGCGAAGAGTCGCCGGAAGAACTCGCCGGAGATCCTGATGGCGAAGGGGAAGCGAGCCGAGATCCAGGAGAGGAAGAACAGGATCAGGCACGCCTCGCCGACGCGGAACAGCCTCGTCACGTTCTGAAGAAGCCGATACCTGGCCACGGCATCGTCCTTCTCCGATCCCCCGAGGTAGAAGGAATCCATTGATTTCCACGGGACCGGACGAAGGCGAAACGGAGTCACGCCATAGGTAGAGGGGAGGCGGAATTGGTGCGAGATCTGAAGAAGAGAGAGAGAGAGAGAGGGAGAGGGAAGGGAAAGTGGGAACGAAGTGTTTTGGGCAGAAAATATGGTAGCGAGAGAGACGAATTGAAAGACGGTTAATAGAAAGAAATGGGGGAGAGAGAGTGAGAGTGAGGTTAGGTGGTCAATGAGGAGAACTGAAGCTTCGCTTCTCGCGGGCCTTTTATAGACGCGCGCACGCTCCCTCCACCCACTGGTCGTACTAATTTCCTTAATGTGTCATAAATAACGTCCACGTGGTTGGGGTGGGTTGTTTTGCAGAGGAACCTGCCCTCGAGGATCTGAAACATCGGGGTTAAAGTGGTCTTTTCGTGGGGTAATTTTTTTTGGGGGTGGTGGGGGGACACACGAGCCGTTCATGTCCTACACTGAATAAGGTGGGAGAGTTGTCTTGAGTTTTGCTCAAGAGACGCAAAAAAAATCAGGCGCCAGTGAACAAGGCTAAGAAGGAGGGACGTGGATTGGGAGAAATGATTAGTCCATAGATTTGTTAGGTGATTCGATGGTAATGATGGAAGGTGACCTAGTCCTATAGTGTGCTACAGTCCTATAAAAAGACCTAGTCCTAGTCCTAGTGGCAGTCGTCGTCGTGTGTGTATGTGTGCGCGCGTGGGAAGAGGATTGTGGCCGTGCGTGATACTGTGGGCTGGTTTATTTCAACCTCAGTTAGTTTGGTGGTCCCCACTCGAGCAATGTCAGTCTCCACGTGGCAATTGCTTCCCTCGGGTATTCTTTTTTATTTTTCAATTTATATATACATATAATAAAACAGGGTGGGCGTCTCGGAACGGTGGTTCGCTTCAGTAGACCGGGGAGGAAGGACGGGTTGATTTCTTCATCCGTATTTTCCGCCAAGACTTCCACCTTACGGAAAACAACACGCCAGGATCTGGCATTGCGAGAACAAGGAAGCATTCACAAAAAAAAAAAAAAAAAAAAAAGGCTCAGAGAGACAGAGAGGGGGGAGGGGTGATTGCACGATAATGGGGGACTGGGCGGGGATGGCGCCGTGTCCGTATTCCGTAGCCAGCAGCGCCCCTGCGGTGGAGAGGACAGGGAAAGGGATCACGTGCCCATGCAATGCAGCAGAAACAGATCCGTACGGAGGGGAGTCTGTGAAGGAGCTCGTGGTCAATCTAATTGAGATACGAATTAGTTTTTTCTTTCTTTTTATTAAAAAAAAAAAAAAATCCTGACATCACGTCATTAATACAATAAAAACATATTTATTTTTAACCCTTTTTTTTTTCTTTTCTTTTCTCTATTTTTGGGGAGGGGGGGATAGGAAAGGGGATTCTTCCTGGGGGGGAGTGTGCGACTCAGACACGCAATTGGACTACTGTCCCAAATTTTATGTGCCCAGCGTTGAATTGAATGGGATCCCCCTTCAATCTCCTCCCTTGGATTACTTGATCATTTCTTTTCCTATTGGCCCTTCACATTTCAGGGCCCCGCAACTAACCCCCGGCCCCCAAAAAATAAAATGTTCATACGCCAAATTGATTAATTCTCGCCAAGAGAAATTTCAATTTTTTTTATGACGAGCTCGCAAACTCGGAGGTGGGCATGGGCCTGGCGCTGCCGGTCCAACACGCCCCGGCCTAGAATAATGGGCTCGATCGAGCCGAAGAGGCCCATAATACCAGGCGGGGCCGGCTAAAAAGTTTGGTCCTGACTCAAACCAGCCCAACTACGACACATTTTGGTTTTCTTTGTTATTATTTACTTCGTTACACATTTTGGAGTAACTTTTTTGTGAAGTGGAACATCAATTACGATGAGGCAATAACTTGGAAAAGAGTGCTCCCCTGCTGCTCTGCCAAAAGAACGCCCCGTGTATGTAAAGTCCTTTCTGAGGTCCAAACTACCACGAGACTTCCTGCATTTTTTTGACAGATGATCACGAAATCAACAGTCCCTTTTATTATTCCCTATGATTATTATTATTAGTGTTATTGTCGTCCTACTGGGCACCCAAATTTTCATGCAAATCCTGGGTGAGGGGAGGAAGGGTGGAAAAGGGGGATGATGATTAGTGGATGGACAAAAATGTAAGCAAAGCGAAGGAAGCGTGAAAGCGCGGGGCAGGGGTGGCAGCCCCTGATTAGACGGGGCCTGTGAGTCATATCATATGATTTTCAGGACTTCAGAGAGATCAGTAGCCTACCTCTAATGGACAAAAATGTAAAAGTAATAAAAAACACAGAGACCAGGGTGGCAAAGCTATTGACCTTTTCCCATTAATGGGAGTCTTCCACACCATTTCTCTCCCCCACCCACCCCTGCGACTCTGCTACGGTCAAAATTTTGCTTCTCAATCCCTCTCTCTCTCACTCTCTCACTCTGTGTGTGTGTGTGTGTGTTGACAGTGAGTTGAATCGGGTGGCTGTAATGGGACTGCTTTTACTGTGGGAGCAGCAATTTCAGGGAGAACAGATGCGCCCCCTGCACTTTCGCAAAACACAGAGAAGAAACAAGGTTGCGATCATGATACGTATCGCAGGAAAATAGACGAACTCAGCATTGCATTTGCATAGTGTGGAATGAATCATGGAAATGGCCACTGTTGCACTTCTAAAAGGATCTAATTCTATGAAATAAACCTTAATATGAGCATGTTTTCGAAGGTTAAAAACTCGCATTTCATACTTTTTCTTGTTCCTCTATAATAAAAGCTAACTCCCGCCCTTACCCAGGAGGGGCTATGCCTCTCCCCCTACTTTTGGCCATGCAAATTGGAAGAGCATAAAATAATAAGTGCACCCCTCGAATTTTAAAGTTCAACAACCCAGATCATTTTGACCTTTAACCTATGATTGCAAGAGCCTACGTATCATGAAACTAAGACGGCTGTGTAAGCCTATTGCATACCCAACAGGCGCCTCCTAGAAGAGGGGCCCCCTTCCCCAACACTCCCTTAATCCCAACCCAGATGTACATAACAGATGATCTCAATATATCAAGTTTAACAACAAAGGTCTTTACTAATTAAACTAATTAGCACACGCTCCCAATATAACTAAAATGTGTAAATTATTTCCTATTTAGAGAAAATTGCTAAGTAAAAGACAGACAAAAAGAAATTTGGTATTCCAATTGATAAAATTGAATTTACAGTTATATTGCATGAAGGAACCCTTGAAAAAAGTGTGGCAGCCTAGACCTGCATAAATGTCCTAGATTTGGGACACAGTTAAAGTGTCTTGGGCAAAGGCAAAGTAGAAAGCCAGTCAAATAAAGCCCTAGTTGACGAGCTCTGGAACTTCATCGTGCGGGCAGTGGCCTGCCTGCAAGTTTACGAGGGACGTGTTTGGATATAATTCCTTTATTCGATTGGCTTTAGCAGGACCAACCCAAGGGTCCAAGTCCCCCCACAGCAGCAACAAAGGGCAACTCAGTTTGCTTAAGACGCTTTCTAATGTGTACTTGCTCTGGTTGAACATGATTCTCGTCATTACACTGCACATGTCAGAGTACAAGGCATCAAAAACAAACTCACAACATGTTTCCATAGGGAATAGTTTATATGAGCAATAGCAACTCCTTTGGATCAGGAATGAAATAGGTAATGAATAACCATCCTCAATGATCATGGTGGAACACGTGTTCTTGGTTGAACCAGGAGCTCCAAAGTAAACTAAATGAGATAGCAGTTATTCCATAGAAATACACCATGACCCAAACATGAAATTATAGAAACAAACCTCAAAGCCTGTTTCACAATGGGTTATCCTTTTCTTGGATAAACGACATAAAGAATCTGTTTTTTCTAACAATCGGTTGATCCCTAGTACAGTAATGGAGTGGACTATGCCATTTGTTATCATAATAAAAAAACATGATGGGGAAAGAGCTAACTGTGCTCTTAGATCAATTAACTATCACACAAGTTTGATCCATAAATCAAGCTTCTATGATGGGGGAAATTTAAGGAATATCTTTATAAACCTATACCTGTAATAAACTTCTCCAGCATTAGGGTCAGCTGCTGGAGTTTTGATTGAGTTGATGAGATAGTCATCCACATTACAGGTATTTATGTAAACCTGCAGCAACAAGTTAGAAATGCTTACTTGTGTTATATAGAATGTGGTATTGTGCTATATGAAGCTTATAAAAGATGTAAAAATTGACTTCCAGCAGTAACTTTGGGAAGCAGCAGTCATACAGATCTTAAGACGGATTCAATGCGAGCTGGCTGCCTTGTTTGCCAGAACAAAAATCCAAGAACCGCACGCTGAAAAATTCCTTCAGTGGATTTAGGATGTAATTCTGCAGAACATGTTTCTTCAGACTTGCCAGTTTCACTATTTGCATTTCCAAACTGTCCATGCCGTGTTCAATAGCACAACTCCAACCACTTGCTCAGGGAACCCAGCTGCCGCAGCCAAGGCAGGTAAATCCACCGAGACTGAAAGATGACCACATGACATGATCAGAGTTTCAATAGCATAATGATAGAGAACAACAAAAGCACACCCAGGATGGTAAATCAAATAAGGGAAACTTGAGGATATCTTAATAGCATTTTTCTTTCCGAGGTCACGAACATGAACACCTGTGTCTCTGAGAGTGCGCATGTGTGCACTCAGTTTAATGGGATAGTACTGGCTTTAAAAAGACTTCATAAACTGAACAGGATATACTTAAAAAAGATGGTGTAATCAATGTGTGGTTCTAAAGATAAAAAAGATTCCTGCATTCTTCCTGGCAATGTTTATACGTGGAACCTTCGATGAGGAAAAAAAAAAGAGCTTCAAGAAATAAAAAATTCAAGCATAACAGATCAACATTCATATTTCCTCTCTGACTTTAGGAAGAAAATTGTTGAACTTTGCGACTGAAAAGTGTTCCATTGTCTTAAGCAGCCAGCATATACTGTTTGCAAGGATTTTAGTTGGGCCAAACGACAGGAGGGAGGGGCCATGCGCCCTCTTCATAACCTAGAGAGAATTAATTGATCAACAGCAATATGTTAATCAGAAATTCAGATCGATTCATAAATGCTTTAATTGGCAACTGGTCATGGAAAATCACACAGGTTGATGAGTATATAATTGCAAATGCTTAAATCCAGTGCATAACCTACCAAGAAAAGAGATCTATGTATAATTGAAGTCACATTAAACTGCTCGCAATAGCCTACCAAAAAGGATATCTACAAATAATTTCAAATGCTTAACTCCAGAAATTGAGGGAACCTCAAGTCAACTCCTTGAACTTCAGCAGTAGAACGAGATTTAACAGTCATTTACTCACTCTCACCCAAATCCATGAGACTCACACAGTTAATAAATGATTAAACATACTCAGTATGGACAAGGTAAAGACGCATTATAAGCATTACCTGTTTCCAACTAATATTGCCGGTTTTTTTACTATCTCCTTCAAGAAATCTACTGCCTGATCTCTCCATACCATGGCGTCATACTCAACAATTGCTTTGTCGCTCCATCCAAATCCTAGCAAATCTATGGCATAGACCCTGTATTTTTTGGCCAACTCAGGTATGTTGTACCTGGATACAGAACTCCAATATAAATTTGGAGCAGACAAAATCTAAATAATATTCAGTAGACAGAAGCAGGAGACTAAGATTTTATAATTCCTGCAACCAGAACATGGATTTCAATCATAAAAAGTGTATATTTCGCAAACTGCAACCAACACCAAATTTTTATATTTCAGGCATTGAATACCTTAATGTGGATATATTGCAAAACCAATAAGGAACACTTCAAATTTCAAATAAACAGGCAACAAGGATGCACAAATCTAAAGATACAATATAGACCTCAAGCATGGGAAATACTTGTAATGATTATCCATGGAAAATGGAATACTGGGAAAAATGGCATACCTCCAATGAAATGATGAAGCCCCGAAGCCATGAATGAGAACAACTGGAAACCCCTCTCCTTGCACTACGTAATGTATTCTGTGACCTCGCCATGTCCAAAATTCATAGCCTTCCGGTTTGAACGGTAACCTTTCCATCCCTGAGAAAATCAAAAATTGTGCGTCTAAACAATCTGCATAACTGAAAGGGATTTAACTTCATAGATAATCCCTAAAATGAAGGAGATGAACTGACCTTGAACCGGCTGAGCGACTAAAGGTGAACCCATTACCGCTCCCAAGGCCACGATCCCCTTGAACCCAAAGCCCCTTCTATTCACATCGCCTTTGCTTCCTTCGTGTAGAAAGGGAGAGAGAAGGTAGTAAATGGAATGTTGAGCATTGAGTATTGAAAATGAAGAGTAAAGATCTTACTGTGATGGTTGTTTCTCCCAAAAGCAGTAAGCCTCGTGCTATTGTTAGGGCTGAAGAACTCGGTTCTCAGCGGAGACAATGCGGCGCATGAAGTAGGCATGTGTGCGTCGAACCGTAAAACCCTAGTCCCAGAAATCTAGGATAGAGTTCTGGATTATAAGATGTGGAGAATGGACGATTAATGGAGGAGGAGAACTGAAGAAGGTTAAGAGCCGAGAGTTTATGTGGCTGGCGTATGTCTGAGAGATGTGTCGGACGGACAGAGCCACTGGTTCTCCCCTTTCCTTCTACATCATATAATTCCCGGGAAACACTGTCGCAACGACCGCCAGTTAATGAATGGGATCAGCTTTACAACATAATCCTCAGAATTCACTTTATACACGCATGAATTCACTTCATGCGAGACGAATTTAGGGATCATAGGGATAGGCAATAAATACTTTTATTATTAATAATTATTATTTTCCTTTTTCTTGTTTATCCTATTCATTGTTCATGAAATATTATTTCTTATATATATTTTAATTCTGTCTGAGTAGTTATTTCATTTCCAATTTATTCTTATTCCGGTAAATAAAAGATCTATACAAATTCTTTTTCTATACTATAAAACTATATTTGTCATCCTTTACATGCTAGAGGAGTTGTTGATAAAATTTTATATGCACTTGTTCAAACCCATATAAAAAGTTCTGTTTGTAAGTGTAATAAATAGCATGTGATTCCTGTCAGAACATGTCATGACTAGTGTGATGTTCAGTATCTATTGCTCCATGTATGATGGGTTGAATTTTATTTTTCCACAGCTCTGACTGGCCACTAAATCACTCAGCTTGAGCTTAGCTCTCCTGCAAAAAAATTATTTAAAAAGATAAAGAAAAAATAATTAAAGCTGGGTTTTGCTCAACAAGTGGAAATCTGACTAAAATTTGATAGCATGGATTCTACCATATATATGTATGTATGTTACAGAGCTTCATAATTTCCCCAGAAAATGTGTGGCCACGGCTGAGCCATTCTCAAGAACCAGCAAATGCAGTCTGCGAACATGACTGCCTGGAATTAAAAACCGAGAAGTCCTAACAAAAGGTGAAGCTTTCCTGAATTTGATTAGGGACATGTGAGTTGGATCTTCTACATCATAATCTTGGTTCTTCGAGAAATAGGAATTCAACACCGGATGGGAGTGTTGATTGCAGCTGCATGGCGTCTTCTCTGGCCACGGCGAGGGGAACAATGGTAACCCTGTTGAGACGATCAATGATAACCTTGTTCAGAGGAACGATGATAACCTTCTTAAGGGACACGGGCATCCGAATCAGACGAGGGATCACCGCATCATCGACTGCATCCCCACAATATCCGTTAATCTCAATCTCCTCGAGCCGACCGTGCCTCCGGAGCGGCGCCGTATCCTCCACGCTAATCGCATCCCTTTCGTACCACGATCGATCCAACCTCAGCACGAACCGGCACAGGGAGGGGGACGCGTACAGCAGGGGCAAGCAGCATTCGAGAAACCGAAACGGACAGTCGATGAAGACCCTCAGTTCCAAAGTCTCAAGCCTGCGCAGTCTCAGGGATCGCTCTTTGGGGAATTCCAGTGCCAGACTCAGGGTTTCCAGCTGGTCGGAGACCAAATCGAAGGAAAACTTGGCAAAGTAATCTATCGGAGAACCGCGGAAAGAAGGGCCAATACACATTTCCGTCAGGGAGGGGGCGTTCTTGAATGTCACCTCTATTTCTTGACCAGAGTATCTGAACACCGCCACGTTCGCCGAATCGATCTCGACGCTTTTGAGACCCCCGCAACTGGTTATTATCAGGCCCCACAGATGGGGCAACAACGAGCCAGCGATTGTGATACTCGCCAGACGGTGACACGCTTCCACGACCAACCACCCAACAGCTGGACAAGAAATCGTAGAGAGCGTCGTCCGAGACGCTCAGGTGGCACAAGACGAGGATCTTCAAGGACCCACGGTTGTTGCGGAGAGGGGAAGCGAGGGATTTGAAATCGGAGGGAGATTCGTCGACGGGATCAGCGAGATTCAACTCGAGAAACTTCACCGAAGCATGCAGCGCGAGACGAATCCAATTGTTGATGTGGCGAGCTTCGGCCTCGGACAGCGGGAAGCAGATCCTGAGCTGTTCAATCTCGCTATGAGGGTTGCGCGATTTGAAGATTCCGTTCACGCATTTCACGAAACTGCGCTTGTCCGGCATCGCGAGTGCGCCGTCTAAGCTCAACCAGGGGATCGACGTCCACAGTGTCCGCCATCTCCGCGAAACAGCGCCAGTGCTTGCGCATTCTTTGAGGCCCAATCGAGACAGGATTGAAATGAGAATTTCATCCGGCAATTGGCTTATCCTGTCACGCGCCATTTCTTCTTTACAGAAGTTCAAGGAAGAAGAGAACAAATTGGGGGAGAGGAGAAGAGAAGAGGACGAAC